>OX382273.1:8367879-9567879 GCA_947507595.1 Pyralis farinalis
ATGTACAGCAAACACAGTACCAAGGTCCAATCAAGGTTCTATCCTACTACTAGGTTTAGTATGACTGTGTGCCAAGTGAGAACTTAGCCCTTATGTTATTCTTCTGATAATGGACACCCTGACGACATGTCGGCGACATTGTGTGATTTAGAACAGATTGAAAGAGTGACGGTAGAGACTGAAGAACGTGGGCTTTAAAATCAGAAGCAATACTAAATATCTGTAATACAACTTCGGCGGTTTCTCCAGTCCTTGAGCATTGAAGCTTCTAGAAATGCCTCTTTCAGTGTCTTCCGGCTTTTGGTTTATTATTCAGAGTGAACTCGTATTTTTTTTATACAACGTCGGAAGGCGTACAAGCGTACGGCCCACCTATTGGAAAGCGGTTACCCTAGCCTATAAACGGTTGCAATACATTAAGTATCATTCACGCGATGCCTCCTCTGCTGTTAACATAGCAACTAAGTACTTAGTTGACCTCAGTCACACACACAACAACCCTTAAGGGAGCTGTGTACTTGGTTTTCTGTGAGTGGAGGTACTTTCCCAGACGGGCTGCTTTGATGCGCATGACATGCAGACATGTTCAATATGTTCATGCACACAAATGTTTGCCCTGTGTGGGAATCGAACCCCACGAGCGTTGGATGATAAAGTAACGTAACAGCGCGTTGTGACTTAATTCTATATAAATAAGTTTCTATCTTTAATCTTTACCTTTGCGCATTGAATTAATAAAATATCTCAATTCTATTCATGTCTAACGCGAACTTCGCCCCAAGATCCCGTAATATTAATTAATTTAAGGCTATCACTACACCTCCCCTGGCTCCCCTTAAGCAGAATTTAATCTCCCTGAAATTATGTCATCCTTCTTAAGCCTTCCACTCACGTCTAACTCCACAAAGTTCCTGCAAAAAAAGCAATATTATCTCTTAACCAGTAATTCAGGGGTTTATATTTCTCTTATTCGTTTGCTTTATGAGAATGCTAGGATTATACAGTCCTATGCTCATGCCAGGCTAGTTGTGTATCTATATTTTCTTTTTAAAAGACTTTCAGCTTATCCAAGTCCGACCGAAGTGGGGAAGTATCTCTACTCACAGAAAACCACCACGAAGTAACAACTCCCCGGAGGGATATTGTGTTGCGAGTGAGTGAGGTTACCAGTAAGCACCTAAGAAGTTCCTGTGTTAGCAGCAAGGATGACAACGCCCACGCTGGGATAAGTGTTTATGGACTACGGTGACCACTTTACATCTTAGATCTTATATCATCTTTACGTATTAAAAATGTTAGGTTTTTATTTGTCGATTTTATGGAATTTTATCGTAGGTCAGGCGTTATTCTGAGAAAGTAAAATTTACATGCAATTTGACGCGGGGACGGACGCAGCTGCCGACGCATAGATGACCAGAGCAGATATAGCAGCGACTGCATGTTGCATCTGCTAACGGTAGTGGAGCTGTAGCGGCCGATGCTAGTTCGCATGAATTAATTAGTACGCACACAAAGCAGCATAGATCAAATTACACGATTTTTATCGTAATTATTCCAGAATCAATCAAATCAAAAAGTTCACATTTTGTTAATATGAAAAGGCTACTAAATCATTGAAGTTGAGTATCAATCATACACTCTAGTCCTACTGCTAATACCTCCTCCAAAAAGAATTAGATGGAAAAATGCATTTGTCCGATAATGTAAAAAAAAACAATATTAGGCATTACTCTGTGCTATATTAATATAATATAATTAGGTTTAAAGAGTCTGTTTAGGAGACCGCTTTCCATTATCAAAATGAGGAGGTGAACGGGGTAATTTATTTGCATTTTTAGGATTCCGTAGCTAAAGGGTGCTGTTTCAGCGGACACCTAATCTTTATAACATTCATGCAATAGTTTGTGTACTTGCTACTCTAAGTTACCAAGGCGTTTGTAACAATTATAAAATATTGTACCCTACAAATTAGAGCATTAGCGCCGGTCGCACGATCATCAGCAGATTGTCACATAAATTCATTTCAAAAGTAAATTAAACGTATTATACAAGTTTTTGCTTTTAATTATAATACTCATGAGGGGAACAACGTATATTGAAGATATAGGAGTCGAAATGTGACGCGCCCATGAAATTGTGACGCTCGACGTGTACAAGGATTGAATCGGAGTCAACAGTATCACGACCACGTCGTCAGTAAAGCAGCATAAAAACATTACGCCGTGCATCGCAGTCTAACTAAAAGATAAGTGACCCTAATTATCTTTTGTCTTTTCCGAGCTTTCCAAAATTACCCGTACCTAGTAATTTCCTAAATAATTGTTAACGTATTAATAGAATTCACCACATCAACCCTTACTCATCCCACTGCAGGGTACGGGTCTCCCTTCAACCAAAGGGGTTTAGAGCATACTCCATCACGCAGCTGAAATGCGGATTGGTGGAGGCCAGTGTTTTCAAGCCGCCCGAAGGCTACTCACTTACCTTAACGACTGACTTAAGCATTGATAGCCTAACGAGTTCCCGATTCGAATCCTGGCATATACCACTAAATTTCTGTTTTCGCGTAATTAACCTAAGACAGGGTCCGAGTTTCCCTCTGCGTTGTGGAGTTCTGAGGCAGTCGCCATGTAACAATTAGTACCTTCGCCAAATCCTTAGGCTTCGATAGTGGACCCCGCTGCTGAAATAGGATAATGCTAAGAAGAAGAAAAAGTTGATCATAAACATTGTACAAAATTAACAACCAATAGTACAGAAAATTGCTTTAGCTGGTAATAATTTCGGAATTCTGATAGCAATTTATCAAGATCGAACATTATTGAACTACCCGTTAAAAATCCGCGTTGCAAAAAAACGTTATTAAGGAACTGGCATCTCTGAAGCACAGCTGGGTATTCGGGAAATAATACATTTACTTGAATAAAATATCGCTTAATTTCCAATACCTCGACCCTCGATTCATCTTAAAATCGAAAGTATTATTAAGGTGAAAAAAACTTTTTATGTCTTTAGGAGATTGGTTTTGGCTGTAGGAACTGAATCATTAAAATGTACGAGCTTAATACCTTTAACGAATTCAGAAATTTGAAAATCTTATTTATATGAAAAACGTGACAAAATAGAATAACATTTAGAAATAATAACACTGGTCAATAAAAAATACTTTTTAGATGTAACAAGAAAACTTTTAACCAATTATGATTAGAACAAGATTAAGGATGATACAATTGATATTAGAAAATTCGGAATAATTTTATAGCAAATACTATCATTTTTTTTACTTTTTAATAAATAATAAACATAAGTTTAAATAAAAAACATAATTTTAGAGAACTAAATGAAATAATCTATAGTTTTATAGCGTTATTATGAATGTTTATATTATCATTTTGTTCTATGTTTTGATTCAGAGAGTTCCTGTTGTAAAGTTAATTTAGAAATCCGTTAGTAATACGTGAGCTGTCCTTTGCCTGTGTCTTCTTATGTTGTAACAAAACTTATCAGGAACATTGTTGTATTTCAAGTCATTTATTCGAGAATCATTTAACTCGGAAAATACAAAACACAACCGCTAGTAAAATACACAGTTACCTCCTAAAAATATGCTATAATGATACAGTAACTGTACAGTTAATATCAGAAACACAAAAATAGACCTGATATGATGTATTTCGAAATTGGTAAGCAAAGGCAAAATTGTTACAAAATTTTGTTGACCAGTGTCCAGTGAGAAGACAAATTGTGTAATAATTTCGGAATTGTACTAAAACTATACTAAACTCCTGCCCCCTTCGTATATAATTTTATAACATTATACGACAGCAAAACTATTTTGTAAAACTTTGGCAGGCAAACAAAAATACAATCCATCTGACATAAAATGAACGCTTGCAACATAGGGCGTGACTTGGACTTCGGCGTAGACTTAAGCAAGCGAGCTTGACTTCAAAACGGCTTGCTACATATATAAAACTGACGGCAGCGAGCACGTCTTAAATTTGCACACACCCATATTAATTAACACTGCTAATACCGCAACGTCTCCGGATTTGAATGATAACCTCACTCACTCGCAGAAACCATTCCTCCAAAGAAATATTATTTGAATCGCAGACTACTGTAAGGTAAGGCAGTACTTCCTCAATCAGGCTGATTGCCTCTCTGTCCCACGAGACTCGTTTGTTAATTTTTCAACAATGTGAAACGTACAGTTGAAATTGTAAAGTTTACGGTGAATAAATTACGGCCCTAATATTTGTACATATAACATGTGGTGTAAACATAAATGTCAACTTCTACAATTGATCATGATAGGCGACTTTAAGGTAATGGACGGATTGAATGAAAGGATAGACAGATTGAATGAAGAGATACGCTTGAAGACGCAAAAATCCTAGTTTAGGAATATCAGGACGCGGGCTAGAAGTCAACGCTGAGCTGTTGTTTTGATTAGCAAATCTCCAACTCAAGTGAAGGGAGTTAAGGCACTTTTCGAAGAAGAATACATAATAGATGGAGTAGAGATAAGTGTGTATGTTTATGATAAGTGGCACAGTGGTAAACCGATTCATTTACCACCTAAGTACTTAAAAAACGGGTGACTTGTTCTTTGTCTAAACTGCTTTATGTACTTCTCACACCAATTTCATTCGCGAACAAAACTATGGAATCATCTACTTATGATTTAGAAGATTACTAAAAATGGAGCCATTTAAATTTTATGATATTAAAATTCAAAAAATCTGTCGGCAACTAGTTTACGGATACACATCTCCGCTAAATTGAACCGTTGACTTTGGATGATAATGCATACTACCTCTACAGAACAGCGCAAATTGTTACTGTCGATGTTCAGCAGATAAGTTCGTGAGGTAGGTAGCTGCCAGTGAGTGAACTTCAGCGTAGACTTAAGCAAGTGAGCTTGACTACAAAACGATTTGCCACAGATCTAAAACTGACGACAGCATGCACGCCTTAAATTTGCTCGTACCCATTTTAATTAAGAAGCCGAGCAACACAGTCATACAGCACAGCTACAGTTGAGCCCCTGTATGAAGTCGATATCGCCACATAGGACTCGCCAGACTCCATCGAACACTTATAAGTTGAGCTGAAAAGGAGAAAAAAAAACCAGCATCTTCAAGTAATAAACTGAAATTAGCATTGATAAAGATTAGGAATGTCTTTCAACATTCCACCAAGGAACTGGGTCCATGAGGGATCGTACTGTAATTATGGCTAGGGGAGACAACATAAACAAGATTCCCGGCCTCCAACACTCACCCGCTACCGTTAGTAGATGCATTCATTACTACTGCTACTGCTGAAATGCTGAAAAATACGCCAGTAAATATAGGCTTAGTAAGAGAGAAGTCTGAAGGAAGTGAAATTGCCACTTAATGGGATAGAAAAAAAAGGAAAGCATTAGAACTTGACGGAATACCAGTCCAAGCGTGGAATGCATTGAGAGCGGATGGACATATTAATGGTTAATGGTACAATAGTCTATTGATACCCATCTTCAAATAAAACATGGGAATGTTCCCGAATGCAAATAAAAATGCACATTGTGTTCACTGAACTCGAAAAGCAATACGGCCAGGTATTTGGTGAGGTTTTGTAGTGGGATTTGAAGATAAAAGGTGTTCGTGGAAAATAACTGGAGCTGATTCATGCGATGTACAGCAAACACAGTACCAAGGTCCAATCAAGGTTCTATCCTACTACTAGGTTTAGTATGACTGTGTGCCAAGTGAGAACTTAGCCCTTATGTTATTCTTCTGATAATGGACACCCTGACGACATGTCGGCGACATTGTGTGATTTAGAACAGATTGAAAGAGTGACGGTAGAGACTGAAGAACGTGGGCTTTAAAATCAGAAGCAATACTAAATATCTGTAATACAACTTCGGCGGTTTCTCCAGTCCTTGAGCATTGAAGCTTCTAGAAATGCCTCTTTCAGTGTCTTCCGGCTTTTGGTTTATTATTCAGAGTGAACTCGTATTTTTTTTATACAACGTCGGAAGGCGTACAAGCGTACGGCCCACCTATTGGAAAGCGGTTACCCTAGCCTATAAACGGTTGCAATACATTAAGTATCATTCACGCGATGCCTCCTCTGCTGTTAACATAGCAACTAAGTACTTAGTTGACCTCAGTCACACACACAACAACCCTTAAGGGAGCTGTGTACTTGGTTTTCTGTGAGTGGAGGTACTTTCCCAGACGGGCTGCTTTGATGCGCATGACATGCAGACATGTTCAATATGTTCATGCACACAAATGTTTGCCCTGTGTGGGAATCGAACCCCACGAGCGTTGGATGATAAAGTAACGTAACAGCGCGTTGTGACTTAATTCTATATAAATAAGTTTCTATCTTTAATCTTTACCTTTGCGCATTGAATTAATAAAATATCTCAATTCTATTCATGTCTAACGCGAACTTCGCCCCAAGATCCCGTAATATTAATTAATTTAAGGCTATCACTACACCTCCCCTGGCTCCCCTTAAGCAGAATTTAATCTCCCTGAAATTATGTCATCCTTCTTAAGCCTTCCACTCACGTCTAACTCCACAAAGTTCCTGCAAAAAAAGCAATATTATCTCTTAACCAGTAATTCAGGGGTTTATATTTCTCTTATTCGTTTGCTTTATGAGAATGCTAGGATTATACAGTCCTATGCTCATGCCAGGCTAGTTGTGTATCTATATTTTCTTTTTAAAAGACTTTCAGCTTATCCAAGTCCGACCGAAGTGGGGAAGTATCTCTACTCACAGAAAACCACCACGAAGTAACAACTCCCCGGAGGGATATTGTGTTGCGAGTGAGTGAGGTTACCAGTAAGCACCTAAGAAGTTCCTGTGTTAGCAGCAAGGATGACAACGCCCACGCTGGGATAAGTGTTTATGGACTACGGTGACCACTTTACATCTTAGATCTTATATCATCTTTACGTATTAAAAATGTTAGGTTTTTATTTGTCGATTTTATGGAATTTTATCGTAGGTCAGGCGTTATTCTGAGAAAGTAAAATTTACATGCAATTTGACGCGGGGACGGACGCAGCTGCCGACGCATAGATGACCAGAGCAGATATAGCAGCGACTGCATGTTGCATCTGCTAACGGTAGTGGAGCTGTAGCGGCCGATGCTAGTTCGCATGAATTAATTAGTACGCACACAAAGCAGCATAGATCAAATTACACGATTTTTATCGTAATTATTCCAGAATCAATCAAATCAAAAAGTTCACATTTTGTTAATATGAAAAGGCTACTAAATCATTGAAGTTGAGTATCAATCATACACTCTAGTCCTACTGCTAATACCTCCTCCAAAAAGAATTAGATGGAAAAATGCATTTGTCCGATAATGTAAAAAAAAACAATATTAGGCATTACTCTGTGCTATATTAATATAATATAATTAGGTTTAAAGAGTCTGTTTAGGAGACCGCTTTCCATTATCAAAATGAGGAGGTGAACGGGGTAATTTATTTGCATTTTTAGGATTCCGTAGCTAAAGGGTGCTGTTTCAGCGGACACCTAATCTTTATAACATTCATGCAATAGTTTGTGTACTTGCTACTCTAAGTTACCAAGGCGTTTGTAACAATTATAAAATATTGTACCCTACAAATTAGAGCATTAGCGCCGGTCGCACGATCATCAGCAGATTGTCACATAAATTCATTTCAAAAGTAAATTAAACGTATTATACAAGTTTTTGCTTTTAATTATAATACTCATGAGGGGAACAACGTATATTGAAGATATAGGAGTCGAAATGTGACGCGCCCATGAAATTGTGACGCTCGACGTGTACAAGGATTGAATCGGAGTCAACAGTATCACGACCACGTCGTCAGTAAAGCAGCATAAAAACATTACGCCGTGCATCGCAGTCTAACTAAAAGATAAGTGACCCTAATTATCTTTTGTCTTTTCCGAGCTTTCCAAAATTACCCGTACCTAGTAATTTCCTAAATAATTGTTAACGTATTAATAGAATTCACCACATCAACCCTTACTCATCCCACTGCAGGGTACGGGTCTCCCTTCAACCAAAGGGGTTTAGAGCATACTCCATCACGCAGCTGAAATGCGGATTGGTGGAGGCCAGTGTTTTCAAGCCGCCCGAAGGCTACTCACTTACCTTAACGACTGACTTAAGCATTGATAGCCTAACGAGTTCCCGATTCGAATCCTGGCATATACCACTAAATTTCTGTCTTCGCGTAATTAACCTAAGACAGGGTCCGAGTTTCCCTCTGCGTTGTGGAGTTCTGAGGCAGTCGCCATGTAACAATTAGTACCTTCGCCAAATCCTTAGGCTTCGATAGTGGACCCCGCTGCTGAAATAGGATAATGCTAAGAAGAAGAAAAAGTTGATCCTAAACATGTACAAAATTAACAACCATAGTACAGAAAATTGCTTTAGCTGGTCATAACTTCGGAATTCTGATAGCAATTTATCAAGATCAGACATTATTGAACTACCCGTTAAAAATCTGCGTTGCTAAAAAACGTTATTAAGGAACTGGCGTCTCTGAAGCACAGCTGGGTATTCGGGAAATAATACATTTACTTGAATAAAATATCGCTTAAATTCCAATACCTCGGCCCTCGATTCATCTTAAAATCGAAAGTATTACGAGTATTAAGGTGAAAAAAACTTTTTGTCTTTAGGAGATTGGTTTTGGCTGTAGGAACTGAATCATTAAAATGTAGGAGCTTAATACCTTTAATGTTTAATAACGAATTCAGAAATGTGTGAAAGCATTTTGTACTGTCAAGAAATTTTTTTACCATGTAGACAATTGTTCAAATCACGAAAAAATGGAAGTCATGTGGAGCAAGGTCTGGCAAGTACGGAGGATGACACATGGTTTCTAATGGCAGCTCCTGTAGAGTTACAACGGTTTCACATGCAGTGTGAGGTCTTGCGTTATCATGGAGCAATAATGGTGAAGATCGATTCACGAGTCGGGTCTGTTATACTGCCAGTTTCGCCATCATTGTTTGAAGTTCGGCACAGTAAACTTCTGCCGTTATTTCTTAACCAGACCTGAGAAAGCTATAGTGAATAACGCCATGAAGAGACCACTAAACAGTTATCATTACCTTTTTATTGTTAAGCTTTGCTTTAGGGCACTGTTGCGACGTTTGACCTGGGGTCAGCCATTGCATTTTTCGCTTACGGTTATCGTAAAGAATTCTACTTTTCGTCACATACCACAGTTCAATCCTATATTCCTTCATTTCTGTACCGTTCCAACAAGGCTACATACGTTTCAACACGTGATGCATCCTGCAGTTCAGTCAAATCATGAGGCACACATTTTTCATACTTTATAACTTATAGATTTCATGCAAATGACTCAATATTGTAGGTAAGATAACGTTAAACCATGCCGCTAATTCCTGGGTAGTTTGACTCGGATCGGCTTCCACCATCTTCTTCAATTCAGCGTCATACACCTGTATAGGTAGGTGATCTTCCACGTGGTTCGTCCTTCAAGTCGACGTTTCTATTGCGAAAGCGTCTAAAGGCCTAAACCAAAAACGCACGATTCGTTCATTAGCAGTTTTCTCTCCAAACGCAGCACTGATATTGCGAGCCGTTTCTGCCGCGTTAGTTCCGCGTCGAAACTCGTATCCAAAAAATACTTGGATTTTCGAAGTACATCTTTCCGTCTAAGCCAGTCTAAGCTGATTAAACAAAAACAATTAAAATTCGAAAATCAAATGTTGCACATATTTTGAAATAAAACCCTCAGAGGTATCATGTGAAAAAAGCTTCACTCGAAAATCTCAAACCATGAAGATTGAATGTAGTATCTATTACTATAAAACTGCAATTTTAAACTTTAACCCCTGTTATATTGTATACTACAGAGTTTCCTACTTATTAAATCAAAATATGTATACCACTTAAATTCCTAACAGTTTTCCTTAGCATAGTTCGCGTAAAAATATATGAGATAAATATAAGATAACAGGGAACGAAACGTGATCGTAGATTGTTGTTTACCGATCGAGGGACGAGGGAAACGAACAGTAGGAAAATGTAAACACCACTACGTGAATACTATTATGTGAATCTTTTAACAGTTGTTTTGGCTTGTCTCTACGTTTTATATAATAATAAAATGTGTTATTGACCCAATTTTGACTTGGAATAAATACAGATAAAATTGGAGTGTCTGTTTGTAATATTAAAATAACCGCTTTGTACTAAATGTATATGGATAGACACGGTACATATATACCAAAATGAATATTTTTACAATTTTTGTCTGTCTGTCTGTTTGTTTCGGCTAATCTCTGAAACGGCTCGACCGATTTTGACGGGACATTCACTGACAGATAGCTGATGTAATAAGGAGTAACTTAGGCTACTTTTATTTTAGAATTTTTATTTATTTTTATTAGATAATATATATAAATAATATTCCATGCAGACGAAGTCGCGGGCACAGCTAGTTCGGAATAAAACGCTATTGAAGATTAAACAATAATTTCAATAATTTCAGAGCGTCTTTTATTTTCTACCTCCGAACGAAAAATAGATATTCCAGCTAACGGTTTGAGGTACCTACGTCGCATATCGTCAGTACACGGTATTATTGCTTTATAAAAAAAAAAGTTTAATTAAAAAAGTGAGCCCTATTATTCAAAGGAAGATTAAAAAAACAATGTGCGAAAGTTTTTATTTCATAACTTTTTCGTTTACCATCAAAGCTTCATCATATCTGCATCAAAATTAAATTACTCAAGTATACTCATCCTAAGGTAATCAAATTCTGAACATAAAACACAGTGTTATGACTGAACAAAGATATAAAGTTGGTCAATAAAAAAAACAGAATATATTTTTTACAATTACAAAATACAACATCAACATATTTTTGTTACGAAAAAGATATCATTATTGCAAATAAAAAGAGCATAAGTTTCGGATTCGTAATACATGTTGACCACGAGATTTAAACGAATCCATTGATGTTTACTATTCTATATATTTGACACTGAAATCCTAATAACTAATTTAGGAGATACAGGAGGCTATCGAAGTGAAATACTAGATATAAGCATAATCTTGTGTTACATACAAGCCGTCTCCACAAAATAAGTAATTCTTTTATGGGGCAATGTATACGGTTCTATAACAAACTTCCCAGCAATATAAGAGAATTGTCAATAAACAAATTTAAAACTACTATTAAAGTCAAATTGTGTAGCAGGGCATATTATAAAGTATCTGACTATATTAATGATAAAAATGCCTGGGATTGAGTCGATCCAATTATAATGTAATTAATAAATTATGTAAATTTGTTTGGATACCAAAAGAGGGATGCCTGAGTTTTTTGGCAGTATTTTTATCAGTGCTCACCTAGTCATGAACTGCACGGTAGGGGAAAAAATTGTGACGATTCCAAACAAATGTAGCCATTTTTACGGAATAAAAAGATTTTGACTTTGACTTTGATCTAAATGTACACCAACAACGCCGCAGCTACTATAATCTGTAGAATAGACGACATCTGTGTTGCAAATATCAATTTTGCACGTATCTCAATTTTACATAAATATCTGACAATTCAAATGTGACAAGTCGTAGAGAAAAGTGGCGTTGTGCGGAGGTTTTAATATTGGTTTAGCGAACATTAGTTTTTCTATATGGCTATATAGAAAAAAACAATGTTCGCTTAAATTTTGAATATTTTTGACATCATGCAGCTATGATAACAGTATCGAGACAGCCCACAAGACTGTGCAGTGAAACACAATTTCGTACATAGATCAAAAGATGTTGCTGAAAATAAATAGTAAAAATGAATTCATCTGATCATACAGCCGAAATACTAACAAAAACCTTTAAAAATCTGTGCTGTTTCAGTTAATGATGTAGGAAGAACAGGATATTTGCAGATTTTAGATTTTAGGAGAAACAATTTCAATTTAAAGACTGTCCTAGCTCTTATTCTTTGCAGAAGATGTACTAGGCAGATGACCCAAAAAGGGCACATGACCAAATTAGTCGTGTTTTATCAGAAGACAACATCTGTGTGCTAAGAACCGGTGTACCTAGTAAAGTATTAATCTTAATATTTTATACTAAATATCTATCTATATCTCCACGCGTACCCCCTTCATATCTCCAGAAAAGTGACCTCATTCGCTTCAATAATACCTATTCATATGCTAAATATTACAAGGTAAAATATTGCATAATGTTTGTATCATACATAATACGTTTATTTTAAATTTGAACCCGATTCTCTTCGAGCTTTTAATTTATTATTAGCTCTATTTCAATTTTATTTATTGCCTACCATTTTTTGTCGCGCTTTGTAAAAGATACCAGCAATATTTTATGTGGCTTTGTATTAAAATTTTCACCCTCCTTTTATTCCGAGTTTCGAGGTCGGAATCACTACAATCCTTTTTGCTGGCGAGAGCGCCAATATATTACTAAGTAGCAGGGTACTTTTCTTACGTCTAAATTAAATTTCTTTTATTCCATTAAGTGAGCTAGAGAGGATACAAAATTGAAAATAGCAAGGATTAAATCTTTAGTACCAGCAAATTTAAACTTTTTTTTTTTACTTTTATTGCGCTTTTCATGTCAATAGGAATAGATTAGCATACTTACTTAGACCGCAACGAGGCTATCGGTTATTAGCGCGATGAATTGTGATACATAATTTAGCAACTATTGATGTCATGACATAAATAAACATTACACAATACTTAGTGTGTAATGTTTATGAAAACATCTTCTCTGTGGATGTTTTCCATTCATTATAAATATAAATATTGTCGGACAAATTACACAGCGCCACTTAGCCCCAAAGTAAGCGAAGCTTGTGTTATGGGTACTATGTTATGGACACAACTGATAAACATACGTAAATACATTTTTTTTTGTAAATACTTACTTATTATACATAGAAAATACCCAGACCTATATAAACAACCATGTTCATGCACACAAATGTTTGTACTGTGTGGGAATCGAATCCACGAGCGTTGGTGTCAAAGTAGCGTAACAGCGCGTTCCACCACTGAGCCACCGAGCTCAAACTCACATACGGTATCTCAACTGAATGACTCGCGTATCGGACTATCCTATTTTGTGCAACGTAGAGTCAAACAAGCACATGCGCATACACACAAAGGTACATACTTCAACGATGAGTGCAAAATAAAATATTGTTCATTTTGTGTTATCTTCTTATGTTGGATTCCAAATTTTTTATTGTAATTTTTAGGGTTCCGTACCCAAAGGGTAAAACGGAACCCTATTACTGAGGCTCCGCTGTCCGTCCGTCCGTCCGTCCGTCCGTCCGTCTGTCACCAGGCTGTATCTCACGAACCGTGATAGTTACACAGTTGAAATTTTCACAGAAGATGTATTTCTGTTGCCGCTATAACAACAAATACTGAAAAATAGAATAACATAAATATTTAAGGGGGCTCCCATACAACAAACGTGATTTTTTTGCCGTTTTTATAGATAGTGGTACGGAACCCTTCGTGCGCGAGTCCGACTCGCACTTGGCCGATTTTTTATATCTAACTTCACTTATACTGCTTATACTGTGGGGTGGAGACCTGGTGACCTGAAATACAGGCTTCTAGCCTAGTTTAGGCACCAGTCTTCCACAACACATAGGCGCAGAAACTGTGTAATTAACCATCTTTGTGTATTCTACGAGTTGTGGAAGAAATAAAACAAATTATTATTATATACTAGCTACTCGACCCAGCTTCGCATGGGCGATCCAATCGTTACCAAACTTCACAGGATCACCTGCTGGGCTAACCTGAACATTCACTGAAAATTTCATCAAAATCTGCCCAGCCGTTTTTGAGTCCATAGCCGTTTTTGAGGACATACAGATAAACATTCCTTTTTATATATATAGATATCTTTCCACTCACGGGTATTTATATTATGTTTTTCTTTAATCACGGGTGTTAACCCCGGTGTTTTCATAGGCGTGTGCGGGGATATGGATCCAACGCGTAGAGGCCCCTTAGAAAAGATTGATGTAATGTATTATACCCGCTGTGACCTGCTCTAAGGGATATCAATGGGAGAATATACCCACGAGTAGGTCACGGCAGGTAATTGGGACTATTGCAAATGTGTCGGAAATAATTGAGCTATATTGAAATGAGATTTGGAAGGGATATTAGTACTGGACTATTATAGAAGAGAGACGGACACCTGCCATAACTATCATACCTGACTGTTGCATTTGGCAGGCGGTGACTCACCACTCACTAGATGGACCCCCGAAATGCCGGAGAAAATCGGCCGGGGGCAACAACGATGTGAGTGACTCAGGAGTGTCGAGAAGTGTGCTGCGCTTTCTTCGAAGTTACTCGCGACGTTATGCCCTTTAACACTTCCATCCCTGGAGCATATCACCTGCTAGAGCAATATACTCTATCGACTCTCTCTGTACGGCCAATGAAGGCAAGCCAGAGCTGAGAGTCCTGCGGGCCTTCTTGACTTTTCACTCCGACCGATGAAGACACGCCGGAGACGAAGGCCCTGATCGACTCTCTGGAGCACTCGGGTACCCGTGGTGTCGTTACGCACCAACAGCTCGCCACAAGCTACCCTATTATTATTACATGGCAAAATTTATGTAAATTGGTTACCGTAACCTTTGCAATATAAGTAGTATCGCTCACGCGTTGTCACCTCCGCCGCTTAGGAGCTCCTCTGGAGCTTACTGATGATTTTACTTGGTTGTAACAACTCATCAGGTAGTTGTTATTTCTTTTTCGTTTTGACAGTACTATAAGCGACAACACGTTGGTAGTAATGAATGCAATGGTCCAATTTATCAAAGTTACATGGATTCAATTAATGCAACTCTAAAACTTTTAAATCCGAAGAAAGGGACAATCCCATTTTTTTCACTATTATTGATAAAAACAAGCCTGTACTGTGCTAAAGACAGCTGAGTCAGAATCTAATAGATTTGAGGCAAGAAAACAGTCCAACAATTGTTTTCGTAAAGAAAACATTTAATAACGAGAAAGTAATACTTCGGCATCAAAATATACAGGGGGTCTTAGGAAAAATAAATAAATTAAAAATAATTTTCGATGAAGTTTACGAGCAAAATAAATTTAAAGTAAGATATATTTTCAGTTTTTTTTTGTAAAATAAGGTAGCGAAACAAATGTAAAACTACTTTAAAGTGGCTTTTTTTTTATTACAGAAAGCAAAAAGAGGTGGAGTATGTATTATGATACGAAAAACCCGATGCCGATATGTATGCCAACGAAAAAGCTTTTGAATGCTGTGGAATAGAGATATCGATGTTTAATTGTATAATTTTATGTGTTGATAGTACCTCGGACTACTTGAATTTTGACATATTTATAAAAAACCTCGACATTTTGTAACATAAGTTGACAAAAAGTTTAAAAGGCACTTATAATAGTAGGAGATTTAAAGATTAATACTTTGATGATCATAAATCGAAATATTTTAAGGACAACTTACTCAATTACAATCTTAAATTACACGTTAATGAACCTAATAGGGGTAAATCATCTATTGATCACATTATTAGAAGCCAATTCCGATATTCGTCGCTTACATTTGTCAGACCATGAAACATGCCAAACATTCGTTTTTGAAGTACCATACAAGAAGGGCATGATTGACTATTGTTATTTTAAAAAATCGGCCAAGTGCGAGTCGGACTCGCGCACTAAGGGTTCCGTACCACTATCTACAAAAACGGCAAAAAAACACGTTTGTTGTATGGGAGCCCCCTTAAATATATGTTTTATTTTAATTTAATTACTTATTCTTAAAGTGAATACATAACTAAATATTCTGTGAATATTTTAAGCGTATACCTGTTGCCGTTATCAATATCAAGCAAAAACGAGCAAAAAAATCGGCCAAGTGCGAGTCGGACTCGCGCACGAAGGGTTCCGTACCATTATCTATAAAAACGAGCAAAAAAAATCACGTTTGTTGTATGGAAGCCCCCTTAAATATTTATTTTATTCTATTTTTTAGTATTTGTTGTTATAGCGGCAACAGAAATACATCATCTGTGAAAATTTCTATCTGTCTATCTATCACGGTTCAATAGATACAGCCTGGTGACAGACGGACGGACGGACGGACAGCGAAGTCTCAGTAATAGGGTTTCGTTTTACCCTTTGGGTACGGACCCCTAAAAAGGGGACTACAGTTTCTTAAATTTTTGAAATGCTTTACATAGTCGATTAACATAATTTTTAATCAAATTTAAATTTAATCAAACACAAAACAATCTAACAATTGTTTTCGTAAAGAAAACATTTAATAACGAAAAAGTAATACTTCTGCGTCAAAGTATACAAGGGCTCTTAGGAAAAATAAATAATTTAGAAATCATTTTAGATGAAGATTACGAGCAATAAAATTTAAAGTAAGATATCTTATATTTTACAGAATTGTTTGTAAAAAAGATAGCGAAACAAATGTAAAGCTAAAAAAGTTTAACTTGGCTTCTTATTGCAGAAATAAAAAAAAGGTGGAGTATGTAATTTGACACGATAATCCGTAGAAGTAAAACCTTTGATATGTATGACAGTAGCCACCGAAAAAGCTTTTGAATACTGTGGAATAGAGGTACCAATGTTTAATTGTATAGTTTTATGTATTTATAGGACCCCGGACTACTACCGGACTGAACAGACCGCATGCACCCGCCACCGTTGCTGCCCTGGCGGCTCCGGTCGTCTCTGCGACACGTTTTTCACCAATCGCTTCAATTTGTGATTAATGCAGTTAAGAAAATAAGAAGCAAAGCATTGAATACGCGTTTATTTGCACAATTGTGCGATAAAAATTATGAAAACTTCCAGCGATTGCTCTTGCATACTGAAGTACGAAGTGCATCTTTAACTAGATTTTAATCACTTTTTGAATCAGTTTTAGAGTTTCTGGAAAGTAAAGATCCAGATTTAAAAACAAACCTGATCAATTTGAAAGCAGACATCGCGTATTTGTAAGTTCTGTTCAAAAAATTTAATGACATTAACTTACAATTACAAGGGGACAGCCTAAATTTAATAGAAACAAAGGGTGTAATTTCAGCATTTCTTGGAAAATTTAAATTTATGAAGCAAAATCGACGATAATTTTCCCAGTTTTCGAACTTGTCACAGGTAGAATGTGTTAATGAGGATATTCAGACATACGTTCAACATTTAATTGCCCTGCATGATGACTTCAAAATCAGATTTGAAGACATTCTGACGATGGAAATACCACCATGGATCATAAATCCATTTGATAAAACGGAAGTGGAGAATGAGATTACAAGAGGAGCTACTCGAACTTAGCACAAATGAGCTGAAGGTGAAATTTAAAAGAGGGTATCAAACATTTAGGCTGCAGGCAGAAATACCCGAAAAATATCCTGGTCTGTGGGGAACTGCGAGAAAGTTTTGATAACGTTGCCCTCGTCATATCTTGTCAAAAAAAGTTTTAGTGTCGTTACAAACCTTTTAACAAAAAAAAGGAGCAGTTTGAATATCACGGAACTGGGAGATTTGCGGTTATTCCTAATAAAACTGAAGCCAAATATTGTTAATTTGCTGTCAATCCATCAAGTACATCCCTCCCATTAAAATTATGACTATTTTGTTATTGTCATTGTAGAAGTTACGTTACGTTATTAATGTTTAATTTTAATTATATGATGACTGTTATCATATTACAATGTAATGTGATAACAGTCGTATTATAACATAACAATAATTTGCAGGTTAACACGACTTCGCTAGACGAAATCGTGTTAGATTTGTCCTTATTATGATGTAAGCAGAATAGTTTGCTTAAAGATATTTTTACCACTTGACTTGGCCTCACCAAGGAGCATTTAGTGGTCAATTGTTTTTTTCTTTTTTATAAAGCGGAGAGCAAAAGCAAAGCGTCTAAGAAGCCAGCTAGCAGTCAAAGCGGCACCGAGAGACAGTACAATATAGAAGGTAGGTGATAGATAGAGAAAATTAATTAATAGTTCTGAATAACGTTTACTATGAAAGTTAAATTAGTTCTGGTTATCGCTTGAAGAGCTTTATTATACTTTATAAATAAAGAAAAATAACAATTTAATACTCATTTCTCCTTGGTGAGGCCAAGTCGGTTAAATGGTAAAAATATATTTAAGCAAACTATTCTGCTTACGTCTTCATAAGGAAAAAACTAACACAACTTCGCTAGTCGACGTCGGACGACCTACAAATCATCGTTGTTTCTATTAGTATTTTTTTTATACAACGCCGGGATTCATACAAGCATACAGCCCACCTGATGTAAAGCTGTTACCGTAGCCTATGAACGTTTGTAATACAGTAAGTATCACTCCTCTGCTGCTAACCCAGCAACTCCTTAGAAGCTTACTGGTGACCTCACTCGCACGCAGGATAAAGATAAAAAAGATAAAAATTCTGTATTTGATTTTAGACACTCACGGGCACTTAGACACGTCTTACATTCTCAATATTATATGTTTTTTTTTTTCATAGTTCTTATTTCTCTTTTTTAATCTACCAACAGTTCAAATGACCAGTGGCGTCTTCGAATGACCAAGTTAGTCTAAGTTGCGGGTCCTGCCCTAATCACCAAACTTGCCAAGCAGACAACATAGGTACCGCAGGATAAGACAGTGCATGAGATTCCGCTGCTGTCCGTGTCATTATGTAATGTTTTTTTTAGCTGGAAGCCATAATTCTTGACTTTTGCTAATTTTAATAACAGAAAAGAAAAAATGTCTCTCATGAGCGTAATCCGGATAAACAATATTGTTTTCTCTTGGAAACTTTTATCAAAAAATATACATCTGCATAATTTGTTGCCAAGGCAAACAAACGGACACCAAACTGACGGACGGATCATTTCGTAAAGATTACGTTTTCCCATTTTCCTCTTTTGTTTCTTTTTCATCAAATTAATGGAGTGACTTTCAAATATACATTTGTGTATTTGTTGCCTTAAAATACAATTTAATACACCCACATCTAAAGTTCTATGACAATGGTATCTAATTATGTTAATAACTAGTTAGGAAGCAAGAACAAGTTTTGCTAAGCGTTAGCGCTTAGAATTAGTGAGAAATTTTGTAATTATACACCCGCACGGTTGTATGCTCTATTCCATATCAATTCGAAGGAATAATAGGATAGTTCTAAAAGCCTTCAAAGGATTTTTTCAGAAACGTTTTTCTGTAAATTGACATCAGGTTTCAAATATTTAAAAAATATTTACAATAAACTAAAAAGATTAAATGTTACATACATAAACTAAAATAGAAGTTCAAATATCTGTAAATTGTGTGAATAAAAAAAATATGTGCAAAGATGGTTCAACCACGAAATTTGTCATATATTTTTTTGTAATGTTTGTTTAACATAATAAATAAATAAATTTTGTCGGACAAATTACACAGCGCCATCTAGCCCCAAAGTAAGCGAAGCTTGTGTTATGGGTACTAGCCAACTGATAAACATACGTAAATACATTTTTTTTTTTTGTAAATACATACTTATTATACGTAGAAAATACCCAGACCAAGACAAACAGACATGTTCTTGCACTCAAATGTTTGTACTGTGTGGGAATCGAACCCACGAGCGTTGGTGTCAAAGTAGCGTAACAACGCGTTTCACCACTGCGCCACCGAGCTCGTCGATGATATAGAACATAATATCATTTAAATAAAAACAAGCCTAGTTCCTCCGATATAGTACATTCAAAGCGTGTTCAAAGTCGTTTTGTCAGTTATTTACTGTTCACTTTCATTACATTACATTTTCTTCACTGACACCAAAAATACAATAAGACACAAAGTTGTAGACACAAACACTAGAAACAAGCAACAGAATACTATTTTTCTAATTTACGTAGATGAAAACTGTATTAGGAGGATAATAATGTCACTTAACCCTACTCAGTCTGAAGGATATGACTCTGTGTGTACAAAAGTGATTAAATCTTGTAAGGAAGAAATAAGTTCCATGCTAGCATTTTTAGTAAATCTTTCTTTGAAAACGGGATCATTCCCTGAAAAGCTAAAAATTTCTATAGTGAAACCAATGTACAAAAGGGGCGAGAAAACCGACATGAGTAACTATCGACCTATTACCCTAATTCCAATTTTTTCAAAAATATTTGAGAAAGCTATGTTTAGCCAACTTATGTCTTTTCTGACAAAATACAAGGTTATAAAGGACAATCAATACGGTTTCCAAAAAGATAAATCTACAACCCATGCTGCATTTGAGCTCGTCAAGACAGTTTTAGAAAATGTTAATAACAGAAAATTCACAACTGTACTGTTTCTAGACATGTCCAAAGCCTTTGATTATGTCTCACATAGTCAACTGCTATCAAAACTTGATGGCTACGGTATTAGAGGGCCAGCTTTAAAATGGATCGAATCCTATTTAAAAAATCGGTTGCAATTTGTAGAAGTTATGACATTGAATTCAAAAAATTACTCCCAAATACACAAATCTAATCTAAAACACAATGAATTCGGAGTACCGCAGGGAAGCGTGCTTGGACCGTTGTTATTCTTATTATATATTAATGACCTACCTGAAATTATAAATTATAAAACCATACTATTTGCAGATGACATTTCCGTAATTGTGACCTCAAATAATAAGGATACGACAGAACAACACAAATTAGATATTAAGAACACAATGACAATTATACTAGACTGGTTAAATAAGAATAATCTTCAAATAAATCTAACTAAAACCAATGTTATGAATTTTAATAATTTAAAAAATGAGTCAATTAATGTAAATTATGATGGACATGTTCTACTGACAACAAATAAAGCCACTTTTCTAGGTTTAATAATAGATCCAAAATTAAATTGGACATCTCAAATAGACAAGGTTTGCAGTAAAATAAACAGTTTCGCGTTTGCATTATATAAGCTATCTAGAATAGCAAATAAAAGTACGGCACTAACGACCTATTTGCCTATGTAGAATCGGTGTTACGATACGGTATTGTAATTTGGGGAAATGGTACAGATATTCTAAGACTTTTCAGAGCTCAAAAGAGATGTATACGGGCAATATGCAATATAGCACCGGATATATCATGCAAACCTTACTTTAAATCATTTAATATATTACCCCTACCCTGCCTGTACATACTGGAAGTTGCAATGTTTGTCAAAAGAAATATTCACATGTTTACTCTAGCCCGAAGTAGCAGAAACCCAGACAAACTAATATTTGATACCATTCCCAGAACAGAACGTTATAAAAAAAATTGTTTTATTATGTGTAACAAAATATATAACAAAGTACCAGAACATATTAAAATATTGCCATTTAATAGGTTCAAAAGTAAATTGCGTAGATGGCTTCTTCACAATCTTTTTTATTCTACAAGTGACTATTTAAATCATAAACTCTAATATTATGTAATGATGCACGGATTATGTTAAGATTCCAATTGACATACTTACTTTATATTTGACAGTGTATAATAATTTTGTTAATCACTGACCACAGACTAATGCGTTGTGACATTTTCCATAAATAGTTAAGAGTCTTGTAAGCAATATATGTAACTAACTAGTTTATTATTTTCAGTATTGAAATGTTATGTTAGTATTAATAGACACAAATCAAATAATATTTGCGTGCCATCTAATATGGTTAAATAGGTTAAGCCACCTAAAAATTTCAACACCAACATCACATGTATCTACCCTATTTATGTGCAAATAAAGAGCTTTACTTTACTTTACTTTACATTATATATTCACAAAATGATAGTGCGTCTTTACATGGAATTATAGGGAAAACATCGTCAAGCCTTCGTCTTGACGAAATTCAATAAACGCATTGTCATATTAAGTTATAGCTGTACATACAAAAATAAGTTGTGTGCCAGGACAACGATAACGTTGAAAGATAAAAACTGCAAACCTCTTCCGGTTACTACTGGACAAATGTTAGTATTTACTTGATGAATTTGTTAATGATAAATGTATTAAAAATTATATTAATAACATATTGTGATTTTAAACAGAAAATATTGTACTCATTTGAAGAGCAAGGGGAAACAAGGGTCATAGTCAATGTGGTACAGTTTGAAGAAAAATAAAAAAAAACTTCCTTATTTTAATAAAATTTAATTATAGTAGCAATATTAACAAAAACGTCTTACAGTCTACTTAAAAACTATTTATATAATTTCAGCTTTTATTTAAACACAAAGAAATAGACTTTGACCTAGTTTTCAAGATAACTAGGTCAAAGTCCGTGGACTATGTTATTTTTTCTTTGATATAGAGAATACTTATTGTAGGATCTTTCCTACTTCAGCGCTGCTTAATAGGCTGTATTGTAATAAGACCAGCTAGATGTGAAGATTGCCCGTCATGGGAAGTCAATTCATTGAAATTTCTTATGATCTAACGTCGACCTTTTTCGGGAACCTGTTCAAAGCAATAAAATCTCGTGCATTAGCAATTAGATTCGTAATCTTTTTCTGACAGTATTTCATCTTTTTTTTTGTTTTCTGTTACCACATACGTTGTCATTTCACTCTCACTATCGTCAGTTATTACACTCATTGTACATTTATTTATTTATCTATAACTTCACGCCAAATCCCTTGCGGGGTAGGCAGTGAGGCATATATATATATATATATATATATATATATATATATATATATATATATATATATATATATATATATATATTTATTTAGTAGATATAATATTTATTTATCAAAACTCAAACACAAAATTACATTCAAAATCACCACAAAACGTCGAACCAAAACTAGCAAGGACTAATATCATCTAGTTATCGCAAAAAGCAATAATATAAGAGAAATTAATATTTATACTTAGAGCATAGAGGACATGAAAGAACCCCTAGAATAAAGTTAGCAAAAACCTTTATCCTTCTAAATCTAAGTTCGGTAATAAACTCGACAAAGTTATGTTTGGGAAATCTTGTTCAGGGTTTACAAGGGTTGATCCGGTTTTGTTGTTTCCTTTTACTTTCGATATATTTTATATACGTTTTCTCTCTACAGTGACGCTCTGTTGCAATAATGTAACAAAGCAACACTTGTTTGTTATTTTATTTTTCTTGCAATAAAATGCTATACTTTATGTGACATAAAGTTAGGAAACGTTCATATTTGATTTTGCTTTAGCGATGTGACATTTTGTGGGTCGCCAGGAGGTACGCATTGAAACCTCAAGACTTTATCTGAAAACATAGGCATGAATGTAAAACATGGATTTCATTCGATGAACTATTAAATTATTAGTGAACATGATTGTATATCTTAGATGCGCTTTCAGCAGGGATGGAAGATACACGCTGCTGTGGAAAGATGAGTGAGTACTGGGAATAGTGTGAATGGACTGCAGATATCCTCATTTCTGATTCTATCATGCATAGAAACCCCGAGCATAGCTCCTTTCATAGCATGCTGAACGACCTTGAACTTCCCCATATGGCCCGCAGTGAAGGGCCACATTTCGGTTCCGTACGTCATTACTGGCAACACACACTGCTCGAATACTTTGCTCTTCAGGCGTATTTTGGACAAGAAGATGTGTCGAAGTTTCCCGAACGCCGCCCAGCCGAGTTGGATCCGTCTGTTGACGTCTCTGTCGAAGATCGACTTACCTAACCTGTCCTAGGTAGACATTTTCGTCAACAACTTCGAGCTGTTGAGCATTGAGTAGGTATATCGCTAAGTACCTCTAGCCATTTCGCCATGAGAATTATATCGTCGGTTTAATTAGAAGTGGTAGAGCCAAGTTATTGTCAATTAGTGGCCACTGCATGGCTGCGGGTAGTCGTGGCCTTTGAATGACAATAGCTCGTAATTGGGTCGGCTCGACCGGGGTAGTACCACTCTCTCACAGAAAACCGTCCATTATCCAGGAGGGTGTCGTCACTGTCGTTTGAGTACCAACGCTCAGACTGTAACAGTTGTACAATAAGAACCAGTGGGGTAGCTGATATATCGGCAGAGCAAGAGAGGGCGTATGTTTGGGTTATTTTGCAGGCCAGAACCAGTATGTTAGTAATCTAGTCTGTCTCAAAGACTATAGGTAAGAGAAAGAAAGGGCGTCACTTGATAAATCCAAACCAAACAGGAACGTATAACAGAATAATATACAAACTGATATTAAGAGAATGTAATCATATATTTAATCTTTACAGTCACTTCCAGAGATAAATAATAGTAAACTAAGTTAGCTTCCAGATGTCCATGTTCTACATGGCACATTCAAATATAATTAAAAAGTAAACAAATTTCCTTTCATATGGACAGCATATTATTATATTTCTATATATATATATATATATGTATATATATCTAGTTAGGGTTATTATGCCTTAAGCTAGAATTACTTGTGCACTTAAATCTACCTACTACATCAGGCCTATGCATGAAATCATGTATCCTATAAAACAGGTGTACATTTGTACAAATCTAGTTATTTTGAGTGCATGATTGGATCAAAACGTTTATCTTAAAAGAAAGGGAAAAATAGTTAACACTTTACAGAAAATTCCGAAACATTAAGATTGATCACCTGATGACAAACGGGGCGTCGGGTGTTAACAAGAAGAAACCAGCTACATGTGGACGACCATCAACTGCGGCCATCATAACCTCGAATTTTGACGGTACTTGCGACCGAACCTTATAGTCTGCAACGAACATAAAAATAACCATTATATTGTCGACATCAAATTATACCGGCGATAAAAATATCTTCAGCTTCACAAAATGCAAACTATCCAGACTTACTTACCCGGTATTGAAAGATGAAAGGTCAAAACTAATTTCATCTTTTAAATCTTCAAGTTTAGAATAATGTGTTAACTTATTAATTTAAAAGCCACATTGAATGGCCAGGTCCACTACGACCCAAAAAATTTATTTTTTACATCTTTCACAAAGGCTCCTAAAGAGAAACGTGGCCAAACGTGACCAAGCGGGAACTTATCTGTCAAACCCCAAATCTACCAATTGACGGCTGAGTGTTTCCATCATGAATTTATCTTCTTTTTAACAGATGACGTTAGCAGTACTGAAGACCCCCCTCTTCATAATTCAATAGCATTCCTTGATACATTAATCACCAGGAAACTTGACAACTCACTTACTCACACAGTGTATAGGAAACCGGGTGGGTTTCCTATATACAGACAAATATCTCAATGGTAACTCACACCACCATCCATGTCAGTTAGCTACCGTAGGCAAATCGTTGTTTCAGAGAGCACACGGCATCTGCGACGCTGAGCATCTAGAGGAGGAACTCCAACATGTCAAACAAGTACTGCGGAGCAATAGTCACACACTCCCTCGCATGCGTCACAGAAGCCGCCCGAAGCCACCTACAGTTGAACGTCAACCTGCCATCTTACCATACTTAAAGGGAGTCACAGACAAAATTGGCAACATCTTACGGCGAGCTTCAATTAAAACTTATTTCAAGCCCCATAAGAAGATCAGTCAATTTCTAAGACCTATCAAGTCTAATATCCCCCTAGAAGATGCAGGAGTATACAAATTAGACTGCGAATGTGGTTTATCATACATAGGGCAAACAAAGAGAAGCGTAGGTACTCGTGTGAAAGAACACATTGCTGACATGAAGAATAGGCGCGATAAAAACTCTGCAGTATGTGAACATACACTGGACCAACCAAACCATTACATCCGGTTCGATAAACCACAAATCCTCGCCAAGGAGAATCGCTACATGCCGAGAATGTTGCGCGAGGCTATTGAAATAAGAAAACACCCCAATTTCAATAGAGAAGATAATAATAATAAATAAATAAATAAATATTGTCGGACAAATTACACAGCGCCATCTAGCCCCAAAGTAAGCGAAGCTTGTGTTATGGGTACTAGACAACTGATAAACATACGTAAATACATTTTTTTTTTGTAAATACATACTTATTATACATAGAAAATACCCAGACCAAGACAAACAGACATGTTCATGCACACAAATGTTTGTACTGTGTGGGAATCGAACCCACGAGCGTTGGTGTCAAAGTAGCGTAACAACGCGTTTCACCACTGCGCCACCGAGCTCGTCAAAAGATGGTTGGCAAGTACCACCTGCTTGGGATCCAGTCCTAAAAATAATCAAGTCACAAATCCAAAGATCTACTAAAAAATGTTCGGACACTGTGAGCGATTTTTGTGTGAATCGGAACATATATAATTAATCCATCCATGTCGGTAGATGTAATAATTGAATAACTAATGTAAGACAAATACCACCTTAGTCTTTCCTGCGACCACGGACGCTGCAAAGCGCTCGAAACGTCAGGTTTCAACAAAATAAATAAAACACGCGATACTTCCGTTAAAAATAGTTTAATTTCAATATTTGGTTATATATTAATAATTATAAAATAATTAGTTGCTTTAATAGAGTATTCGATTAGAGGCGGTACAATGATTATTAAAAAATAGCCATAAAGCTAAAGAACGTAAGGACATTGTTAGGCTCTCTATTGAAAGCACTATTGAGATGTGTTGTTATTTTGTGAGTCATGCTAGTCATGTCATGCTAGTCATGTCATGTCTGTCATGTCATGTCTGTCATGTCATGTCTGTCATGTCATGTCTGTCATGTCATGTCTGTCATGTCATGTCTGTCATGTCATGTCTGTCATGTCATGTCTGTCATGTCATGTCTGTCATGTCATGTCTGTCATGTCATGTCTGTCATGTCATGTCTGTCATGTCATGTCTGTCATGTCATGTCTGTCATGTCATGTCTGTCATGTCATGTCTGTCATGTCATGTCTGTCATGTCATGTCTGTCATGTCATGTCTGTCATGTCATGTCTGTCATGTCATGTCTGTCATGTCATGTCTGTCATGTCATGTCTGTCATGTCATGTCTGTCATGTCATGTCTGTCATGTCATGTCTGTCATGTCATGTCTGTCATGTCATGTCTGTCATGTCATGTCTGTCATGTCAGTCGTGTCATGTCTGTCGTGTCATGTCTGTCATGTCATGTCTGTCATGTCATGTCTGTCATGTCGTGTCTGTCATGTCATGTCTGTCATGTGCTGTTATTTTGTGGGTCACGCTAGTATTAAATATGTTTCTTTATTGTGTCGCCGAGCTTCCCCTGGGGCGATCGCTTCGCTTCCGATGAAGCCTTTAACGGCTTCCCGGCTAAAGGCAGTCCCAAGGTAGTGTTTAGTTTAGGTATCCATGGAGATGCATCACCTCCCTCCCACCACGTCTAGAGGTTGTTCCCCTCAGAAGAATGACTAACGCACACTCGGGGTGGGTAGTCCTTCTTTTGTAGGTCGTCGTTTACGTCGAGCGTAAAAACAAAAAAACCTAAGACATTTGTTCACGTTACAAATCAACATATATAAGTGGCTCAATGTCACCTTTAGAGTAGAGCCAAACACAACCTCAACTGCACGTGGAGCACCCTGTTCATCAACAGACGAGTCTCTGGCGAAAGAGAGCTAGGGCGACTTTAGCCCGACTGGGGAAGTACCTCCACCTCACAGAGCTGTTCCTGCGAGTGAGTGAAGGCACCAGAATATGAGAAGGTGCTGTGTGGACAGAGGGGTGGCAATGCGCTAGCGACATTATTTTTCTTTGCTAGCGTACATAGGCTACGGTAACCGCTGTACATCAGGCGGGCCGTATGTTTGTTTGCTATCCATCATATTAGTCTAAAAAAGCCGCCAAGTGCGAGTCCGACTCACTATCCGGAGGTTCCGTAAATATATATTTTCGCAAAAAAAAAAAAAATTTTAGGTTGGTTGTGATTCCTTGCAAGTGTCAAAATATGCGCATAAACGAGGTATAAACGGCCGTATCTTTTGATTGCGTTGACTTAGAAGCTTATTTTTTCTCTGCTCGAAGGGATTGCAGACCTGACCATTTGATATTAATTTCAGCTTGATAGCTCCACCCGTCCCTGAGAAAAAGGGTCTTGATAGACAGACCGACATACAGAGGGGCAACAAAGTGATCGTATAAGGGTTCCGTTTTGCCTTATGGGATACGAAATCCTAAAACAATAGAACTCTTTCAATATCTACATGTTTTATAGTTTACCTAAAATTTAGTACATTTCAGATTTTCGTAAGCAATTTAAACTCCAGAATCTCAAGAATGTCTACAATATTAGTCTAATAATCAATCAAACTTCTCTTAATATATACAAAAGATAAAATACAGTTTGGTCACATAGGCAACCAGTTTCACTCTTGTAAAAGGCTCGTTGTGAAATCTCTTGCGAAAGAAACTCTGAAAACACAAATACACCCATTAATTTATTACAAAAACCTCTGCGTAAGCCTCTGAAACCCACTTCCGCTAAGTAAAAAAGGTACCTTTAATCAACCTTTTTAATCTCGTCTTACAAAATCGTTCAATATTGACAAGCGAGTACATTTAAACATTACATTCTCTTTAATTTGCTCCTGTTAAATTCTCTGGACATTTATGTATGTATATCTTCACAACAGGTCCCTTGCGGGGTAGGCAGAGAGTACCGAACGCCATAATACGCGGTCCTTACACACTTCACTCGCTTCTCTGATATTCATAGCTCTTTTCATGCACGTTCGCAGGTTCCTGGGGCTCCTGACATCACGTTCTGATAATACACGACCAATTTGGTCTTGGTAGGTTAGTCTGGGTCTTCCTCGACTCCCATATACTGCCACTTTCACATTGTATATCTGTTTCGTCATTCTTTCATTCTTGCATGCCTGCCTGCATTCTTTCTACATGTCCGAACTAACGGAGCATGCTTTTTCTTAACACCGATGCTCTCTTTAAGGCAGACTCTCTTTCTTACGTCATCATTAAGAACGAGGTCAGCAAGCGTAATGTAACAAATTTTGCGCAGTGCTTGCATCTCAACTGCATTTGTTCTACTTTCATGTTCTATCTGCTATGCCCAGCTTTCACTTCCATAAGTTAGCGTTCGGACTAGCACCGCGTTGTGCACAGCGACCTGCGCCTCTGGCTTAGATTTCGGCTGCCAAGAAGTTTACCCAAAACTCCATTCACAAGGCAAGGTGAACTTTTTAGTACGTGAAGTTCTCAACTGAGGAATAATGACATCATAAGCCAGCACGTGTGGTTCTATGACGGAAGGGAGAGAGTGAGATAAATGAAAACAGGCACTCACCATTTTTTTTTTTTTTTTTTTTTTTTTTTTTTTGTTTTTTTGTGACGCGGGGAAAAATGCATTACGCACACCACCGGTGCCTGGGTGGCCTCCGGTGGTAGTGTGGGACTCCCCGTCGGCTGTCCGACGGTATACCCACTAAACGACCCCGCGAAATGCCATCGGCCGCGCTTGTGTGGTGCCCCGGATCTGTCAGCAACAGGACACCACTGCGACTGGCCAGCCCCTCAGAAGGGGCCGGACTTCTTCAATCTAGGGGCCGTCCCGGCAAATTGGGACAGCCCCTCCGGCGGCGGGACCACTATGGGGCCAGGTTCCCATCCTGACCCCTAGTCCCACAAGTTAGGGAGGCGGCAATAGGTGCGCGTAGCGCCTACGCCGCACTCCCGTCCGCCGTCTCCGGAGCGGGACAGCCTCGAGATCATCCTCCCTGTCCCGCTCCGAGGCCTCCTTCTGGGACATGACCGTCTCACAGAAGGAGGCCATCGCCTGCCAGGCACTGTCACTCCCGAGCATGGAGCGGACCACGCTCGGGAGCGAGAGGTCCGCGCTTCCAAGCGCGGACACCAGATCATGGCGTTGCCGAGACCATCTGGGACACTGCTCCAGCGTGTGTTGGGCAGTGTCCTCGGCCGCGCCACAATCGTGGCAGCCCGGCTGTTCCTCCCGCCTCGCGACCCGGTGCAGGTACTCACCGAAGCACCCATGCCCGGTGAGCACCTGCACCATACGGAAGGTGAGGGGTTTGCGCCTGCGGCGCATCCAAAGCCTCCAGGACCGGGCGCAGCGCATCCGCAACGCGGACTCCATACTGCGGCTGCGCCAGGTCCTCCCCCCACCTCCGCATCATCTCTGAATGCCCTCGCTGGCGACACCGCCCCACTTCCTCCAACGTGGGGCGCTCGCCGAGTGCCCTCCTACTAGCGACAAAGCTATGCACTTCGGCGAGCACCTCCGCCACCAACTCCCAGGGCGGGTCGCCAGCAAGGGCGGTCGCGGCCGTCCACGCTACCGTCCGGTACCCCCTTATCGCCCTCTGCGCTATGACCCGCTGCGCTCTGCGCAGCTGAGTCCTGTTCCGAGCGCAGAGAGCGTCCGCCCATATGGGGGCACCGTACGTGGCCATACTCCGGCAGACGCCGGAGTACAGCCGCCTGCACGCGGCCCTGGGTCCGCCCACATTGGGCAGGAGGCGACCCAGCGCCGCCGCAGCTCTGATGACCTTCGGTCCCAACCGCTCGAAGTGGGGACCGAAGGTCCATCTTCCGTCAAGGGTGAGGCCCAGGTACCTCATCTGGGCACTCACCCTTATACTCTCTCCTCCTATTTGGAGGTGCGCTCCCGAGGGGGGGCCCCGCCTACCGGTCCCGCGGAAGAGGAGGGCCTCGGTTTTCTCGAATCGGACCCGAAGCCCAAGCCTCTCTATACGGCTGACCACCAGTCCTACTCCGACTTCGGCCAGCCGCGCCGCCTCCACAAAGGTCTTACCCCGGGACGTAACAAGGGTGTCATCTGCATAGCAGATGACACTCATCCCGGGGAGGAGACGGCACCGCAGGACCCAGTCGTATGCGAGGTCCCACAGGATGGGGCCCAGAACGGACCCCTGTGGGACACCGCACACGACGCGTCTTCTGACCATCTGACCCCTCGCGTCCTCGTAGCGCACCTCCCTGTCCTCCAAGTATGCCTTCAACAGTCTCCCCAAGTACGGAGGCACCTCAAAGTATTTGAGGGCCTCCAGGATGGTACTGTGGGGGAGGCTGTTGAAGGCATTGGCGATGTCCAGCGACACCGCCACCACCACGTCTCCCTCGCGCTCCGCATCTTCCGTCACCGACCTTAGGCGCCTTATGGCGTCGACGGTCGACCGTCTGGCCCGGAACCCGAACTGGGCATCCGAGAGGCCCGGTCCCGGGCCATCCTCCAAATGTTGAGCGAGGCGGGAGGCGACAATCCTTTCCAGGGCTTTGCCCGCCTCGTTCAGCAGAACGACCGGTCGAACCGCCGACCCCGAGCCCGGGGGCCGGTCTCCCTTTGCCAGAAGTACGAGCCGGCCCACCCTGGAGGGTCCCGGGCAGCATCCCGACCGCAAGCAGCAGTCAAGGAGCTCCCGAAACCCGTCTCCGAGGTGCACGAGGGCTAGGGCTAGCACCCTTCCGTGCACCCCGTCCGGACCCGGCGCCCTCTTCTTGCTTCGGAGGCGGTCAATTACCGCCTCCATCTCCTGGTCGGTGACGGGCGGCGGAGCGCCCTCCACCTCTCCTCTGGAGTCCAGCGATCGGGCCATCCTCGGGGGAGCGAAACCCCGCGGGGTGTCAGGGAAGAGTTCCCCGACAACCCTCTCCAGCAGGGCCGGCTGGAGGGTCTCCGTCAGCGGGGCCGACTGAGCGCGGAGCTTGTTCCGCGCTCCTCTGTACGGTCGGCCCCACGGGTCCCTGTCTAGGCCCTCCAGCAGCTCCTGCCACGCCCCCTCCTTGGCCCTACTTATAGCCATCTGCAGGGCTCTCCTGCTCTCCACGTAGACACCGTGCAGATGGCTATCCCTTCCTTCGTCCCGGGGGCGGCGACGCCTGCTCCGGGTATACGCTCTACGCGCCCCGTTGCAGTCGTCCCGGAGGTCGGCTATCTCCGCCGACCACCAGTAGACCACCCGCCTTGGGGGCGGACGCCCAACGTTGGGCATGGCCGCCCTGCACACCGCCGTGAAGGCGTCGCAAAGACGACCAGCCCCCTGCTCCGCCCCCAAATCCTCCATTGGCGGGAGGCCCCAGCGGCCGACAATAGCCGCCTCCTCTGCCAGTTCCCGGTCGAGCCTGGTGAGTGCCCAACGCGGGAACCGGCTCCGCCACCGGGACGAAATCGCCGGACTCCCGGGGGCTCGAGACACCTCAAACCTGATGTACCGATGGTCCGAGAGTGTCTCTACCCCCGTCTCCACCCTCCAATCCTCAATTCTGCGTGCGGTGGACGCGGTGGCGAAGGACAGATCCACCACCGACCCTCCATTCCACCGCACGCACGTATGGACCGTCCCCCTATTTAAGAGGGACAGTCCCGCGGCCAGCGCCCACTCCTCCACCTTCCGCCCTTTGGCTTGCGTGGCCGGGTTGCCCCATGCCGTGGACTTGGCGTTGAAGTCCCCGGCCACGATAACCTGGGCGGGCGCTAGCCGCCTCACTGCCGACCCAAGAGCGTCGAGCAGCCGCTCCAAGGCCAGCAGGTCGCGGTTCGGGGAGAAGTACACACCGATTATTGCGTACTCTCCCCGAACCGCCGCCACGTAGCCCGCCCCCCTCCCCCTCACCACGAGTGGGGGGCTGGCGCCAGGCCTCGTGACGATGGCCACGGATCCGTCCCGGTCCCCGGCCCAGTTAGGCCGGGAGGGCACGTAGTATGGTTCCGCAACCACCGCCACGTCCACGTCCCACTGCGCCATGGACTGCAGGAAAAGGTCCTGAGCCCCAGCGCAGTGGTTGACGTTGGCCTGCAGGAAGCGAGGATGTCCGGCCATTACTCGGACATCCTGGCCTCAGGCGCCTGCTGCCGCCCACTCCCGCGAGAGGTGGGCGGCGTTCTCCCGCGGATGGATGGGGGGTTGCAGAGCCGGCTCCCCATCACGTGGCTCGCCTTTCGTCCGGCGTCGGTACACACGGCACAGCGGGCCTGTGCCGAGCAGCCCGAGGCGATGTGCCCCGGCTGCCCGCACCTGTAACACAGGCGGCTGCGGTCCGCCTTGGAGGGGCACAACTCCGCTGTGTGCCCCTTCCCCATACACTTAAAGCAGTGCATGGGGCGCGCCTTCAGCAGGTGGAGCTGCACCTGGCTCCAGCCCACCCCAATACTGCCCAGTTCGAGCAGCTTCTTCGCTGCCGTCACCGGGCAGCGCATCAGGGCGGAACTGGAGTTCCGCCAGTCCGGGCGGATTTCGCCCACCCGGACCTGCTCGGGGGCGCAGCCCCCCTCGCGAGCGACCGCAACCTGTACCCGCTGTATTGTGGCGGCGTCATCCAGCCCGGTGATCCGGAACTCCGCGCACTTCACCGGTCTGGATACCTCCACGACGCCGGACAAGGTAGCCGTCAACTTGGCTGCCAGGGCGTCTGCCTTCTCATGGCTGGAGGAGCCGGGGACCTCGATCAGCCTTGCTCCGGTCGCAGACTTGCGAATCCGGAGCGAGCTGATCCCCAGCTCCCCCAGATTGACCTCCTGCTCGGCCTTTAGTAGGGCCGAGGCATACGTTGCTCCCCCAGTGGCTGCCTCCGGCCGTAACTTTAAAATTACGGCCGTGGAGCCGGGGAGCACCACTTTAGCCTTACGGCCCTCCTCCCTGCCTGCGGGAGCAGGAGGTGCTGACGCCCTGGTAGGCGGCGCGGGTGCCGCAGGAGCAGCGAGTACCGCGGTTTTCCGCGGCCCGCGACGGACCACATCGGTCCACGACGGCTCCGCCGACGGGGCCGCCGCAGCCGGTTTACCCATTGATGTGGACGGGCCAAAGCTCGTCCACGACTCCTCCCGTGTACCACTGCGGGCGGGACCCGTTTTGGCGGCCGACCTCGCCTGAGGGCGCACCTCGAGCTCGGCTGGCGCCTTCCGCGGCTTAGGTGTCGGTCGTCACGCGCCCTCGATGGCCGCTCTCGCGGCTTTCGCCACCGCGGAGCTGTCTCCCGCTAATGGCGGACGGGTGACAGTCGGAGGAGGCAGGCGCGACTCTAACTCGGCGAGCCGCCCATCCACCAAATTGCCGACGAGTTGGACGATGTTCCGCTCCAGTGACTGGACATCGCCCGAGCTCATCGGCCCCAAACAGGCACTCACCATGGCAAAGGCGATAAAATACGCATAGTGAGCCAATGTCCCTACGAAGTTGAAGAGGATCTAGGTTTTGGTGGCCACTTCGTCGTCGATCATGCGGATAGCCCGTCGCTGCAACCTATCGAGAGCGTCGAGGAGATACTGTGCGGAACTGTCCCAGAGATGCGAGGAATACTCCACGCAGACCCGAACTTGAGTCTTATAAAGCAGACAAAGCTAGTCCGGTGTGAAGAACTGGCGTACCCTGTTAAGGAGTCCGAGTTTTTTTGAAGCTGTTGAGATGAGGCTCTCGATAAAGTTTCGTTGGTTGAGATCGCAACGAATATCCATGCCTCGCATATTCAGGCCATCTCGCATACTGAAGGAAACGCCATGAAGACTGGGAGTTGGAAGGAACGGGGGCATTTTGGTTGTAAACGTGCACCTGAATTTTCTTGGTATTAAACTCAACCAGGTTATTTAGAACCCCATGTAAATGAAAATGTAAATGAAAACCAATTTACATATTGGGATTTTAGAACTCATTAGTAATAATGAGATCTAAAACCCGATTATATAAACTAAGGCTATTTTATCTTTATAATCACCTACGGCAGCAATTATAGCACGCTGATAAACTGATGGTGCATTACATAATCCAAATGGCATGGTGACATCTTTCATCTTTTCTAGTCTTCTGAAATAGTAATCTGATGAAACCCTGATTGAATATCTAAACTTGTGAAATAGCAGCATTTAACTAATTCGTTAATTTGATACTGAATTAACAGAAGTGGATAATGATCGCGGACTGTATTGGAATTGAGTTCTCGAATGTCAACACAGAGACGATCATCTCCATTCTTTTTTTTTACTAATAATATAGGACTGGGGAAAGGAGAGCAGCTAATAATACCTTTAGATTTCAGATCTTCAATAATATTTTAACCTTCTCTCTTTCTTTTTTACAGGAGCTATAAGGAAGTCTTTGAACGATACGGTTAGGATCCTTAAGTGTTATGTTAAGATTACCTGTTGTTACTCGTTTTGTTTAATTAAGGGTAAAGGATTCTGCATATTTTTCGATAATCGTTTTGAGGGGCTGAACATTTTCAAGGTCAGAATCGAAGGAACTGAACAAATATGAAGAGGTTTCACGAGAAAAGATATTATATCTTTGTATAGAAACACCATGGTGTAAAATAGAAACTTTTAAGCCTGGGACGCGTATTGAATCGATTCCAAGAATTACGTCATAATTTAAGTTGTCCACGACCTGCAGTTTTATTTCAAATGTTACATCGTGCCATCATATGCGCCAATGCAACGACTGACAGTATTCAGTAGGAGTAAATACTCAAGGGCAATAAGAGTGTACAATCATCTACCAGACAGCGTTAAGGAAAATAATCTTAGTTGTCTAAAAAACACCTTTTTTTCTATTACTGGGAAAATGTTACTATTCAGTTGATGAATTCTTAAATGACAAAAATATTGTATGACTATTATTTTGCTTATCTGATTTCAATATACATATAATTAACTAGTTATTGTCATTCACATATAGGATAATAATAATAATGAGTTGTATAAATGTTAGGGAAAATTTAGACATTATATTATGATTCATGTTTGCACGCCATTTTAATGGCAGAGTAAAATAGAACTAACTATCTTGAACATACAACTATGTAATACTTACCTTACTCTGGCAAATAAACGCATTCATTCATTCATAAACGCATTCATACATTCATCGTCAAGTTTTGCTGTTGTATCAATAACTTCACTCGAGTTCATTGAGGTACCAGAGAATCCACTCAATTTAACTATTTCAATACTACGTTTTCCCTTCATACATCCAGTAATTTTACTCTTGACGAGGAAACATTTATCATCTGTATCAATTAAGCTGTTACGAATTATATCATCTATCTGCAGTTGAATATGGCTAAAAAACGAGCACTGGGTGCAGTTCCCATTATGCTGTGAAGACGATAGCTCTGTGCTAGGTGCGGCTGCAGGCATGTTATTGTGCCAGCAGCGGTCACAAGGATGTCAAGTTCTTATGCAATAGTTGCAGATTAAATTGATCGAGTGTGATGTGATTTTCGACCGGCCATCCCGTGATCTGTGTCCAGCTTTCCCACAATGTCACATTTGACCGGATCGGTGGAACTAGGTACTTTAGTTTTTGGAGCCTCATCCTCAGTAGTAAAAATATCGGCAGGTCTTTTTCTGTAGTTTACAAATGTGGCGATCAATTCTGCCTGACATTGAGGCACTACGATCCCTGCCTCAATCTCACTACTAGTTCAGCTTTATAGAATTTCGCCCGAATTCCAGATATAACTGTTTCTGTTATTAAGTCTGTTGGTGCATTCGGTGAAATTCTGGTAAATAAGCGCCAGGCTTCAGTCACGTATTCCGTATATGACTTAGCGTCACTAGATATGTACTCGCGGAACTTATTGACTTATATAATATGTCTTGTGTCGCCTTTAAACTGGGTAAATATTTCCATTTTTATATCGACCCTGGTCGCAAAGGAACGTGCTCGTGCATCTGCCCAGTCTTTGGTATGTCCTATTAAGCTGGATAAGACCTTCATCATGGTCACGAATCACGAAAAATATTGAATGGTTATTAATGCATCGACTTGTTTGCACCATTTTTCAGTAGTTAACTTATTCTCATCACGGTCATAATATGGCAGGTACATTTCGTTCGTTTTAAAAAAAATAATAAAAAAAAATTTGTGGCTTGCTTGAGAATTTTGTGAGTTCTGGAATACCACCCTTTCCAGTAAGTCAACCAGTCTTCAGAGAGTCGTTCCTGTTATTTAGAGTTGTTCGTAAAATATGTAAATACCGTCCAGGACTTTCTTCTTGGATGTATGGGCGGGTAGCAGGTTCTTAATTCATCTCTTCTGATGTAAGAGCTGGTGATACCGCACTGGGTCATCAGAAGGCGACAGGGATCGTTGCACACGACGCAGGGCACCATTCAAATGATGGCTCATTTTATTTTTATTTGATATATTTTATTATTAATCACAATAACTGGGTGCAATAGGTGATTATACTTACTACTTTACAGTTCGGAGTCCGACACAAGAATGCGCCAACCCGTCCGGCTTGCTATCTTAATAACGATTCTGCCGCAAAAAGCCGCACCTCTTTGTGCACCGCTGTTGTATTGCTGCAAGCCGCACCGTGCACGTGTTGTTTTGTTGCAAGTCGCACATGTTGTTTTGTCGCAAGCTGCACGTGTTGTTTACGTTACATTGTAGATTTAATTCTAGTATATTTAATAAGGCATTAGGGTAAAGTAAAAATAAATGGTTAATTAATTAGCAGCTAAACACAAATCAACAATATCTTAAATTACTAATAATCAGCAATAATTTATAGTCGCGTTATACCTAATTTTATATACCTAATTTTTTATACCTAATCAAAGAAATAAGTAGTACAAAGGTATTTTTTATTTATCGGGGCCTACAAATAATTAAAATGGCTATCGTTCCTATTCGAAGCCATTAATATCCAACCTACAGTCAGTGAACAAACGTTGAGAGTAACGAAGTGAATTTATTAGTTAACTGACTATAACTACTCTAAACCACTACTTTTTGTCTCGTTATTGATGAGATCTTTTATCCACACAATTTTATGTTGCAAAAGTAAATCTGTTTATCAAGTTTATGTAGCTAAAAAACAATAGATTGTCAGAGTTGCTTACGGCAGATGTGCGGCAGAATGTCAATCTAACTGAAATGTCTATCAGTGCATATACAATTCAGATAGCGAGGGGCCAAACTTGAAGAGGCTTATAATATAATGTATTTGCTTTCTCAGCGTAATTTATAATCACATTTAAATAAAAAAATCACCATTATGGATTACGTGCTTGAATAGTAGGAATAGTATTGGGCTATTTAGACGTATCTATGGAATATGATGGCAACTGAGATGATCAAGCTAGATGGCACTTGCATTCATGACGTTTTCTGCTTCCTGTGCAATTCAAACTGATGAACCGGAAAGGTCAACGGACTGAACGAGGGACGGGACCATCAGTTTGATCAGCTTAATGGCAAAATAATTGAGAGGAGAATGAGGGTGAAATCCGACGGAATACTGATGACGAAATGCTTCTGCACGGGCAATTTTTTTTAAATCCGCAATATCGCGAAGAGGCATCTGGCGCTAGACCAGAAGGTTTTCTGAGATTTTGCGACTCTTGAGAAAACATTTGACAGGATCGTGTGGATCTTTGGAGTATATTGTCGGGATACGAACTTGATAGAACCCTACCACGTGCTGTACAGTTCTGCACTTTTATCTTTTATGTACAAATTATTTAAAAATCTGAGGATTCTTTCTCAATAAGCGTTTTCCTTTACACAATGTCTGGAGGCATACAAGTATACGGTTCACCTGATGTAAAGTGGTTCCCGTAGCCTATAAATGCTGGTAATACATTAGGTATCACTCGAGGGTTGCCACCTCTGCTGCTAAGTTTGCAAGTCCTTGGAACCTTACTCACTCTCACGCAGGAACACAACAACCCTCCAGGGAGTTTTTAGTTATTCGGTTGTGGTTTTTTGTGAGGTAGAGGTACTTTTCCAGTCAGGTTGCTTTGATACGCCTACCTACCTCTCTTAAAAACACCCAGACCAAGACAAACAGACATGCAGACAAATATTTATCCAGTGTGTTGGTGTCAAAGTCGCGTTATTAACCGCTACGCGCTGACCTCGGTGAGGTCATGAAAAATATTCGACAAAGGCAACAGAGTATTCGCCGTGGCTAGGAATATGTTAGGAAATATTCAATATATCTGGCAAAAGATTTTCCCCTTAGAAAGTTTTTCCTATAACGAAAACAAATCAAAACGTTTTCCTAAATCTAGTATTGATTTTATCAGAAACTGGTCCGAGTTGCTTTTCACGCCAAACGATCACGACGCAGTCTTGTGATGACACGACACTAACTGAAGAGTCAGCTGGATACGCTCACTTTGCTCTTAGCGCAACACCCTGTGGGTACAAGGGCGGCGAGCGAAGGCAATTTTAGTGGGCTGGTGGGTGGATGACCTGCCAGTCGCGACACTACCAGAGGCGCAGTTTTTTAATTACTTGCCGGTAAGTATAATTTTCATGAATATCATTTCTATCCGGACTTTTTGCCCTAATCCGTAACCCTGGGCAATGTATGAAAATCTGGACAGCCAAGTACCACCCATCCGACAATCCGAGGTTCATTTGTGATAGGTTGACTGGCTGTGCTTCCACGGATCACGGAATAATCAGCGTGGAGTACTTTCAAAAGCTTCTATTGGAACACAGGTATTTATTCAAACAATGAACACCCGTGTCCCATCAGAGGAATGAATATATGTTGATATGATGATGCGGTGGTTCAGAATAAAGTGAATTTGAGTACATTAGTAGCGGTTTTTCGAGCAGACGAGGTTAACCAACAAGCATCTCAATTAGTGGACGGCATTAGATGTTTACTGTTGATTGGTTCGCTAGCTTTTTTGTTACAAACAACAGCAATTAATCAAACTGTTTGTGATTTTCCTATTTATTCAACTAAAGCTATACTTAAAATTGCTATGAATATATATGTACTTTTATTTTAACGGGGATTTGTATAATGTAGGAACGTTCTAAAGGTTCGGTCTAAAGGTTTGGTTAGCAATCTAAACGTTCGAATCCTGGCGAGGGTGCGTACCACTAAATTCGTGTTGTCGGATTTATGTATGACCACTCGCTCGATGGTGAAGGAAAACATCGTGAGGTAACCCACACGTATAAGAAATTACATTCCGAAAGACGTGTGACCTAACCTAAGAAAGATCTGGTTTTCCCTCTGAGTTGTGGAGGTCTGACGGCAGTAGCTGTGTGTAAAGATCAGAGTCTTCGTCAAAGCTTTAGACTTAGGTAGCGGACCCCGCGAATCCTAATGGATTAGGGAACGGGATAATGCGAAGACGAAGAAGATCTAAAGGTTAGCAATGGTACCATGCGGTACATGATAGTGGCAGGTGCAAGTATTTACTGTGGTTATTTTTTTTATACCACTAAGGTGGCGATCAAGCATACGGCCCGCCTGATGGTAAACAGTCATCGTAGCCTATGGACATTTGCAACACCAGAGGTGTCACTCATGCGTTGCCGACCCTCTAAAAACCTCTTCATGCATTTCTTGAAGAACACCATGGTGTAGTCCCTTGGAAAAACCTCGGCTGGGAGCTCATTCCACAGCTTGCGAGTTCTCGGAAGAAAACTTCTCTGGAACCGCACAGTACGCGACCATTGCGGTTCCAACGTGTGAGGGTGAACTCCCGGTTATAAAAAGTAGCTGTCGGCATCATTTCGAACAACTCTTCAGAACACAACCCGTTGTACAATCGGTAGAACACACAAAGGGCGGCAAAATCTATCCTTAAACTTAAGGGTTCAATACCGTGTGTAAGCTTAAGATTGTCGACATATCTCACAGCTCGTCTCTGAATCGAATGGTAATGGTAAGGTATCTATTAAGAGTCTTAACCCTTCGAAACCCGGGTGGTCGTATACGACCGCGAAATGTATGGGAAAACGTATATAACGGGTTCTGACTACTTCTGACTGCTAAACATCTCACCGCGGCACGAGTAGTTACCGCTGTTGCATTTCGCTTGTCTTCAAATTCTAATAATAGTCTTAGTTAATAGACATTTTTGTCATACATATGATGAAAAATGTCTATTTATTAAAAGATTAGTTGTTAGTTAATAAATGATTATAATTAATTAAGGCTCTCTGCATTTTATTATTCAGCTTCTGACAGATCTGGCTATCTCTAGTTGTAAATAAATGAATATTATTAATGAATGCTATACTCTCTTCATTTTATTATTCAGCTGACAGATCTGTCTATCTTTCTTGGATTAATTAGACACGGTAACATTCAAGAAACCTATCTGTTTCTGATTTATTAGATTCACCTGTCAAAAGTTGCTTAATAAAATAGACGCAGTATAAAATAAATTAATTTGTGTCGAAACATAAATGTCGTTCTACCGGTTGTGTATTAGGGTTTCCTCAAAAACTTACAGGTCAGAAATTATTCCCTTAAATTCATATGATTCATATTTCGAATATAATATTATGTGGAATTTCTTTAAACTGGATTTTATTGAAATAATTTATCATTAACCAATTATCTACAAGAAATTAAAAGTTATTTATCAACATTTATCTGGATCATTCTTTCATCGCATAATCTTTTATATTAACTTTTTTTATATGATTGCATACATAGGAAAGTATTTCTTTAAACATTTATTTATATTTCCGAGTACATAAAATAAAGTAATAATACCTGTGAGATAATTTTCTTTATACAACATCGGGAGGCATACAAGCATACGGCCCACCTGATGTAAAGCGGTTACCATAGCCTATGAACGATTGCAATACATTAAGTATCACTCGCGCGATGCCATCTCTTCTGCTAACACAGCAACTCCTTACTGGTGACCTCATTCACACTCAGGAACACGACAATCTTCTAGGGAGTTGTTATTTGGCTGCGGTTTTCTGTGCGGTGCAGGTACTTCCCAGACGAGATACATTGATGCGCCCTACATCTTTTTGTTTATTGGTATAAACAAAAAGATGTAGGGCTAAGGTGGCAATCAAGCATATGGCCTGCCTGATGGTAAACAGTCACCGTAACCTATGGCCATTTGCAACATCAGGAGCGTCACTCGTGCGTTGCAAACTCTCAAACCTCTTCACGCATTTCTTGAAGAATTCCATGCTGTAGTCCCTTGGAAAACTCTCGGCTGGGAGCTTATTCCACAGCTTGAGAGTTCTCGGAAGAAATATTCTCTGGAACCGCACAATACGAGACCATTGCCGTTCCAGCATGTGAGGGTGAACTCCCCGCCGTCGGCGAGTGGTGCGGTTATAAAATGTAGCTGTCGGCAACATTTCGAACAATTCTCCAGAACACAACCCGTTGTACAATCGCTAGGACACACAAAGGGAGGCAAAACCTCTCCTTAAACTTAAGGGTTCAGTACCGTGTGAAAGCTTAGGATTGTCGACAATTCTCACAGCTCGTCTCTGAATCGAATCACATGGTCCAAGCTCGCATCCAGGTGCTTCCACCCAAAGGTGACTGCAGTACTCCAAGTGCGGTCTGACTTGAGACTTATATAACATAAGTCTTTGCCCCGCGCTGAAGTACTGCTTTGCTCTGTTGAGCACACCAAGGTTTTTGGACGCCAGCTTGACCTTCTCCTCCAGGTGACCACAATATTGCACTTCACTGGAGATCTCGACGCTAAGCATCCTAATACTTTTGGTGGCGGTAAGAGGTGTGTTCTGGAATTTAGGAAACACAGCAAATGGAGTTTTCTTAGCGACGAACATACAAACTTGTGTCTTCTTGGGGTTAAATTCGACTAAGTGAGGCCGCGCCCAGTCAGATACTTTAGCCAAAGTACCATCCATTTCAGGGACAAGTTTATCGCAGCTTTCCTCCACAATGAAACATGGGATATTTGCACGGCCTGTATAAAAAGACTCCCCGATGCTGTCGTCCGCATAAAAATGAAGACCATCAATTGACAACATATCATATACGCGGTAAACGCGCAAACTTGTGTCTTCTTGGGGTTGAATTCGACCATGTTAAGCCGCCCCCAGTCGGATACTTTAGCCGGAGTACCATCCATTTCAGACACAAGTTTGTCGCGGCTTTCCTCCACAAGGGAACGAGGGATGTTTGCACGACCTGTATAATAAGTGTCCCCGGTGCTGTCGTCCGCATAACAATGAATGCCATCAATTGACAACATATCATTGATATGCAGCAGAAACAGCGTCGGAGACAGTACAGATCCCTGAGGAGCGCCAGCATTGATACCCATACTATCGGAGCATCCACCGTCAACAACGGCTTTTATGTATCTGTTGGATAAAAAGCAGGCAACCCATTTGCACAAACCCTCGGGCAGCCCGTATGATGGTAACTTCGATAGAAGACCCGGGTGCCAGACCCGATCGAATACCTTCGCCATATCTAGGCTGACAGCCAATGCCTCACCTTGACTCTCTATAGCCAAAGCCCAGCGGTGTTTAAGATACACTCGAAGATCACCAGTTGGAAACCGTATTGACTGTCGCTGATCAAGTCTTGATCCTCTAGGGATCCCAGGAGTCGTGTGTTTATCACACACTCCATCACCTTGGAGAGAAGAGAAGTTATAACAATAGGCCTATAATTCGATGGGTCTGGTCTATCGCTCTTTTTGGGCACCGGGTGCACATTGGCGGTCTTCCATGAAGTCGGAACTTGCCCAGTGGAGTAGGAAAGCACAAAAAGGCGTGTTAGTACAGAATACAACTCAGGAGCGTACAACTTCAGCACCATTGCCGGTATACCATCGGGCCCACTCGATTTATGAATGTGGAGAGAGAGTAACGTCCGCCGGATATCTCACTAAGTAATAGAGATTTCGGGCATTAAGCTACCGCACCACAGGATGGTAGGTGGTACAGGTCCGTCATTCATATTCGAGTTACACGCAAAGAGATTACCGAGTAAACCGACTTTCTCCCTGGCGCTATGAGCCAAACTGCCATACAGTGGTGTCATGGACGGTTGACAGAAATATCCCCCGGCAGCTTTAGCGAGCGACTAGAAAGCACGGATCGCAAGCCAACTCTGCCGACGAAATCGAATTTTGCTCTAGCAACCACCCTTTTCGACTTTTTCACACCCTCGAGGTAGCATTCAGTTTGTGCTTCAAAACAGAGACACTATGATCCCCATTAGCACGCGCCGTGATCCAAGCATTGTAAGCAGCCTGCTTAAGAAGATTGGCTTCCCTACAATACCGACCACGGCCGCTTTTTAACTCCCGCAGTAGCTACAAGGCGATTGGAAATGTAGCATTCCATGCCATCCAATATCGCCGCAGCCACTGCGGTTGTGCAGGAATCAATGTCGTCTGATTCGAAGCACAATTGCCTCCACGGGTACGATGCGTAGAATTCACGCAATCCAAGCTAAGCGGAGCATCCACTGAAATGTTGTACTCATCCGAACCTGTGGTCAGCAGAAGGTCCAGTAGAGAGTTTGCATGGTGCTCTATCTCGTGGGAGAATGAACTAGTTGCGAGAAACCACAGGCCAGAGCAAATTTTTTTTTTATATTGGCTCAGCATAGTGGCTTCTTGTTGGTAAGCGAAAAGATGAGCCCAAATTGCAGCGGCAACTGACAAAGGACTACAGTGTCCTATCAGTTGACACTACCATACTGGCCCGCAATGTGCTTCTTCACGCTTCGTTTGAAGGATCCCATGTTATAGGAAGGAGGAAACACATGTGCAGGCAAGAGATAAGCAGATCTCCCCGCGTAGGCAGTGCACCGAGAGCCAAGCCACTCGGCATGATGAGCATTGAAGATTCCCAAAATCACTAACTCCGCGGAGGGATACTGTTCAATGACTCTGTCAGTCGCCCTTTGCAGGCGCTCGAACAATACCCCGGCATGATGCACAAATAAATGCTCTACTTTTCTTTACGGGCTAATGCAACGGTGAAGATATTTGTGTCTCCGTGAGAAAAATAATGGTCGGCCGCGCGATTTCCAGGTGATGATGGACGGCGTTGACGTTCGATTGCAGACGTTGCAAATGTTGCAAAAGTCCACATAAGTTGTAGAGGGGGTGACCGCTGTAGAAATATTTTTCTCTTTCTTTGTTTTTGCCATGATGCGTGATGAAATAAAAATGAGAAATCGATAAACGAACAGAGCGTAGGACAAAAGCGCTAAGTCTTTCACCACAGTACAGTGCAGGTTATGTGGTTTGCTGGCGCAGCGGGCGGAAGGGCCCCCGGTCCCCCCCTGACGCAGCAGCCGGGTCCACCCCGGTCTCCTACTCTGGCACGACCACTGCAGCAGGAACTTTGTACAGGCTGGCAGTTCAGCCTCCCGGGGCGAAGATTAAGTATTCCCCGGTTTCGGGAACCCTACTAACCTGCGGGCGGCCAGCGGTCAACCATTTCACCGGGTCTCCCTAACCGCCGCGCCGACACTGCTAGTGGCGGTTCGACATGCGCCGCTCCTCACGCCATCCGCACAACTACCTCTCAATTAACTGGCGACCTTACTCACGCATAGGAACACAACAATCATTCCGGAGTTGCTACCTCTCTTAAACCAGACAGGTATCAGACAAGCACACAAATGTTTGTCCTGTATGGGAATTGAACCCACAAGCGTTGGTGTCATAGTTACGTAGATAACAGCGCGTTTCCTCACTGCGCCACCGAGCTCGTGAATTACCTAAAACTTCAGAAGCGTGGAGATATCAACTCTATAGATTATAAAATAAGGAAGCCCGGTAAATTGAGACCAGCTCAAACGAGAATTACCGAGTTATCAAGCGCCACCAGCGAAATTTAACCTTTGCAACTAACTTTGTTCGCGTGATATCGCAATGTCACGGTAAAAAGTACCAAATTATGTTAATTATAAAACATTTCCATCCGCTATGTTGAAACAAGATATGAAAAAGGTATTTCGTTTTTGATTCTCGGAAAGTTCTGAATAGTGGGTCGAAAATCGCATTCATTATCTATTCAAAATTTTACCTTTAGCAAAAGATCATTAGGTGATAACCATTATTATTATTAAAAAAAGAAAATATCATGGTGAGAGCATTCCCAAAGATAGGGCCGTTCTTAACTAGTCTTCAAAAGAGGAAAATATTGTACATACGCGATTAACATGTACCTTTCACATTTTTTGTGCATTGACTCCCACATCTCCCGAGACTTGACAACGGCTGAGCAAATGTGAATAACACAGATTTTAATCATTGAAGTAAACGCTGTTGAATATAAAGCTTTTAACTAACTAACATTTAATTATCTTTATTATTATATAACGGAGGCCACCAATTACTATAGAAATGACAATTTAGAAACAGAAATTTAGATATTTAAGTACTTTTCGTACGACAAATAATTATACTTATGATATTTACCAATATTGAGCAGTCAGAACCCGTTATATACGTTTTCCCATACATTTCGCGGTCGTATACGACCACCCGGGTTTCGAAGGGTTAATAATACAATAAATTTAGAAGTCTTCTTCTCAGTGTTATATTGTTTAGGTCAGGTCACACGTCTTACGAAATATAATTTCTTGGACGTGCGGAACCTCACGATGTTTTCTATCACCGCCGAGCAAGTGATATATAATTACTAAATCTATACATCTTCTATACATCTATATCTATACAGATAAATAAAATTGGAGTGTCTGTTTGTAATATTAAAATAACCGCTTTTTACTAAATGCATATGGATATATACACGGTACATATACCAAAATGAATATTTTTACAATTTTTGCCTGTCTGTCTGTCTCTCCGTCTGTCTGTCTGTCCGTCTGTCTGTTTGTTCCGGCTATGAAATCTCTGAAATAGCTGGACCGATTTTGACGGGACTTTCGCTGGCAGATAGCTGATGTAATAAGGAGTAACTTAGGCTACCTTTATTTTAGAAATTTTATTTATTTTTATTAATATACATAAATAATAAAAAAAACTATTCCGCGCGGACGAAGTCGCGGGCACAGCTAGTATGTACATAAATCCGAAAACACGAATTTAGTGGCACATGCCAGGATTCCAATCGAGGACCTGTTGGTGAGTAAACCGATTCTATATCCACTAGGCTCTCACTGTTCAATAATTTAGAATATGTTTCCTTAGAAAAATTGTTGGCACCACGGCTCTGAAGAGGTTCATCAGGATCAGCTTTCCCTGAGTATGTTGTCTTTCTCCGAGTAGTGAGGTGACCTTCTAATAAACTCTTAAGGAAGCAAAACTTTAGATATCGTAAGCTTTCATCGGTTACGGTAACCATGTTACATCAGGTGGGCCATATGCTTGTATGCCTCCCGACGGTGTTTAAAAAAAAAATCGGCCAAGTGCGAGTCGGACTCGCACACGAAGGGTTCCGTACCATTATCTATAATAAAAATCGGCCAAGTGCGAGTCGGACTCGCGCACGAAGGGTTCCGTACCATTATCTATAAAAACGGCAAAAAAAATCACGTTTGTTGTATGGGAGCCCCCTTAAATATTTATTTTATTCTATTTTTTAGTATTTGTTGTTATAGCGGCAACAGAAATACATCATCTGTGAAAATTTCAACAGTCTAACTATCACGGTTCATGAGATACAGCCTGGTGACAGACGGACGGACGGACGGACGGACAGCGGAGCCTCAGTAATAGGGTTCCGTTTTACCCTTTGGGTACGGAACCCTAAAAACGGCAAAAAAATCACGTTTGTTGTATGGAAGCCCCCCTTAAATATTTGTTTTATTTTAATTTAATTATTTATTCTTAAAGTAAATATATAACTAAATATTCTGTGAATTTTTCAAGCGTCTACCTGTTGCCGTTATCAATATGGAGCAAAAATGAGCAAAAAAATCACGTTTGTTGTATGGGAGCCCCCTTAAATATTTATTTTATTCTATTTTTTAGTATTTGTTGTTATAGCGGCAACAGAAATACATCATCTGTGAAAATTTCAACTGTCTAACTATCACGGTTCATGAGATACAGCCTGGTGACAGACGGACGGACGGACAGCGGAGCCTCAGTAATAGAGTTCCGTTTTACCCTTTGGGTACGGAGCCCTAAAAAGGTGTATAAAAAATATCTCGATTGCAAATGCTCGCTTTCTACTCTTGTTTAACTATTTACTACGAGTATTTACAAGTATGTCTTGAGAATAAAATGCAAACCAAGAAGAATGCAAAAATGTCTAGTATCTACAATACACACTGGAATTTCTCAGTCTATCCCTTCACAGGCCAACGTCCAGTGCCGTCAACTCGACCCATGTTAATTCCAGTTGACCAGCTTTACAAAGCAAGCTACATTTTTGTAAAAGTGCGGAATCTTGTCGCATCACCGGGAGTCCATTTGAGTGAACAAGTCGATTTATTATACCCAAGTTAAAAGTACACTTGTCATAATGTGCCTACTGTGAAAATAAGGGGAAAATTTGCATGTAATATTTTTTTTTACACAGCGTCAGGAGGCATACATGTATATGGGCCACCTGATGTAAAGCGGTTATAGTAGCCTATGAACGCTTTCAATATATGAAGTAGCACTTGCGCGATGCCACCTCCATTGCTAACACAGCATCTCCTTAGGATCTCACTCAAACGCAGGAACACAACAAGCTTCTAGGACGTTGTTATTTGGCTGCAGTTTTCTGTGAGGTAAGATAAAAATCATTTATTTGCCATTAGGTCCTTACGGGCACTTAGACACATTCTTTAAAGCGGATCATATTTTATCTAAAGAGAGATTAAAACTATGAAAAATTTATTAATTTTTAATATATAAAACGGCGGGAAATCGAACGAAGTTTTAACGTAATAAACGCGTTCCAAATTCAAAATAATTAATTAGTTGAAAAAGAAAAGTTTCTATGTAACAATATTTATGGCCATATGCTTGCAATTTTTTCTTCTATTCTCCGTTTTAAACAATAAACTCAGAATAACAAATGATTTATCTATATACCTATATCTTATATACACTTATAGAGCAGTGATAAACCAGATAATGAACCGGTCTAGTGACCAACAGGTACCTAGTGTAATGTATCTAGTGACTAAATTTCGTGCTTTCGGATTTATATATTTATCAGTTGGTCGGCGGTGAAGGAAAACATCGTGTGCAAATCCACATGTCTAAGAAATTATATTTCGAAAGACGTATGATCTTACCTCAGAATTATCTTTTTCCCTCTCTCCGAAAATAAGTAAATAAATACATATTTAAAATTATCACTGACTCGGTGGTGAAGGAAAACGTAGTAAGGAAACTCGCACGTTCCATAAATTATACTTCGAAATACTGTGACCTTAGAACGGTCTGATTTTCCCATTATGGAGGTCTGACGGCAGTCGCTCCATGTAAAAATTAGTATCTTTGTCAAATCCTTAGGCATAGGTAGCGGATTTTTACATGGAGCGACTGTCGTCAGACCTCCATAAGGGGAAAATCAGACCGTTCTAAGGTCACAGTATTTCGAAGTATAATTTATCGAATGTGCGAGTTTCCTTACTACGTTTTCCTTCACCACCGAGTCAGTGATAATTTTAAATATGTATTTATTTATTTATTTATTTTCGGGAAATTAACAGATTCCCAAATCACGTAGTATAATATTATTAACATGGGAAGATGCTGATAACAAATTTCCGCATATAACACGTTAACAAAGGATGATGAATACAAAAAAAAAAGAAAAAATGTTTGATAAAATAAATACTAGACAGAATAACCAAATGTAGTGAAATTATTAAAACTATCAATATAGTCAATGCTGAAAATAACTCAATGTGTGATAATTTCTGACAGTGTTAACAGATGAGCAGAACAGGTCAACTTCAAAGTCTGATAATATTTTATTAAATTTTTTGCAGGCTCTTACGAAAAATAAATTTTGCCTATAATTGGTGTTGCTTAAGGCTACATTCAGTAAGGAAAGGTTTCTTATATTTGTACGGTGTATATTTAATACAAGTTTAGCTAATAAATCAGGCGAATCAATACTTCCATTTGCTATCTTCATTAAGTAGCAAATATCACTTATATTTCGTCTAACCTCAAGTGGCAAAAAATTATAGTGTTTACACCAATGATCATAATCAGGTGATCTCATATGCGCTTTATAGTCCAGATATCTAAGAATTTTTTTCTGTAGTCTCTCCAATCGTAATTTATATATTTCGTATCGGGGATTCCATACCTGAGAGATGTAATCAAGGTGACTTCGTACAAACGAACAGTATAAGATTTTAAGAGTTTTTATATTATTAAAATTGGCAGAGGTTCTCATTAGAAATCCTAAGGCTTTGTTGGCTTTGGAAACCATATTATCAATATGCTTATCGAATATAAGTCGATCGTCATATATTATGCCAAGATCTCGAACAGTATGAACCCGACTTAAATTTTGACATACATAAAATCCAAAATACGAATTTAGTGGTACATTATAGTGTGTGTAATCAAATGTATAGTCTATATCTATTAGTCTAGTACGAGTAGCAACTATGTAATCGGCAACATGATTAGATATATTTTGCTCAGTAATAAATCAGAATATAACAGATATGTACGTCTTTCTTTCCGTTCCTGGGTGACCATCTTATACCAGATTTCGAACAAGGGATCAGTTGGTCAATAGAGCGGTTTTTTATATACTGCTCAAATGTCGCTTATTGACTGTCCTGTCTAATCTAACAAATTTCGTTCGTGCGATAAATAATTACATTTATGCGATATTTAGCAATATTAATATAATAATATAAAATAGTAAAGCATCACTACTTCTTGCTCTATTATTATAAAATACAAGTAATTTAATTATCATGTTCATTGCATCCACGTTTAGCCTTACGTATGGAATTCTTACCTTTTTTATATAACTTGTATTTTGTGGTATTGCTTCATAATAATTATAGTCTATCATCAAGTGATTATATTATAGTAAACATAATAATTTGTTAAAATGTAATAAGCACAATACGAAATATACCATCTATTTGCCCAATTTCAAAGAATAAACAATTTGAATTAAATTCATAATATTTCTTAACCTGTAGTCACTTTATTGTTTGTACTTCAAAAGATGGAACCTTATCGATTCCCGCTGACTTTTCATTTTTCAAACTCCGTATATGCCATTCAATTTCACTACGTGAAGTACTACACTACGTGAAGGCCTGAATGTATGAGTCTGTGACTGGCGGGGGCAGTGTCAGCGTTCCATGAAGTCATTTCCATGGATAAGATTGAATGGTCTATACGGAGTTAGAAAACAAAAAAATATAAATAAAACCCCTTCTTAGTTTAGGGACAACCTAAATATTCTTGATATATTTAAGTTTAAAGGCTACTTGATCACTTGTATATAAAATGATAGTTAATATATGTGTATACTTACATATATGCGGTTGGTGTGTGAACACAATTTTGCGCTCAATTTTTTTCGTAATATTTATCTTACTTAAGAGTTTTTTTATACAATTACGGAAGATATACAAGTATGTGGTCCACCTGATGGAAAGTTGTTACCGTAATCCATGAACACTCGCAATACATTAAGTATCACTAGCGCGATTAGGCGCGCTCGTTAGAAGCTTACTGGTGACCTCACTCACACGCAGGAACACAACAGCCAGCCAGGGAGTGGTTATTTGGCTGCAGTTTTCTGTGAGGTGGAGTTAATTCCCCTGACGGGCTGCTTTCATACCTTTCTTCAAAGTACCCAGCCCAAGATAAGCAAACATGTTCGTGCACATAAATGTTTGCTCTGTGTGGGAATCGAAGCCACGAGCGTTGGTGTCAAAGTAACATAACAGCGCGTTTCACCACTACGCCGCCGAGCTCGTCAGTGAGGTAACTCTGGCTGGCTGGGGTAACTCCGCGGACATTAACACCATCTTTTTATTGCAAAAGAGAGCCATAAGAGCTATCTACAAACTTGGTCCCCGGGAGAGCCTTAGAGAAAAATTCAAAGAAATAAATATTTTAACAGTCGCATCGCAATATATCTATGAAAATCTTTTGTATGTCCATAAAAACATAGACTCATTTTGTAAAAAGAGTGATACTCATAATATAAATACTAGATATAAGCATAATCTTGTGTTACATGCAAGCCGTCTCCACAAAATAAGTAATTCTTTTATGGGGCAATGTCGTATACATTTTTTGTTCTATAACAAACTTCCCAGCAATATAAGAGAATTGTCAATAAACAAATTTAAAACTACTATTAAAGCCAAATTGTGTAGCAGGGCATATTATAAAGTATCTGACTATATTAATGATAAAAATGCCTGGGAGTGAGTCGATCCAATTATAATGTAATTAATAAAATATGTAAATTTGTTTGGATACCAAAAGAGGGATGCCTGAGTTTTTTGGCAGTATTTTTATCAGTGCTTACCTAGTCACGAACTGCACGGTAGGGAAAAAAATTGTGACGATTCCAAACAAATGTAGCCATTTTTACGGAATAAAAAGATTTTGACTTTGACTTTGACTTTGAATATATTATGGCCTAACTTGATCAGATTTCTCTTAAACGGACTTCTCTTGACTCTCCTAATCGGACCGGTATTTTAAATAATATACGAAATTATGTATAGATAATTATATATATAAATATTAAATGGGAAATGGGAAGTCCAGTTTCATTTCATCACGTAAGATCATCACACTTACCTATTGAAACGAAATTTTATGTAAATACTTCAGATGAATTAATAAATTAAATATTAATAATGATCAAATGATCATGCTTACGATCGCCAGCCATCTGTAACAAATGATGCATGCAATCGCATTTTACTCTTATTCAAAGACAGAGATCCGAGGAATGTTTAAAAAAAAATGTATCGACATGATAGTTTGTGTCAGCATTTTATTTATCTTCGACACGCGGCTTTTGGTAGAACCGACACGAATATTACCCATATCAAGTGGACACGTGTAACATTCAATTTATCTTCTTTTTTATATTTGGACTCGGGCTGTGACGATCAGTGCCTACCTAATGGGCTGTCGATGTATAGACTCTAAGAATAGAAGCAAATAACATGCTCAATACGACGTCTCTAGTCAGATATTGGTTTTCAAGTTCGCGCTTAGATTTTTCTAGTAATTGTATTCTGCGGTACACATGTCGATCGTAAGTCGTCGTATAACATACAATGATCTTTTCATTATGCCAAAAGAACCTATCTAACCGACAACCTGCTGTAGTTTCAGAAAACGAAAAAGACTTTCAAAACTACTTGAATTAAAATTTGAAAAAGGCAAACTAGCTCAAGTAATATAAACAACAATAATATTTTGATTTAGCTTAAGTCCACCGTACTAAAACGTCAAATTTTTGTGTTGGTTGAGACAATGGCGGCGTAGAAAACAGGGTACAAATCTAAATATTTCAAGCGACAGAAAGTAGCTGCGAATTGTATAAAACCCGGCGCAAACGCCGTAGAAAATTCGCTGATTACGAGTATATATATAACTCAATATGGCCAATGGTGTCGTTTGAACCCATTCCACCCTCGATATAAAAGTAACTAGGTACTCTAAAAAGTTACTAGCATATGCACCGCAATGTAGCATATGCAATAGCGCATGCACCCGCCACCGTTGCTGCCCTGGATGCTCCGGTGTTAGTCGTTAGAATAATATGCAATGAAGATTCGTTGCATAGAGCGTCGGTGTTAAAATAAGAAGAGGCATGCTCCGATGGTTCGGGCATGTATAAAGAATGCAAGATGAAAGAATGACGAAGCAGATATACAATGCAAAAGTGGAAGGATGTAGGAGCCGGGGAAGGCCAAGACTTACCTACCATGACCAAATTGGTCGTGTTCTATCAGAAGGTGATGTCAGGAGCCCTAGAAACCGGCGTGCGTGCATGAGAAGAGCAATGAATGTTAAAGAAGCGAGTGAGATATGTAAGGATCGAGTCATGTGGCGCTCGGTTCACTCTGCCTACCCCGCAAGGGACGTGGCGTGAAGTTATAGATAGATCATTCTAATGACTAACAAATTCGACCCCTCGAGTCTAGGTGTTAAAGTAGATACTTTAACACCTAGACTCGAGGGGTCCGATTCTCACACAAGACAAACATTTGTGTGCACGAACATGTCTGTTTCTCTTGGTCTGGATTTTAAGAGAAGTAGGATGCATCAGTTCAGCCCGACTGAGAACCTCACAAAAAATAGCTGCCACATAACAACTCCCTGTAGGATTGTTGTGTTCCTGTGAGTGTACGATGTCACCAGTAAGCTCCTAAATGGCTTGCTGTGTTTGCAGCAGTGATAGCATAACGCGAGTGATACTTAATGTATTGCAAGCGTCCATTGGCTATGGTAACCGCTTTAAATCAGTTAGGTCGTATTTTTGCATGCCTCCTGACGTTGTTTATAAAAAGAAGCGCAGCCAAATAACATCTCCCTGGAGGGTAGTTGTATTCGTGTGAGTGAGTGAGGTCACCAGTAAGCTCCTAAGAAGTTGCTATGATAACAGCAGAGGTGGCAAGACACGAGTAATATGCAACTTTATAAGAAGCGTTCATAGGCTACGGTAACCACTGTACATCAGGTAGGCCGCATGCTTCACAACGATGTATAATAAAATAGGAGGTACGATACAGAAACAGTGTCTCCTTCACGTATAATATATAGAGAGCTAACCCACATTCATGAAGTAAATAACTTATGGAGAACCGATTTTGCGTAGTAAATAAACTCACCGCTACTCGGATAAAGTAAAGAGAGGTAGGGCGTCTGGGGAAGTACCGTCACCTCATAGAAAACCGCAGCCAAATAACAACTCCCTAGAGGGTTGTTGTGTTCCTGCGTGTGAGTGAGGTCACCGTAAGCTCCCAAGGAGTTGCTGTGTAAGCAGCAGAAGAGGCATCGCGCGAGTGATACTTAATATATCGCAAGCGTTAATAGGCTACGGTACCCGATTTACCTACATCAGGTGGCAGTAGAACGCTCAGCTCTTATTGGCTAGTTCATAGATCAACATCACTTATCGGATTATTGGTTGAAATCATCTCATCGCATTAAATCAGTAGGCACGAATCGTTGAGATATATAGGCGGTAAAACACTATATTTTAGTGAGTGAGGAAGGCAGTCAAGTAGTATAACACTATATTTTAGTGAGTAAGGAAGGCGGTCAAGTGGTATAACACTATATTTTAGGGAGTGAGGAAGGCGGTCCAGTGGTAAAACACTATATTTTAGTGAGTAAGGAAGGCGGTCAAGTGGTATAACACTATATTTTAGTGAGTGAGGAAGGCGGTCAAGTGGTATAACACTATATTTTAGTGAGTGAGGAAGGCGGTCAAGTGGTATAACACTATATTTTAGTGAGTGAGGAAGGCGGTCCAGTGGTATAACACTATATTTTAGTGAGTGAGGAAGGCGGTCAAGTGGTATAACACTATATTTTAGTGAGTGAGGAAGGCGGTCCAGTGGTATAACACTATATTTTAGTGAGTGAGGAAGGCGGTCAAGTGGTATAAATAAATAAATATAAATATTGTCGGACAAATTACACGGCGCCACCTAGCCCCAAAGTAAGCGAAGCTTGTGTTATGGGTACTAGACAACTGATAAACATACGTAAATACATTCTTTTTTGTAAATACATACTTATTATACATAGAAAATACCCAGACCAAGACAAACAGACATGTTCATGCACACAAATGTTTGTAATGTGTGGGAATCGAACCCACGAGCGTTGGTGTCAAAGTAGCGTAACAGCGCGTTTCACCGCTGCGCCACCGAGCTCGTCAATGTCGTCGGTACATGGTTTATGTTCGCATACGAACCGTCTTTTGTTACTCTATCGCTCAACACCAGTGAGCGGACCGCCAATGAACATGAAACGCGACGAGTTCTAACGAACCATCCGCCACTGTTCAGGCTGCTAACTAAGAATAGTGCACCGATTTAGAGCGTTTCTTTGAAATTATACTCCTGCTTATATCTCTTTATGATTAAAGGTACTTTTTAGTTAAGATATTGTAATATAAATAAATTATTTATCATTCAAAAAAATGTATACGTGCATTTTGTGGTAAGCCACCGCACGAATCGTGTAAATCTCTATTCAAGTCACTTAACATCATGCCACTATTGTGCATGTACATTTTTAAAGTGGCAAATTTAGTTCAATATAATTTAAATTTGTTTACCAAAGATATTTACCCAAGAATAACACGAAACTCAGACAGATTAGTGTTTAAAAAAATACCTAAGTATGAATTTTATTGTGACGAGCTCGGTGGCGCAGTGGTGAAACGCGTCGTTACGCTACTTTGATACCAACGCTCGTGGGTTCGATTCCCACACAGTACAAACATTTGTGTGCATGAACATGTCTGTTTGTCTTGGTCTGGGTATTTTCTATGTATAATAAGTATGTATTTACAAAAAAAAATATACTTACGTATGTTTATCAGTTGTCTAGTACCCATAACACAAGCTTCGCTTACTTTGGGGCTAGATGGCGCTGTGTAATTTGTCCGACAATATTTATTATTTATTTTATTTTTATTCACGGGTATTATCCCGGTCATTTGATAGGCGTGCGCGGGGATATGGATCCAACGCGTAGAGGCCCTTTTAAGAAGATTCATGATATGTTGTACACCCACCGAGACCCCCTCCTAAAAATATCGATAGAACCATATATCTATGAGCAGGTCACGGCAGGTATTGGGACTATTGCGAATGTGTAGGAAATGATTTATTATTTATTATTATTATTGTAAGTTAAGGAATTAATTAATATGTAAGCTAACGAAAAATGTACTTTTTTGATGAGCTCCGTGGCTCAGTCGTGAAAGACGCGACTTTGACACAAATACTCGTGGGCTCGATTCCCACACAATACAAACATTTGTGTGCATGAACATGCCTGTTTGTCTTGGTCTGGTTGTTTTAAGAGAAGTAGGGCGCATCAAAGCAGCCCGTCTGGGGAAGTACCTCCACCTCACAGAAAACCGCAGTCAAATAATAACTCCCTAGACGGTTGTTGTGTGAGTGAGGTCATCAGTAAGCTCCTAAGCAGTTGCTATATAAGCAACAGAGGAGGCATCGCGCGAGTGATACTCATTGACCGTTAATAAGCTACGGTAACTGCTTTACTTCAGGTGGACCATACGCTTGCATGACTCCCAACGTTGTATAAAAAAATGTACTTGCATGCCAAAGGTTCTAGTGAAATATGCTGTACCGCTAATTTATTGCACTGAGAACTTGTATAACTATATTTGACGCAAATGGCAAGACTGTCAGACGAGCGTTGGACTAAAAGGGTGACAAGGTGGAGAGGCCCAAGTGGTAAAAGACATAAAGGTAGACCGCTAACAAGAAGGGCGGACGACATTATAAAAACGGGTGGTCCTAACTGGATTCAGATAGCTCAGGAAAGAGAAAGCTGGGGTTCCTTAGAGGAGGCTTTCAGCTGCGGAGGGGTTCTTGCAATCTAAAAATTTAAATATTGTACTATTTTTATTATTTTCTTTTCATAATTAACTTTGCCTGATAAAATAGGATTAAGATTAGTATTTTTTAAGTATTATTTTGTTTTGCAAGAAATAAAAGGCTTTTATTATTATTATTTCTATCTATCTATAACTTCACGCCAAATCCCTTGCGGGGTAGGCAGAGAGAACCGAGCGCCACGTGACTCGATCATTACATATCTCACTCGCTTCTTTAACATTCATTGCTCTTCTCATGCACGCTCGGCGGTTTCTAGGGCTCCTGACATCACCTTCTGATAGAACACGATATATTTGATATATATTTATTTACGATATATATTTGACGCAAATAAATAATTGTAAATCTAAAACTTAATCTGTGAAAAAACGAAACGCAAATCAGTGGGGAACACCGAAATTCTTTGCGACTATCGCGTGATCCGGTGATCCGTATGCTCGCTCAACTATACAACACTCGACGCCTTAGTTGAGTTCGCTCACCTGTGAAATCCGATAAGAACTGAAAATAAAATTGGCGAAACTGGCACAAGTAGGTATGTTTAAGATGGATATATTTTAGAACATTTCGCATTAGTAATGCGATTCAGCGCGGAAATGCTGCCAGCATCGTTGGTACAATGCCGCGAGGGCTAAACTTTTTAGATTTATTTTAGGTTACTATTATTATTTTAGATATATTAAATTTTCGATGTAATTAAGTTTTAGTTTTATTATGTATTTATTTAATATTAGTAATTTATATATTGCACTGTCTGAAATTATAATTGAAAAGGGAAGTACCTCCACCTCACAGAAAACCGCAGCCAAATAACAACTCTCTAGAGGGTTGTTGTGTTCCTGCGTGTAAGGTCACCAGTAAGCTCACAAAGGAGTTGCTGTGTAAGCAGCAGAGGAGGCATCATCATCGAGTAATACTTAATATATCGCAAGTGTTAATAGGCTACGGTACCCGCTTTACATCAGGTGGGCCGTATGCTTGTATGCCTACCGACGTAGTATAAAAAAAATATAGAACCATTAGGAAAAAATGATATTTAAAGATTAAAATATTACAAGTATGTTTATCTTCACTTAATTGTATCTCTCTCTTCTTTTTCTTACCGTCATCCCGTTCCGTAATACGTTAGCATTGGCAGCGCCCGCTATCTAGTGCCCTGTTGCTGACAGATCCGGGGCACCACACCAACGCGGCCGATTGCAATACGCGGGGTTGTTTAGTGGGTATACCGTCGGACAGCCGACGGGGAATCCCACACTACCACCGGAGGCCACCCAGGCACCGGTGGTGGGCGTAGCGCATTTTTCCCCACGTCACAGAAAAAAAAGGCCTGCTATCTAAGATTAGGGATTTGGCGAAGGTACTGATTTTTACATGGAGCGACTGCCGTCAGACCGCCACAGCCAGGGGGCAAAACCAGGCCTTTCTAAGCTCAGGTTTCGAAACATAATTTCTTGGATGTGCTGGTTTCTCCACGATGTTTTCCTTCAACGCCGAGCAAGTGATAATTACAAATATAAATCCGAAAACAAGAATTTAGTGCCAGGATTGGAACCAGGGACCAGTTGGTCGATAGGCCGGTTCTTTATCCACTAGGCTGTCACTGCTCAAACTTCACTTCACTCTGTCTAAGAAGCTTATTACAGAATCGTTGAATATCTGATTGACAGAGACGTCTGGAAATGATTCAGCACATGTATTAATATATCTTTAATTTACCACTTGACATTATGTATACACTGACAAATTATCATATAAAATACAATATATAAGAACCTAAGAATATACGAGTATTGAATTAAACAATTTTTAACGGAAGTATCGCGTGTTTTATTTATTTTGTTGAACCTGACGTTTCGAATGCTTTGCAGCGTCCGTGGTCGCAGGAAGACTAAGGTGACATTTGTTTTACATTGGTAATTCAATTATCACATCTACCGACATGGATGGATTAATTATATATGTTCCGATTCACACAAAAATCGTTCACGGTGTCCGAACGTTTTTGAGTAGATCTCTGGGTTTGTGACTTGATTATTTTTAGAACTGGATCCCAAGCAGGTGTTACTTGCCCAATCATCTTCTCTATTGAAATTGGGGTGTTTTCTTATTAAAAATTGTTTAATTCAATGTGTAACAATCGTGAAAACCTAAGACAATACAATATACGAGTACATTGACGAGCACGGTGGCGCAGTGGTGAAACGCGTTGTTACACTACTTTGACACCAACGCTCGTGGGTTCGATTCCCACACAGTACAAACATTTGTGTGCATGAACATATCTGTTTGTCTTGGTCTGGGTATTTTCTATGTATAATAAGTATGTATTTACAAAAAAAAATGTATTTACGTATGTTTATCAGTTGTCTAGTACCCATAACACAAGCTTCGCTTACTTTGGGGCTAGATGGCGCTGTGTATTTTTTTTTTTTTATAGTAGTTCAGCATAGTGGCCCCTCTTTGCCTGATGGTAAGCGAAAAAGGAGCCCAAATCGCAACTGCAACTGACAATATACTACATCCCGTATCCTGTCAGTTGACGCTGCCATGCTGACCCGCAAAATGCTTCTTCACGCTTCGTTTGAAGGATCCCATATTGTAGGAAGGAGGGAACACATGTGCAGGCAAGGCGTTCCACTTTTTAATGGTACGACAAAGATAGGAGTTGCCGAACTTTTTGGTACGCGAAGAGATCTCCTCAACCGTGGAACTATGACATCGCAAGCCCGCACGTGTGGTTCTATGACGGAAGGGTGAGGGTGGGATAAGGGAAAACAGTTCTTCAGAGTACTCGCCATGGTAAAGGCGGTAAAATACGCTTAGAGAGCCTAAGTCCCTATGGAGTTGAAGAGGTTCTAGGTTTTTGGTGACCTCTTCGTCGTCAATTATGCGGATAGCCCGTCGCTGCAACCTATCGAGAGCCTCAAGAAGATACTGTGCGGAGCCGTCCCAGAGATGCGAGCAATACTCCACGCAGGCCCGAACTTGTGTCTTATAAAGCAGACAAAGTTGGTCCGGCGTGAAGAACCGGCGCACCCTGTTCAGGACTCCGAGCTTTCTTGAGGCTGTTGAGATGAGGCTCTCGATGTAATAACGCTGGTTAAGGTCGCAACGAATACCCATACCCAGCATATTCAGGCTATCACGCATACTGAGGGAAGCACCCTGAAGACTGGGAGTGGGAAGGAAGGGGGACATTTTTGTTGTAAACGCGCAAACCTGAGTTTTCTCGGCATTAAACTCAACCAGGTTATTGGAACCCCATTTACTAATGAGATCCAAAACCCGATTCAGTTCAACGACAAGACTCTCACGCCTCTCACCGATTTCTGTCCGACCAGCACCAGGCCGACCGAAATATCGCCCATGGACCGTACTGTCATCTGCATAGCAATGAATATTACCAAGTGGCAGCATGTCATTGATATGCAGAAGAAAGAGGGTGGGCGATAGAACGGAGCCCTGTGGGACACCGGCATTCACTGACATGAACCGCGAAGCGCATCCATCTGCAAGGACGCGGATTCTACGCTCATGCAGGAAGCCAGCAATCCAATTACATAGCTGGAGGGGCAGACCGTATGCCGGAAGTTTGGAGAGAAGTGCTTTGTGCCAGACCCGATCGAACGCCTTGGCGATATCTAGGCTGACTGCCATGGATTCGCCATATTTATCGATTGCCTCCCCCCAGAGGTGCGTCAAAGATCACCCGTTGATCGTTTCGGTCTAAAACCATACTGACGATCATTGATTATGGAGTGATCTTCTAGGTAACGGATCAATTGATTGTTAAGGATCCGTTCCATGACTTTGCACAACACTGAAGTTACGGCAATGGGGCGGTAATTCGATGGGTCAGAACGGTCTCCCTTTTTGGGGACCGGCTGCACATTGGCCTCTCTCCAAGCATCCGGAACAGAACCGGTCGAGTACGAGAGGCGGAAGAGGCGCGTCAGCACCGGAGACAACTCCGCTGCACATTTTTTAAGAACAATCGCTGGGATACCGTCAGGACCCATGGCTTTTCGGACATCGAATGACTGTAGTTCAAAACGCACATCGCGCTGCCTGATGTGGATATCAGGCATAACGGATCCACTAGAGGGTATTGTTGGTGGTTGCGTGCTACAGTCATCGATCCGGGAGTTAGCCGCAAAGAGGCTGGCTATAAGATCGGCTTTCTCCTGCGGCTGATGAGCCAGTGAGCCATCAGGGCATCGCAGCGGTGGCAGCGAGGGCTGGCAGAAGTTGGCCTGCACGGCTTTGGCCAGTCGCCAGTAGCTACGCGATCCAGTAGGGTGCGCCACTAGTTCCGTGCCGACACGTGTAACGCGCTGGGCGTCCGCTCTTATGTATGCTCTCTTGCAGATCTTGGTGGCAGTGTTGTAGGCTGATTTCAGTGAGTCAGTGTTCGGATCTTTAAGGGCGCGACCCCTGATCCAAGCGCGATACGCCGCCTGTTTGTTACTAACAGCTTCAGCGCATTCGCGATTAAACCAAGGGCGTCTCCGGCTTTTGATGACGACATCGGAGTGGGGAATGTAGTATTCCATGCCAACGCCGATCTCATCAACAATGGCCGCAGCACTCGCCGTTAGATTCTTCTCACTGAAACAGCGCTGCCCCCATGGGACGGAAGCAAAGTAGTCGCGCATACCGTCCCAATCTGCTGACGAGTAGTGCCAGACCGACGCCTAACCTCTGTGGGTTGTGGCGGAATCACGCATGGCACTGTGCTGGATACTAGGCAGTGATCAGATGTGCCCAGGGGCGCCCCGACCTCAACCCGGTAGCCAGCAGGGTGGGTGGTCAGCAGTAGATCTAGCAGAGAGGGCTCCTGACCAGCAACATCAGGTATTCTGGTGGGTTGGTGCACCAGTTGCGTCAGGCTGTGCGAAAGAGCGAACGCGTGGGCAGTCCTTCCTGCATGGTTAGTTGTGGAGGATCCCAACCAGGAGTCGTGGTGAGAGTTAAAGTCCCCCAAACATACCATCTCTGCAGTAGGGTACCGCTCCTGCGCTTCATCTGCCGCCCGACTCATGTACTCAAAGAGCCGAGTTGTCTCCGTGTCCCTAGTATGGGGTCGGTATAGGCACATGTAAATACGGCTCTGAAGGCCCAGGTTTACATGCACCCAGAGGACAGGAAAGGAGGAATCCTCTAGGCAGCGCAGACGGCGACAACATACATCCGAGCGGACAAACAAACAGACCCCGGCTTTCGCGAGGAAATTCTCCTCAAGCACATAACCGGGATACTGGAGGTAGGACGTGTCCGCTGGACGCTGAATCTGTGTCTCCGTCAGGAAGAGCATGGCGGGCCGTGCCGTCTCTAGGTGTTGGTGGACGGCATTAAGGTTAGAGTGGAGTCCGCGGATGTTAGCGAACTCAACCTTGAACAGGGTGGTGGGGGAGTGCACCGCTGTTAGACCATCTTTTCCTATTTGCGCTGTCATGAGTAATGTAAAGAACGGAAGCGTGAAGCGGGAGAGAATTGCCACGACATTGGGGAAGAAACGCGGTGGACTGTTTCTCCATTAGTTTGTCGACAAAGGAGCTGTGCTGATCCGTCGGACGGAAGGGCCCCCGAACCCCCCCGGAAGTAGTCGCCGGGTCCCCACCATCCGGTCACCAATCGGCACGACGATCTACCCCGAGATTATGCGCGGTATGAAAGGGCAGCCTCTCAAGGTGGTTAGTCTTGTTTGGGCCCCTGTACTATACCGCGGGCGGCCAGCGGAACAACCGTTTCAACGGGTCTCCCTGGCCGACGGGTCAGCTCAGTCCTTCTGACAATGGATAGACAGAATCCACCACTGTTCCCGCAATATCGCGTCAACAATCCCCCGAGCACTGGTTATACACCAGCTGACCCCGAAACGCGACGTACTCATAGGTACGCCACTTCACGGGTGTTTCGCCGTGTGTACGGTGGTAGCCAACCAGGCGGGTATTTACCCTACCACCGGCTATTGTGTAATTGTCCGACAATATTTATTTATTATTGGCAAGTTACATGCTCGGCGGTAGGGCTCTTAAAATCTTCTTCTTGTTCTTGGTGTAAATAAAATAAATAAGCCGAGTGGCCTCAGTGTAAGAATAGACCAGCCGATCTTCACACGTGAGTGTCGTAAGGAAAAGATATGGAGCGAGACGGACAGCAGCATCCTCTGCGTACATAAATTACTTAGGGGCGCGAGGACACGATGATCCTTAAATCCGGCAACTTGCTGTACAGCCAGGTTTGTGACCATTTGTCCCAAGGTGGTGTCAAGTTTGTCGTCCATAAGCCCCTAGTCAGTAATGTATTAAAGATCTGTATCAGTGAGGATTACGTACCTTATACTCAGAATTACTTAACTTCGATACACCTGATGAGATGGAGCTTATATATGAGGACCTCTCCAAAGCCTCTAAAGCTCACAACATATTGCTGATGGGTTAAATGTAAAGCTGGGCACGAAACAAAATGATGAGATGAGAGTGGGCTAATTTTGAATCTTGCAAAAAAACCAAACTGCTCGTCGACTTTATGATGAACACCTTCTACAAGAAGCAGCCGCAATGGACCTGGGGTAGACTTCATATTGACGACCAACTGGCATTTGTTCAATGATGTATCTGTGATCCCTGTTTTCTGACATCGGTCTGTACGAGATTCGTATGTATGGATACCGAGACAACGAACCATCCTCGGAGTTGTTTTTATAGCTTATTTAAAAGGTTTCATTTCATAACTTTTTTTTATAATTCCGGTATGAAGGTTACATTCGTCGGTCAAAATGCTCTATGGAAACTCCATCGGCTCCGACCGCCTTTCGATTATTGATGCGTTTTGTCACACTGCCCCCCTGGTTTTTCCAAGCGCCGGTTGGGCCGCCCTAGTGATGGCTGCCTGAATCCTATCCCAATGGGGCTGAACTGTTTCGCCTCCGATACCAGGGTACATGTCACAGGCAGCCGAGGTGAACTCCTGGGACTTGGGTTCATCGAACAGCCACCACCTAATTTGATGTCTGCAGTGCTTGAGGCAACTCTCCTTGGACCTCGCACAGAACTCCATGACAATGAGACGACGTTGTGCATTGAGACTCTCGCCGGGTATGACTTTGCAGTTGGCTACTTCGCTTATGTGATGTATCCTAGTGAGTAAAAAATCGGTATGGGTAGCGTGCCTCTCGCTCCTGTAGGTAATTAAAAGTTCGAATTTCTTTTTGAAGTACGTATTTACGATGGATAGGCAGCCGCGTGCGTCCGGAGGACATCCTTCCCCCTCCGCGTTATGACTACCGTATCCAAAACCACCACGCTCAAACTCCACCCACACCTCACCCACGTGACCGTTAAGATCACCACCCAAAACAATCCCCGTGTCATCGGAATACCACGAAGCACTGTACCAAGTTGATTCCAAAATGTCATCCTGTCACTTTGGCCACAATCTGCCTGCGGCGTGTAGGCACTTACAAGTGGGTTACAATTCCATCGATACTTACTCGCACTCTTACGGTCATAAGCCGGTCTCTGAAGCGATTTACCTCCAAGACATCATCTTGAAACTCCCGAGAGAGTACTATGGATACACTGTCTGCCTCGTACCCCACACCCATGTTGATCAGCTTGTAGCCATTTCCAATAAGCCAGGATCTGCTGCCTTTCCACCGAGTCTCCTGCAGGAACGCCACGGCCACCTTTCGCCTGGAGAGCACGTCGCCCAGCTCTCTCGCGCGTCATAGCTAAGTGCACATCTACTTGGACCGTAGTATTAGCGAGCTAGGTACTAGGTAGCAAATTGTGTACGCCTACGTGAACCTTTTTGCCACTTCTTAACTACTGTATTCTGTAGTCGTAATAATAACAACGCCATTACTAGTACCAACTTATGTTTGGCTCACTCCACGACTACAAATGTACATATAGTATATATATATACTACTGGCTATTTTCCTTCGTATCTAATACAAACCCCAAAATATTTTGTCAGCTGTCCTCGCGGGGTTAGTTATAGCGCACCGAATAATAAATATGCAAATATACTACATGCAATATCTGCCAAACATGTCGGAATAACGTTCTCCAAACATTTATCTCGCGGCGGGAAATCGAAAATAGAAAACAATGAAATGGTAAAAAGTTAACCGAAACGTGTGTAATGCGTTTTCCATCCACTCAAATAGAATCACAGGACCAGAGAAGCATCAAATTGAAAATACGGAGTACTGCGGTAGAAACTATAGTTTCGTGCTAATAAGTAGTTTTGCGTGAGTGAGTTGTGGCGTTCAGGGAGTTGAGTGAGTGAGTTGTGGCGTTCAGGGAGTTGAGTGAGTGAGTTGTGGCGTTCTGGGAGTTAGTCTGAACATATTTTACACATTTACATTCATGAGCAGTGAGAGCCTAGTAGATAACGAACTAGTCTATTAACTAATTGGTCTACGCTGCCACCAAATTCGTGTTTTCTTATTAATGTAGGTACATATTTGTATTTGTCACTTGCTCGGCGGTGCAGGAAATCATCATGAGGAAACCCGCGTGTCCAACAAAGTATATTTTGAGAGACATAATCTAGTCTCTCTTTCAACCTAGTATCTAGCTCGCTAATACTACGGTCCAAGTAGATGTGCACTAGTCTGGTTTTCCCTCTAGTTTGTGGAGGTCTGACAGAAGTCGGGAAGTCGCTCCTTGTAAAAACAACAGTACGTTCGCCAAATCTTTAGGCTTAGGTAGCGGACCCTAATAATTCTAATGGATTAGGAAACAAAATAACCTTAGAATAAAAGAAAGATTGTACGTTTAATAATCCTACTTAATATTATAAATGCGAAAGTTTGTATGTATGGATGGATGTTTGTTGCTCTTTCACGCTTAAACGGCTGAACGGATTTGAATGAAATTTGGCACCTATATAGATTATGATCTGGATTAACACATGGACTACGTTATTTAACTCCAAGCGGGGGGATACGAACTATATTAGGTATTTTGTTATTATTATTACAGATGAGATATGTTTTATATTGCACAGGCTAGTAGCAGTATTTGAGCGTGCATAATGTATTTTCGGATTTAGATAAAGAAGCTGAAGATTACGTTCAATAATTAATAAACTTCGAGATGATCAGCCCTGCCATCATTTTACTAGAAGCCAATCTTTACATCACGTGCTTAGTACCTCTGCTAATCAAAGGATGATGCGTTAAAACATATTTGTAGCTTGTCAAATACTCACCGTGATTCGACCTTCACGTTAAGCCGTCGGCACCTGCTGCTGTCAACAGATGACAGTTCTTAAGTCAAGTCAGCCTTCGGGCGGCATGAAAACACTGACCTCCGCCAATCCGCAGTTGAGTAGCGTGGTGGAGTATGCTCAAAACTCTTACGGTTGAAGAGAAAGTCGTATCCCTACAGTGGGATGAGTAAGGGTTGGTAAAAGTACAAACGAACACAGCTAAAACTAGACAAAATCTTGCAAGTCTCACCTTTACAGCTAATATATGAATGTACTACTGTATGTATACATTTTATATGAAATTCTTTTTTTATGATATCTCAAGTACGAATTGGCATATCTATATATATAAAACAAAGTCGTGTTAGTTACACCATTTATACACTCAAGAGCGGCTGGACAGATTTTTATGATTTTTGTGATTTTGGATTTGTCTTCGTCCGGAATAGGATAATAAGTATTAAAAGAATTTATACCATCTAATAAGTTAACACACCACTTATTGATCCTGAGGCGGTACGAAGTTCGCCGGGTCAGCAAGTATATTATATATATGATATTGGTCTAGCTTGATTTGTCGTCTGATCGCCTCCCAATTTGAATATGATAGCAGCAGGATATCATTCTGCCTAATAAATCTGAGAGTGTATGCACATATTGCACATTTACTATTCAAAAGCTAATTTTTGCTGCATATGTACCTCGCCACATAATGAGGTAACCTTGCTTACGGCGTTCCTCGTCTATGGACAACAAAGTTCTGTATCCCCGCATTATGAGTTTCCTTGTGGTACACAGGTGTATTTGTATGAAAATATCCTCTCTATTGTACGCCACCATCGTGCCTACAACGAATGCAATTAAAGTATTATTAGACTACTTACATTTAGTTATATTATTTGTTTTTCTCTTGGATTAGAGATCATGATGTTTATAAGTTAACTTTCTCATTTAACTTTTGTAGATAACATTTTTAGAGAAGCCTTTAATGGACAAGGTAAAAGCCGTTTTAATGTAAAAGTAAACAGGCTTCATGCAAAAGTTTTCATAACAGAAGAATTTTATCTCCAAGTTACAAACGATCAACATTTTTAAAATCTTATCTTCTGTGTAAGGAGTTTCACAATATTACATATATTGCAGATGTTAAACCAATTTTTTGCCAAAACTTTACATCCGTATCTTTAAAACCGGTTTGATCTTAAGGTTGACTTTAGAACCACGTGGCATTTAACAGCGACTCTTTTTTATACAACGTCGGGAAGCATGCAAGCATACGGCCCATCTGATACAAAGCGGTTACCGTAGCCTATAAACGCTTGCAATACATTAAGTATCGCTCGTGCGATGCCACCTCCGCTGCTAACACAGCAACTCCATAGGAGCTTACTGGCGACCTCACTCACGCGCAGGAACACAACAACCCTCTAGGTAGTTGTTATTTGACTGCGGTTTTCTGTGAGGTGGAGATACTTCCCCAGACGGGCCGCTTTAATGCGCCCTTCCTCTCTAAAAATACCCAGACCTAGAGAAAGAGACATGTTCATGCACACAAATGTTTGTCGTGTGTGTGAATCGAACCCACGAGCGTTGGTGTCAAAGTGACGTAACAGCGTGTTTCACCACTGCGCCACCGAGCCCTTCAAGGCATATACAAGAATGTCGATCTATTCTAATAATTATGATTTTTGGGTACAGCATTCAAAAATCCTAACACTCCTAGCTCTTAAAGTCCAGAAATTACATAAAAACTACAAGTTTTCTTGTCGCTTAATCGGGTTCATTGGGAAATCCGTGTGAACCCGTCGTTTATGTACGCAGAGCAAGCGTGTCGGCACTCTAGCAGAATTATACTCTGGCTAACAATGCTGACCGTAATCCGTAACGGATTTCAATATATAAAGAAAATATAAAATATAATAATAATAGTATCCTAATTAAAAATACAACTACAAACTAAAATTACCTAAACTAAATCTATTAAAAAAATTGGGTCTTTTCTGTAATGTACTCATAACGCAGACAGCGTTCCCACGTTGGATTGCTAAGGAAAGTCTTTGCGCGAGAAAGCTGCCTGCGCGGGGATCTGCAGTAGCCTCCCTCAGCCGTTTACTGAGCTCCTTGAAGAGCCCGTGCGCGCCTCGACCCCACGGACCAAGGGTCTCGACGCCGAATGCGACAAATTCGTATTGGGCATCGAGACAACTATATTTGCGCATCTTAAGCCGCTCACGGGCATCCGCCGCATATATAAAGATAGATTACGTTAGGTCTTAAATATGATTACGTTATCCGATTAACCCACCACCACCACATCAACCCTCACTCATCCCACTGCAGGGATACGGGTCTCCCTTCAACCAAAGGGGTTTAGAGCATACTCCAACACGATGCTCAAATGCGGATTGGTGGAGGCCAGTGTTTTCAAGCCGCCCGAGGGCCACTGACTTAGCTTAACGACTGTCATCTATCGACAGCAACCGGGACCGATGGCTGAACGTGCTCTCCGAAGCTCAGCGAAACTCGAGATAGTTAAACCCATCCATAGACAGGCTGCGGTCGACGTTACTTAACCTGCGTGTTTGGATGTAATGACACGCGCAACGGCGCCATCGAGCTCTCAATTATCCCACAGGAACATCAATTCAATCAAACTTTATCGCGATGGGTAGTATTATTTATGTAGTTTACTTTCTAATATACCTAATAATTGGGAAAAAATGTAAATATGTACTTTTCTTTTTCTTATGCAACGTCGGAAAGCATATGAGCACCACTTTACGGGTGCCCCACCAGGCAGGTTGGTAGTGACCCACCGTTACCGTAGCCTATGAACAACAACTCCTTGGGAGCTTACTGGTGACCTCACTCACACGCAGAAACGCAACAACCTTCCAGGGAGTTGTTGCTTTGCTACGATTTTCCGTGAGTTGAAAGTACTTCTCCAGACTAGCTGCTCTAATGCACCTTACCTGTCTTATCTAAATCTGAATGTCTTGGATCGTATTAAAATTATACGAGCAGCAACCCTGTCCTCACTAATCGTCGTCTGATACAAAATCCTCTGTCTTAGTCTCTTCATAGATTAAAGCGACTAAGACTTGTTTTGAAGATGATAGCTATAGCTATCATCTTCAAAACAATATACCTATAGGTAACCTATAGGTAGTCATTTCTGGCTCGATTAACGGAAATAAGTAACATTTTTCAATTTCTTAAATCACGGCCAAGGTATAACGTAAAACGAAGTTATACTACTTTATTATAATTTCCAATTATTATTACGTATCTTATTACGTTTACTAAACACTGTCATTATTTTGAGGACATATCAAAAAATTGAAAATTACTAGATTTTATATTTATTTTAACATGCCTTATCAGAACAATTTATCGTAGCGTCAAATGATTTACAATTGCCCACTGCACTGACTATGTGTATATCGCCGTTCACTTATTTAGAAAACCCGAAACTTCAACGATAAAACTCGTTCTGGACTATGAAGTGCCAGCGCCTTAAGAGGGCGTACAAAGATAAGTGCTGCCCTAATTTTGTTTTTATTTACAACATTGAATTTAAGACCAATTCCAGAAAACGCTCAATACAGGCACTGACGAACCATATTTAAGTTTTTTGAAACATATCTTGCATTTATTAACTATGTACAAGTAACCAAAATTTTAATTATTGCTTATTGTGGCTACTTATAGTAATAATCAAAATGATCACTCATTCATTGTACATGAATATTTCATATTTCTGGTCAGTTCTTGGCAAGGGTTTTGGCAAGACGAACGGTTAAGGTAAGTTTGGTTCTATTTGTGAGTTCTTATATAAGCGTTTATTTCAATGAAGTTATTTCTATCTATCTATAACGTCGCATCAAGTTACTTGCAGGGTAGTTAGAGAGAATCGTGCCGCGCCACATGACTCGGTCTTCTCGTGCGTGCATATGTAGTTATTCTGCAGCACGCTCGCCGAGATTTGAGGCTCCTGACATCTGATAAAACACCATCAACATCACATCATTCACTTTCGGATTGTATATTTGTTTCGTAATTCTTTCTTCCTGCATTCTTTCTACATATCCGTACCAACAGTAATGAAAGTGTCCGCAAATGTTACTACTCACACCTGAGTTTACTAACTAGATGTACAATTGCAAAAACAATAGCTCTTGTTGTTATAGAGGAAATATCCTCTATAACAACTTATTTTGTATACGAAAGCAAACAACTGTTTTGAGTCTAATGAACGCAATCTCTAGACTTACAAAATAAAATTTGTACCTATTTTATATGAAATGTGACTGAACAATGAAATTGACAAGAACCCTTAAATTATTTATAACTTATTACTATTATCAATCAATAAAGAACCTGCCTGTTAACCGATTGGTCCTTGTTTCGACTCCTGTCGTAGGCATGTACCGCCAAATTCATGGTTTCGAATTTATGTACAGCAACATCTTTGTAATTATAATTATATATACCTTTTAGTTATATATACGTTTAAGTAAATTTTATTGTAAAATTAATGAAAAAAATAATTTTAAATAATATTTTAAAAGACGTATGACCAACCCTACGAAAGACCTGGGTTTCCCTGCGGGTCGTGGTGGTCTGGCCACAGTCGCTGCGTGTAAAAATGAGTATCTTCGCCAAATGCTTAGGCTTACGTAGCGGTCACCGCCAATCCTAATAGATAAGGAAACGGGACAATACTAGGGAAAGGGCATACAATTGCCCATTTCAATAAGAAGCTGTTAAATTAAACACTAGTTGTTTCATTAAACTAAAAATGTCAAGAGAATCAGTTAGTCATTTAACAGTAGTAATAGGTAAAGTACACATTCGAAATGCGAGTAGATAGAATTAAGAGCTGTATCAAACTCAATTCAACAAACGACGCGAGTATAACTTTATCCAATCGTAAAACAAGTTGAGACTCAACTTGAATGTTTCCTCTCGCAGTGTACATGCTCGTATGTCACGTCAAACATGCAACACGGAAAGTAAATTATTTACTTTGGTAGACAAATAATATTTTCAGTTCACGATTGGGCTATGACTACGAACGATGGGCGTATACAGCACGTAGCAATTTTTTATTCAACCTGGATAAACAAGATTACGGACCACCTGATATAAAATACAGCATTACAATGAGCCCGGTGGCGACTGGTGGCTTTCACATCGAGGCTTGTAGGCTCAATTCCTGCGCGAACATCTGTGTGGTCTTGGTAGAGGCATTTCTATGTATTAAGTCCATCATCATCCAAGCGTTAACCCCGTCGCGTCCTACGCTTTCATTTCGGAGCCCAGGGTCCTATAAGCATATGCGTGCAAATGAAAAATATTTACGTAAGTTTATCAGTGGTTTGTGGCGTTGCGTAAATTGTCAGTAAAAAATTACAAGAAGTATAACTCTTCATATATTAGGCTTATTATACAATGTCCTCTTCAATCCATTTTCCCCTCAATACCTAAAAGATAGAGTCCAGTTCCGCGACGTAGACAGTCGGCTTTGTTCTTGTGGAAACCTGTTACTAGATATCCCGTCTCAATGCACAAACACCTATAGCTGTTCACTTACTCCAAAAGGCTCTGGAATCCTCTTTCCCATGAAATCAAAACGGCACCTTCAATCTTCTCTTTTAAATCCCGTCTAGTGAAGTTTTACATTGGCGACAATTGACCTCAATTTCAATGTGTAGTCGATCAATTTATTTACTGTTATTAAATTTATTCGTAATTTGGACACCATTTTCCTATATTCTTGTGTAATATTGTTTTATTATTTATTATTAATCGTGTTATCACTATTTTGTTTTTATTGCATAGTTTATGTATAGATGTAGTTATGTTGTTAATTATGTATTCTCCTCAATTATTGAGGTAGGTACCGTTTGTAATGTACATGTGCTTTTACGACACTGTAAAATTTTCTATCAATGACTCTAAGGTTGGCTGGTAGAGATCCAGGCAATTTGATCCAAACTACTTTGTGTGCTTCCGCTCCCGATTAGTTCATGCGAACTACTGCCGGCCGGCACCCACCCACTACCGTTAGTAGATGCATGCCGCCGCTGCCATGGCTGCTCCGGTCGTCTCTGTGAGTGTTCGCCATCTGAAATGTGAACCGCATGCACCCGCCACCGTTGTTGCCCTGGCTGCTCCGGTCGTCTCCGCGACACGTGTTTCGCCTCTCCACGAGGCATCCTCAGGCGCTGTAGATGTTAGTCGTTAGAATAACATGCTACGAATGAGTCATCCATCGCATTGCCGTCCTTTATATAGAAAAAGTGGAGGGGGTGGAGGGGTTGAGGGGGGTTGAAGGGGTGGAAGGGGTAAGCGAAAAGATATTTAATAGAGGGGAGCTGTTTACGTCAGTCTGTTTGTTCAGTTCAGTGCTGTGTTGTTGTTGTATTTTCGCTTACCCCTTCCACCCCTTCAACCCCCCTCAACCCCTCCACCCCCTCCACTTTTTCTATATAAAGGACGGCAATGCGATGGATGACTCATTCGTAGCATGTTATTCTAACGACTAACATCTACAGCGCCTGAGGATGCCTCGTGGAGAGGCGAAACACGTGTCGCGGAGACGACCGGAGCAGCCAGGGCAACAACGGTGGCGGGTGCATGCGGTTCACATTTCAGATGGCGAACACTCACAGAGACGACCGGAGCAGCCATGGCAGCGGCGGCATGCATCTACTAACGGTAGTGGGTGGGTGCCGGCCGGCAGTAGTTCGCATGAACTAATCGGGAGCGGAAGCACACAAAGTAGTTTGGATCAAATTGCCTGTAAATTTGACTTTCGCAAAGTAACGCCTGAATCTATTAACTATGGTAGAGATCCCTTATGGGATAAGTCCGCCTATGTACCATTGTCTTTTTTTGTGCTTATTGTTATTGTGTATTTCTTAATGTACATTAAAGATATTACAAACAAACAAACTCGCGTTTTATCACCCACCCTGACCTCATTCACAAGCAGGGACACAGCAACTCTCCAGCTACTTTATTCTGTGAGGTGGCGGTACTTCCCCAGACTGAATGCAGCACTGTTGCGCCCTGTGTGTACACCAGAATCTCGTCCGATAATTGCTACAGACAGATGACGTTGACTGTGACTCCAAATATTAGTCACGTGCCAGTCGCCTAATTTCACCGTTACCAACCATTCAAATGCCATTAGAAAAGGTAAATAAAGAAATAGTGGCATTCAAACTTGCGAATTAATACACGCCCTAATATTCCCTGTTAACAATATCACTTATATAAAATAGGAATCCTTGAATCAAGTCTCTTCAATGCGCAAATATAAATACAAAAATATTTATTTCGTTATCAAACAGAACATAATAAAAAGTAATTAAAACCAGACTGTACGGAAAAAGTTCAAAATGAATTTACCCGCTGAAAATGTTGTAAAGTTTTTATTTATTAGTTAGTTTTATTGTAAGTTACTTTATGTTCTCCGTTGGTTTTAACATGTTATGGGCGGCATGCAAAAGAATGCAGGATGAAAGAATGACAAAACAGATATACAATGCGAAAGTAGTAGGATGTAGGAGCCGAGGAAGATCGAGACTAACCTACCATGACCAAATTAGTCGTGTTTTATCAGAACGTTATGTCAGGAGCCCCAGTAACCGGCGAGCGTGCGCGAAAAGAGCTATGAATGTTAGAGAAGCGAGATTGTAAGGACCGCGACTTATGGCGCTCAATTCTCTCTGCCGTAGAGATAAATGGCACAAAATGATTGTGTTTTTTTTTTTTATACAACGTCGGGATGCATACAAGGATACTGTCCATCTGATGTAAAGCAGTTACCGTAGCCTATTAACGCTTGTAACATATATCACTGGCGCGATGACTCCTCTGCTGCTTACACAGCGACTCCTTAGGAGCTTACTGGTGACCTCACTCACACGCAGGAACACAACAACCCTCTAGAGAGTTGTTATTTGGCTGCGGTTTTCTGTGAGGTGGTGGTTTTTCCCCAGACGGGCTGCTTTGATGCGCCCTACCTGTCTTAAAAAGGTTAAAAGGTAGTTCTGAAGAATAATACAAAAAAAACTTATGCAATTATAAAAAAATGAGTAGCTGGCGGGATCCATTTCACTTTTACTGTCACCTACTTCCATTCAGTTCTGAAAATGGGTCCGTCTGCTACCAAATTTACTTTCTCTTCGTCTGCTTACAGCATTTTGTTATTTTAAATATATTTTTATATAGCTGTTGCTCGCGACTTCGTCCGCGTGGACTTTAGTTTATAAACACAGTCTTTTCGTTCTTAGGGGTAGGTATTTGATATTTTCATAAAGGATCGCCCACATTCTCCCTCTCACATCTCATCCCTTTGGCATTTTTGTGTGAGCTCTCTCATGAAACGCGGTCGAAATACGAGCGTTGCGCAAAATTTGTGGCATAACGCTTGCAGACTGTATTCACAACGATGATGTTAGAAACAGAGTCGGACTGAAAGAAAGCGTCCGTGTTGAAATAAGAAGAAGCATGCTCCGTTGGTTCGGACATGTGGAAAGAATGCAGGAAGAAACAATTACCAAACAGATATACCTACAACGCAAAAGTGGAAGGATGAAGGCCAAGACTTACCTGCCATGACATTTATCAGAAGGTGACATCAGGAGCCTTAGAACCCGGCGAGCGTGCATGAGAAGAGCAATGAATGTTAAGGAAGCGAGTGAGGTATGTAAGGACCGAGTCATGTGGCGATGGTTCCCTCTGCCTACCCCGCAAGAGATTTGGCGTGAAGTTATACAAGCACACAACAAAACACCCAGGCTTAGAAAGAAAAACACCCGCAAGAGATTTGGCGTGGCTGCGAACGTCTGCATACATACAACAAAACAACCAGGCTTAGAAAGAAAAACACTCCGGCACATCACTACACCTCAGTATCTCCCATAGGAGACCTCTTCTGTTAGTAAACATAACCTATTCTTATTCCAAATATCACGCATACGATCGCGGATACAGCTAGTAAAAAATAAATAATGCGCCAAAATATTTGTTTTAAAAAATATTTTTCTCTCAATTCTATTTAATGATATATCTTGTACAGACAGCAATCAGTTACATTTTTATTATACAGTAAAAACTCGCAGTTCTGTTATTCGCGATTACAGTACTCGCGGATGAAAAAATTGAGACCACTTCCTGTATTTGCGTCGAAAAATTTCGATATTCGCGAATATACTTGAAAAAGAGATAATATTCATTGTTGAATATTCAACTGTTTCTCCACTTACGTATCAAAACAAACAAGTAACCGTGAAAATATAAACAAAAAGAATTAAGTATTATTTGTGTTAAGTCTAATGTTCTTTGATAAAAGCCGCCTTGCCGGCATCACCTTTTTGAGGTGTCGCAAAGTTTCTAATATCGCTACACGCCGCCGTAGCCAGGGCAGCAACGGTGGCGGGTGCATGCGGTTCACGTTTCAGATGGCGGACATTCGCAAAGACGACCGCAGCAGCCATGATAGGCATACATCTAACTAACGATAGTGGGTGGGTGCCGGCCAACACTATTTCTCACGTACTTATCGGTAGCGGATGTAAATAGAAAGTAGGTAGTTTTAATCAAATTGCCTGTAAATTTGACGTTCGCAAAATAACGCTTGAATCTATTAAAATCTTTGATTTATAAATTAAAATCACTTTGAACATAATAAAATTGATTTATTAGATCGGTTTACCTTTGGATATCGAAACCCTCCGTGTATTCGTAAATACATACGGATGTGTAATTGGACGGTACAGGGTCTCAGACCCTGTACCGTCCAATTACACTGTTTTGCTGTGTCCAATTACACTGTTTTGCTGATTGAAAAGGTATCAGCCAATTCGACCATTTTTTTTACCGTTTGTAAAAATGTCACCGATAAAACATTGATGAAGAAGACATTGTTACTTAGAATGATTTCCTGCATGGATGCACACTCCACTAGTCTCGACTAGTGGGCGTGCGTCTTTAATTTTACCAACGACTTACGTCAGCAAATAAATATTCTAAATTTTGACTTGTTTTTGTTGTTGAATCTACCAAGAACAAATGCTTTATCACTAAATTATTCTACTACGTAGATTGTTTCAGGAACACCTTTCCCATATGAAATCTATATGTTTGCCTGTGCGTTTGACTGTGTGTGCGTTTTTTTTTTTTTCGAATATTCGAATTTTGATTTCAGATTCGGATTCAGCATAAAAAAGCAGAATAGGAATGTTGAGGGACACGTTCCTATCTGGAACATGGTCAAAATGGCCGACAAATTAAAAAAAAAATTCATTGTTATATAATTGACGAGCCAGGTGTTCCTCTGGGAATGCAAGCTTGCGCATTCTCAACTGGTTTTATATCAGGAGGCATACAAGTGGCCGTGCCGTATATTTGACGCAAAGCGGTTCCTGTAGTCTACAAACACATGTAACACATTAATTATGCATCTCGCGATGCCACCTCTGCTACTAACACAGCAATTCCTTAAGTGCTCACTGGTGATCTCAATCACTCGCAGGAACACAGCGTTCCTCCAGAGAGTTGTTATTTGGTTGCGATTTGAGGTGGTAGTAGGTACTTCCCCACACGTATTAAAAACCCATACTAAGACAAACAGATATTATCATGTTAATCATAAATAAATATTGCCAGACAAATTACACAGCGCCACCTAGCCCTAAAGTAAGCGAAGCTTGTGTTATGGGTACTAGACAACTGATAAACATACGTAAATACATTTTTTTTTGTAAATACATATTTATTATACATAGAAATACCCAGACCAATACAAGACATGTTCATGCACACAAATATTTGTACTGTGTGGGAATCGAACCCACGAGCGTTGGTGTCAAAGTAGCGTAACAGCGCGTTCCACCACTGCGCCACCGAGCTCGCCAAACTACCAAGTGGGGACAAAAACTATAACTTCTTTGTCTTTGCTGTTCTTTTCGATTCTACGATTTATGTAAATATTCCCAGTTTTGTCCTAGCCTGACGTTCCAGTTTTGAGCCTCGTGTGCAGCAAAATCGACGCTCCTTTCAATATTGTGCACTCGTCCAAGTGTACAATTTCGCAAGCCTCCTTCTCGTTTGAAATTCTAAATTTTAAGGAGCGGAAGGCGATAAGGACTTCGGTTTTCGTGGAAGCGAAAAATGGCGAAACAAATTCGAATATTCCATTGAATATTCAAGTTTTATCAAACGTTTGATTCTCCGGAACTCATATTGGGAAATTTTCGCTAAATTGTGTTGTGATGTCACATTTCGTTACTTTATTCCTAGAAAATATTCATTGGTTGAAATTTATTTTCTATGACAATGTTGTTTTCATATGAGATGTTTTACGGCAATCATATGTATTCAAACTTGACTCCGAATTTAACACATTGATGGTTTAACCAGCGCTCGTGGGTTCGATTCCCACACAGGACAAACATAAATGTGCATGAACATGTCTGTTTGTATTGGTCTCGGTGTTTTTAAGAGTAGTAACTCAACCTCACAGAAAACCATAGCCAAATAATAACTCCCTAGAGGGTTGTAATGTTCCTGCGTGTGTTTGATTTTGAAATTTTGATAATGTATTTATTTTGGCATTAGACTTTTCAAATTGTAAGATGAAGTACAGGTAAGGTTATGGTCTAACAACTTAGTAATACATTGTCTTCAAAACAGCAACCATTAGGAGCTTACCGGTAACCTCACTCACTCGTACAAATACAAAACGCTCTAGAGATGTTCTCTCTTTGGCTACGGTTTTCTGTGAGATGGAGGTACCTCCCCCAGACGGGCTGCTTTGATGCGCCCTACCTATCCTTATAATTTCAATATCAAAGTATATACTGTTCGATACTTTTGTATTTTTAACTTATGTCAACTTTTTTCTTCTCTGTAACGAATACTTTAATAATAACACAGCTTTGTAATACTTATTGTAAATAAACAAAGCACTGTTATTTATACAGTGCTGTAACAGAAAATGTATAACTCCTAACTCCAAGCATGGCTTCTTACGGTAACTAATAACATCAAATCATACAATAATGAGGCATATAGAATTCTTTTGCAAGAGAAAATATACAGCATTATGTCTCGTCCTCTTACGAATAAATGAAGCGGTGATATTGAACGATTTTCTTGAAAGCATCGACCTTGATGCGATCTTTCAACTCTACTGCATTCAACCCTCTCGAGATACATAAACACTATTTTTAAATTATAATATATATATGTCGTATTCGTATGATTTTTCGGTCTATCCCATATTATGCGGGCGTATGGTGGGTACTTGTGCAATGAGAAATCCAATGCAATTCCTATCCCACTATAATTTTAAGTCAACCCTTGTAATCAATGTTCAAGAAAATACGAAACGCCTCCCGTTTCGTACAGTCTCACAGTCCCAAGACGTCGTCACTTGCCGCCGTTTGCACTAACTCTCCATTTCTCCCAGTATCAACCTCTTGATTCTGCTAAAGCGCGCCACCGTTCGCGCACATTCTTTTCCTTTTAAACATCCATACTCAAGACCGATACATATAATATGGATTAAAATTATGTTGTTCCTGTTTTTTTTTTTTTTTTTTTGTGACGCGGGGAAAAATGCATTACGCACACCACCGGTGCCTGGGTGGCCTCCGGTGGTAGGTGGGACTCCCCGTCGGCTGTCCGACGGTGTACCCCCTAAACGACCCCGCGAAATGCCATCGGCCGCGTTGGTGTGGTGCCCCGGATCTGTCAGCGACAGGACACCACTGCGACTGGCCAGCCCCTCAGAAGGGGCCGGACTTCTTCAATCTAGGGGCCGTCCCGGCAAATTGGGACAGCCCCTCCGGCGGCGGGACCATTATGGGGCCAGATTCCCATCCTGACCCCTAGTCCCACAAGTTAGGGAGGCGGCAATAGGTGCGCGTAGCGCCTACGCCGCACTCCCGTCCGCCGTCTCCGGAGCGGGACAGCCTCGGGATCATCCTCCCTGTCCCGCTCCGAGGCCTCCTTCTGGGACATGACCGTCTCACAGAAGGAGGCCATCGCCTGCCAGGCACTGTCACTCCCGAGCATGGAGCGGACCACGCTCGGGAGCGAGAGGTCCGCGCTTCCAAGCGCGGACACCAGATCATGGCGCTGCCGAGACCATCTGGGACACTGCTCCAGCGTGTGTTAGGCAGTGTCCTCGGCCGCGCCACAATCGTGGCAGCCCGGCTGTTCCTCCCGCCTCGCGACCCGGTGCAGGTACTCACCGAAGCACCCATGCCCGGTGAGCACCTGCACCATACGGAAGGTGAGGGGTTTGCGCTGCTTTAGTATTGATACCTACCTACCTACAAGCCCGAACAGAAGAAATTCAAATGATGTTGATTATTTGCGTATCAATGCCTCCTGAGTTATTTTATTCTAATGCGACTTGCAAAAAGGTTGCGTTAAACGTTTAACGCTACCATGGAGGGGGAATAGAAAAAGACAGAGCGAGAGTGAATGCATGGCACTCGAACACAAAAGTACAGGTTGAAGCTGCTAAATGTTTCACGATATTACCGGTAGATGGCGCTATAGTTAAAAATGTGCAATAGGTTAAAACTGCTAAATGTTTCACGGTATTACCGGTAGATGGCGCTATAGTTAAAAATGTATAATATTTGTATTTTACATTTGACTTGTATGTAATACATTCCATAAACATCGCCGCTACTACTTGATAGACTCTTTTTAATATAAGTTATTAATGTTAAATATTTATTTAATGATGCCAGACAAATATGACCCATGGTATCGATTATATAGGCATAATATCACTAAACTGTTATTTCCAATGTTATAAAAATAGCAAACTAAGCACCATATTGCTGCTAATATATGGATGTACGCACAGATGCATAAAACTCACACAATTACGCCAGTCACTCATGCATGCAAACAGCAAACAGTAGGCCGATTCTACTAAAAAACTGCAACTGCACTGCAGCGCGGCGTGTCTGGGCTGTCAGATCGCTTGACGAAACGTCAAAATGTACGCATTTTGACATACGCCGCGCTGCAGTGCAGTTGCAGTTTTTAGTAGAATCGGCCTTCAGCACGTATAATGAGACATTCCCTGGAAAATATTAAGAATAATTTATATGGCCTTGAAACGTTAACTTAATTTCGACATTCGGGACAACAAAAGTAACTTGCCCTAAAATAATAAAATATACTATATTTTTATTGTAAAATCGTATGTATACGGAGGGACTACTACTGCGCCACCTTACAGAAGCCCGCGGCTAAATCTCTGGTACAAAGTTGCTGTCTTACAGTAAAGCGGAATTTACATTACGAAATAAGCTTCATGCATGTTGAAATTAGTTTCATGAAACTTGTTTTAATACCTGTGAAACATGTTTCGTATGGTCGTAAACTCCGCAGTATTACCGAGATCATGGCTCTGTCACCATCGAATTTATATTGCGTAATGCAAAATGTTAATACATAAAATTAAAAAAGGTTATCTCGAAAGAAAAGGCATTGGTGGATTCGAGGGTAGATAGCAAGAAAGCATCTGAGTGCAATTAACTAGTTTCTAATCTAATCTTAGTTAATCTCTGAATTAGCAGGTGAAGATCCTGAGAGCTATGCAAGTTATTTTTGAATGAGATGAGATAATTTTATTTTTAAATTGTAGAAAGTAGCCAACAAAATATCTAAACAAGACTCGGCCTGTCGAGAAGCATTAACAGCAAAAGTCAAACTTCAAATTACTCTACAATATCTAACAACAGGAAATAGATTGAAGTTATTATTACACGTATTTAAAGTGTCACCATATATCGATTTTTTTACCAGATTTACTAAAAGCAATTTACGAAGAATTAAAATACCATATTCAGTTATGTAAAGTATTTTTTATTCTACTGTCAACAATTTCATCTTCGGTATTTTGATATATTAATAACTATTATAATCCATTTCACTCTCCACATAAGTGTCTCATAATATACTTGCAACCGCTTGTGAAAGAATGTCATTATTATAGCCCATTGTATACTCGTCTTCTTTAATATTGAAAGCATACTGGTGGAAGCAATCGACTCCGATTCTGACGATGGTGTCCCATGTGAGACCCGTTGTTTCTCTGATATGCTAATGGTTACAGAGGTGGAGCATATACTCGGGTATTGATAACGATGGATCTCGTTGAGATAAGGCGACACTTTGATTCGTTGATTTTTATATTTGACGAACAATTTCCAGAGGTAAATGTCATAGAACTATATAAAATGCTTTTGTTATACGAGTTAGCAAGTTTCATATATTTGATTGTCAAAAAGGCTTTTCAAATATACTACCCGAAACTGTGGACAAAATAATATGGGCATGTTGTGTCTTGCATAATAAACTGAAATCTAAATCATCAATTTACATTAAACCAGGATTGGTTGAAGAAGAAAATGTAGAAACAGCAGAAGTAAAAGAAGGTGCATAGCGGATAGCACAGGGATCATTAACACCACTCCGTAATTTTAGTGGAAATCATTCCAGAAATGCTAACACCAATAAGAGAACATTATATCGTCTACTTCGATGGACATGAACGTCTAGACTGGCAAGACAGAAACATAAACTAATTACAAAGAATATACACCATGTATGTAGATAAAACAAAAAGTTTTCTATGTTTTCTCTCGTGTAACTATCAATATTACTTAAAAAGTATTAGGAAATGTTCGTATTTTCCCAACCCTGATCATATTTCATACGGAACATGAAAATTTCATACGGAATACGAAATATACAGTACTGAGACGTGGCCTTTCACTGCGGGCTGTATGGGGAAGCTCAAGGTCGCTCAGCGTGCTATGGAAAGAGCTATGCTCAGGGTTTCTGTGCGCGATAGAATTAGTAATGAGGATATCCGCAGTAGAACTATGATAACCGACATAGCCCACAGGATAGGCAAGCTGAAGCGGCAATGGGCCGGCCATATAGTTCGTAGAACCGACAACCGCTGGGGAAGAAAGGTTCTTAAATGGCATCCCCGTACTGGTTAACGCAGTGTGGGACGACCTCTCACTAGATGGAGCGACGACCTCAAGAGGTTTGCAGGGAGTCGATGGATGCAGGTGGCACAGGATCGGGACGAGTGGCGCTCTAAAGGGGAGGCCTATGTTCAGCAGTGGACGAGTACAAGCTGAGATGATGATGATGATGATCGTATTTTAACATCTGCGTAACTGCTGCGTTGACAGCAAGTAACGCGCGTCCTTGTGTTGCAAATAGCCATAGCCTACGATATATGAGAGCTTCAAATTAGGCGGAATTTAAGTTTGTTTACTACTCAGCAAGGCATAAAAATATAACATGTCATAGAAAATGTAATATTATAAAAATTTATTCATTTGAACATTTAATTCAAGACTTTTATTTTCATTCTAGTGCTATAAAATTTACGACGATATGGCAACCCACTTGGAAGTAACTGTCGATCGTTCGATTCTCGGAATTGGACATTTTTGAGAGCCCTTTTTCACAGCTCATATAGCTTTTCACCGGCCAATGAACCGAGTATCAATGACACTAGGTAACCTTAGAGATTTCCAGCGCTCAACATAAAGCTAAGCTAACTATGTCATAATATCTTAATTACAAAAGCATTGACATTTTGTTATTGAATTGATGATTGATTGAATAAAAATCTTGAATGAAATGTTCGAAAAAAAAATGTATATCAGTTATGTTTTTATGCGTGGCTCGACGTAGTTCTCAGTAATTTTTTTAATATCATTTTTCCTATATGTGTGTGTCAATTTCTAGGCCTAACAAAGTTGCCGCGTTAACGCATTCTAATTTGATATTATTATAATGAAAATGTTGAGAGTTCGATGGCGTCATTCTAACCGAACATGCAACGTCGACCGCAACCTGTCTATGGATGAGTTTACATATCTCGAGTTTCTCCGTTCTTCGGAGGGCACGTTAAGCCGTTGGTCCCGGCTGTTGTCGATAGATGACAGTTGTTAAGCTAAATCACTGGCCCTCGGGCGGCTTGAAAACACTTGCCTCCGCCAATCCGCATTTGAGCAGCGTGTTGGAGTATGCTCTAAACCCCTTCGATTGAAGGGAGACCCGTATCCCTGCAGTGGGATAAATAAAGGGTTCATGTGATGATGATGATAATGAATATGTATATCAAGGAATTTTTTTTCATTGTTTTTGCAAAATGTCTGAATTTAAATATGGTCCGCGAATAGTAAACAGGAGCCGTTGATGATTTTCATTGCCTTGGGTAATAGCGTGACCAATAGGGATTAATCGTACTATGTCTATTGTATTGGTATCATAGTCAAAGTTATGAATTTCTACATACTGTGCTTTTATGATATATTGCTTAAGTATGATCTGAACCAAAAAGCAAAATATCAACTGCATAGCTCTTATTATCAATTATTTGAACTTAGGTGTAGACCGCCAAGATTGCGGAACGATTTTTCCGAAACGCATATTGAGTTATCAAAAATTTTAAATTTTTCAAAAATTGATTTTAGGCGCCACAGTATTTCCTTCTCAAATATTTTTTAGGAAGTAGGCAGAAGCGCTGTTGGCCTATAGCTTTTAGAACATTTTTTATGGGCTGGATTGATTATGAAGGTTTTCAATAAGTCGGGAAACGTGCCCTCTGCGAACGACTGATATATTAGCAAAGAGTAAGGTAAAGTCAGTTCATCTGCACAGTTTTTAATTAATATAGGCGGTATCTCATCTACTTCATAGCTATATTTACTTTTCAAGCTTTTTAATTATATGAAGGATTAACGAGGTTCTACTGGGCTTAGAAAAATTGTATTATCAGTGCGCTGGGGAGGGCGGCGACGGGCGCCCCCGCCCCCGCCACTGAGCCTGACGGATGCAATTTCAAGAAGTGTCAATTTAGAGAGGTAGGGTGCATCAAAGCAGACCGTCTGGGGAAGTACCTCCTCACAGAAAACCGCAGCTAAATCACAACTCCCTAGAGGATTGTTATTTAGCTGCGGTTGTTTGTTTGCTTTTGCTCTTGCGTGTGCGTGAGGTCACCAGTAAGCTTCTAAGGGTTCGCTGTGTTAGCAGCAGAGAGGCATCGCGCGAGAGATACTTAATTACAAGCGCTCATAGGCTACGGTAATCGCTTTACTCCCGACGTTGTATAAAAAAAAAAATGCATTTGCAACCTGGAGGAGGTCGGTAATTATGTCATTATTTATTTTTAAAGTCCAAACAAAGATCCGATTACCTCAAAAGAGTAATCGAAAGTCTTTGAATAACGAAAGCGAAGAAGTGCATATAGTGGAACGCGCAACTTACGCAGCAGTGAATACAGTTATTAAATTTTTATATAGATCGAAACATTACAAATCTTCTAAGCTTATGATATATTTGCACTTTCAATAGCCATTCTTTTCTCAGAGCCCATTAACGTCGTTCTAGATTATGGTTTCATTTCAGCACTGCCATGCAATTCTCTAAGCGACTCGTAATGGCTGTGTGCGTCGCTGTGATCACAGATGTCACAGCTTTGACGTCTACTGCGATCACGGCTTTTTATTTGGTATTCTATAAGGCTGTAAGCGTACGCGAGGCTGTTTGCCTTGTAGAATTCCAATTCCAAACGCAGCCTTGCGGCGCTAGTGTCGCACAACCATGAAAAGCGACACTAAGGAATTGCAATTTTGTGTATAACAGCCGATGTTTCCGAGGATGTAAGGATGTTTGCTCTTACAGAATTGCATGGCTGGTAACAGTTAAGTGTAATGCCACATGTGTCCTAACAGCTTATATTTTGCACAGTATTAGTCGTCTATTTATAGTATGTAGTCAATGAATTTAAAAAATATATTATATGATGCCGATAGGCGATTTTAATGGAGCCTATTGATCTATCTATAACTTCACGCCAAAACCTTTGTGGGACCTAGATGGAAATAGAAATAGAAATATATTTATTCCAACTTCACATTATTATGTACTTTACAATAAATTATGTACACATACACACAAGTGAAGTCAGAATTGACTCTCACTCAGGGTTCTATGCTAGGAACTCACAAAGAATTCCCAGCCCTGGTTTTCAGTGAAAGTCAAGAGTGACGACATGGACCAAAAATATACAATGATATTTAACCATTACAAAACATATAAATTAAACAAAAACAAAACACCAATATAGTTAAGGTAGGTACTAACACAAACTACAATTACATTCTTCTACGAAGCTAATATAAAGTACATAGTTTCAATCAAACAAAGAAAGATTCCTTAGCAATTCTGTAGCAATTTCTTAATATAACTCTGCATATCAGGTAAATGACATCAATTTCTCTGGAGCTCACTTATGAGACTACACTATGCTGTATGGTCACAGAACCAATGCACGCATGTCGGTAGATAGATAATAGGATTTCCGTGTCTGTTATGTCAGTGTAGGTTAGTTTCGAACATTGTCTATGTTGAGTGAACAAAACAACTTTTACATGTAGGTAATTTAAAAAAAATCGGCCAAGTGCGAGTCGGACTCGCGCACGAAGGGTTCCGTACCATTATCTATAAAAACGGCAAAAAAATCACGTTCGTTGTATGGGAGCCCCCCTTAAATATTTGTTTTATTGTAATTTAATTATTTGTTCTTAAAGTGAATATATAACTAAATATTCTGTGAATATTTCAAGCGTCTACCTGTTGCCGTTATCAATATCGAACAAAAATGAGCAAAAAAATCACGTTTGTTGTATGGGAGCCCCCTTAAATATTTATTTTATTCTATTTTTTAGTATTTGTTGTTATAGCGGCAACAGAAATACATCATCTGTGAAAATTTCAACTGTCTAACTATCACGGTTCGTGAGATACAGCCTGGTGACAGACGGACGGACGGACGGACGGACAGCGAAGTCTCAGTAATAGGGTTCCGTTTTACCCTTTGGGTACGGAACCCTAATTAGTTAGGAAGTGATGTGGCTTATAGGAATATCCATAAATCAAAGTTGAGAGAAGTTAGGCACATTCAAACTGTACAGCTCAATGTCTAGACATAACTTTAGGACAGTACATGCAATTTATTTGGCATACATCAAGGAAAATAAACTCGTCGGTGGCCCAAAAAATCTTTATTCGATGCAGACCAAATTGGAAACAAATATACTCGCCGGCTGCATAGGTACCAGTAGCCCACAAGTGCATTGACTTGATCATATATGAATGAACCCATGGCAGAGAGAACCGACATTAACAGCTCTCCCTCGTCTAGATGGCTAATGGGGAAGCATCAGCGGTGTACCTTCTGCTAATGAAACCGCATCCGAGATGTACAACCACATCCTCTTTCAACACTCCAACATCGAACCGAACATCATCGAACCGAACATCATCGAAACCAAAACCAACGTAAGGATTACTACTCCATCAAAGCAGCCCGTCCTCCACCTCCAAGAAAACCGCAGCTAAATAACAACTCCCTGGAGGGTTGTTTTGCTCCTGCGAATGAGCAAGGTCACCAGTAAGCTCCTAAGGAGTTCTTGTATTATCAGCAAAAGTGACATCGCCTGAGTGATACTTAATGTAGGTATTGAAAACGTTCTTAGGATGCGGATAAAGATAAGATAGATAGATACGGCTACGGATACGGCAACCCCTTTAGGCGGGCCGTGCCAATAAAATACGCTTTTTGCGCTGGTTTATTGTAAGAATTTATAAAATGTTATAAGAAACTATTCCACAAATATAGGAATAAGTTACATTTTTGATGCCATAGCCAACCAGTCCCATACATGTCGCTAAACATGATGAATAGCAAACGAATCAGAGAGAGGTAGAGTATGGCAATATTTCGAAGCAGTTCGCCTTTTTTATGAAACTAGATTGGCAAACAAACATGCGGCCCGCATTAGATGATATGCTGTCACCGATGCCGATTAACGCTCGCAACACTACGGTGATGTTACTTGCGCGCTGCCAATCTTGTGACCTAAGGATGTTCCGTCACAGTACCCAGTAATTTCTCTGCCATATCTCACCCTTCAAACCGGAACACAACTATATAAATATAACTGCTAGGCGGTAGAAATAGGAGAGACAGAGGTACCCACGCATACGACTTCTGTACAAAGTCTCCGTCTGGTAAAAAGGTACATCAACGTAAATAATTCATACCCTTTGTTAATACTCGTAGTTATTTAAGACCTACCTCTTACCTACTTATGACGTGTTCCACGTTACATGTACGTACAGTATATTCCTACGGCAAACAACATATTTTATATACTAATATGAGAAAAACTAAATCATAAAATGGCTATATCGCTATTAGTACAAATCTTGAAAAGTTCAAATGGGAAATTAATAAAAGATGATAAAGGTATGGTAATAATTTTGCGATTTAGATTTCATTCGTCCATGAACGCAAGCTAAATAAACTAAAACATATTTCAAACTTAAAAAAAATATAATGCTGACTCTAAGGAGGTTGTTTATCCAAATTTCAATGAATACAAAATTCCCATTGAAAAATAAACGCTATCTATTGTTATCCTAGTATTTCTTATCTAGGCGTTAACCTACCTTGTAGATTATATTATGGTATAAAGTCAAGGTTGTTTTAATTTGTTACTATCAATCCAAAACATCTAAAATACTTTACATGTTAATTTGATACTGAATGTACAATATGGGTCGACAATTCTCGACTTGGTCATTCTTTTACCATTCTGGGCATACATTTACGACCTTGCCTTTAAATGTATCGTTACACAGCGAATCTGTATTTTTGTTATACAATCTTTCCCTTTCTACTGTGTAATATTAGACTAGACAATATTAAACGAATTAAGCCTAGTGCACTAGTGTTCTCAGCTGGTTCCCGGTTAATTATTCCACCACACCGGCTGTTGTCCTATATTCCACGGAATCCGTAATTACTGCGCTTTCGTCAAATACTCCAAATCAACAGCCAATCAAATATCCCACTGCCGTCGTGGTTTAACTCAACCCCGATGTTTCCTCATCCAATTGTGGGAAATAGATTCGGAAATTAATCATTTTAGGATTAAGTATTCACACACAACATGGCACGGTGTGCTTCCTGTTATTTCTTAAATGTCCCCGTCTTAGATTTCAACGACTAAAATAGCCTTTTGTTTCTTACTAAAAACCTTTTATAATTTTATGGATAAAAGAGATCTTGTAATATCTACTAATATAATTTTCAGTTATTATAAAATTATTTTAGGGGTTAACGTATGAAATTGCCGATAAGTACTGAAAAATAAAAACTCGTTTTTGAAGTAAAACTTCTTTACGCACGCTTGACTTGGGGAGTAAGCTGGTGAATGCGTGACGAGAGTATTACGAAAAGTGTGATCGGGCGAGGCAAACGGAAGTTGAGAGGGAGATATTAGTTAGTGAAGATAGAAAGAGAGAGAGTTACGTTTCGTATATTCCTGTAGGGGCAAAAGAGAGAGGTGCGAGCACACATTTTCTTTATCTTTTTCTCTCATAGCGAGTTAAGTTTCGTATATCTAAGACACAGTGCAGGCCGTATTGTCTGTATTACACTATGGAGCTAAAGAAATTTTACTTCAGTCGTGTGCATACTCGTTTTTTTTTTAGGATGTAACATATTTTTTAATCAAAATATTTACCCTCATTATCTATACGTTGCTGCCATCTAATCGTAAGTTTATTTATGCCTTTGCGATAGAACTATGGGGATCTAGATTCGACTAACTATGTGAAAGCATTTTGTACTGCCTCCTGGGAAGAAAAATTTTTACCACGTAGAAAATTGTCCAAATACGAAAAAAATGGTAGTCAGTTGGAGCAAGGTCCGACGAGTACGAAGGATGACGTATGGTTTCTAACTGCAGCTCCTCTAGAGTTAGAACAGTTTCTCGTGCAGTGTGAGGTCTTGCGTTATCTTGAAGCAATAATGGTGAAGATCGATTTACGAGTCGGGACTGTTTCACTGCCAGTTTCGCCATCATTATTCGAAGTTCGGCACATTAAACATCAGCTGTTTTTGCTTGACCAGACCTGAGAAAGCTATAGTAAATAACGTCATGAAGAGACCACAGAACAAACAGTTACCATTACCTGGCGTTTGACCTGGGGTCAGCCATTGCATTTTTCGCCTACGGTTATCGTAAAGAATGCACTTTTCGTCACATGTTACAAATTCGATCCAATATTCTTTCATTTCTGTACCGATTCAACAAGGCAACACAAGTTTCAACACGCGTTTCTTTCAAATCATGAGGCACCCATTTTTAGGGTACCGTACCCAAAGGGTAAAACGGAACCCTATTACTGAGGCTCCGCTGTCCGTCCGTTCATCCGTCCGTCCGTCTGTCACCAGGCTGTATCTCATGAACCGTGATAGTTACACAGTTGAAATTTTCACAGATGATATCATCTGTGAAAATTTCAACTGTGTAACTAAGGGGGCTCCCATACAACAAACGTGATTTTTTTGCTCATTTTTGCTCGATATTGATAACGGCAACAGGTAGACGCTTGAAATATTCACTGAATATTTAGTTATATATTCACTTTAAGAATAAATAATTAAATTAAAATAAAACAAATATTTAAGGCACCCATACAACAAACGTGTTTTTTTGCCGTTTTTATAGATAATGGTACGGAACCCATAGTGCGCGAGTCTGACTTGCACTTGGCCGATTTTTAATATTTTTTTGTCTTATTGATTTGATGCAAACGAGTCAATATTGTAAATCACGCGCCATGACGGTTTAATGTCAAATCTAAGTAATTATTACTATAAAACGGCAATTTTATTCTTTAACCCCTATTATTTTAAAATTGTCCATGCATAAACATAAAAAGTGGCTTTTAGATAATTGTAGTGCATACCCTTTTTTTTATACAACGTCGTAAGGCATACAAGCATACGTCCCCAAACGGGCTGCTTTAATGCGTCCTAGCTCTCTTAAAAACATCCAGACCACGGCAAACAGATAATATTCATGCACACAAATGTTGATCTTGTGTGGGAATCGCACCCACGAGCGTTGGTGTTAAAGTTGTGTAATTTACCACTGCGCCACCGAGCGCCTCAAAACTGCAGTTGGTATGAACACATTGATTGTTCCAAAATCCAGTGCCATTTAGTGTTAACTTAGATATGATAGATCTTCGGTCCCCTTCAGCACAAATTAATTTTTGTGCTGAAGGGTTAACGTACCATACAAAAATGACTGCATAACATTAAACTGCTAACCTGCATACAAAGATAACATTGCGTATTTCCCCGGATTACGGAACAATCTGTTATGACCTTTACTTAAGTCTCGGCAGTAAGAAATAAACATTAACCTCAGGTGACGTAAAGTGACTGTTTGGGTACCTTAGGGATGGACACATACTTCCGAAGCTCAAATAATAACTAATGTTGATAATTTTCGTTATAAATCATGATCGTACATGTATAAGTTGAGTGTAAGGGGCTAACCATCATCTTCTCCTCAGCTTTATCCCGTTTCCTAGTCCATTCAAATTGGCGGATTCCGCTACCTAAGCCGAAGGATTTGGCAAAGATACATTTTGATGAAGCTACTGCCGTCAAACCTCTACAATCCAGAGGGAAAACCAGATCTTTCTTAGGTTAGGTCACACGTCTTCCGAAATATAACTGGCTAGCAATCATCATTAGAGACAAAGTCACCTCACCTACTATGGTGCACACTGGGGAGCTGTTATTTGGCTGCGGTTTTCTGTGAGGTAGAGGCACTCCTCCTGGCGGGCTGCTCTGATGTGCCCTACCTCTCTTAAAACATCCAGACCAAGACAAACAGACATGTTTGTCTTGTGTAGGAATCGAACCCACGAGCGTTGGTGTCAAAGTCGCGTCGTTCACGACTGAGCCACCGAGCTCGACATTTTTATGTGCTTTGATGTGCCCTATCTCTCTTCGCCAATACCTTATTTGTTAATTAGCAGCGTGTGTTCTATGTGCAGGCGATATAGTTTTTGACTGTAAAGAGTATAGCGAACCACTAACATGCCAAACAGACCATCCCTCTTGCCTGTCACGATTTTTAGACAATACGAGCAGCCTATCTTGATCGCGTGCAAATTCCTGTAAAGTTATGTATTTATCAACTCATAACTTATTTTTCAACAACGGCGGGGAGCAAACAAACGTACAACTCATCTAATGTGAACCCCACTTTGCATTAGATGAGTTGTATGTTTTCTTGCTCCATTTCGATATAGTCGCTTATATAAAGTCGACAGGCATACAAACATACGGCCCAACAGATGTGAACCGGTTACCGTAGCATATGAACGCTTGCAATATATTAAATACTAGCTGTGCCCGCGACTTCGTCCGCGCGGAATTTAACAAAAAAGTATGGTACAGTTATAATTTTAATTATTTGATTTGATCATAAGTGCCTAAATAACCAGAGTAAAATAGCGCACAGCAAAATAATAATAATAGATATGCATTATGTGCTTCGTCCGCGCGGAATAGTTATTTTTTTATTATTTATATATATATTAATAAAATAAAAAAAATTAAAGTAAAAGTACCCTAAGTTACTCCTTATTACATCAGCTATCTGCCAGTGAAACTCCCGTCAAAATCGGTCCAGCAGTTTCAGAGATTAGCCGGAACAAACAGACACACAGACAAAAATTGTAAAAATATTCATTTTGGTATATGTACCGTGTATACATCCATGTGCATTTAATATGAAGCGGTTATTTTAATATTACAAACAGACACTCCAATTTTATTTATCTGTATAGATCAATCGCGCGATGCCACGATGAAGGTTTCTAAAAAGCGGATGAAAGAAAAGCGATAGAATACTTGTGGATTTTTCAATTTAGTATTTGCACATCACTAGATCTTCCTGAGTTAAGCACAATGTAAATAATGTTGGTTATTAAGCGGGAAGCTTTATCCTTGAGTAAATAGATACTTATAACGCGAAGATATTAATTCGCCGAGTTTTAGCCTAGTGCGTTAATTACGTGTATAGTGCTCCTTAATGAAGGTAATAAGACTATGTTCGAGGACATTACGAATATGTATACATACTGACATTGTAGCTCATATGGTATAAGTTAACTTAGAGTTAAATCTAATCTTGTCAAGACCGGTGGTGGAGTTAGCAATGCTTTTTCAACACCAAGACGAGTCTTGTTCGATTCTCACACAGGACAAATATTTGTGTGCACATGTCTGTTTGCTTTGATCTGGGTATTTTCAAGAGAGGTAGGGTATATCAAAACAATCCGATTGGAAATGAAACTCCACCTAGCAGAAAACCGCAACTAAATAACAACTACCTGGAGATTTTTTTTGTTCCTGATAGTGAGTGGAGTTACCAATAATATCCTAAAGTTTTGCAGTATTATCAGCTGGGGCCGCGTAAGTGATACCTCCTGTAATGCGAGGGCACATATGTCACGAAATCCGGCCTATATCAGGTCGGCTGAATGCATGCATGCCTCCCGCCCGACGCTGTTTAAAATGATAAGGGTCAGTCGTATAATTGGCAGCAATCCGACCTACAGGAAGTGCCGCACTTACTCACAGAAACACAATAACCCTCCAGGGAGATGTTATATGGCCGCGGTCTTAATTCATGTGGAGTTACTTCCCGAGCCCAACTGTGTCTTCTGTACTTATCTAATATATAAAATTCTAGTGTCACAGTGTTTGTTATAAAACTCCTCCGAAACGGCTTTTATTATTTGGACATTTTTTTTTTATTTTAATAATTTTTATGATTTGGCTTTAAAAAATACATACAACCCTAAATTTTCACCCTTCTACCACCAACCTCTATTTTTTAATAGCGATATTAGTACTTTAATAATCTTCTACTCTCGGCTGTCGATAATTGGTCAGTTACCACTCGATCAGTTATTCCCGCCGGGCGTCTACCGGTGTCACTTCTCACCCCGTAAACAGCACAAAGTAGAGATGAGAACGAAGCCAGTCTCCAGTCTTTCTCACACAATAAGCTTTCTCTTACTCACTAAAGTTTAGGGCCTAAACCGTTTTCGGTCATTATTATTACGTAGATAATTTACTTTTCAGTGCAACTCTCATATTTTAATATATTCTCATAGTAAATATATCATCAATTTGCAGTGCTATAATTATGTATCCACATTTTGCGTGGGTAAACCATCCAGTTTGTTTGTGTTGGCTAAAGATGGACTCACTAAAAATTTCGTACACTCCATTGCACTATAAGACTGATAACGTTTTTTTTTTAACTGTCATAATTTTTGATAGAGATGTAATTTGAAATTTATTAGTTAAGATAATAAAAGTAAAAATGAATGAATTCAAAAAATGAATGTTTGGTGTTTTGTCATTTTTGTAGGCCGTCATCGTTCACAGCGCTCCCAATCTCTTTCAGTCATATACCACATCCCCACACACTTAAAATAAGTTTTTATGGTTATTTTTTATTTGACTACGAAAATATTCACTATATAGAATTTATATGGTAAAACAACGTTTGCCGAATCAGCTATTATATATTATATATATATATATATATATATATATATATATAATATATAATACTCGTATATATATTTTAGTCGGACAATTGTCGGACAAATTACACAGCGCCACCTAGCCCCAAAGTAAGCGAAGCTTGTGTTATGGGTACTAGACAACTGATAAACATACGTAAATACATTTTTTTTTTGTAAATACATACTTATCATACTTTATATATATATTATATTTTATATATATATATATATTTTAGTTAATTTATATTTTGGTAATTTTCTTTGTCAGATTGTGGAAGATGTATCATACCAATACTTTTCCAACCTGTGATCGTGCGGCCGTGGTCACTAGCAGAACATAATTAGTAAAGGCCGTACGGGCGCGTAATCAATTGTAATTTATGCCAAGTCACTATTAGGAGGCGACCCAGCTTCGCTCAGCGCTTTAATTACTGTTTGTAAAATCACTTTTTTTTTCGGGACAGACACCCAAATTTGAAAAGCAAAACCTTATCTAATTACTAAATTTAGCACAAATTGTTATAGCCTTTTCCAAGTTACATGGATATATTTAAATGTAAAGAAGTTTGAATTAATAAGACTAAATATGAATATCTACCCCTTATTTATTAGTATGCTTATAGATAAGGGGTCTTTTTGTCGTTGTCGGGCTTTATTTAATTTAAGTTACTTCGGAGTTGGATTCAATTATTAGGTACAATTTGCATATTTATTCCTTTGAAACCTGGGTCTCTGGAACCCAAGTAACAGATAGAGCGGATAGATCTCTTTTGTAAAATAAGCAGACATGAGGGATAGCCAATAAACACGAAAACTTAAAGCTCGTGCTCATAGCCACAGATATGCTATCGCATGTCGGTGACGCTGACTCATTTCACTCACCAAAAAACGATCAACATTCAAGTTTTTGCTTCAAAAAATAAATATTGTAACCTAAGAGAATATAATAAAATTTTATTAAAAAAATGAATGACCTAGAAATGTAAGATCTATGTCACGCAACGTACCAAGGGCGAACGCTAGCAGTTTATCTGTCATGTCATAGATATGAAGGCTACCGCAGGAATCATACGCGTTAACTGATGTAGATTAAGTTGAAGCCATTTCCAATGGGCCAAAACCTACTAACTTTTGACTGACTCTTTTGCAGGAACGTTACAGCCACATTTCGCCTGGAGAACGCAGCAGCCAGTATCCTGGCATGTCCCGTCAGCAATGTTCCATGTCACGAAACGAAATTTACAACTTACAACATGGCAGCCTGGTCCGTTTGCCACAGGGTCGCATAAGGCTCCTGTGCACCGTATACATGGAACTCTGCCTTATTTTTTGTGGGGCCTCATACACTTGTGAGTTCGGCTTAGTCATATAATAGAAAGGGTGTACCATGTGAACGTAAGTTTGACCTTAGCAAACGGTGTTGGACATTTTACAAACTGTAATTTATTTTGTTTCTGGCGATGTGCTAAAAACACCCCTAAAATTCCGTTACTGTGTTACCCTTGGGAATCTATTTGGCATACGCGAGCAACTGTGAAAATTATCTATTGTTCGCCAAAATACGTGACGATGCCCGCGTGTGTTGTTTGTGCTTATTGCAACATAGCACACCGGCATTGTCTATGGCGCGAGAGACAGTTCGATACAATGCAACGCTGTAACTGACGGTCTCATATGACTGCTATTCATGGCTGTAACAATGGCTGACATAAAGAATAGTAAACTCTATGAAATGGACATAATGCATTTTATAGTTTCATTGGCGATGGCACCAAAAGTCTACTCATTATAATTCAACATATCAGTAATAGTCTACTGCGGGATATAAGACTCGCCTCGATCCTGAGACACCTGCATTCGTCGACTCCATAGACCTTTTGAGGTTGTCACTCCATCAAGTGGGGACTCGTCCCACACTGCGTGTACCGGTAGATGGACGCCATTCGAAATGAGGATATCCTCATTTCTGATTCTATTACGCAACGAATCCCCGAGCACAGTCCTTTCCATAGCTCGCTGAGTGACCTCGAGCATTGTGGTCCGTATGGGGATACGGACCACAATGAAGGTTTCATATTCATCACTGGTAACACACACTATTCGAAGACTTAAGGAGAGACCACTATTAATGAACAATACATAATATACGAGTATATACATATTAAAATTATAAATTATATACCTAGTCTTGCACTAAAAAATTCTATTGCAAATAACATATATTACTTTTACAGTGTGTTAGTTTAATACATAAATATAAAACAATTTAAAATATAAAAAGCTTATTCCAAGTGGTCTCCATTGGCTGTTCTTTAAACGTTGAGGCCAGTTATCAATATAAGCACGCACTCTTTCCATGGGAACATTCTTCACTGCCAATCGTACGGATTGTTTTAGGGACTCCACATTATCATGGCGTTAAGAGCAAGCCGTACACTCTAAAACTGACCATAAATCATAATCCAGCGGATTAAGATCGGGACTAGACGACGGCCAGTGTTCAGCTCTGATGAAGTCCGAAACGTTCGTTTCCAACCAAGACTGCGTAGACCGAGCTTTATGACCCGGCGCCGAGTCTTGCTGGAAGGACCATTCTTGGTTATTGAACATGGTGTTGTTAAGGGGCTTCACTACCTTCTCAAGAAGGGTATCTTGATACACTTGTGCCGATGTTTTGATACCTTTTTCACAAAAGTATAGCACAGTCACTCCTTCATAGCTAATAAATCAAGAAGAAAATTCTTGTCTCAAGTATAGTACCTAATTTGACAATCGTAAAACACACCACACGCTATCAGTCAATAAAATTATTCAACAAACTGCCTATAGAATTGAAATCTATTATTTATCTATTTGAATTTAGTAATAAATTGAAACAATGTTTATTAAAAAAGTCCTACTACTCCGTTGACGAATATCAGAATGACGCCTGCTGACATTTAGTTTGAATAGTATTGAACATTTCGTATTGTATTTAATTGTGTGTATATTTGTAATTGTTTATAATGTAATAGGCTATTTGACTGATTTTGAAAAATTGTTTTCAATTATTCGTTGGTATATGATGAATACACCACATGCATATTTCTGCGAAATTTGCAGTATTTTACGTAAAATATTGTGTTGAAATTTAAACTACAATATTCGCGCTAAAAACGCTGTTTTTTTAATGGCGGGTGCATATGATCTGCGTGACGTCACAGACAAGTAAACGAGTGTACCGAAGTGTACATTCAGCGTGTTTCTAATATTTTTCTTATCAATTTACTAAAAAAAATGGTGTATAAATGGTGTATTGTGCCACAATGTACAAATACTTCTATAAAAACTCCACAAAAAGTGTTTGTTTCTGTTCCAACGAACCCTAAGAGACGTAATAAGTGGTTACAGTTAGCTCGAAGAGACCCAAACAGCATTTTATCTCATACAAATGTTTTCATGTGTGAAGATCACTTTGATGTAAGTATGCCAGTAATATTTGATTCGAATAGTAATAGGAAATAAGTAAAAAATGATTTTTGTAAAACGAAATAAATATAGTACATATACATAACCTAAAACCATTTGATTAAAATGTGTTGTTTTCATCAACTTGATAGCAAAAACTGGTTTTACCTAGCTTCGATTATTACATTTCAGATGGAAAAAGATACAATTAATTACATGAAGTACAAAATGGGCTTAGAAATTTTGAAAGATATTAATAGACATAACCTAAATATTTTGTGGAACCGCGACGCAAATTTATATAAAAAATATCATTATAAATAAATAAGTAGATACTTACACAGCCGTTTTTATATTTTTCAGCTCTGCAGCATAATAATCAGTATTATTTTTGAAGAAAAGTGCAACCATAATTGCGTCTATCGTAGGTAGATTTCTATTGTCGGCTCGTACAAAATTCTCGTCCATTTTGATAGCAAACACTTTTATTTTTATTACTAGACATTAATGTCTTGCGGAATCTTCAAAAATTCTTGTAAAAATGGCACAAGAAACGAAGAAAATACGACAAAAATGATAGAATCACATACAGCGTATAACAATAAACAATGTTTACTAGCGTGTGACGTCACGCGAGGCGTAGCCAATCACAGAACGTTCATGTCGCTGAATTAATTTCAAAAATAATTTGAATTTATTTTGTTTATTTTGAAAAATCTATAAATATTTTTTCTGTGACCTCCCTTTGCGTACCGCTTCAGTAGTTGTTTCGATTTTACCACCCCATTATTTTTTAAATTATCAGTTAAGAAATGACCAGTATGTCTCTTATAAGCTGCAAGTCCTAAGTCATCTTTTAAAATACGCGACATGGTTCTAGGTGCTATCTTCATCTCCCGAGATAAAATCTTTTGCTTTCGGACAGGTTTTTTTCGAATTCTTTCCCTTACTGCTTTGACCACCTTTTTCGTACGAACACTACGTGGACGGCTAGATCTTTTTCTGTCACTGTCACAAACAGAGGAGGTCTCATTGTACCTATTAATCTCTCATTACCCGCGGACCGCTTTTCCGCCAAGAAATGTATGGGAAAACGTATATAACAGGGTCTGACAGGTTAATAGCCCGGTACACAAAAATTTTACTAATGCCAAGCGTATGGAGAGTTTTAAAAATTGCATTTGGCTCCATACCAACTTTGTGTAATGCAATCACAGCGATTCGGTTCTCTTTATCACCCCACTCCATTTTAATATCACAAAATAGTGTACAATAAATTGGCGCCAAAATGAGAAAACACAATGAACAATCATATAAAAATGACAGATTCCAAATTCAAATGTAATATTTTGTTTATTTTTAATTGTAACAGTATTTATGGACAGACTAAGTATATGTGATGACAAAATATCTACTTTTTATATTTTTCAATCAATCAATCAATCAATAATATTTATTTGCGCAAAAATGTAGGTACATAATAAGGTGACATTTGAACTGTTTCCCGTGTACATTTTGCCTTTTGTAAAGGCATGCAAATTATAAGAAACTAAATACTGCTATTAGTCTAAATTGTTGTCAGATATTAATACATTGTAATGTCCAATATAAATCAAAGAATGTCATTTAAATAGTCATTAATTGAATAATAACATTTCTGCGATAAAATTAAATACAATTTTTGCTTAAATTCACTTATAGTAAATTCTTTGATATTTTTTGGTAGCTTATTATATATTTTAGGAGCCATTCCAAATACGCTCCCGCTGAACATAGTTGTGTTGTGCGACATGTGTCGAATTTTGTGATTATTTCGCACGGAACTTATAAAATCGAATTTGTTTAAGTTTGACTTTACAAAAACAGATAATTCGTATATATACATTGCAGGAAAAGTAAGAATATTTAAGCTCTTGAAATATGGTTCGCAAGATTCAGTATGCTGAAGCCTACACATTGCCCTGATGCATTTTTTTTGCGCCTTAAACACTTTTTCTTTTCCTGTGGCGTTACCCCAAAATATAAGACCATATCGCAAAGTGGATGCAATGTATCCATGATATGCTGTAAGAACTGCAATTCTATTAGCTACTTTCTCTAGCATATATAAAGCGTACGAGAATTGATTGATCTTTGTACAGATATGATTAATTTGTGATTGCCATGTCATGTTTTTGTCAATATGTATGTATTCCAAGAAATTTCGTAACGTGTGTCTCATTAATTAAATGTCCTAAGTATTTGATGTCAATTCCGATTGCATTTTTGCGTGGTCTCTGTATAAAATTCATTGATTTTGTTTTGTCAAGATTTATAATTAAATTGTTACTTTGCAGCCACTGAATTACACTACTTAATGTCTCATTTATTTCATTTTCAAATGTATTAGCATTATTGCATTCAAACACGATAGTGCTGTCGTCCGCGAATAATACCATAGGGCGATCTATAGATTTTGGTAGATCATTTATATATATAAGAAACAGGAGTGGACCTAGCACGCTCCCTTGCGGGACTCCATATTTTATTTCCTTTACATTGGAAGTAAATGTTTCCTCCTGTTTTGTTCGGAAACATATTCTTTTGATTTGTGTCATTTGTGTCCTATTACTTAAATACGATTTAATCAAATTTAGTACATTGCCTCTAATACCATATTTATATAATTTATCAAATAGACAGTCATACTCTACAAAATCGAAGGCCTTAGTCATATCCATGTACAATGCTATAACTTGTGTCCTTTTATCCATGCACGATAGTATTCTATATAGAAAGTCATAGATTGCCATATTTATAGTTTTATTTCTTCTGAAGCCTTTTTGTTCTTCAGCAAACAAGTTTTGGTTTTCAAAAAATGTATAAAGTGCTTCATAGATAACATTTTCAAATACCTTCGAGAGTACTGGTATTAGGGCGACGGGTCTGTAAAAGCTCATGTTTTCTCTATCCACCTTTTTAAAAGCCGGTTTGATAACTGTTAATTTCAGTCGTTCAGGATATGCTCCTATGCCTATACAGATGTTTACGATATGAGCCAATACAGGGGCAATGATATCAGCGACGTATTTTAGGACCTTTGTATGGATTTCATCGTAACCAGTACTGTTAGTGTTTTTCAAAGATTTAATTATTTGGTAAATATCGTGTGCTACTACTGGTCTCATAAACAATGATTTAGCATTGTGGTTGCTCAGCGTCATTTTACATTGAGTACTTTTTTAAAAACAACATCATCAATAAAATAGTCATTGAATGCCTGTGCTATATCTCTTGGATTGTCAATTCTTTTGTTATCTATTTTGATATGCGTTATGTCGTCTCTAGGTAGGTTAAATTTTGTGCTATTTATAATGTTCCAAGTTGCCTTAGATATGTTTTTAGAACTATTAATGTATTGAGTATTTTGTGCCTTTTTTGTCAATTTTATTATTTTGTTAAGACGATATGAATATTGTTTAAATTTGGTTTTAGCCAATACACTAGGATTTAATCTATACTCCCAAAGTAGTTGCCGTTTTCTTTTGCTGCATTTTTTGATACCACGTGATATCCATCTTTGTTTGCGTATGGTAGGAATTTTTTTTCTCTCTATCGGAAAACATAAATCATAGAATAATTTAAATTCATCATAGAATGTATTAAATGCGGAATTTGGATCTGTACTATTATAGACATCTCGAAAGCCAAGCTCTGCTATACAATTTCTGAATTTGGTCATATTTTCATTATTAAAGCTCCTTTTACTTTTATACCAAAATGGGAACCTAGGTGATTGCTTGGTTGGACAACCAATGATTTGCGCTGTGTGATCAGAAAGTGCTAGGTCGGTTACTTGAGTGTCATTCTTTTTTAAATTATGAAAAATGTTGTCAATGCAAGTTCCACTGTCAAGTCGTGTTGGTTGGTCAATACCTATTTTTAAATTAAATCCATAAATAATGTCAGTAAAATTAGAACATGTCATATCATTATTTAATATATCAATATTAAAGTCTCCACACAAGATAACTTTGTGCGTAATCTTATAACAATATTTTTGTAGAATGTCACTAAGGATTTTGAAGAAGATTTCTGTACTGTTTACATTAGATTTTGGTACTCTATACATGCATATAACGAAAATTTTATGATCAACCAATTCAATCCCGCAGCACTCCACAACATTTAAAATACTCAATTTTGAAATGTCACACAACACTCTATGTCTACAGAAATGTTTAATCAGTATACATGATCCTCCATGCCTACTTGTTCGACAACACTTTGCAACTATTTTATAACTAGGTAAGCTGAATTGTGAAATATCACCTTCTACCATATTGTGTTCGGTAATACATATAATATCAATAGGGGTGCCTTTTTCAGCTAATTCATTTAGATGAACATTTAACATATCAAGTTTCCCAATAAGCCCGTTAATGTTCTGATGAAGAAGGTAGATAGTCTCAAAGACGAAAAAGCTTCTCATCATTCATAGAGGACATATTGGCCTGTGATTCTATACAGTTACCATTATCAAAAGGTGTGTCTAAGTTGGTTTGAGTGCCTATACTTATATGTTGTTTACAGTCACATTCGGGAAGGTTGCCGCTAATTACATTGTTATTTGAGCGCGCTTTTTCATTATATATTGTTGTGAGCGAAGTTTATATTCTATGCGAAGCATTTCCCTTAATATATAACGGCATATATTTAGTGCGAAATGAGACGTATTTGGAATTAATTGACTATACATCATGTCAACAAATGAAACATTGTTAAACTGACTACAAATATGCCTAAGTTCATAATTTAGTTTATATTCATGTAGTCTCCTATTAAAAGGTATTTCAGACAAAATTATGTTAGTATTATTTACAGAAGATACCCAGTTATTAACAATAGTTTTAAATTCGTACGGATTGTTTTCATTAACACCTCCAATCACAATAACGAAGTCATTCTTGGTTAACTGCAATACTTCTTTAATTGCCGGGTTGAGAATATCCTTTATTTTTGCTCCTGATTTCCAGATAGAGGTAACTTCAAATTGAGGTCCTGCAAGTTGTTGCATCAAAGTCCTTGTTCTTTTACCCTGATGGTCTGCTAGAATAAGAATCCTCTTCTTCTTCGTATTTTGAAGTGGCTCTTTAGATGTTGCTATATTAACTTCCTTCTTAGACTTCAAATCTACTTCTTCCTTGCTGTCATCATTTGTGTCTTTATTGAATTCACTGCGGGTTAGCTCTTTTATATCCACTTCGCTGTGTGTATCTTTTGCAATAGAGCTACTAAAAAGATTCTTTACGGAACCACTCATTCCTGAGAGACTATTTCTTTTTTTCTTTTTCCCAGAAGCAGGAGTTCTAATTTTTTCTGTACCTATCTTCTTGTAAGCTTCTATTACCTTCTGACATTTTTCCAATTCTTTTTTCAAAATTCTATTTTCAATATTAAGGTTGTCAATTTCATTTGTTGCAGACATTAGATCGTTCGTTAGTTTTTCTATATGACATTGTAGTTCATAATTGTTGTCAATGGATGTGTTAGGCAGGCTCATCATAGTTGCATCGAGTAAAGATGACTCCGTTGACTCATTATCTACATTCCTTGTTTGTTGTTGTCGTATAGTAACATAATCGGAATCCATTTCAATATTTATAGTTGTCGTTTAAAATATGAACCAATAATTTTATTTAATATTGTCCGCAAATAAAATACGAAAAATGAAAATTAAAAAGACTTTTTTCTGTTTTTATCACTCCGAGGAATAATGGAATAAATATAAAGTCGTAAAAAGCGAAGCTGTATGAGGGTTCGAACCTAGGCTCATATTTCCAGATTTCGTCGTTAGCAACAATGAGCCAACGCAACTGTTGATAACCGTGACGAAAGTTCTCACTGCATGGTCCAGTCAATAGTCGCTATGTTATTTTTCTGTCAGTAATTTTCTCAGCTGTGCGATAGATGGAGTTGCTGGTACGTCAACTGTGCTGTAAGGTTGCCTTCTTTACTTTGCTTGATATCAGTGCTTTATTGCTTGTTGTGCGTTTTCGTTGCTTTATTTGTCAGTTAGTATAAGATTGTTTATGATTTTAAACGACAACGATTGGAGTAATATGTAACGGTCAAATGCAACAATTACACTTATTTCTATCGATTAAGTTTAGATTAATGTTCTTGCACAATTTTTTTTTATCTGTATATGACTTCAAGTCGCTCGCGGGATAAGCAGGGAGGACCTAGCGTCACCTGTCCTTACACATCTCACTCGCTTCTTTAATATTCATAGCTCTTCGTATTTTTATTTCTTGTTTCTTTTCATAGCTCATGCACGCTCAGTTCCTTGGGTTCCTGATGCCGTCTTCTGATAACACACCACCTATTTTACACGTCAAGTTACACCGCTCTGCATAAAGCAGACAATTCATCACTAGCTCACCCATGCGCAATCATACAATAGTAGATCTAATTTTAAAAAAAAATCCGTGCCATAAATATCCTGAATATTTTATTGTCGTATTTGGAACGTAAATTATATGTACGCAATCACGAAATACCTGCCTATTATATTTTTCTGATGCTCAAAGGTAGCAAAATATAACAAGTACCGTTTGAAAACCAGCACTGCATAACATATTTCACATCACAATCAAAACTTTTTCTATTCTACTCTATACTAACTGTGCCCGGCACCGCTTCGTTGGGCGTTTATTTTTTCCATTCTTTTATCTCTAAACCTTCTCGGTAGCGTGTTGAATATAAACCAGAAATAGTTACAAACATTTTTTGTCTTTTATATCTTATTCTACTTACATACATATCATCACGCCTGTCTCCCATTGGGGTAGGCAGAGACTATGGAACAACAGATGGACCCATCCAAATATAACACTCTCGCTTTTTCCACACTCCAAACCGCTTTATGTATGCTCTTCGATTTTGTGTGCTTTTTATTTAGCCCTTTTTCAACACATCACCAATTTGATCTATATGTATGCGTCTAGAGCGTCTACTCTCAAAATCTCCATTCACTTTTGATTGACACATTTTTTTCGTAGCTCTTTTGTCATTCATTCTTTCTAAATGACCTTCCTTTTCAATTTTTGTCACTACATCATCATTCATTCCATAAAGTTCTTGTAAAAAGTTCTCCTATCGTCAAATTTTGTATTCTATCAATTATTGTCACTCCACACATACATAGGAATAGGTACTCCTCAGCGCTCTTATTTCTACGGCGTTCAACCTGCTTTCATGCTTTTTCTGCCATACCCATATTTCACTGCCGTACATTAATGTTGGCGTTAATACACCCTGAATGAGCTTTGCTCAATATGTTATCATCGCTTGTAAGGAGTTCAACGCACCATTGATACGATTTCCTTTTTTCACTCTTCTTTCAAAATCGCCCTTACATTTTTCATCTCTCATAAACATAGAACCTAAATAAATAAATTCATTCACTTGTTCCACTTTTTCATCTGCGATCATTATCTGACAATCTGTAACACTTTCATTCCTTTCAAACACCATCGCTTTCGTCTTCGGTACATTTATTTCCATAGTTATCAGTTTAAAGGCCTAACTTAATATTAAAAAATGATATAAAAATCTTCGCGATTTGTAAACTGATTTTAAAAATACAAAGATTTTGACGAGCTCGGTCGCGCAGTGGTGCAACGCTCTCATATATTACTTTGACACCAACACTCGTGGGGTCGATTCCCACACAGGGCAAACATTTGTGTACATGAACATATCTGTTTGTCTTGATCTGGGTGGTTTTAAGAGAGGTAGGGCGTATCAAAGCAGCCCATCTAGGGAAGTACCTCCGCCTCACAGAAAACCGCAACCAAATAACAGCTCTCTAGAGGGTTGTTGTGTTCCTGCGTGTGAGTGAGGTCACCAGTAAGCTCCTAAGGAGTTGCTAGTTGATAATTAATATAGCGCAAGCGTCAATAGGTTATGGTACCCGCTTTACATCAGGTGGGCCGTATGTTTGTATGCCTCCAGACGTAGTAAAAAAAAACAGATTATTTTATGTAATAAGGTAACTAATTATTCAACATTCGTCTGGTCGTTGTAACATCAACTAAGATCTTTACAATACCACACCGTGGCTTTTCCCATTTGTAACAACGCGTTGTGAACGTGTGACGAAATATTATGACAGGCACGATTCGTCTTTCGCAAAGTGGATGTTTTAGAAAATCCACAAAAAACTACTTAATTTATAATCACATTTTTTTTATATTATTATTTGTGTGCATGAACATGTCTGTTTGTATTGGTCTGGGTATTTTCTATGTATAATAAGTATGTATTTACAAAAAAAAAAATGTATTTACGTATGTTTATCAGTTGTCTAGTACCCATAACACAAGCTTCGCTTACTTTGGGGCTAGGTGGCGCTGTGTAATTTGTCCGACAATATTTATATTTATTTTATTTATTTATATTGTCTATTTTATTTATTTATATTGTCGGCAATTGTCAAAGGACTACAGTGTACTGTCAGTCGACGCTACCATGCTGGCCCGCAAGGTGCTTCTTCACGCTTCGTTTGAAGGATCCCATGTTGTAGGAAGGAGGTAGCACATGTGCATGCAAGGCGCTCCACTTTTCAATATTTCGACAGAGATAGGAGTTACCGAACTTTTTAGTACCTACGAGAAAAAATGTCCTCAACAGTGGAATGATGACATCGCAAGCCTGCACGTGTGGTTCTATGATGGAAGGGAGAGGATGGGATAAGATGGGAAAATAGTTCTTCAGAGCACGCACTCACCATTAAAGTATTTAATTATTATAATCTGCATATAGTCTAAAACTAAGTAGTAAAATTAATTCAATATTATTAACCTTCTCATTATTGTTTTTATTTTATTTTACCACTAAGGTGGCAATCGAGCATACGGTCTGCCTGATGTTAAACAGTCACCGTAGCCTTTGCAACCGTATACACCCGCCACCGTTGCTGCCACGACCGCACTGGTCGTCGCTGCGACACGTGATTCGCCTCTCCACGAGGTATCCTCAGGCACTGTGGACGTTAGTCGTTAGAATAACAAGCTACAAGCTTCACTTGTAGCTAGCATGTAAATTTCATGTTATTTGGACTTTCGCAAAATAACGCCTGAATCTATTAACCACTAATATTGAATCATGACACTCTTGTGCTTCATCATCTCAGCCTGCACACGTCCATTGCTGTACATAGGCCTCCCGTTTAGACTGCCACTCGTCTCGATCCTGTGCCACCTGCATCCATCTCTTGTGATTGCGCATTAAAAATATACAAATTGAAGTAAATTAAACATCATCAACTTGTCCATAACTGGAGAATGGAGGCGAGATCAAATTATTTCACCAAAGCTTACATCTACAAGTCTCCGTTTGAGATTGCATATTAAAAAATTCTATAGCAATTTATTAGTACCCGCGAACAATAGCCTTTTGTTCAGGCAGCATCCCCGGTGATTTATACAATACATAATACAAAATTACCTGGGTGAACGAACCTTATAAAAATGTAAGAAATTTTACTCTTTAAATGAATATCCGGTCCGGCTCGGTGGCTCAGTCGTGAATGACGCGACTTTGTCACCAACGCTCGTGGTTTCGATTCCCACACTGCGTGTGAGTGAGGTCACCAGTAAGCTCCCAAAGAGTTGCTGTGTAAGCAGCAGAGGAGGCATTGCGCGAGTGATACTTAATATATCGCAAGTGTTACTAGGCTACGGTACCCGCTTTACATCAGGTGGGCTGTATGCTTGTATGCCTCCCGATTTAGGGTCGGTAACACGTGAGTAACACCCCTGGTGTTGCAAATGTCCATAGGCTAGGGTGAAAAATGTACCTTATAAAAACCTGCAACTGTGAGAGCGAAACCGATTTTATAGAAGTTGACACATGTTCATTTATTTATTTATTGTAAATCAAAATTTACAGCATTTCAGTAACAAACTATTGCGCTATAAATTTCGTACTACGTTTAATTACGAATTAAATAACAATATTTCATTAATTCTATAACAATTTCGTAATTATATCTTAGTTAACTACCATCCATCCTCTCACAATGTCTAAGGCATTCATAATTCACATCCAGCCATCTCCACGCAAACAGATCAAAGTCGGGTGTTGATGACAGAAGATCATTGAAAATAATTATTGCACGAACAAGAGGCGCCTTCAAGTAGGACACTGTCCGAGTCCGAGGTGGGGCCAGTAGAACTGAAACGCGTGGCCTCAGGCAGTAATTGGGCACTGGCGGGACGAAAAACTTTACCAAACGAGCCCCAAGTTCAGGACAATCTTTTTCTCCTCTCATTATGCTACATGTAGTTGTAAGTAATTTGTAATTGCGCCTCACCTCAAGTGAGTTGAATCCTAGTGTACCTAATAATAATTTTGTCGGGAATAAAAAGGGATAATATCCAAAACATTTCCTAAATAGGAACCTTAAAAAAGCTTTTTACACTTTTTCGAGAAGCAGTGCATAGGAACTCTCATGAGGATTCCACATGATGCTTGCAGTTTCAAGTTTAGTTCTCACGAGCGCACTGTAAATTAACTTGATAGCCTTCGGATCACTGAAATCACGTGCACTACGAATTATGAAACCTAATCTTCGAAAACAATTTTCGGCTAAAGATTTTATGTGATTATGAAAAGTTAGGTTGATGTCAAAGATAACACCTAGGTCCTTAACTGAGTTTACTCGTGTTATAACGTCAGTGCCCAGAGTAGATGCAGCAAGAATTGGTTTTGTGGATCTAGTGTAAGACAAGACACAGCATTTCGCCGTATTAAAATGAAGCTTATTGGTATTACTCCATTGAAGCACCGAGTTGATATCATCCTGTAATGATATACAATCCGAAGGCTGTTGTATTGTGTAGATTAATATCAGATCGTCAACATAAAGTAAGCACCTGGAATTCTTGAGAACAAGTTCAAGATCGTTTATCATCACACAGAATAAAAGGGGTCCAAGAATTGAGCCTTGACTGACACCGGATCGTGTATGATATGGTTTGATACATGGCATCCGTACTTGACATATTGTTGTCAATCACGCAGATAGTCTGCAAACAGTTTTAATAAATTGGGTGAGAAGCCAATGCAATCCAGTTTATTTAATTAAATGTCATTACCAACGTGATCAAAAGCCTTCATGAAATCAAAATAAATGACATCAACCTGTGAACCTTTCTCCAAATGCTCGTAAATAAGGCCAACAACAGTCAGAAGATTGGTGTCCACTGAACGATTTCTTCTAAAGCCATGTTGTGAGTCATATATGTATGGTTTAAGCTGGGATGATAAATGCTTCTGTAGAATAGACTCTAACAATTTAGCAAGTGCCGAACGTATAGCTATCAGTCGGAAATTGTTTTTGGAATAGGTTGCACTCTTGTGAGTTTAAATCGGGTTGGATATTTTCCTGTTGCAACAACTAAATTAAAGATATGATAGATAGGAAGAACTAAATATTCCCTACACGCTTTTAGAATAAATGCTGGAAAATTATCAGGTCCGACAGCACTTCTTGGCTTCAGTCGCCTAATAGCATCAATATCATCCAGAGATATCTTGGGTATGTGTACGTGATTAGCCACAGGGCTGGTCTTATTGTCCTGAATGGGCTTATCGTCAAGGGTTGGAGGATCTGGCAAGAAAACATTGGAAAAGAACTTTGAAAAAGCATCTGCCAAGCTACCGCCAGTACACTCAACTCCTTCAAAACTAACACGTGTCTCGAATCCAGCTCTTGACTTTAGGTTACCAATATGTTTCCAAAATGCACGTGGGTTACCTTTAATATTGTTTTCGATGGAGTGAACATAGTTCTCATATGCTTCATTTACACAAATCTTAATATGAGCCCTAAGTCGCAAAAATTCATTGTATACAGAGCGCTTGCCATAGGCCTTCCAAATACGGTGTAACTTAGCTTTGTGCCTTATCTTAGCTATCAGTTCAGCCGAAAACCAAACCGGATAACGTCGAATTGACCTTCTAAATCGAACTTTCTTCGGAATGCATATATCAAATACATTATATATAATGTTATAGAAGGAATCCACGACAGAATCGACATCATTAGCGGCCAATACCTCATGCCAGGACACGCGAGATAAGAGTTGATATAGCAGCTCATAATCACCCTTAGCAAAATTCCAGTCCTGTTGTGAGTCAATATTGCTAGGATCTAATGGATCCGAACGTCCACTAGAGGAGTTCTCAAAAGGGACAAGAATATCAAGAGGTGGGTGATAAGCGTCGCGATGTGGAACAAGACCACTACTGGGAATCTCCGTCACTATTACGGGTTGAGTCCTATGACTCTCTGTCACCAGGCTACATCTGGTTGGCCACCATACGTATCTTGAACTTCATTCATCTCTTTCAATCCACACACATTTAAAAAATAACAATAATAATTTAAAACAGTTTGAGATGAATAGATAGGATTCAAATTCATGTCTCCTAGAATAATCACTTCACTTTTTTATGTATCTATTTTTGATTCCACATTTGTAAACCAACGCATGTAGTGTTCTTCAGAAGCTCTGGGGGGAATATATATAACACAGATATAGCAGGTAACACGCCCTACCCTAACCGATGCCCAAAGGACTTCGACACCCTCCGTCTCAAGGTCTGTACGTCTATTTAAAGTGATACCCTGTCGAGTAGCCAGTAGAATACCGCCTCCGCTCCTTCCAGCAGTGCAGTAAGGTGACAATTACTGACGCCCACTTCAGTAATTTTTTTTGTGACCTGTTGAAACCCGGTGGTACCGTTACTCCATATATGTCGTAAGCGAGTGCCATATATATGGCAGTCGAGACTCGACGGGTAACTGAGTTGCTGTGTTAACAGCAGAAGTGGCATCGCGCGGTAATACCTACTTAATGTATTAAAAGCGTTCATAGGCGGCGTTTCCGCCGCCTTCCAATAGGTGGGTCATATGCTTATATGCCTCCCGACGTTATATATATATATATATATATATATATATATATATATATATATATATATATATATATATATTATATATATAATTATAGGTGTTAAAATATATACAACTCAATAAATACGTCAATATTATAGGTAAGGTAACGTTAAACCATGCCGCTAATTCCTGGGTAGTTTAACTCGGATCGCATTCCACCATCTCTTTCGTTTCAGTGTTATTCACCTGTATGGGCGGTCTTCCAGGTGGTTTGTTCTTCAAGTCGAAGTTTTCATTACGAAAACGTTTAAACCAAAAACGCATGGTGTGTTCGTTAGCAGTCTCCTCTCTAAACGCAGCATTGATATTGCGAGCCTTTCTGCCGCGTTAGTTCCGCGTCGGAACTCGTATTCCAAAATTACTCGGATTTTTGAAGTATCCATCTTTCCCGTCTAAGCTGAATAAAAAAAAACTATTAAAATTCGATAATCAAATGTTGCACATTTTTTAAAAGTAAAACCTCATAGGTATCATGCGAAAAAGTTTCACTCGAAAATCTCACACCATGAAGGTTTAACGTCAATTCAAAGTATCTATTACTATAAAACGGCAATTTCATACTTTAACCCAGCGAGGTATCAAAAGCTTTAACCCCTATCATTTCGCGTATCTCGTATCTCGACAATGGCTCTAACGATTTGGATAAAAATTTGAATTTAGACATATTGCTTTATAAGGTGTTTGTCTTTCCAGAAAAAAAACACTTTTTGCATTGTTTTTTTTGCACACATTTTGCACAAACAAACATAACAAGACGCCCAGCTACTAGGTATATATGTTAATGTGTCGAGGCACGAGGTCGAATGTTATATTTAACTTCTGCTGGTTTCCAAAGTACTTACTTCTAATCTTATCTTTTCAAGTCGTTATAAGCTCAAAAAATATTCTCTAAGACTACATAATCCAATGAGATCTCCATTGAGTAAGTATAAATTAAAATTAACATAAACTTTCTTACCGCCCATTTGCTGCCTTGTTCAAGATTTATTATACTTTGATGATAATTAAGCGTAGGAGCTGCCTGATAATAAACAACCACAGATACAACAGGCATGCTCCGTTGGTTCGGACATGTAGAAAGAAAGCAGGATGAACGAATGACGAAACAGATATACCCAGTCCGGCTGTTACAAATGAATATGCATTTATTTTTTTATGAAGTAATCTTAATAAAACGTATATGTACATATTATGGAAATCTCAGAAAATAATAAAAATAATTATTCTATTCAAAGTCAAAGTCAAAGTCAAAATCTTTTTATTCCGTAAAAATGGCTACATTTGTTTGGAATCGTCACAATTTTTTTCCCTACCGTGCAGTTCATGACTAGGTGAGCACTGATAAAAATACTGCCAAAAAACTCAGGCATCCCTCTTTTGGTATCCAAACAAATTTACATAATTTATTAATTACATTACAATTGGATCGACTCAATCCCAGGCATTTTTATCATTAATATAGTCAGATACTTTATAATATGCCCTGCTACACAATTTGGCTTTAATAGTAGTTTTAAATTTGTTTATTGACAATTCTCTTATATTGCTGGGAAGTTTGTTATAGAACCGTATACATTGCCCCATAAAAGAATTACTTATTTTGTGGAGACGGCTTGCATGTAACACAAGATTATGCTTATATCTAGTATTTATATTATGAGTATCACTCTTTTTACAAAATGAGTCTATGTTTTTATGGACATACAAAAGATTTTCATAGATATATTGCGATGCGACTGTTAAAATATTTATTTCTTTGAATTTTTCTTTAAGGCTCTCCCGGGGACCAAGTTTGTAGATAGCTCTTATGGCTCTCTTTTGCAATAAAAAGATGGTGTTAATGTCCGCGGAGTTACCCCAAAGAAGAATTCCATATGACGTAATACTATGAAAGTAGCTGAAATAAACTATTCTAGCCGTATCAACATCAGTGAGCCGTCTAATAGTTTTCACTGCATAGGCTGCAGAACTTAGTTTTCCTGATAATTTTTCAATTTGTGGGCCCCATTGTAGTTTGGAGTCAATTGTTATACCCAAGAACACAGTTGTCTCCACAGGGGCTAAATTAGTTCCATTAACATTGACATTGGTAGTCACCTGTCTTATATTAGGTGTTGAGAACTTAATTACTTTAGTCTTTTTATCATTTAAAAGCAGATTATTAACATTAAACCAATGCATAACTTTAGAGAGAGCATCGTTAACTTCGTCATAATTATCTAACTGTCTATTAATTTTGAATGTCAAAGAGGTATCATCCGCAAACAATACAATCTCATGTTTATCCTTTACATAATAAGGTAAGTCATTTATATATACTAAAAATAAGAATGGACCTAGAATTGACCCCTGTGGGACTCCCATAACTACAGGGGACCCCGAAGATCTTTTACCATTAACATCGACCTTCTGTATCCTATTGCCCAGATAAGAAGACAGAAGTTCGAGAGCCTTGTTCCTGATACCGTAGTGGTGTAATTTTCTGACAAGAGTCGAATTCGAAATGGACACCTTTGGCTTTGATAGCAGGCCTTTAATCTGTCTGGCCACGAGTCTATGGATTTACGCACTGTTTTCATGTGAAATTTAGCCACTGCTTGCTTCTGAGATTTCTTAAGTGACACAATGTCGGCGTGTCGTTTCGTGTAGGCCATGCCCTCTAAAACTGACCATAATTTGTACTCCAAGAGGTTCAGATCTGGGCTGGACGATGGCCGGTTTTCAGCTCTATAAAGTCCGGAACGTTGATTTCGAGCCAAGTTGAGTCGTTCGTGCCTTGTGACCAGGTGCAGAGTCCTGCTGGAAAGTACACGGCACATTTTACAAAAATGGTATATCTGAGAGGTTTCACAACACTTTGGCTGAAGTCTTCACTCCTTTTTCACAAAAAACGAAGCCTTGAGACTCCTTGATAAGACACCACCCACCAAACCATTACAGACGCGGGATAATGACCACATAGTACCCTTCCGACCACCGTTCGCCTGCGTATCAGGACAAAAGGCGTTTTAATCGATATACGAGCATACGGCTGATACCAAGCTTTTGAAGTGTCTTGAATATGACCGACGGCTCCATACCCACTTTTTGCAAAGCAATCACTGCAATCCTATTTTCTTTAACACCCCATTTCATATTGTAATGTCATAATATTTTAAATTTAGAAATCGAAAGCAGTTTTTAATATAATAAACGCGTTCCAAATTCAAAATAATTAAAGAGTAGAAAAAAAGAAAAGTCTCTATGTAACAATATTTATGGCCAGACTAGTTACAATGCGAAAGTGGAAGGATGTAGTAGCCGAGGAAGACCAAAACTAATCTACCATTATCAAATTGGTCGTCCTACCCCGCTAGGGACCTGGCGTGAAGATATACATACATATAGGTCATTGCGCGTGTCATTCTAACCGAACGAGTTTATCTATCTTGAGATTCTCCATGTTCAGAGGGCACGTTTAGCCGTCGGTCTGGCTGTTGTCGATATATAACAGCCGTTAAGCTGACTAAGGGGCTTACGAGCGGCTTAAAAACACTGGTCTCCGCCAATCCGCAGTTGAGCAGCGTGGTGGAGTATGCTCTAAACCCTTTAGGTTGAAGGGAGACCCGTATATCTGCTGTGGGATTAATTAGGTTTGCTGTAGTAGTAGTAGACATCTGCGCGTTTTCAATACCAGAGGCATCATTAGCTTTTTGCCGACCTTGAGAAAATCCATTCTCGCCTTTTATTGTCGAAAGAACCCTGTGATGTAGTTAGTATCTTGTAAAGACGCAAGGGGAGCGTCATTGTCTGTCACATATTTTCAGCTGTGAGTTTAACTTATATAGTATGGTCACCAGCAGTGATAGAGCAGTGGATAAGAAACCGGACTATTAACCCACTCGACCCCGGTTCGAATCCTGGACTCGACACAAATGTGTACATAATTCAGAAAACATAAACGTCCCATTAATTAGTGTTTTTTTTTAATTATGTACATATTCTTCTTCTCTCGTGACCTCGATACTGAACATCGCTGGAGATCTCGCCATCGAGAATCCTAATGATCTTAGCAATTGTGAGCGATGTGTTTTGAAACTGGGGAACCGCAGCAAATAGGATTTTCTTTCTTAGGTGAACGCGCTTGTATCTTAGTAGGGTTGAATTTGACCAAATTCAATCGCCCCCAGTCAGATAATTTACACAATGTACTCTCTATTTCGAAACAAGTCTAACGCGGCTTTCCTCCACAAGGGAATGAGAGCTAGCACAGCCTGTATAATAAGTGTCCCGGGTGTTGTCGTCCGCATAATAACGAATGCTGTCAATCAATTGATATTTTTGTAACTATGCGATATGTGAGGCAAAGTAGCTATCTCCAGTTATTCATTTCACTAACAGCAATAACAGAATTAATCCTAGATTTACTGAAGGATATCACGACAAATATTCAGCGATTAAAATCAAAACGTTATTTGAAAGTGACGTTTAATTGAAAAATGGATGATCGCACCATGCCTCGGATATTTCAAATGGAAATATCGAACCTTTGATTGGTCGAGTTTCAAATTGTTTGCATTCCCCGGTTTTTATCAGTTTTTCGTCGGCACAATTGATTCTTCAAAACGAGCTCAATTAATCAATTAACTTGCTAAAAAGTCGTTGTTTCAAAGTGAGATATATAAATGCTTTACTATTTGACTTAATCAATCGTTTATTTGTGTATACGATATGATCTACTTTTATGATAGCCCTGAGGACAAATAATCAGCGTATTAACGGAATTACCTAGTTGGAATCCAGATGTGGGCATCTATTACTACATTCGTTTTTTGATTTACGAGATATTTGTAATTGTCACTTGCTTGGCGGTGAAAGAAAATCATCGTGAAAAAACCTACTAGTTACTCCGGGCTGTAGATGTCTGACGCAGTCGCTTTTATCAATATCAGTATCTTAGTTAAAGTCTTAGGTATGTAGGCGCACCCCGCCTATTCTCAAAGATTAAGAAAAGCAATGATGCTAGAAAGAAGAAAAGTAATATACACCCCTTTTTCCAGCGTAACGTTTTTCAATTACAAAGGTATCAATACTGAGGCTACAAGTGGCGCTTCATCATCGTTAGAGTATTGGTAATCTCGTTTAAACACCATGCATCCTACCAACTAACACAGAATGATTTGGCCAAAGAGAGGATACATTAAACATAACCGCGTCTTTGTTCAAAGCATCCTGTGCTAGTTGCAGCCCGACTAAGAAAGAGCTCAGAGAAATATCTCACATACCGCAGCCAAATAACAACTCCCTAGAGAGATCGGTCGACCGATTTCAAGTCTCTACCTATTAGCCCTGTGACAGATGTATATATATTTTAATACAACTTCGGAAGGCATTACGTTACCGTAGCATATGAAAGATTGCAAAACATTAAGTATAACTCGACATCGCACGAGTGCACGCACCTCTGCTGCTAGTACAGCCACTCTTTAGAAATTACATCCCTCACATGCATGAACACAACAACCCTCTAGAAGTTATTAGTTAGCTGTGGTTTTCTGTCAGGTAGAGGTTCTTCCCCAGATACTTCTTCCCTGATTTGATGTGTCCTACCTCTCTTAAAAACCCTCAGATCAAAACAAACAGACATCTTCATGCACACCAATGTTTGTTCTGTGTGGAATCGAACCCACTAGCGTTGGTGTCAAAGTAATGGTAACAGCGCCTTTCACCACTGCGCCTCCGAGCTCGTCAAAAGTCGTATGAGATGAACAGCGGAACTTCAGTAATATGGTTTCGGTAGTAACCGTTCAGTTGATAACCCTAAAAACCAGCTTGCACCGGTGCCATCATCCGCGGGCGGATCCTGTTCTTGCGGTATCTAGTAACCTATGTTCTTCTTCATGTGCCAGTCTCTATAAGAAATTTCGTTACGATCCTTTCAGGGAAGCTAAACGCTAACTCTTAGCAGTAACAAGCAGACAGACGTACCTATGCAGGAATAAAATTGCAATCACATTTAACTAATTAAAAATTTACTTTGAGAAATGCATAAAATGCAATATAATTTTATTTTAAACTAAAACACGTATTTAAGTACCCGCAAGAGCCCAATCTCTACATAGTATAAAACAAAGTTGCTTCCCGCCGTCTGTACCTACGCGTAGATCTTTTAATCTACGCTACGGATATTAATGCGGTTTTCATCAACAGACAGAGTAATATAAGATGAAGGTTTATATGTAACATACATGCATATTATACTAGAGGAAAGTCGAGAATTTAAATATATGTAATGTAATGTCGTAAAATACTTATTTCTAAACGTTTACATTGCAAACGTAAAACCTTACGAGATAGATCATTATAATACACTACGAAATTGTAAAAAGATCTACGAAAAAGTCCGCTGTGGTATATGTCTATCTCCTATGGATAACCCACTGTAACCATTTTTATCTTCTACATATTACAAAAAAATAATGGGTTATTTACGAAGCTATTTTAATCGATATTATTTTAAACAATATTATTTCTTACCCAATTAAATACGATAGATACGTGTGTATTTAAAATCACTCCACACTGAAAACAAATTAGTATCGACATTGCACCCGTGCGAAGCCGGGGCGGGCCGCTAGTAGAAAACAAATAATTTAATCGTATATCTATCTTTATCTGTACAATATTAGCGTGGATTTAACAATGTTCATACTCTATTTCTATCTTTTATAGTAACTTTTAAAACATGTTCCATGTCCACAAAGTTTATTTTCAGCAACTTCGTGTAACTTGCCGGACGTGACCCCGCTTCGCTATGAAATAGGATTTCGGCATATGATATAATGCCTCTTAATACCTTAACTTTACAGATTCAGGATGACTTAGTTCCGGCGCTGGATGAAACTTTCTTTGACGTGACTGAGTCAGTTTCCAGGATCATTGCATGTACATTTTTATATTTAACGGTGATTTAAGTCTTCAAATGTTCGATAGCAGTCATCATCATATCTGCCGAAGGACGTCCACTGCTGAACATAGCCTCCCCGTTAGACTTCCACAGCGATCGGTCCTGTCCTGCTTGCATCCAACGGCTCCCTGCGATCTTCACAAGATCGCCAGTCCATCATATGTGGGGCCGTCCTACGTTTTCCGATTCGTGGTCGCCATTCGAGAACCTTCCTGCCCCCAATGGCCATCGGTTCTCCGAGCTATGTGGCCTGCCCACCGCCACTTCATCCTTAGAGCCACGTCGATAACTCAAGTTCTGCTATGGATGTGCTCATTTCTGAGCCTATCTCACAGAGAAACTCCGAGCGTGGCTGTCTCCATCGCACGCTGTGCAACCTTGAGCTTTCGTATGAGTAAGGGACCACGTATCGATAGCATTAAAAAAAAAATATATTTTTTTAGCATACGGCCTACCTGATATAAAGCGGGTGCCGTAGCCTATTGACGCTTGAGATATATATCTCTCGCGCGATGCCTCCTCTGCTGCTGTTCTATCAGAAGGTGATGTTAGGAGCCTTAGAAACCGGCGAGCATGGCATTTTTTTTATTAAATATATATTTTTTTATCTATTAATTTGTTATATAGTTTACTTTTTTTTAGAGAGGTAGGGCATATCAAAGCAGCCCGTCTGGAGAAGCACCTCCACCTCACTGAAAATCGCAACCAAATAGCAATTCGCTGGAGCATTGTTATGTTCCTGCATGTACCGCCGAATACTTACGGCACCTACGTCTCCACGTGACATCCCTGGCTCACAGGGAGGCATTCTGTTTTATATTTAAACACACCGTGTTGCTTTACTATATATACCCTCAAGACGTACCCATACTTGCGTATTTACCTTCCAGGCGATCATCAGTCGACGCGCGCCATGCGCATATTCAAAACCATATTTACATTAATTTAAATGGTACTTTTTCTTTTAAACTATTGTATTTGAAGGAGTAATATGATACTCACCTATGAAATAGCCTTGAACTCCAATGATATCATAAGCGTAACACCTATACTTAGATAAAAACGTACAGACAGATAAATCAACGATGGCCCTGCTTCATGCATACCTCGGTACCGCTGTCAATATTCCGAGAACATAAATTCTGCAACCGACTGAAACGAATTTATAAGGGTTCCATTTTTTCAATTCAACCGCGCAATTTTAAAAATAATGGAAACTAAAACCGTTTTCAAAACGTACGATATGCAAATTTTCAACGGGCTAACTGCACACACGTCAGTACTCAAAGCGAGCAAATGAACGGAATTTGAAACAGGATCCTGTTGCCTTAGTGACGCCCCGACAAAGATGAACCAGATCTAACTGTGAGAGCCTCATTCACGAACTGGAAACCTCCGTCAAAGTGAACATGATGGAATGGAACTCAAACGTGAGCTGACGTTTTTGAGGAAACCTTTTGCTAAATTAATCTCTAATTGGCGTTACTGTACAAAGCCAATTAGAGATTGTTTTGTGCTATTAATACTCACGTGTATTTCTTTTTATAAAATGTCGAGAAACAGTTAATAACGCGGCCTGCCTGATGTGAAGTCTTCTCTTGAAATACAAGGAGTATCGCGTTTCTAACTCTACTGCCGATACAGCAATTATTCAAGAGCTTACTCGTAACCGCACTCACTCGCAAATCACAACAACTTATAAAGAGTTGTTCCTATAAACCTTCTGCGAGGATGAGTTACTTCTCAAGCCTACCCACTAGGGTTTCTCGAAAATTCTCGAGAAAATTGTCATTAATCGAGATGGATAAAAAAAACTCAACGCCTTGCGAACTCGAGAAATCAGATCTGTGCGCATTTCAACTAAAAAAAACGCATATACTCGTAACGCGCACGTGACGAGTCTCGCATTGCTGTCTACGATTGCTACTTACTATGTTTGTTGAATTAAAGACCGTTATACATTTGGGAACTGGTAGGGACCCAATATTATAAAAAAGTTAAGGACTACCCCACTCTTTACTTTTTAGGTAGACCTCGGCTGGTCTACCTAAAAATTAATTTGTAGTTTGTTATTGATTTGTTAATTAATTAGTGTAATTTATGGTAACTCAAAATTCACCGTTTGATTTAATTGATCTCATCTATCAGTCCAAGTAGTAGATAATACATTTGAAAATAACATCGTGTTTTATTAAAAATTTCTAAATTTCTCGAGATACTCTAGTAACTCGAGGAATCTTAGTTGAGAATTCTCGTGCCTCGAGAAAAAAAAAAGATCGAGAAACCAGAAACCCTGCTATCTACTTACCTCTGTACCTATCTTCACATTTGTAAATTGTTGTTAGTCCCTTGTATTGTTATCTAAGGCTCTAATAAATAAAATTAAAAAATAAAATATTATTGTTGTTAACTTTTTCAAGTACCTATAAAATAAACTGCAGGGAGTACTTTCCATCACTACAAAAAGCACTAACAAGACATACAATCTCATTTAAATGTTCCGACACTATATCATCAAACAAATTCTCGTGTACGTTATGATATTCTCTCTTCCAAATACCATTATCTTTACTTTCTTTACGATCAATTGTAAGTCTCTCGTCATACATTCATGTTTCATTGTTGTTATTACCGTTTGCTAACCGAATGGTGATTCTACTAATAATGTGGTATCGTTTGCATGAAACAGACAATACACCACTAAGTCACTAATTCGTTATCCTGTATTCATCTTGTATTCCGACATTGTCTGCGATCTTATTCTCTCCAGACAATTGTCTAAATACAGAATAAACAGTCGATCCAAAACAGTGCGGCAAGCGGCCATCAAATATGCAAACATGCTGTACATTCCTCATAAGACTACACAACACGTATCAGATATCCGGGCAAAATATATCAGAGATCCTTTTACACAACCTTGTCAGACGTTTTCGTAAAATCCACAAAACAGCATAAAACCTCCTAATCCATAGACAAGTCCATGCTTATTCACGATATTGCGTACACTTTGGCTGTTAAGCTGATCAAACTGATAGCTCTATATTTGACGCAGTCCAAGCCTTTATATAACGATACAATATGTGCGCGTCTTTAATCTGTTGGAACCCTTAAGATTAACAGCATGGATTGCTCAAAAATCAGAAGCCGGGCGTACTCGTAAGTACTATTAAGTTTAATTGTCTCAGCTGTAACACAGTTTGACGAGCTCGGTGGCGCAGCAGTTAATAACGCGACTTTAGCACCAACGCTCGTGTGTTCGATTCCCACACAGGACTGATTCCCGTAAAAACCCAAAAAAACTACACCGATTCCCGCTGACTTTCCATTTTTCATGCTTCGTATTGATCATTCAATCAGTCTTCATGTTTGCGTATAAATATCTAACATGTATAATTATTAACCCTAAATCAATTTTTTTTCTTATACTAATTTTTCTCATGGCTCTCAAGCTGTTGCTCAGTTTTTGATGAAATTTGGTTTGTTAATACGAAGTACACACGAAACATAAATTTTAAATAGTGAAAAAAACATACTGTTCGCCTCTACGACTTCAAATTGGTCGTATTAATTTCAGATGTTCACAAATTTTGTTGCATTTACTCTTGAGAAAGTGATGCCTGATGTGAAATTCAATTCGAAATCCTCAATTACCCTGAGGGTTGGTTACATTGTCAATTAGACGGGTGCACTGACCTAGTTAACGTCGCGGCCTATCGATTGGTTACATTTTCTACTCACTGCTCCATATTACCTGAATTGCAGAAAACTCTTCCGATACAAATTGTGTGAAAGAAGGTACGAAACAATTTCGAATAATTAAGGAGATAAATGAGACTATTTCCATCGACAACATTTTCCTTATCGATGGCGATATCTTCGTCAAATGTAATTTTTTTAATGATGAAGTTATGTAACTCAGTTTTAAAGGGTTTGAAACTTTGTAATTGTGAATATTCTGTATTTGTTATGAAACTCCTAGCGTATGATTGGTATCATTTAGTTACGGTTTCATTTCAGTCGCGTTTTCGATTTTCATACCTTCGTTTTTATTCTATGCCTATGGGAAGCAAATGAATGCTTTCCTCGGTGTGATACGGTAACAAATAGGCGCTCTCGGTGTGAATTATATATGGTAATAAGGCGCTGGCAACACAACGCTCCCCATGCAGACGCGACTTTAACACCAACACTCGTGGGTTCGATTCCCACAAAAGACAAAAAATTATGTGCAAGAACATGTCTGTTTGTCTTGGTCTGGATGTTTTAAGAGAGGTAGGGCGCATTAAAGCAGCCCGGGGGAAGCACACTCCACCTCACAGAAAACCCCAGCCAAATAATAACTTCCTAGAAGCTTGTTGTGTTGCTGTGTAAGCAGCAGAGGAGGCATCGCGCGAATGGTACCTAAAATATTATAAGCGTTAATAGGCTACGGTAACTTCTTTGTAAAAAAAATATTTTTTTATAATACGTATTATTTTGTTTGCGCTTTCATTTTATTGACTAAAAGGTAATTGAACGAATGAAAATACTACGTGTGTTGGACAACGTAACTAAATTTGTTTGTGGGTATCAGGAACACCGTTTCTATATGAAATCTATATGTTTGACTGTTTGTGTATCTGTCGCTTTTTTCGAATATTCGAATTTTGACTTCAGGTTGGGATTCAGCATAAAAAAGTAGAATAGGAATGTTCAGGAACACCGTTCCTATCTCTTAAAGAACATGGTCAAAATGACATCACAAATAGCAAATTAAAAAAAAAAATGTTATATAATTGACGAGCCATGTGTTCCTTTGGCAATGAAAGCTTACGCATTCTCAACTGGTTTTTGATGATTTCTAAAAACTATAGTACTCGTAGTTAGAGAAATCACTCCATTCATTATGCAATTAATACATAGATTGTATATAATACATTTTTGATTCTACGATTTACGATCTTCGGAGATAAGATGTGAGGCGTCGAAACTGCGGCAAACGAACGATTCAGGATTCATGTTTTTACAGTTTTATAATTATGTATTTTATGTAAATAAACATTCTATGTCAATAAACACATTACAGAAATTAATACGCACATGCCATCTTTGCTCATTTTTTGCAATATAAATCGCCTTATAACACGAGGCTATTGACAAAACGGAATCTTCGAAATTTCCCATAAATTCAACAGACGAGGTCGCCACATCAAAAAGGTGTCTATAATCTGCTCATAAAATGTGAAATGGTATTCAACGCGGATACTTTTTATTCAATAAGAGTTTCCAAGATGGCTCCCGTGATTTTCGTTAAAGCCTTATTTTACCGACAATGAAAACTTTGCTCACTTTCTCCCTCTGAGCTGTGGTTTTCACCTACTTGAAATCTTTCAATTTATTGGGTTTTTATTTTACGCTCTATTCAGATTCTCATCTATAAACGCAATTTTTCGGCAATATTAATAATTCTACGTCGCGGTTTTTGTCATCGTTATTAATATTTCATGATTTAAAAGGAATATGATATTTGAATACTGAAAAAATATATTTTAAACGGAAAACGAGGGTATTATAAGTTTGACGTCCATATCTGACTATGTGCCTCAGAGTCCAATGTATACTTATATACACGTAGATACTCTGTTTCCTAGCAGTTCGCAAACGGATGGACCGAACGTATTATAAGGGGTTACTACAGGCTAGCTACTTGGGATTGAGACCGAAAGAGAGATGGTAATCATTTCCATTCTTTTCACTTAGCAAGGATCTCGGCTGTAAAATATAAATTTAGCACTCTTTCATTTGTCTGATCGATTTGAAATTAAATACATGGTAATAACAAGGTAACCTTGACTTAATGGCGCAGTCATGCAGTCTTCCTCGCAGTACAGGCGAACAGGGCCATTGAGGCGGCAGGGTCAAGAAGCTGGAAATTAAAATACCATAGAAAAGTATGTACTTGATAAGCACTAAAATAATTTATAATCACAAACACGACCAATTTGGGCGTGAAAGAAGAAAATCATATTCTTCCGTCATCACTGCGAGCGCGGTGTACAAGTGTCACATCTTTTCTTATGCAACATCGGGAGGCATAAAGCATACAGCCCACAAGTTAAGTCTACCTACAAAGCCTACGAATGCTTGCAATACACGAAGCATCGCTCGCGCGATGCCTCTCCAGCTCACAACAATCCCTATGGAGCTAACTGATTGCCCCACTCACTCGCAGGAACATGCAACCCTCCAGGGAATTGTTATTTGGCTACGGTTTCCTGTGCGGTGGAAATACTTCCACGTCATATCTCTCTTAAAATTTACATTGCATTATATTTTTACTATACCCTAGAATTTGCATATTAAGACCGTGTATATTTTAGTTTCGTGCACTTTCTGCCATACCTAAATATTGGATATCAAAGCAAAAAAACTATTAAACATAAACTAAAAAGTAAACAGATTTTATCGAACTCGACGTCGATAATGATTAAAGCGGCGAATTACATAAATAAAACATAAGCCATACATATAATAAATAAAGTGTTTCAAACTTATAGCAGTTTCGTCTTAGTATCGTATTCTAATAACCAAAAACTTGGCTATACGGACCCAGGTAGGAAAACAAATAATTTTCATACGGTAAAGGATATAATGGAATAAAAGATATAAAGGCTAAGCTAATATTATAAACACTTAGAGTGTCACAGGTTCTTGTCAAAGTAACAAACACTTCGGCAGCTTGTTTGCTTTCGAGATAGTTCCGATCCTTAGGCAGCTAGTAAATATACTTAAAGCTAAATTTGCCTTCACTTGTTTTGTTAGTCTTCACCTAGAAAATGCCAAAGCCATAAATAGTTTTAAATAAATGAGAAAAATAGATTTCATTGAAACCGGTACTTGGTGGTGGTTGCTTTATTCTTCACTGACTTTAGTTTTAATAAAGTCAATTTCTTGGATAGTGTACATACAAGTGTATGATAGTATTTTTTATCTACGTCAGGAGGCATGCAAGCATACTGCCCATCTGATGTAAAGCGGCTACCTAGCCTATTAACCCTTGCGATATATTAAGTATCACTTGCGCGATGCCTCCTCTGCTTACACAGCAACTCCTTGGGAGCTTAGTGGTGACCTCACTCACACGCAGGAACACAACAACCCTCTAGGGAGGTGTTATTTGGCTGCGGTTTTCTGTGAGGAGCTACTTTCCCAGATGGCCTGCATTGATGCGCGCTACCTCTCTTAAAGTTGGTTAAATATAGAGACAATATAAGTCCTATATCCTTTTGTAATTATCACTTGCTCGACGGTGAAGGAAAACATCCTGACGAAACCCACACGTCCTCGAACTTGTATTTCTAAAGGCTTGTGATCTAACCCAAAAAAATCTGATTTTCTGATAGAGGTCTGATGGCAGACGCTCCATGTCGAAATCAGTATCTACGCCAAATCCTTCGGGATAGCGAAACACGCTGATCTCGATGGATTAGAAAACATTTTTTTTATAAGTGGGAGGCATACAAGCATACGGCCCACCTGATGTAAAGCGGGTATCGTAGCCTATTAACGCTTGCGGTATATTAATTATCACTCGCGCGACGCCTCCTCTGCTGCTTACACAGCAACTCCTTGGGAGCTTACTGGTGACCTCACTCACGCGCAGGAACACAACAACCCTCCAGGGAGTTTTTAGTTATTTGGCTGCGGTTTTCTGTGAGGTGGAGGTACTTCCCCAGACGGTCTGCTTTGATGCGCCCTAGCTCTCTTAAAAACACCTAGACCAAGACAAACAGACATGCACACAAATATTTGTCCTGTGTGAGAATCGAAACCGCGAACGTTGGTGTCAAAGTCGCGTCATTCACGACTGAGCCACCGAGGAATAACGTTAGAAAGAAGAAGATTGTTGTCAGATGAAAAAAGAAATAGACATAGCTATACTACACTATAATCAATTACTTGATTATCCTTTTCCTACACTATAGTGGTAGTACGTAATTGTTAACACAGCAGTCTATAAGAATGCCCAGTGGGAAGTTACTCTTCGAATTTTTCGAATTAAATTGATTTCAAGTAGTTCTATTCCTGCGTTCCACTACGACGCAAGTTTTTAGACATAAGTTACTAAGATGAATGTATTTCAAAGATTAAAACTTTCGCGCAATGTAAACTTACTTTCTTGACACGAAGTCATGAAATTCCCCGAGTAAAGTATAGAGACTGAGTCGTTTACATTTAATCCCAAAATTGAAATGAAAATTAAATGTCGTCAATATCTTTACAGACATTTTGCAAAACGAGATAAGCAGCAAAATCCTTTCTACAATTGTTTATTAAATAACCTTATACTAAAACTTATTCCTATTTCAAAAATCTTCTTCCTTGCGTTATCCCGTTTTCTAATACATTAGGATCGGTGGGGTCCGCTACCTAAGCCTTTTTTTTTATACCACTAAGGTGGCAATCAAGCATACGGCCTGCCTGATGTTAAACAGTCACCGTAGCCTATGGACATTTGCAACACCAGGGGCGTCACTCATGCGTTGCCGACCCTCTAAAAACCTCTTCACGCATTTCTTGAAGAACTCCATGCTGTAGTTCCTTGGAAAAACCTCGGCTGGGAGCTCATTCCACAGCTTGAGTGTTCTCGGAAGAAAACCTAAAGATTGAAAGCCTAAAGATTTAGCAAAGATATCTACTGATTTTGAAATTGAGCGACTGCCGTCCGATCACCACAACCCAGAGGGAATACCAGATCTTCCTTAGGACACGTACATTCCTATCAAAAATATAATTTCTTAGACATTTTTGCGGGTTTCCTCACGAGGTTTTTCTTCACCTCCGAGCAAGTGATAATTACAAATGTGTACATAAATCTGAAAACACGAGTTTAGTGGTGTTAATACTAGAATTCGAACCGGTTACCTGTTAACAAGTCGGTTCCCTATCTATCGGGCTGTCACTGTATATGTATAGTACAATCTGTACATGAGGTATCCTAAGCCAGCAATATTACGGGATATAAATACTCGTAATAAAGCACTCATCCTTCTACTTATGCTATACCATGCATTTCTTTGGAACGGAATTTCAGTAAAAGTTTCATCAGAGCATTCAGCAAAACACATACTAAAGAGTGTTTTTATTTTTTCACTACTTGCTTAATGTTTTAATAGGTAATTTCTGTTCATTGTGTACATTAATTTATATTTTTAGACTCGGAGCTTAATCCCGGGGAATTGAAAAGAGGAAATCTACATTTGCTCACTTTGTTTACACTTTTACATTTTCCAAGAATTGCAAAAAATGTATGCGTTCGGTTCTTATTGGAATGCTTTCTTAACATTTTCAAAACTACAGAAAATGTACTTTTCCAAAGCCAGTGCCTTCTTACGAGTAGCAATATTACTGAGAATTCTTGATCCACTTTTTTTCTTCCATTTTCGAATAAAAAGATTAAAGATAAAAACATATATAAAAATCGTTTATTTGCCATTAGGCCCTTAGACATGTCTTACATTCTTTAAATTAGATAATCTTGTATCTTAATAATAATCTATATTTTTTTTAATCTACCAGCATTTCGAAAATGACCATTGGCGAAGAAGAAATGCTAAAAGAAACTTGCCAATATGGGGTTTTTTTTTTATTGTCAATATATTTATATTACAATAAATACATATGAGTGTACATATAGTGAAATCAAGTGGTACAATTAAAATTATATTAATACATGTGCTGAATCATTTTCATACATCTCTGTCAGTTAGATATTCATCGATTCTATAATAACCCTTCCTGCACAGAGTATTTTTGATGTATGAACATATTGTAAGGCAAGGACAGAACTGTTTCAGGTAATTTATTATAGAATCGAATACAAGTTACAATAAAAGATTTACTAGTCTTAGCAAGGCGATATATTATATAAGCAATCTATTCCTACTTCAAAGATTTTCACTAAATTTTGAAAATTTTTACGAACATACATTACTTTCTCGTCTTCATATACCTCAAACAACTTCTCCTCTCAGTAACTTGTTACATACCCCTTTTCGAGCTAAACTAAACTATGATTGCCTTTACCTTTAGGCACAATGACTTTGCGTCTTCAATCCGTTTTGATCATTAAAGTTCTCCAACGTTGATTGCTGAAGAAACAAAAAGCTTCCCGGATGTGAGTGCCACAATGGCGGACCTCGTAATCACGTGGTTGGAAATAGTTTCTTTAGCATTACGTTGATACTGTTGATTGTTGGCGCTTGGTGGAATTTTGAAGATATCTTGTTAATGCGAGCTTTTGTACAGATTCACAATTCCGATCATTGCCAATCATTGGTGACTGCCACTGTTTGCACGGTGCTAAATGTTTTGTTTATAACGAATACCTTGATAATGCCGTAAAAGCGAATCTAGTCGGTAAAAATAAGTATTAAATCTGAACAACATTGTCAAATAGAATCTGTACAAGTGTTTGCATTAACAAGATGGTTTCTTTAACACTTTTCCTTGCATGAATCCTTGTTTGTCCTTTACTGGGTACGTTTAAAAGAGGTAGGCACATCAAAGCAATCTGACTGGAGAAGTACCTCCACAGAAAACTGCAACCAAATAACAACTCCCTAAAGAGTTGTTGTATTGATTGCGAGTAAGTGAGATTATAGCGATTAAGAATTTAAATATTAACTGAGTTTAAACTAGGGTTTATCTATGAAAACAATTACACATACGAAATAATTTTATTGTAACTGAAAATACAAGCAATAATCATTAGCCAGTCTGACGGACGATACATACAAACTGTTTTGATGCTCCCTATGTACATGTGCGATGATATTATTTCATTGCTTTTTATACAAATATTATATTTGTATAACAAAACAATATACAATGCGAAATTGGACGGATGTAGGACCCGAAGAAGACCAAGACTAAACTACCATGACCAAATTGGTCGTGTTTTATCAGAAGGTGATGTCAGGAGCCTTAGGAACCGGCAAGCGTGCTTGAAAAGAGCTAAGAATGTGAAAGAAGCGAGTAAAGGGTGTAAGGACCGCGTCTTATAGCGCTCGGTTCTCTCTGCCTACCCCGCAAGGGACCTGGCGTGAAGATATACATACATACAACAAAGCAATAAAAGATTATCATCGTACATGAGAACTTTAACCCTTCGAAACCCGGGTGGTCGTATACGACCGCGAAATGTATGGGAAAACGTATATAACGGGTTCTGACTGCTCAATGGTGAAAATTCAGTGCCGTTATGGCATAGCATATACGTAAATTCAGCTTTCAGCTATTTAATAACTTACTACACCACTTATGTAAATCGACACTATGATAAATTATAGCTTACGGTGCCCGAGTAGGTAATAGAGAACTGAATTTCCAATAAGTGAGAATTATCTCTTAGCTTTAATATAGTTCACTACGAGTATCATTTGACAAGCACACTAGCTGAATTACCCATTATCACTAAACCCGATATATTACTGGAACTTACCCCAGTAATGTTTAGAAATAAGTAAGTATTGAAGTTTTTTTTTATACAACGTCGGGAGGCATACAAGCATACGGCCCACCTGATGTAACGCAGTTACCGTAGCTTATTAGCTCTTGTAATATACGGCGAATCAAAGCAAGGAAGAACTGGGGGAAGTACCTCCACCTCACAGAAAACCGCAGCTAAATAACAACTCCCTAGATGGTTGTTGAGTTCCCGCGTGTGAGTGAGGTCACCAGTAAGCTCCCAAGAAGTTGCTGTGTAAGCAGCAGAGGAGGCATCGCGCGAGTGATACTTAATATATCGCAAGCGCTGATAGGCTACGGTGCCCGCTTTACATCAGGAGGGCCATATGCTTGTGTGCCTCCCGACGTAGTATAAAAGAAAAACTCGACCAATTTAGTCTTGACCTTCCTCAGCTCCTACATACTTACACATAAGTAGGTATTATTAAAAACAATTTAAATAGTCAAAACAATATAAATTCACTTAAGAACTTGAAAACAAATTAATTATACTACATGATTATTGTTGTTACCTGCAATAAAATAAATCTTAATTAAATTATAATTAATATTTACCTTATACTTAGTTGCTAACTTACAAAGTTGCTTATTGTATGTGTATGTATTATTTATGTTACTCACTTATATCCTAATATATGTCTTCGAACGTACTTGCCCGGTCACCGATTAATCTCATTGTTGTAGTTAAGTACGCACTATTCTATACCTACTATTATTATTTTACATTGTAGGTAATTATTACACGACTATGTCTTGATGTACCATTGCATTTACGTCAAACCTCAGTGGTTTATAAAAGCATTAATATTGTTTTTATAAAATGTTTATGTAAACTGGTGTAATAAATATATATATTGTATTTATCAAAATCTGCATTGTGATAACAAAGCTTCATCTTCTTCGCGTTATCCCGTTTCTTAATTCATTAGGATTGGCGGGGTCAGTTACCTAAGCCTAAGGATTTCGCGAAGATACTGATTTTTACATGGAGCGACTACCGTCAGACCTCGACAACCCAAAGAGAAAACCAGATCTTTAGGTCACACGTCTTTCCAAATATATATTCTTGGACGTGTGGCTTTCCTCACGATGTTTTCCTTCACCGCTGAGCAAGTGATAAATTTATATATATAAAAATGAATGTTTGTCTGTATGTCCTCTGTGGACTCAAAAACGACTGGGCAGATTTTGATGAAATTTTCAGTGAATCTTCAGGTTCGCCCAGCAGGTGATCCTGTGAAGTTTGGTAGCGATCGTATTACCCGTGCGAAGCCGGGGCGGATAGCTATTATGTACATAAATCCGAAAACGCGAATTTAGCGGTACATGCCCCCGCCATGATACGAACCGTGGACCAGTTGATTAATAGGCCGGTTCCTTATCCACTGGACTATCACAGCTACTGTTTGTTCAAATAAAGCATACACTTTTAAGAAGAAGCTAAGTGGCGCCCTCATTTTGTTTTTATTAATAACGCTGTATTTAAGACTAATTCCAAAAAAAACGCTCTATAGGGCACTGAAGAACCATATTTACGTTTTTTTTAAACATATCTTGTATTTATTATCTATGACAAGTAACCAAAATTTTAATTATTGCTTATTGTGGCCACTTATATAATCAAAAGTATGACTAATTCTACATAAATAATAAAAACAGAATATGTCTCAAAAAACATAAATATGGTTCTTCAGTGCCCTATAGAGCGTTTTTTTTTTGGAATTGGTCTTAAATACAGCGTTATTAATAAAAACAAAATGAGCCACTTAGCTTTGTGCACCCTCTTAATTTAAAAAGAATTTATTACGATTGCTTTCCGTATCAATGAAATTCAAATGATTGATACACGTATCCGTATCGTAATTGCAGTTCGCAACCATTTATTTCAAGGGATGGAAACTTTATATAATTTCCAAGACCGATTCGAACATGTCATCCCTACAAGCGATAACACTCGTAAATCATGAATTCAATCTTCAAAACAAGTCTCTGAAGATTCGTTAACTTTATTTCAATTTGGAAACTCAATCCGATTTCAAAGCGACATCACCTGATCTCCGATATTAACTTTGGCATATTCCCTCCTCTACGTTGCAATGAAGATAGAATCTTAACAAGTTTCAAACGGCTTCCTGGTCTCTATACAGTATTGGGGCGTTAAATTGGCTCGTTGACAAAGTAATAACAAATATTTTTTTTTTCATATTCTTTTCTTTATTGCACATAGATGTTGACATATCAATATTTGAGCAACAGTTTATAAAGGCGAGATTGTCTCTATAAGAGATCTCTTCTAGCCAACCTGTGCTGTGGGACATTTAGTAAACAGTGGACAGATGAAGATGAAGTCTTACGAATATACAAGGGAAGTTGATTCCATAACTGTGCAGCCCGGTAAGGGTAAGACTTATAAAATAATGGAATTGGAACGCGCAGTAGGAAGGATTAAAGTCTTGGTAATGCAAGGACGTAGAGGACGGGATCTAGTAGGAAGCAGCTGGAAGCGACAACTCAAATAGGAGGGTGCACAGGGGTCTTTTAGGATCTGATACAAGAATGAAAGAATATAGAAATTATGGCGGTAGCTAATAGAGAGCCATTTTTAATTGTTTCCGGTATTCAGTAACGTAATCGCAAGGTTTTGTAATCGTTCCATTTTATTCAACATCTCATTAGCATCAAGGTAACATATATCGGCCTAATCAAGAAGAGGGAGAAGCAAAGTTTGACTAAGCATAACTTTAGCGGTAATAGGAAGAAAGTTCTGGAGATGTCTGAGAGAATTTAGTGTACAGTGCACACGCTTACTCACATCATTGATGTGAGGAGACCAGGATAAATTACTGTCTAAGATCAAACCCCAGTTTTTAGATTTATGAGAATACTGTATACTGATACCGATATACGATATTTGGACAGGAAGCAGACCTACTTATCATACTACTGCCAATAATCATAGACTGCGATTTAATGAAATTAACTAGCAACCCAAAACATTTGACTAAGGTCGCATTTTTTTCTAAATCAGAATCCATTGACTGAAAGGCCGAATAAATTTCTCGTGGAAATGACTTTAGTAATTTAGTTTATCAATACCGAGAAGAGTTGTGGTGATAGCACGTCGCCCTGAGGGACACCAGCAATTAAGACGAAATCCACCATGACACGTTGTCATCAATCATAACACACTGCTGCCGACCTCGGAGGTACGAGTTAAACCATGAGATTGCAGAGGGCGAGACGTTAAGTGCACCGATAGAACTAAGACGAACGTCAAAGTCTACAGAATTGAAGGCACTACTGAAATCCATTGCGTAACGAATATCTTCAGTGACATGTAGTAATTCACTGACAGTACTATGAGAAGGACGAAACCCAGATTGAAATAGACGTTCTTGGTAGATAAATAGGAATATAATTGCTTGTGGACAGCATCTTCTTGTACTTTAGAGAGGATAGAAAGAATAGAGATAGGGCGATACTGCGAAAGTAAAGATGGATTAGCAACTGAAGAAAAAGGAATAACATGAGCTGTCAGAGATAAGTTAATAAAGTGAGTAATCATTGGCAATATATCTTCCAAGATCGGGATAAGCATATAAAGTCTCATATTATCACTGCTCACAGCTTTGGTTTAGACATACAAAATACTTTTCCTAATGTCGCCCTACGAAACCTACCCGAAAGAAAAAGGGATACAATTTGGTCGATGCGTATTGGACAAGTTCAAAAGAGATGATTGTTTGGATGTATCATCAAGAATAAATGAGGTGAGTTCTGAAAAATGACGATTCATTCGCATCCAGATCGGAAGGACCAGTTACAGTAGTGAGGACTTGCCGACGCCAAGAGACCTAAGAAATTACCAAGTTTGAGAGGATAATAGTTGCTGGGAGATTAATCAATGATTGTGCAAGGAACATTACCGCAAATGTAAACACACTCACTAAAGCCCCTAGTTACTTACTACCTACCTACGTAATGACTGTGTAGGGTCCCCTGCACGGTCATTACAAAGTAACTTATAGCCAGGAAGTGAGTACTGAATGGAAGCGAGAGATGGCTTTAACACCCCCGATTTGGCACTGGTTGAGTGGGAGATTATCACAATACACATTATTTCATACAAGTTATTTAGAATATGATATATACAACTATATTCAGTAAGTAAGTTATTCAAGATTGTAGAAATAGTCCTTGATAATCTGTTCGATTGTACATAGGTACTAAATTACACTAGGTTTGTGAAATATACATAAAAATCCACATTAGCTAAAAACAAAACAAAAAGCTTCGGATGAAGAAGTAGAGCAAACACTTAATTTCTAGTTGTATATCTGAACGCACAGCTGAAATTAATATTAAGTAGGTACTAAGGTCTATAATCCCTTCAAATCAAGGCTGTTTATGCTTCGTTTATGCACATATTTTGACATTCGCAAGGAAATCAAAACCTATAGGGAAGTATATAATATATACTTCCCGTTGACCTAGAATCATTCAACAGAAATTTGGTAAGGAGTAATGTCATGTAGCACAAATGAAGGAAAATATCCGAAAACCGTAAATTTGTAGTTCCATCACACAACAAATTCTTTTTTTTGCGACAATAATTTGCAAAAATACTTTTTCACGGAACCCTCAGAGCGCGAGTCGGACTCGCACTTAACGACTTTTTTCTACATGTAACAATATTCTTTTACTCTTTAAAATGTGACCCCAATTCACTGCCATCCGTAGTACTGACGGATTGTTTTAAAACAGGCAGCTTTCAACAATTTATTTTGCGTGTGTTACAAGTGAAGAAAATTGGCATAAAATTAAAGATGTTTAAAACTGAATCCAAATTTCGACGCTACACCTATTCAAAACATGTTTGTAAGAAAATAACAAGAACAAACAACTTCAAAACCTGGCACAGACGCGAGTGCGGTAGCGACGTGCTGCTTTTGGAATGTATTTATTATATATTATTCGCGTTACATCTTCTGACTTGTGTATGGATATAGTACATTTTGTTTTTAAATAATATAGTTAGCTGACTTACGAAAGGAGGAACTTCTCTATACCAGTATGTTTACTTACGCTTGTTAGTACCTACGCAATATAGTACAACAGAAAATAATTCGTTTAGTTACTTTTTGTACAAAGTCGGGTGGCTCAATTGGCGTAAAATACTCGTAGTTACCGTTGCCTATGAATGCTTTACTTAGAAATTCCTCAGGAGCTTGCAGCAAGAATAGAGTAACACTCCAGGTAGGTTTTATTTAGCTGCGGTTCTATTTAAGGTACTTTCCCAGTCGGGCCTATGTGCACCTTACCTCTTTTATCTTTGATATCTTTTCGCATATATATTTGTTGAAAGGTCTAAGCATGTTTAAATATTTTACACACATTATACACCCTTGTTTAAATATTTTTTGATAAATTATCATTTTCTATGAATAATTGTGAAATAGTCCAATATGTATGTAGAATAATTTTCCAAATAGTACTACAGTTATTATACAGGTTCTTCTTCCTCTTACCTTAATTCCATTTCCTTGTCCCTTATGATTGGCGGGGTTTGTTACCTAAGCCTAAGGATTTGGCGAAGATAATGATTTTTACATGAAGCGACTGCCGGCAGACCTCCACAGCCCAGGGGGATAACCAGACCCTTGTCAGGTCACACGTCTTTTTAAATATAGTTTCTGGGGCGCGCAGATTACTTTCTTTTTGTGCCGCGTAGGAATCGAACCCACGAGTGTTGGTGTTAAAACTCTTTAATACTAACTTTACCTACATATATATTTATGGTCTATCGTCATGTTCACTGTTGAACGGACTTTTTCCCACTATCACACATTGATTATACCTTATATCCCGGTCAACATTTGGGCCGTTTAGCCCAAAAGCAAGCGAAGCTTAGTTATGGGTACTAGACAACTGATAAACATACATAAAATCTTTTTTTGAAGTGAAAAATTCTTTAGCGGCGTTGTGCACTTTTTGGGATGAGTAGAAAATGTTAAACTCGCGTCAGGCGCGTCAGGACACGTGACCCTGACCGTAAGATTTTGGTGAGAATTAGAACTTAAGTTCGCTGCAGCGCTAAAACATTAGTTATCTCTAATTAAACATGAAGCGCTAGATCGTTCATAGCGCATTATTTTCTCGCGACCAAAACGTTGTAAGCGCCATGAAATTCTTGGCGTTTACGCGTTTCGTTCAACGTAGTTTATCAACATCGCTGTTTGGTTTAAGCGGCGCATGGCGCTTGCGCGAGTGTGCGTGTGTGTTCGAGTTTTAGAGATTAGCGATGATGATGATGGTGAGAGTCGTTGAAATTATGGATGAAATTTACATTAAAAAGTTTATCTCTCTGAAAAAAACATTTTCCTCTATGCCTGATGGTAAGTGAAAGAGTACACCGTATCCTGTCAGTTGACGCTGCCACGCTGACCCGCAAAATGCTTCTTCACGCTTCGTTTAAATTTTGTATGAAGGAGGGAACACATGTACAGGCAAGGCGTTCCACTTTTTAATGGTACGACAAAGATAGGAGTTGCCGAACTTTTTGGTACGCGAAGAGATATTCTCAACACTGACATCGTAAGCCCGCACATGTGGTTCTATGACGGAAGGGAGAAGGTGGGATAAGGGAAAACAGTTCTTCAGAGCGCTCACCATGGTAAAGGCGGTAAAATACGCTTAGAGAGCCTATGTCCCTACGGAGTTGAAGAGGTTCTAGGTTTTTGGTGACCTCTTCGTCGTCAATTATGTGGATAGCCCGTCGCTGCAACCTATCGAGAGCCTCAAGAAGATACTGTGCGGTCGTTGTGTTCCTGCTTGTGAGTAAGTTCGTAAGGAGTTGCTGTATTAGCAGCAGAGGTGGCATCGCGCGAAATCCTATGAATTACATTACGTCCTTTATGTATTACAAGCGTTCATAGGCCACCCTCCCAACGTTGTATAAAGGAAGAATATGTCAAAGTCAAAGTCAAAATCTTTTTATTCCGTAAAAATGGCTACATTTGTTTGGAATCGTCACAATTTTTTTCCCTACCGTGCAGTTCATGACTAGGTGAGCACTGATAAAAATACTGCCAAAAAACTCAGGCATCCCTCTTTTGGTATCCAAACAAATTTACATAATTTATTAATTACATTATAATTGGATCGACTCAATCCCAGGCATTTTTATCATTAATATAGTCAGATACTTTATAATATGCCCTGCTACACAATTTGGCTTTAATAGTACTTTTAAACTTGTTTATTAACAATTCTCTTATATTGCTGGGAAGTTTGTTATAGAACCGTATACATTGCCCCATAAAAGAATTACTTATTTTGTGGAGACGGCTTGCATGTAACACAAGATTATGCTTATATCTAGTATTTATGTTATGAGTATCACTCTTTTTACAAAATGAGTCTATGTTTTTATGGACATACAAAAGATTTTCATAGATATATTGCGATGCGACTGTTAGAATATTTATTTCTTTGAATTTTTCTCTAAGGCTCTCACGGGGACCAAGTTTGTAGATAGCTCTTATGGCTCTCTTTTGCAATAAAAAGATGGTGTTAATGTCCGCGGAGTTACCCCAAAGAAGAATTCCGTATGACATAATACTATGAAAGTAGCTGAAATAAACTATTCTAGCCGTATCAACATCAGTGAGCCGTCTAATAGTTTTCACTGCATAGGCTGCAGAACTTAGTTTTCCTGATAATTTTTCAATTTGTGGGCCCCATTGTAGTTTGGAGTCAATTGTTATACCCAAGAACACAGTTGTCTCCACAGGGGCTAAATTAGTTCCATTAACATGTACATTGGTAGTCACCTGTCTTACATTAGGTGTTGAGAACTTAATTATTTTAGTCTTTTTATCATTTAAAACCAGATTATTAACATTAAACCAATGCATAAATTTAGAGAGAGCATCGTTAACTTCGTCATAATTACCTAACTGTCTATTAATTTTGAATGTCAAAGAGGTATCATCCGCAAACAATACAATCTCATGTTTATCCTTTACATAATAAGGTAAGTCATTTATATATACTAAAAATAAGAATGGACCTAGAATTGACCCCTGTGGGACTCCCATGACTACAGGGGACCCCGAAGATCTTTTACCATTAACATCGACCTTCCGTATGTGTACTATCGATTTTGCTAGGTTATGTTCAAGGTAGTTGTTCGATATGACGTCCGCAGTTTTTTTACAATCGGAACATTTGCCTTCGACAAGGAATATCCTCAAGCCTCAAACACTAGAACCACAATAGCAGCAGTAGTTCCAGACTGGCTTCTTCCCCTAATCTTTGCCAAATTTTGGTAAAATTACAGATATCACATTCTTGGAAAACGGTGTGAAGAGTTCGGCAATACACTCTGGTGTTGCAAATGTATATAGACTACCGTAACTGCTTATCATCAGGCAGATTGAGCGGTAGGGCGCATCAAAGCAGCCCGTCTGGGGAAGTACCTCCACGGTGGCTCAGTCGTGCATGACGCGACTTTGACACCATCAATAGTGTGTTCGATTCCCACACAAGGTAAACATTCGTGCGCGTGAACATGTCTGCCTGTCTTGGTCTGGATGCTTTTAAGAGAGATAGAGTGCATCAAAACAGCCCGTCTGGGGAAGTACCGCCGCCTCACACACACACGGCCAAATAACAACTGCCCAGAGGGTTGTTGTGTTCCTGCGTGTAAGTGTCACCAGTAAGCTCCTAAGGAGTTGCTGTGTAAGCAACAGAGGAGGCATTGTGCGAGTGATACTTAATATATTACAAGCGTTAATAGGCTACGGTAACTGCTTTACATCAGGTGGATACCAGAGGGAGACTTTGTACAAAAGTCGTCTGCATGGGTACCTCTGTCTCACCTATTTCTACCGCCAAGCAGCTATATTTATATAGCTGTGTTCCAGTTTGAAGGTGAGATATGGCAGAGAAATTACTGGGTACTGTGACGAAACATCCTTAAGTCACAGGAATGGCAGCACACGAGTAACATCCCCGTGGTGTTGCGAGCGTCAATAGGCTGCGTCTTACCATCTGATGCGGGCCGCATGTTTGTTTGCCAAACTAGTTGCATAAAAAAACTTATACTTGTATGCTTCCCGACATTGTATAAAAATAAGCTTATTTCCCTCTTTAATAGTACAGAAACAGGTGAGTCTAGAAATATTGCACCAAATTATATCAAATGAATGTAAGAATAGTACTCACAGCTCTGGATTTTTCATTCGTTTCGTTCACATGGGATATAAATATGCAAGGGAAGTCGAACCAAAAGTCAATATTAGAATAAAAATCATATTCGAACATCGTGGCGCGTTCCGTCTTGTTTACAATGCAGCAAACTAGCCGATGGAGGCACGTAGGCAAATTCGTATGAACCGTGAGTCCATGGAGCAATCAATCATCACGTAGGATAGTAAGCTTTATGCTAGTGAAATAATTGGGTTAACGAGCCCAGTTGTCGAATGGTTAACAAAGACTATGGTAAACCAAGGGAAGGGCAACGCATGAATATGTTATTTGTAAGTATTTACAGAAACCGTTATTGTCTGCTACCATATACCAATGGGAGTATGTGTAATTAACCACTTCTTTTAGTTATGTATGAAATACGTTTGTCATTTTTAAAGTGAAAACTTCTTTAGCGGCGTTGTGCACTTTTTGGGATGAGTAAAAAATGCTAAACTCGCGTCAGGCCGTCAGGCCTTCAGGACACGTGACCCTGACCGTAAGATTTTGGTGAGAATTAGAACTTAAGTTCGCTGCAGCGCTAAAACATTAATTCCCTCTAATTAAACAACACTCTAACTACAATAATACTCTAACAAAACATGAAGCGCTAAATCGTTCATAGGGTTTAGTTCTGAAGTGTTAAATTTTTAATGTAATATAAATTGTCATGTTTGTGTACGATATCGCAATAAATGAATATTGTATTTTACCACATACATGATAGTACTTTTATACTAATAAATAAAGCAATTCGTGCGAAATTATTCCCTAACTATTCCAAAATATTCAAAAATGCACAACGTTAATGTTCAAGTTTTCACTTCTGCCGACACTCCCGGAGTGCAACCCGTTTTGTTTTTTTCATACAACTTCTGGAGGCGCACAGATTACTGTACTTATGAACGCTTGCAATACATTAAGTATCACTCGTGCAATGCCACCTCTGCTGCTAACACAGCAATGCCTTAATAGTGACGTTAATAACTCGCAGAAACATAACAACCGTCCAGGTAGTTGTTATTTTCTGCGGTTTTCTACGACATGGAAGTACTTCCTCAGACGGGATGCCTTGACGCACCGTACCTCTAAAAATACCCAGACCAACACAAACAGACATATTCATACACGCAAATGTTTGTCTTGTGTGGGAATTGAAGCCACGAGAGTTGGTGTCAAAGTAGCGTTACTAAACACTGCGCCACCGAGTTCGTCAAAAATAATTCTTCTGTTTAGTTAATACGCGAGATATTAGATATCATGAATGTGGTTTGAGGACTAGCAGCAACAAAAACTGATGTGCAACAAAACTCCCCTAATATTCCCTTCTTCCGAATTAAATTCACTTTTAGGAACTCATAATTCTTTGGTTTGTTCAAATTTTACTTTCTCTTATACTTACCACTAGCCTAATAAAACTGGACTACAATGGAGGCATAAATAATATGTTGTTTAGATTAAATGTAGCGGCAGTAACAATATACATAAGTACACTAGTCTCATTAGAGTTTTATAGTTTAATGGGAGCCTTTTAGAGATGATTTTCATTATAATAGACAATCAAGGAATTGTCCTCATTGTAGGCAATAACAAGTATGTTGTTGTAGGAGTACTTGAGCGGCACAAGCAGGAGCTGCGTGTCACGGAGATGAACATGCCACGCTGGATGGGCGAAGTGACGCGAAAGGATCCATAAGGAACTCCCGCATTTGCGGTAGTCTTCGTTCGTGGCACAGCAAATAAACTACAACAGTGTCGCCTACGCTGGTACGGCCACGTCATACGAAAACCGGTAAGTTACGTGGTCAGCAAATGTCTAGCCATGCAACCGACGCCGGATTACAGTATAAGGGGTACCCAAGAAGCGCTGGCGTCTCTTGAGAAATGACATACGTGCCAATGGTCTCATTATAAAGCATGCCAAAGACCGCGCGAAATGGAGGAGTAAAAGCCGGAAAGCGGACCCTGGGCTACAAAGTGAAAGCGTACTGAATGCCTTGAAGGTGCCTCTTTATATTCCTCTTGAAGAACCCAATGTCGAACACGTGCGGAGCCGGAAACACATCGCCGGGAAGTTTATTCCACCGGTCAGCAGTTCGGCACAAAAAGGATTGACTAAACCTTTTTAAGCTAAATAAAAAAATTGTTCTAAATAGTTTATTCATATAAATATATGAATAAACTATTTAATTCCGTTTCCGAGATACACGAAATATATTTATGTATATACAAGAACGGCTCTTTTAAACTAATAGGATTTACACTTAGCTAGTATTACAGAGACTGAGTAAGAATAAAAGTATCATCGATTTGATTCTCATAGGTAGACGACTCCAAAATACGATATGGCTACAAAGTCTGCAGAGTCTCAGTCCCACTGGCCACTGTTTGGCGATGAGCCAGTGTGTTCAAGATATGGAGGCACTGGCGAGCGCCCTTTCAGAGATTTTAAAAGGATAAGAAGTAAAATATGGTAAGAATAACGTGTCTTTCTATTGTCACAATAACACGTAATCTATAGGCATCATATTCTTCACTGGGTTTCTACTTCGCATGTATTTACTATATCTCATTATGTTAATAGTAAGTTACCGGAGTCCATAGACACGTTACCAATGGGAGACTTTGTACAAAAGTCGTCTGCGTAGGTACCTCTGTCTCACCTATTTCTACCGCCAAGCAGCTATATTTATATAGCTGTGTTCCGGTTTGAAAGGTGAGATATGGCAGAGAAATTACTGGGTACTTTGACGAAACATCCTTAAGTCACAAAATTGGCAGCGCGCGAGTAACATCCCCGTGGTATTGCGAGCGTCAATAGGCTGCGGTGACCGCTTACCATCTAATGCGGGCCGCATGCTTGCTTGCCAATCTAGTTGTATAAAAAAACACTTGCAACACAACATCATCTGTAAGATTGTAACATTTATAGTAGTATCTTACTTGTTTACCAAAAAGTACTAAGTCATTTAAATTTGTCATTAAGTCTCACATTTGCGACGATGATAATTGAAACATATGGGAGGTATTATATTTTAATTAAACCAAACACTCTCATCAATTATATCTGTAATAGTTGATAACTGTTATTACCCCGACGGGAATTAAACTCTGTAAGTAATAAGTTGACTGGCAAATAGTTCAATTACTATGCTAATTCGACAATTTTCCATTAGTTTAATTTAAATTATCGTAATATTCCGAAATACAATCACCGACTGTCGCCCAAAGTTGAAACTTCCGTCGCTTGGGAACTCCTAGCATAATCTCTCTTTTACTTAAAGTAGTTTCTTTGAAAAGGCAAGTTCACCGCAAATACTTGACACTGAATCTCCTGTGTAGAAATGAATAACAGTGACGGCTACCAAAATAGTAATCAACAGCAAAATTCATTGTAATGCAGTGCAAAGTTTGCCTTATAACTCTCAACCAATAATAGAAGATTACGAGTAATAAAAGAAACTAGGGGGCGTAGGATTATTTTGAAATCGTATTCTATATATTATATACCAGCTCATAGTTATTTATTTATATTAATAAAAATAAATTTCTAAAAGAAAAGTAGCCTAAGTTACTCCTCATTACATCAGCTATCTGCCACTGTTACTAATGACGTAACAATATGATCAATTTTACTTTAGATGCAGATTAAATCAATTGCATTTAAGATGGAGTGTTTTATTTAATGATATTATAATGCAGTCCAATCCAATTTAATTAATTGATATGTAGTACTATATGTATAGACTTCAAAAGAGAAAGCAGGTCTGTAGTCCGCCTTTTGAACCAACTGTATTGTGGTCAATAAAGTATTAAATAAAAAATAAAATAAAAGACGTGTACGTAATCTAAAAAGGGTCTGGTTTTCCCTTTGGGTAATCGAGGTCTGACGCAGCCGCTCTATGTAAAAATCAGTGTCTTCGCCAAATGTTTAAGGCTTAGGTAGCGATCCTCAGGAATGGATAAGGAACCGGGATAACGCTAGGAATAAGAAGGGTCGTTTCATCTTTGGTTATCTTCTTCCTTGGCGAAGATACTGATTCTGACTTGGCGTCTTACCTCCACAACCCAGAGGGAAAATCAAACCTTCCTTAGGTTAGGTCACACGTCTAACGAAGTATACTTTCTTGGACGTGTAGTGTATCCTCACGATGTTTTCCTTCACCGCCGAGCTAGTGACAATTACAAAACACGAATTTAGTGGTAGGTACATTGCAGGATTCGAACCGGGGACCTGTTGCTCAATAGGCCGGTTCCTTATCCATTATATCACTGCTCTTGGTCATATCGTATATTTATCTTTATTATGATACGTGTGTATTTCACTGAACTCCATAGGCGGCTGGACTATTTTTGATGAAAATTGTCTTTCTCTGTGTGTTTAAGTGGGTCCCTGGATGATTTAAATAGACAATTAGACCCGATAGGTGACTACTGCGATCATGTTCTAGTAATTTATATTATATTTTAGGCAGGACAACGTCTATAAAGTGCGCAAGTGTCAGGTAAAATTGTATTTATTTGTTAACAACCTCTATAAATTTACGCCCCTAGTATCTGTTCTTTCAATCAGTGCGAGACAGATTAAAAGAGTGGTTAGAAGTTTATCATCCTGTTGCGCAATTTTTAACTGGGCATGGAAACTTTAGTGCTAAGCTCTTTTCGTTTAGACTTGTATCGTCGCCTTTATGTGAGTGTTCTACGACAAACATGAATTCGAAAAACAGCTCATTATGTTTTCTGGGAGTGCGATCTCTGGCGTCAGGAGCGGGACGATATGTTAAATTCATTGCATATCACATCCGGGGTAGTATACTAATCTGATTTCGTGGCAACAAGCGAGAATTACCAGGCGTTTAGGCGGTTCTGCAATCTATATTATTGGAATCGATGTGTTAGGTGACAACTCACAATTTAGGTCCCAATAGTGTTAGATATGTGGTAAACCGTGGTGAACGGCAGTTGAACTTCACTTTACTAACCATCACTTTGAGGTTTTTAATCCCTTATTTGTCATATTACTGTCTCTCGCTTTACTAAGAGTCAATAACAAGACTTCCTACTCCTACAAATTTCTTCTGATTAAATTCGTTGTGAGTCCAAGGCAGTTATAGGTTAATCCCCGGGACAGCAATGAACTTCACTGTTCATTGCCTTTTTGGTGGTCGCCGCTGTTAATCTTGGCTACACCGGAGATACAGCGGTGGCAATGAGTGGTGGGCCTGCCCCATAAAAAACCTAGGTATATAAATAAACTTACACTATTGTGCAATCTTTGTATCCCGAAATTCTAACGACTGTACTGATACTACAACTGGATCTATACGTACATACTAAAATACAGAAATGGCATTATTATGTATGCCGGTATGATCCTGAGATATTTATACAGAGAAAATAAACCAAAGGGCCAAACTTTCTTCATTATCAGAGCATACGTGGGTCTAACTGGAATATTACTGGATAATAACTTTATGAAAAAGTTAGTCGATGAGATTTGTTTAGGTTATAGACAATGTTGGCTAGAATTATTAATTTCTCTTGATTACAGCTGTAGTACAAAAAGGAAAAAAAATGTCATGTTAACTTAGATACTACAGCAAACCACTGAGTTAAAATATGTAGAGAGAAATTAAAACATGTATACGTGCTTTGGGATATAAGAATCATTATTTTAATACCAAAGGAAACCGCGAATAGTTTTCAATATATTTTATTATTTACAGTACCTACAGTAATTTTTAAGTATTGTTATAAATTTTTATAAATGGATAGAGTCCTTGATACACGGTTGTGAAAACTGTAATATTGATAGTTTGAAAGATATAGAGAAATAATAAAACAAAATGATATAAACGACGAGCTGGTGGCGCGGTGGTGAATGATGCGAGTTTGACACAAACGCTCCTGGCTTTGATTCCCACACGGGACAAACAGTTGTATGCATGAACACGTTTGTTTGTCGTGATCTGGTTATTTTTAAGAGAGGTAGGGTGCACCTGGGTAAGTACCTCTACCTCTCAGAAAACCACAGCCAAATAACAACTCCTTAGATGGTTGCTGTGTTCCTGCGTGTGAGCGAGGTCACTAGTAAGCTCCTAAGGAGTCGCTGTGTTAACAGCAGAGGTCGCATCGCGCTAGTGATACTTAGCGTCCATAGGTTACGGTAACCAATTTGCATCAGGTGGGCATTATGCTGGTATGCTTCCCGACGTTGTATATTAAAAAAAAAACACAATTTACAAAATGCATAACAAACTAATATTATGTTGGGGATTATACCTCACGACCGTGAACTGTCGTCTTAATATTACTCGTAAGTACCTGCTCAGCCGAGTTCCGTTCGACGGTTTTTAAATTCATGTTTTTATGTTTGCACGAATTCTTATATTTACAAGAAATGCGAATTAATTAAAGTAAAAGGATGAGAGAGAACCAACGATGATGTTGGGAGATGTCGATGGCACGAAAACGTAAAACGTAAGTAACTTATAAGATAGATTCATTCGTATAATATATTAAATGCTCGCCTACTTATTATATGGATCCCAAGGAATATTATTAAATCTAAAAAATTAAGTAATTTAAAATACAGGTGTAAAACAGGACTTTTTGATACGCTTATACATAATTAACATCTGAACAGTAGACAACAATCCGTTATAATCTACACTGAGAAAAATAGAAGTCGTGATTACGGATAAATTATGCGGAGTTCCGATATTTTCATCTATATTCACGAAAAAAACCGATCAACAGTCCTTATGGGTAAATTAACCGAAAGTCCTAATATTTTGTCATGAATTTGTATCAGTGAACTATCAGTATAGAGAACGTTTAAAATGCTTGCAAAACCCAATAATAATACGTGAAGCGTCATGATGAATTATCGTGATGACTGCAGGCTACAACTTTCGTAGAACATTACGGTACTGTTAATTAGTCTACGCATCACAGCAAATCGTCGTGACGGTTATTATTATTTATTGTGATATTTGTCATGCGTATTGACGCTATGTCGGTATTTTCAGGATAGAGCCTTGCTCTGTCTTGCTATATTTACGGTATCTTCCCAATAATATTGCATGATGTTATGACATTGTGCCAGTACTGTAATGATAGATCCTTGCTCCGTCCTGAAATATTTGTGGTACCTAGCTAATAATTTTACGTGATGTCATGACATTGGGTCTTTAATTTTTGGATAGAGTCTTGGTCCATCTTGTTATATTTACAGTATCTTACCAATAATTTTTCGTGATGATATGATATTCTGCCAGTACTGTAATGATAGATCCTTGTTCTGTCTTGGTATATTTACGGTACCTATCCAATAATTTTACGTGTCGTAATGACACTGTGTCAGTAATTTAAGGATGTATAATCGATATTTTACCGTTAATTTTGCATGCTATCATGACGTTTTGCCGACACTTTATAGGACTTCCAGATGATTCTGCAGTATACAGGGAGTAATATGATCACCACAAAAATTTCAGGAGGTTGTTCAGACCAACAAACGTTCACTATGGGACCAGCTCTAAATCGTGAAAAATCGAAATGTTTGAGGCAACTAATTTATTTTCGCAATTTCAGAGTTGGCCCATAGTGAAAATTGTTCGATGGTCTGAACTATTGAAATTTTTGCGGTGATCAAATTACTCCCTGTATCCTGCAGAAGCCCTGGAAGTGCAGTAAAGTATCGGGCAAACGTCATGATAGCATGCAAAATTAACGGTAAAATATCGACAATATTTAAAACAATTAAATTATACATCCTTATAAAATATCACTGACACATACATTTATTTGAATTTTACGTGATCAATAAAAAGCTATTTAATTTACTTACTTTATTAAAAAGTGGTAGGTACTTAAATTAGATTACAGTGTGGGAAAAACATTGGGTTAACGTCTATAAAACAACTATATTATTAGTGTGTACCTAGACATGGTAAATTGCTAGGCATATTGTAAATTGTAGGTTGATTGTAATTTATATTATATGCGTCCTAGGCAGATCGTAAAATGGGGATTTAAAAATTCGATTGTAGGCGAGCTCGCTAGGCATTATTGTGCGTGTGTGAGTTCGGCGCTAGAGTAGCGGGAGGTGTCCGAAATGTCATCGTTTGTGAGTGGATTACGCGGGTTTATTTCTAATTAGAATAATGTAATGAATATTTTGCAAAACCTGAGGTTAATTATGGCAAATATGAATTACAGGTCACATGTCGGGTTTGTGACAGTTTTACCTTTCGGAAATTTATGTCCCCTTTTTTCTCCGAGCAAAACGGGACTGCGCAGCACTGCGGCATGCTCGATATTTTTACGGTACTACATATGATTTAAATAGGTATAAACTTTGTTTTCACGCCCGCGATAACAAACTTTGACAGCTATTTCAGAATCTTAGTCGATAGTGGCGCCAACTGGTGAGCACAAAAACGGTTGCCCTCATTGACGCTTTTAAATTTAATTTGGAATAATAACACAACCTAAATTTTGAATGAGCTTTACAGTCTGCCTAGGTCGTTTGTTATCAGCCTAGGCATATTATTTATAATCTACCTGCGATAGACAGTTTCAATTACAATTTTAAAAGAACTTTAGAGTAAGTTAACAAAACAATACAATGGCCAAGCAAACAAATGTCATTGGAAGTTCAATCCAAACATTAAGGTTGAAACAGGTGAACCAGATTCTTAACTAGCAAGAGACAACAATTGCAACATTTAGTATAAAATTCAATTTGAGTGAATAATCACTGACAAGCCAACCCATTTATAGCAAGTGAATATAAAAATTATAAGCCAAAGGCATAACCATCAGCAATGTAATAACCTAAGAACAAAATAATGTCAGTGATTCTTCTGAGCATAGAATAACACAAAATACTCAAACAAAATGGTAAAATCATATTTCCAAAATCAATAAGCAGTAGGAAGCAAGGTCACGTAATACAGTAAATTGTTACCAAACAAAAAAAATAAACACTAGCCAGTTAGTGAAAAGCTTACTTAAAACAAAATACTTAGGTATTATTTTAAATTATTGCTAGCTTGCCCATCTAGTATTCAAATTATAAGTAAGCCAAACGAAATAGAGAATAAAATAAATTCTAGACTAATACAACAATTGGTTCCTCAAGAACGTAAAATTGGAGAACTGAATTGAATGAAAAACACAAGACAAATTCAAGTATCTCCAAAATCCGAACACAAAATTACTCAGTACAAGTGCAAAGTACAACTAGCAAGGTTCGGGTATCCAACATCAGATTTTCAATCAAGATTACTTTTATTTACATATAAAATTTATGACCAAGTTTATACCAAAATTATATATTATATTTTACCAATACGAATTGTATTGTTGGAATGTAGTGCTATTTCTTAATAACTTTTCGCGACGCTCAGCTAATTTGGGCAGCACGTCACAGGAACTGAGTGCATAAAGGATAAAGCCGTCCCTAAATTCAGTATGAGATGGTTTCCAGGCTCCTTTTTTCTTTACTAGGGGAATATTAATAATAAACGGCAGCAGAAGAAGACTGGCACTGATTTCTGTTGCCTCGTGGTTTTCTGTAACAAATTGAAATATTTCATTATGCTTTAAACAGCAAAAAATTGTTCTGCACAACTCAAACATAGTCGGTTTCTTTCTATAGCTGTCAAATCTTTTAAATAATGAACATCATGTATTTATTTTTTAAATACGCCTTCCTCTTTATCAAACCCTTTTCAAAGATTAATTTATTCTCCACCAGGACTATGTGAAAGTAAGTTCATCTTCACAGATGGCATAAAGCAAACTAACATACCTAACCAAAAAATCAAATATGCAGTGTGGAAAGAACGAAGAACTTAAAAAGTGTAGATGCTTACCATCAATTACATCCATCATTATCATCATTACATCCACCAATACCATCATTACAAGAAACTCTTGGATTGCTTTCTTTATGGTAACATCTTTGGTTGTGGCTACTTTTGCTGCAGCTGGTTCATTAATTTTCTTTGTTGAATTTGAAGCCGTGGTCCTCTGGGTATATGCATTGCTTATCTCTTGACGCCATAAGAATAATTTGCTTTTAGCCGCAACCAGTCGCCAATCGGACCAATTAGCAAAGCAATTTCACTTTCCCCAAGCCATTGGAGTGTTGTTATATCAATTAGTGCTTCTAAAACATGCAACAAATTTTGGTTTAGTTAATTAAATAATACTTAGAAAGCCCATAAGACGATTTTAGTTAGAGTTTGTGCCTCTCTGACCACTATAAATTATGGTTGTGAACTATGTATATATATATATATATATATATATATATATATATGTGTGTTTATGTATGTAGGTAATTAGTCAAACCTGTGAAATTATAATTTCTCTAGTTGAATTAATTATTATTGCATGGTTTTTTGTCTTTGTTTCATACAATATTAATGTCCAATTTAAATTATTATTCTATTGGAGCATTACCATTTATTTGTGTATAGCAATTGTCAACTTAATGGAAACCTGTCCATGATATTGTATGAAATTGAGGCGAATGACAAAAACCGAGCAATTGTAAATTAACTACGAATTTTTTCGGGCTACTATAATCCTACCTATACTAGCTAAGAATAATCAAGGACCTCAACATACAAATGATGCAAACACACAATCCCAATAGGCACACACAGCAGACACTATCAATCCGTTAAGCTTACACCTGCAATGTGATTTTTGACTCTCATTATCAATGGGATAAATGATTAATCACCACCTTTGCATCCTTCTCTCTTCTGCCACCATCAGTCAGCATCATGCAACCTCAGGCACTCACTTATTTTACTGAAATTAGGTAGTACAATGTTATAAAACAGACAATTTTACCCAGCAATCTATAGTTTTAGTAAAAACACTTTTAGTTAGTAAAAGCAACACTGGGTTACCTATTGAATACTGACTGAATAGAAGAAAATAAACTTACCTACGCGCAAATGCAGAAACATAATCTAGCAATACCCATTTCATTATCAAATCTGTAGTATACTGATCCACCTGGTGTTAGATACGTATTCTTGTTGTAGCTAAATACCGGGTGATTCTGATTGATACAGGTTAGAATTCTGCCACATGTCTCTTAAGTAAGATGAACCTAAAAACAAACACAAAATGTTATCTCTTACCAACACCAATATTCATATGAGAAATAAAGAATCTTAAACCGTATAAAGGAATCCATATTTTTTTAGCATTTTAGCTAAACACCATTGATTTACTACTTAAGTACTTACCAAGTAGATAGATGTAATCATGGTATAATAATATACTACGTACGCCTACTGTTTTCTTGGATCATGGATGTAATGTAGATGTAGACTTCAATTCACAAAAAAAATTAAATATAACAAAATGGCATGGCACTCAATGTTGCCAGATGGCTGCGTAAAGTTCCCCATTAAGTTATTCAAAATCTCTTCAAAAATTTGTTCACATTATCCTTTTCGTAACCTTCAAAGGGCATTGAAAATGCATTTGCCTAAAATAATAAAACATTAAGTATACGAGTATATCTATATAAAGAAGCACTTTAATTTTTTAAACCAATGAAGAATTAGGTAGGTACATTAGGTATTAAAAATAAAAAAAAATGTGCGTCTCGGGACGCCCGACAGAAGTGATAACTTAAACTAATCCGCTGCCGCATGCGTGAGAGAAAGGGAAGCCACGCATACGGCAGCGGATTAGTTTAAGCGCCTCGTTACGTAACGCGTTACGTTTTACCCTCCCATAAGAAGTTATCACTTCAAAAAAAACAAAATAAAGTAACAATATGAACAGTAAAAAGATCTTTAATTCTACAAAAACTTCCTACCTACTACTAATATTATTAATGTGAAAGTTAATTAGTTACACAATCACGCCTAAATGACTGAATGAATGAAAAAATTAATAGCATAAATAAAGCATGAACCCACATTAAACGCGGGCGAAGGCGCGGGCGGTCACTAGTAATATTATAAATGTGAAGTGCATATTTGTTTATTTATTTTCTCAACCACGCTTAGGCGACTGAAATCTGATATTACGGGTAGAATTATTTCATGTCCTGGACTAGCGGATACTTTTTAGCCCCTTTTTGTCAATATTTAAAAAAGTCGAGTTTATGTACTACTCACTAGTAATGCTATAAATATTATGTACAACAATGAATTGTTTTTCTCTTATATACCTATATATCAATCTAGATACTATTATAAAATTGTAAAAGAGCCGTATCTGTACCTTAGAGATATTCCAGAAGAAATAGGTGCGATAAGATACTGGGACATAACTGAGCCAAAATAAGATATTTTTATCCCGGAATTCCCACGGGAACATACTATGGCCGTGTCTTCTTAATCTGGCGATCCTATTCTAAAGCCGTAAATGAGCTGTGTCTGTATACTGAAGATAGATACTCCAGAAAAAATATGTGGGATAGGATACTGGCAACTGACAGCGTAACTGAGCCCAAAAATATTTCCTTTTTTTAATTTTTTATCTGTTTTTCTGTTTGTTCGGGCATCACGCTAAAACTACTGGAGAGATTTTGATGCAGTTGTTTCTGCTTATTGTCTAACTTAAAAACTGAGATACTTGGTATCTCGAAATTCCTACGGGAATGGTGGCGTTTTCTTATTCCACGGGAAGTCAGTCTAGAGCGTATCGAGGATTCCAACTTCCATACCACGTATACTCAAGACCACATCAAGCTATACACTTGTAACGCGACATTAGACCCTACATCTATTGAAATATATAATCACGGATGGTGCTCCAAAATCGCAAAAAAAGTACCTACTTATTTATTTCATATATGTATAACTAGAAAGACAGTAACAATTTTCGGACTTCTTGTGCCGTAAGACCTTGCTTCTTACGTTTCATAGTCCTAGGCAAAGTAAACAAAAAGTACCCTAAAGATTTTGAAAATTACCCATTACCTAAAATACCTTTTTAATTCGGCAACACTAAGTGTTTTGCTAATACAGACAGGTTATTCCCTTCCCGGCGAAGTGTCGTAACGATCACGGTACTTTTTGGTTCTGTTATAATGAAACGTCATGACGGTCATGATACTTCTTCGTTAAGTACTAACAAAATATTATGAATCATGTCAAAATACCATTACAAACTGAAATTTCTTAGTGAAGCATGACGATTTTATATGATGTTCCAATATAAAATCGTTATACTACCGATGAAATGTCATGAACAACACGATACGCTATCAAGCTAAAGGAACGTTATTTCTACGGGAAAGTATGATTATATTTTAGGAAGATTTATGAAATATTGGAATATTCCCAATAATTTTCTAGTTTTATGTCACGATGAAAATAAAGTAATGGAGAGTTGTATTCTCATTAAGTTACCTTTAAACAATCGTGATTACTTATACGATAACGTGATGGAATTACAATTTTCATAAACGATCGTGCAAAATTAGCGTTACTTTCATTTATGTTTTTCAGTACAAGGTTCGAACTTAATATCAATAAATTCCTAACAGAAAATCATGCTTCCCTTTAAAATAATGGTAAGGAAGTGAAAAAAGACAGGTCTAAGGATTCTGAGGAAGCATCATGATGCATCATGAACTACAATCGTTGCGTAATGTAAACCTGTTGGTATAAATCGACATATTTTCGTGAAATTGACATTATTTAAGTATCACAATTAAGAATCGTTATTCCTGATAATATTTAATGAAGAACGGAACCTAGTTTTTTCAGTGTAGAAGCTAGGCAGCAATAATGAAGTTGCATTTTACTCTTTTGTGTACAGAATAAAGAACGCGGCGTTCGCCAGGGAAGTACATTGTGCCCAATCATGTTATTAAATAAATAAATTTCGTTGGACCTAATTACACAGCGCCAATCAGCCCCAAAGTAAGCGAAGCATGTGTTATGGGTGTTAGACAACTGATAAACATACGCAAATACATTTTTTTTGTAAAAACATTTTTATAGGTACATAGAAAATATTCCGAACAAGACAAACAGGCATGTTCATGCAGACAAATATTTGTCGTGTGTAGGATTCATTCGAACCCAAGGGTTGTGTCAAAGTTTCGCCATTGCGCCGCCGAGCCAGTCGGTTATTCCCACATACTGTCATCACAATGACCGCAGCTACAATGAATATACATGAGCAGTGATTTTCACAAAGCCTTAGGTAGGTAACAAATTCCTTGACGAGGTATTCATTCAAAAGGTGATTTCAGGTGCCTCAGGGGCCAAAGGGCGTGCATAAAATGAGCTAAAGATATTAAAGATGTGAGCGAGCGAGGTATATACGTATAACATCTTGTGGCGTTCCTCGTAAAGCTATAGAAAGAATCTAGCGTATATATACAATTAGAGTGCGAAAATAACTCTGGTTATCTGTCTGTATATAGCGAAATTAGTTAAAAAGATAATGTGAGATTTTTTTATACTATGATGGATAGCAAACAAGCAAACGGTCCGCCTGATGTAAATAGGTTGTCTTATCCTATGAACACCAGCAACAAAAAGAATATCGCTAGCGCCTTGCCACCCCCGCTATCAACACAGCAACTCCTCATCTTCTGGTGATTTCACTCATTCGCAGGAACACAACCCTCCAGGCAGTTTTTATTTGGCTGCCGTCTTCTGTGAGGTGGAGGTACTTCCCCTGTTGGGCTAACGTTGTGCCCCACCTCTCTTCAGCCAGAGCCTGTTCTGTTGATAAGCTGGGTGCACCACGTGCAGGTGCCACTTACACTCCAAAAGAGAAGAGATTGAATACAGGCTATTTGTACTATCGTGGTAATGGGATTCGACGGGACAGAGCCACGGGTTGAAGCTTTTAGTGTTTAATACTAAATACACAATCAATAATATCTACGCATGTAAGGGCCTAATGGATACTTGTATGAGTAATGGATATATATGGACCGTATGTCCAGCCTTTAAGCGCAAGGTCTGCGTTCATAAATTCATTAGATACACATTACTGTCACTTTAGGCAGCACGAGCGGCCGCTTTCATGGTGCACGCACCGCTGTGGCGTGGGTGTGCTCTATAAATGCTTAATGGGAAAGTCTTCAACGACAAAAGTATTAATTTCATTTTGAGGAGCTTAATGCCGTCGATGCGCGTGGAAATTTAATCGCGTACGATAGTTACGCAGTATCGACTGCAGCTTGCATATACACCCATATGCAATCTGCAGTCGATTGGTCGTCTCGAGTTTCTCCGTATTCGGAGAGCACGTTAAGCCGTCGGTCTCGGTTGTTTACGTCAGATGACCGTCGTTAAGCGAACTAAGGTAGGGAGGGCAATCTGATCCAAAACCCCGAAAGTTCTCACTTCATAATCGTTTTCAGTGCCTAGATGATTGCATAACAACGGATGATATAAACAGCAAGATACCCTCCGTCAAATTATACATAAAACTGCGGAGTATAATCTGCCCTTATGTCTGGCGTATGTGGACTACGAAAAAGCCTTTGATTCCGATGAGACATGGGCGGTGATGGAAAACATCATCATGATGTTTTCCATCACCGCCGAGCAAGTGATAATTAAGAGTACCCACATAAATCCGAAAATACGAATTTAGTGGTATATTCGGTCGATTTTTATCCTCTGAATTGTTACTTGTCTTTAAGGTCAATGATGTCGTATTATTGAATTATTATCAAAATTATACTTAATTCCTAAGTTTCGTGATGATCCAATTTGACGAGCTCGGTGGCTCAGTCGTGAATGACGCTACTTTGACACCAACGCTGGTGGGTTCGATTCCCACACAAGGCAAACATTTGTGTGCATGAACATGTCTGTTTGTCTTGGTCTGGGTGTTTTAAGAGAGTTAGGGCACAAGCAGCCCGTCTGGGGAAGTGCCTGCACCTCACAGAATTCCGAAGCCAAATAACAACTCCCTAGAGGGTCGTTGTGTTCCTGCGTGTGAGTGAGGTCATAAGTAAGCTCCCAATGAGTTGCTGTGGAGTAATCAGCAGAGGAGGCATCGCGCGAGTGATACTTAACATATCGCAAGCGTTAATAGGCTTCGGTACCCGCTTTACACCAGGTGGGCCGTATGCTTGTATGCCTCCCGACGTAGTATAAAAAAAGCTTAGGTAAAAAAATGGAGTAGGTATGTCTCAAGAACATGAGATATATATGATCTCTAGTGACGTCCAATATCATAGTCACCTGGAGGAAAAGGTCAAGCTGTCAAGTGGCGTGTGTCAATTAAACAAGCGTTAGAGGCAGACTGCTTTATTCACTATCGACTATCATGCATTAACATTTACTTATGAGGGTAGTGAACATACCCTACACTGACATCTCCCTTTTCAAAAACAAAAATATAAATAATAATTATTACTGTTGTTACATCAAACTAAGATATGATACGTAATTTTGAACACCCCTTGATGTAACAGAACGTTATAAATATTTCGTAAAATAATTGCTCATCAAAATACATTTTAGGTATGATGATTCCCAATAACAAAAAAAAAAATCTAATTATATTATAACATTTGACACAAATATTTAAACATAACACTTTACTTCTATTTAATTTTATTCTAAGTTACAATCGTAATAAAAAAAATATATGGTGCTATTTTGAATTGAACAATATTATACCAATTAATGAAATCTTTGTTTCATTCTATTACTTTCACATGCAATCATTTGGGAATAAAAATGATTTCAATAATTAAATTAGAAAACTACAATCTTAATTCACAAAAAAAATATCAATTAAATAAAAACTTATAAACATTTCTATAAATAAACATTCCTTACAATAATTCATATCAGTGGTTCAAATTCTGTGTACATGGATTTGCAAGCGGAAACAAAACAAATAATTTGATAAAATTAATTTAGGCTATTTATTATTTGTTTGATTTATCTTCATTGTACAAACAATAACATTAGCTTACACATGCAGAAAAAAAAAACTTACTCATATATCCTCACGCCAGTTACACTGCGGTGCAGGCAGAGAGCACCGAGTGCAACTAACGTGACCATTACATACCCCGTTACTTATAAACTTTACTCTTACTTGACAGGTAGGTACATGTACTTTAGTTATCTACGACGTTGTCTAATTGAATGCGGTACGGTCCATCTATCCGGAGGTCTCACTGTCCTGCCAGAAAGAGTTGCGTTGTCATTAGTTATATGTTGCTGAGGCTGACCTAACTGCACATTGTTACCAACGGGAGAGGGGGCCGAATGCATTGCGCTCGAAGAAGGTGTTACGTCGTCGTAATCTTCGTAATCACGTGAATATGAAGTGCTTTTTAAAGGTGAATCCACAATGATATATTTTCTATTTCGCACTATCTTTCGACCATTATAAAGCAATATTTCATATGTACGTTCTCGTAATACTTGTATTATTTCTCCGGATATCCACTTTTTATTGATAAAGTCTCTAATTTTAACCTTTTGACCTAATCGCAGTTGGGGCATATTTTTTGCACCCCTATCGTAGTATGCCTTGTACATATTTTGTTTACGCTGTAGTTCCAGTTGAATATTAGTACTGGGTGATTCTATGAAATACCCAGGATCAGGTAATGTACTACGTAATTTTCTTGACTGTAAAATTTCGGCTGGAGAGGGAAGTTTATTACTCAATGGAGTGTTATAGTATTCTAATAATGCTAAACGGTAGTCAGTTGAAGAATGTGAACATTTTTTCATAATGTTTTTTACTATTTGTACAGCACGCTCAGCTTGACCGTTCGACTGATGATGGTAAGGCGATGTTCTTACATGTGATATACACATATTGTTCAATTGATTCACCTTCACTTTGATTTCTTGTGAAGAATTTGTGTCTCTCAACGGTTACGTTTTTTCTTTGTTCAAAATGGTTTTTAAACTGTTGTAGAACTTGTTGTAACGTGGTGCCCTTCGAATGAAACTGATCATAAAGTTCTCTGCACTGTTCACCGATGACGTGTAGCAAAATATTTATTTGAATTGCTGGAGTCTTTTCGGATAACTCGCACGCCTCGTGATATATCATAAATCCTCTGCTCCATTTTTTCCAACCGTCACTTAAACTGCCACTCGTAATATTGATCAAACTTTCATCAAAATTAAACGGCAACGGAGGTGATAATATTGTTTCCATTTTATTTGTTCCTTTTAAACTCGTATGTAGAATTCTTAAATTTCTATTATTCCAAAATTGATTTTATAATTTTCATTTACCGACTGCGCCATGTCAAGTGGCGTGTGTCAATTAAACAAGCGTTAGAGGCAGACTGCTTTATTCACTATCGACTATCATGCATTAACATTTACTTATGAGGGTAGTGAACATACCCTACACTGACAAAGCTAGCGTCCAAAAAATTTGGTGTACTCAACAGAGCAAAGCAGTTAAACAATTTTTAACGGAACTATCGCGTATTTTATTTATTTTGTTGAACCTGACGTCTTCCTGCGACCACGGACGCTGCAAAGCGTTCGAAACGTCTGGTTCAACAAAATGAATAAAATACGCGATACTTCCGTTAAAAATTGTTTAATTCAATGTGTAACAATCGCGAAAACCTAAGACAATACTAGAGCAAAGCAGTACTTCAGCGCGGGGAAAAGACTTATGTTATGTAAGTCTCAAGTCAGACCGTACATGGAGTACTGCAGTCACCTTTGGGCGGGAGCACCTGGATACCTTGGACCGTGTGACTCCGTTCAAAAACGAGCTATGAGAATTGTCGATGATGCTAAAATATTTTGCCTCCCTTTGTGTGTTCTACCGATTGTCCAACAGGTTGTGTTCTGAAGAATTGTTCGATATGATGCCGACAGCTACTTTATACTTACCCGCTTGAACCGCATTGGTCGCGTACTGTGCGGTTCCAGAGAAGTTTTCTTCCGAGAACTCTCAAGTTGTGGAATGAACTCCCTGCCGAGGGCTTGCCAAGGGACTACAGCATGGGGTTCATCGAGAAAGGCGTAAAGAGCTTTTTAGAGGATCGGCAACGCTTGAGTGACACCCCTGGTGTTGCAAATATCCGTAGGCTACGCTACGGCGACTGTTTACCATCAGGCAGGGCGTATGCTTATTTGCCACCTCAGTGGTATAAAAAATATATACTCCATTTTTTTATACCACATCGGGAAACATACAAGCATACGGCCTGATAAAAAGCGGTTACCATAGTTAATTAATGCTCGCAATACATTAAGTATCACTCGCACATTGGAACCTCTGCTGCTAGCACAGCAACTCCTTAGGAGCTTACTGGTGACCTCCCACACGCAAGAAGACAACAACCCTCCAGATATCCTCCAGAGTTGTTAATTGTTATCCATTGCCTTGGTCATGTAGAAAGTTTGCAGGAGGGAAGAATAACGAAATACTCGTAGATTTATACCAACAACGCGTAAGTGAAATCATGTAGGAGTATATTGAAAAATGAAGAAGCCACCACTGCCACAAACAAATTCGACGTTTTTTCGTCATTGATCATTAACTGATGATTGGATACCTTAGAACAGTCTTCTAAAGTACATAAAAGGGCTATAATTATTACCGGTGAGGGGTTTAAGGGCCTTCTCGCTATATACCCCGCAAGGGACTTGGCTTGATAGAGAATAACTGTGTTATTTTGCGAAACTCAAATTTACAGACAATTCGATATAAACTACATTGTGTGCATCCGCTGCAGATTAGTTACGATAGAATAACTATTAAGAAAAGAATACAGAAAGGAAAACTATTAACAAAGAGCTACTATTAATAAAGAATTAGTTTATTAGTAGATTTCTTTTTTATATATAACGTCGGGAGGCATACAAGCATACGACCCACGATGTAATGTGGTTACCGTAGCCTATTAACGCTTCTAATATATTAAGTATGACACGTACGATGCCTCCTCTGCTGCTTACACAGCGACTCCATAGGAGCTTACGACCTCACTCGCACTCAGGAACACAACAACCTTCTAGGGAGTTGTTATTTGACTGCGGTTTTCTGTGAGGCGGAGGCACTTCCCCAGACGAGCTGCTTTGATGCGCCGAACCACTCTTAAAACATCGAGACCAAGACATACAGCCATGTTTATGCACACAAATGTTTGTCTTGTGTAGGCATCCAACTCACGAGCATCGGGGTCAAAGTCATGTCATTCGCGATGAGCCACCGAGCTTGTCATGTTTTAGTGGTAAAGTAGTAGTAAACCAACTTAAAGAGTAGCTAGTTTGAACCGTCTCGTCTTCCTGGCGTTATCCCATTTCCTTATCCATTAGGATTGGCGCGGTCCACTACCTAAGCCTAAGGGTTTGACGAAGATACCGATTTTGACATGCAGTGACTGCCGTCAGACCTCCACCACGAAGAGGGAAAAGCTGACCTACCTTAGGTTAGCTGACAACTCACGATGTGTTCCTTCACCGCCGAGCAAGCGATAATCTATATACTAATATATATTATTGCTATATATACTAATATATAGCGGAAGAGTTTGTTTGTCTGTACGAACGCGTTAATCTCCGGAACTACCTGCCGGATTTAAAAAAATCTTTTTGCATTTGTTAACCCAAATCTTGAGGAAGTTAACACCACGATACAACCCTTACAAAGCCTAGGAAAAAAATTAAAGTAGTAAAAGTGGTTCCGACGGAATATCAGGAACGCAGTCGCAGGGTTCAGCTACTTATAAAATATGTATACATAGCTACAAGGCATGTTAGCCATTCGCAGAGCAATATTTACTCTTATTGCTTGCGCCATAAGAACTGTACAAAGTTCAAACAGTCTAGCTTGAGGTGTCGCTGTGTGTTTATAAATTCGAAATCACAAAGTTAGTCATACATGTACCAGGATACGAACCAGAGACAGTCGGTAATAGCCTTGATAGGCAAGTTCTTATCCACTACGCCATTGCTGCTGTTGTGACCATTGGTGAGTGTTTCATATAATTTTTATTCAATAGAAATGGCGAAAACATGCTTGAAATGTACATTACACTATCGTGTAAGTAGTCACAGAGATCGGTAAGAAAACACACAGTAACTAGCACAAGGTGAAGATTACATCGATAATAATAATGGGCCGCCGGGTCACACCCGCCACTCAAAGTCAGAAATTTAAATGACGTCCCTTGTTACGGCTCACCACTAACAAGTTTTGTTGAAGTTGTATGCAACTGAAATAGCATGCCTTGATAGTTATGTAAATGTCATATTACCTACAAGAAAGCAAAAACCAATCGCCGTTTTGCCCTTACCCTGTGAGCCCTAAAATAAACCAGTTGAGAATGCGCAAGCTTGCATTGCCAGAGGAACACCTGGCTCGTCAATTATATAACAATTCGAAAATTAATTTGTCGGCCATTTTGACCATGTTCCACCTGGGCCTCAACGGGTTAAGAGATAGGAACGGTGTTCCTGAACATTCCTATTCTACTTTTTTATGCTGAATCCGAATCTGAAGTCAAAATTCGAAAAAAAAAGCATATAGAATTCATATAGGAACGGTGTTCCTGAAAACGCAATGTCGTTTAGGGAGCATCAAAACGACAAAAATATAAAATATTGTAGCATTGATGTTATCATATCTTTCCTAACATTTTCATACTTACATACGTTACATAACTTTCCTACTACATATCGTTCATATCCATTTCTAATAAACTCAAGGGAAACTTGGTAGGTTTCGCTAGCATGTAATATTGTGCGGTATGTTCAAAACGCGGTCGGAACTTCAATTTTTGCATTGGCGCGCGGAGCCGCCGAGGGGCGGTTATCGGAATTCCATCACGAGTGCGGAGGTGAGATATAAGATGGAGCAACAAAAAAATTTCTGCACACGTATTTCATTAGGAAACAGACAGCGCTATTTGTTAATTTCAACTGTACTTGGTTATTATTGAAATTATTACATCAGTATCGATAGTGCACTGTACTAAAGTGGGAAACATATTATGATCATCGAGTTATTATGTAGGTACTAGGGAGATATCCTAAGTAAAAGTCTAGCTCTATTTTGGTAATAAATATTGTAATGTCCGCTGCAGCCTTAGACGATTGGTTGAATGGTCTAAGGCTGCAGCGCTGAAATAATTTAGATGTCTATCCCAAAGATTCGAAGATACAGCACTAAATCGCTTCTAGTGGGTATTTTTCTTGAGACCAAAAGGTTAAATGCGCCATTTGGTTCACGGTGTCCATTCTAGTACACTTGTACATAACAATTCCATGATTATGATCGATACGCATGACGCCCATTCTTTGCTTGACAGAAACATCAAGGATTTTACACTACAGGGTACAATACGACAGGGGTCTGTTATCCTAATCTCTAACTCGTCAGTATTAACGCGTGTAGTCTGAAATCGATTAATAAAATAATCTGAGTACTGCTGTAAGATATCAACTAGCCCACATTTTCTTTCGGAAGAAATATCAGTATCGATCATGTTGAAATTATTTACAGATACACTAATCTCACTCGAAGTACTCGTATTTACAACTTTGTCTTAAGGCATTGACGTATGACAACAGGGTAAAATTAGTAGCTGTCATGACATGAGTACCTACAGGAAATCCATTGCTTAAAATCTCGGCCTATTAAAATGTCACTGCGCAAGTATGCATCCAGTAAAATGTGAAATAAGATTTCTGTCGTTGAATCATTAATTTCTACTTAACGCGAATATTGTACAGTACTAATTACCTTAGTAGTGTCTATTACTTCTGACGATATAACACTATCAATTCGTTTGCCTTTAAGTTTATTTGCAATACTTTCTTTCAAAGAAACTTTCAGCACCAGTCATAGTCAAACCTCAAACACTCTCCAGATTGGTTCAGTATCCCCGACGGGGGGTCAACGACGCATAGATCGACGAGTTTCTCCACCGGCGGCGTGTCGTAGCGCTAGATCCATTCGTGGTGCAGCGGCTTGCGATGTGGACTGGCGTACCGCACTTGTAACATACCACTGGGCTGCTGCATGATTGCGACCGACGTCCACGGCGTACATTGTTGTAGCCACCGGTAACGATGGAATAGTTTTCTTCCGTTTTCGACAATGCGCTTGTGTTGTGTGTCCTAATTTGCCACATCCGTGACACTTAATTTACGATAGCAGCGTGAAGTTGGGACATTTTTCGCTAGTGTTAATGCACGTTTTCATTGGCATCTTTCGTTTTAGGTAGGAGAACGCTAGAAATTCTTGCTGGCGATTATGACGAGTTGCTAACTCCGTTGTAAAGGCAACCGTTGCAGGCATGTGTCGATTTGAGCCAAGTGCGCTATTACGGTTGACGCTGCTATTTGCTCAATACTCAAATTCTTTCAGCAATGAAGTGATGAGACGACTAGCGTAAGCTGCATGATTCTCATTCTCATTTAGTTTGTCAACTTGTAGATTAATGAGGCAGAGGGCTGCAGGGGTTTCAATGCTGACGAACCTAGCTACAAATAGTTGCTTAAACTGAGTCCATGTCATACATGTATAGGTTATTTGCTACAGCCACGTGGATGCTGAGCCTTTCAATGATTTGCTCAATATCATAACGAGTTGGCTACGTTTCATTAATCTTCCATCGAAACAATTCCGCAGTTGAGCACAATGACGTTGCATCCATCTCCTATGTGTCGGGATTGAATTCGGGCAGAACCACGTTGCTTACCGTGACGCTCGGAGTGCTCAGGGTTTGCATCTGGCGATTTTGATTTTTGAACAATAACCGCCACTGTGAGTCTTTTCTGTACTCTCATTAGCACAATTTGACCTATCTATCTATCCGATATTATCCGGGCGTATTGTGGTTGTTATGCAATGAGAAATACAGTGCAATTCGTACCACACTATAATTTTAAATCAACACTTGTAATCAATGTTTAGGAAAATACGAAACGAGAGGACAGTCCCAAGACGTCACCACTTGCCGCCGTTTGCACTAACTCTCCTTTTCTCGCAGTGTCGCTCTCTTGACTCTGACAAAGCGCGCCAGCGCCGCCGTTCGCGCGCTTTCGACATTCATACTCATGACCGGATGCCGCATGTATATTAGTTGTAAGAAAGATTACATACTAAAAATATATTTATAAATACTTTCCAAAGATCATGACTCGATGGAGTCGCAGTTGGAAACTGTAAGTACCGTTTCCTGTCTATATTCATAAGGTTAAGAATAAGAAGAATAGAATAGAATTTATATGCGTGTATACATATCGCAGATGTGATATTATTATCTATCTTTATTTATAATTCTTCTGTCCATTTGTACGTGTTGTGATTTATTATATTTTTATAAAACAGTACTTTATTTTAAGTTCAATCACTCAACTGACTTTTCAATTACTCAATTGAGAGACGGAATTGTTTCAATTACTGTTACTTATTTCGAAAAATCAAGAATATATTTGTATTTTGTTTCATATTTTAATCTAATTGAAAATAAATGTAATTTAGATGAAGACTTTATTTTATTATTGTATTCCGGAAGTACTTTTAAAAATTAGTGTAAGTTGTTGTTTTGATAACGAGTTATCTTGTAGTCAGCTAAGGTGATCGAAAACAGTCTTCTTCGAGACGAGCTAGAGGTAACATCTACTGTGGAAAAATATTGTATTAATTAATTATTAGAGGCAGTATAGTGTTTAGGTGTTGGCAATTAATAGTTAGTTGAAATAATAAACATATATTGAAGAACGAGTTGGATTTTATTACATATCAGAAGTGGTAAGCGCCCGCGCGCCATGCCGAGAACAAACTGTGAGTATGCAAATAATACCGTTATTATTTTGAATCGAATAAATTAACGTTACAGAATAGTAAATCTATTGAGAATCATGTGAGATATTACTTTAAGCCATGTAGGTGTGCTTAATTTGGCTATGAAGTTCAGCCGCACAGAGGCTAGCCTGAGAATCATACGAGATATTACTTTAAGCCATGTAGGTGGGCTTAATGTGACTATGAAGTTCAGCCGCATAGAGGCTAGCCATGTATGTGTGCTTAGCCGAGTATAATGACTGAATAGAATTCGAATTACGAAAAATATGTCCATGTATGTGGTGCATATAACGTCCTGTAGGGGACTTGTGTACATTCGTGATTCATAGTGTTTGTTATGACAAGTCGCTAATTTGGCTATGTAGGTAGTCAGGAATGTCCAAGCCATGTATGTGTGCAGGTTTACTACCGTTTTATTTTTCATGAAGTCTACAACCATAACCTGGTTGATAGTAAAACAACATTTGACATAATATGAAGTACAAAAGAATATGAACTGCTCGAAATGTGGAATTTCAGGTGATTCAAATGATGGACTCACACCGCGACGTCCGAGCCAGCGACGTCCACGCAGATCTTCATCAACCGAGAGTGAAACTGAAAAAGTGCCTGCAAAACGAAAGCGATCTTCGGAAGGCCTGACCTCCGCTGACCTGATGAAAATCATAGCTGCGTTACAGGATGGTTCAAGTAAGAGCATGAATATCACTAATGTAATCCCTGAGTTCGACCCCAATAATAGATCACAAGACGTCGAACGATGGTTGAGAAAAGTAAACGAATGTGCTGTTATATACAAATGGGATGAAAAACAAACTATACACTATGCTCTTCAGAAACTATGTGGGTTTGCTAACCCACATAGGACCCCAAAAGATGGTACGAGTCTCTTCCATCACTTAACTTCTCATGGGAAGGATGGCAGAGTAAACTGAAAAAAGCTTTTCCTAGCGACGAAAACTTCGGAAAATTGCTAGAAGAAATGTTGAATCGCAAATCTCGCTCAGATGAAACGTTTAGGGACTACTTTTACGACAAGCTATCGTTACTAAGTCGATGCGAAATTGAAGGGCGGAAAGCCGTTGATTGTATAATTTATGGAATTACAGATAATTCCGTTCGTAACGGAGCACAAGCTCTTAACTGCAATGAACCAGAAGATTTGCTAAACTATTTAGCTTCTCAACAGTGTAATCAAGTTAAAGAAAGCATACACAATACTTCGGTATATAATAGTAGTAATTTTAGAAAGCGGGATCCCCGCAATAGCCTAGCAACTCAAAGTAAAACTCCGGTAATTCATCCAAATAGAGGTTTAATTTGTTTTAACTGTCAAGAGCGAGGCCACTCTTACAGTAATTGTTCAAAACCTATAATAAAATGCGTCAAATGCGGTAGAATAGGTCATAACTTTGACAGTTGCAATAGAAAACCTCTACTTTCGTACGAAAACATAAGCCATTCGGAAGCTGCCACTGACAAAAGGGTTCTTAGGATAAGTTTTAATAATAATAATCAAACTGATAATTTTAATTCTAATTTACTGGCAAAAAGTAACAACAAACGTAGTAATGACCCCGTAATCGCTAAAATGTCTCAGTCTTTGATAGCATCAACGAATGCAAATAGTAAATATTATAAAAATATATGTGTCAATGGCCACATGTTAAAGTCATATATCGACTTTGGAAGTGATTGTAGTCTTATCACATTTTCAATTGCTAAACATTTGTGTCTCATTGAGGATAGTAAGGAATTGCCAATTATTAAAGGGTTCGGTAACTCTACGATTCAGCCAAAGTTCCGTACAACTATTCAAGTTAGAGTGGATGAAGTAGAAACGGATCTGACTGTACTAGTTATTGACGATGAGTTTTTGCCTGCTGCCCTTCTCATAGGTCAAAATTTCACGGAACTACCCTCGGTAACAGTTTTAAAAGATGAGCATACTTTATTCTTTTATCATACGCCATCAGCAATGTCTTCTTCCTACGTTTCTATTAGTTTATATATTGATAAAGATATTACCATAGTGAAGGGAGGTCTAATAGAAGTGCATTGCAAGGAACTTTTCTCCGGTGATGTTTATTTTGATGGAAGTACTCGATTTAACCCTAATCAAGAGTATCATCTTCATCAGGGTTGTTACAAGATTGTCGACAACAAGGGCTTTTTATTCGTAACGTCCTTAACACCTAAATCTGTAATATTCAAAGCTGGCACTTTAATAGCAAGAGTAAGCCCAGTGGCAGAAACTAAAACTTTTAAAATAGATTCCCAAGATAAAACTGGTGTGGATTTATTGCCCCTTGATAAGTCACACATTAAAATCGGACATGATTTAGATAACGATACATCCGAACGCCTTTATAACCTTCTACAAAATTATAGAGTATGTTTTGCTCAAACCCTCAGTGAATTAGGTTGCGCTAGAGATGTCACAATGAATATTGAGCTACATGACAAAAGCCCAGTCGTATATAGACCATATCGATTGTCTTACACAGAACGACAGAAAGTTAGGGATATTGTTGACGATCTTGAAAAACACGACATTGTCCAAGAATCTGAATCTAATTATGCCAGCCCTATATTAATCGTTAAGAAGAAAGATGGCGAACCTAGACTGTGTGTAGACTATCGTGCTCTGAATAATAAAACAATTAAAGATAAATACCCCTTACCTATTATAGATGATCAAATTTCAAATTTAAGTGGAAATAAATTCTTTACAACTTTAGACTTGACTTCTGGCTATTACCAGATTCCCATGAGTGAGAGTAGTCGACATCTAACAGCATTCGTCACCCCAGATGGTCACTATGAGTTTAAACGCATGCCATTTGGGTTGGCAAATGCTCCAGCAGTGTTTCAAAAAATGGTCAATAAATTGTTAGGCTCTCGTAGATTCGGTTCTATACTAGCATATATGGATGATCTTCTTGTTCCATCTGCAACGATTAATGAAGGTTTCGAAAAACTGGAGGAGGTTTTGAATCTGCTAAAAAACGCTGGCCTCACTTTAAAATTGTCGAAATGCCGCTTCTTTGATAAAACAATTGAATATCTAGGATATGAAGTTTCGAATGAAGGAATTAAGCCTAGTGAACGAAAAATTGCAGCTGTCAAAGACTTTCCTGTTCCCACAAATACTCACGAACTTCGACAGTTTTTGGGTCTGGCGAGCTACTTTAGAAAATTCGTCAAAGGTTTTGGTGAAATCGCTAGGCCCCTGACTAAACTTCTAAAAAGGGATATCCCCTGGCAGTGGTCTTCAGATCAAATGAATTCATTTTTGTCATTAAAGTCGCAACTAATAGAACGTCCAATTTTGGCATTATATGACCCAAAATTAGATACCGAATTGCATACCGATGCCAGCTCGTTAGGTTTAGGAGGTATGCTCATGCAATGGCAAGTACATCCTAGGGTCCTTAAACCCGTGGCTTATTTTAGTAGGCAAACTACGCCAGAAGAGAAACATCTGCATTCCTACGAACTGGAAACACTAGCCGTGGTTTGCTCGCTAAAAAAATTCAAGCCTTATCTCTTAGGACTTAAATTCTTAGTATACACTGATTGTAATGCACTTAGGACTACTTTAACCAAAAGAGATCTAATTCCACGCATAGCTCGGTGGTGGTTACAAATCAGCGAATTCGATTTTAGTATTGAGTATCGCCCTGGCTCTCGTATGGGCCACGTTGACGCTCTTAGTAGAAATCCATCTTCCGTTGCTGATCTGACAAATTCTTTAAGCATATTAAATATTACTACTGGCAATTGGATAGTCACTCTTCAAACCGCCGATTCTGAACTACAAAGAATCATGCAAATTTTAAAACCAAATACCGATAATGACAGATCTGAAATTAGAAAGAATTACATTATTAAAAATCACACGCTGTACAGAAAAATCGATCGAATGAATTACGGTTAGTTGTTCCGAAAGATGCAAGATGGCAAATTTGTAGAGCAAACCATGATGACATCGGTCATTTTGGGATTGCTAAAACATTAGATCGCATTCAGAGCCAATATTGGTTTCCTAAATTACGCTGGTTTGTAAAAAAGTACGTGGCCGCTTGCATTGATTGCGCTTATAATAAAGATAATGTTGCTAAGAATCGTAGAGGCCTTTTACACCCGATTGAAAAAATTGAAAAGCCATTTCATACCTTACATATCGATCACCTAGGACCGTTTGTTAAAAGCAAATTCGGTAATATGTATATTTTAACAATAGTTGATGCATTTACAAAATACTTGTTTGCGAGACCTGTCAAAGATACAAAGAGTAAAAACGTCATTAAGGTTTTACAGAATATATTTATTGATTTTGGTGTGCCATATAGAATAATTTCTGATCGGGGAACTGCTTTCACTTCGGGTTTATTTAGAGACTTTTGTAGTAGTAACGGCATAAGACACGTACTTAATGCAGTTGCTTGTCCCAGGGCAAATGGCCAGGCAGAAAGGTTTAATCAAACCATCCTTACTTCTTTGTCTACGCAAAACTCAAGTAAAGACGAACGAAACTGGGACCAGCAATTAGGTAAAGTTCAATGGGGAATAAATAATACGGTAAACTCCACCACAAAAAAGTCGGCATCGGAATTGCTGTTCGGTGTGCGATTAAATGGGTCTACTGACAACATGTTAACGGTCACAGAGTCTTTAGATAGTACTCCGTCAACTTCTACAAACATAGACGAAATTAGACATCAGGCTTCATTAAACATTAGTGAATCTCAAAAACGACAAAAATATTATCACGATTTAAATAGTTCTCCTGCTGTCATATACTCTGTTGGCGACTTAGTAAAAATTACGAAAACAAATTATTACAATGACGGAAAAAGTAAAAAATTAATGCCTAAATTTATGGGTCCATTTAAAATCATAAAATGCTTAGGTAACGATCGTTATGAAATTGCTAACGTGCCTGGTTTTAATGCTAAGCGATACGATGGTGTCGTTGCAGCAGACAGAATGCGACCCTGGATCCATGTCCAGGCATTAGAGTTGAACAAGTCTTCTGGTTCTGAATCCTCCTCTGAGTCAGACAATGGCACAGAATTGGACAAATAATACTATTTAACAGGTCTAACATGTATTTATGTATAACTTATACAATAATTTAATGTATTGTGATATCAGATTTATTTACATATTGTGAACATATTCATAGTAGTTACCTTATAATATTAAGATTTGTTTCTTGAAAATGTATGTAATAGTAATAAAATTATAATGTCGTTAGTTAGAGTGTTGTGATTGCGGACTCCGGAGATAGTCCGCTGTAGGATGGCCGAGTGTTGTGATTTATTATATTTTTATAAAACAGTACTTTATTTTAAGTTCAATCACTCAACTGACTTTTCAATTACTCAATTGAGAGACGGAATTGTTTCAATTACTGTTACTTATTTCGAAAAATCAAGAATATATTTGTATTTTGTTTCATATTTTAATCTAATTGAAAATAAATGTAATTTAGATGAAGACTTTATTTTATTATTGTATTCCGGAAGTACTTTTAAAAATTAGTGTAAGTTGTTGTTTTGATAACGAGTTATCTTGTAGTCAGCTAAGGTGATCGAAAACAGTCTTCTTCGAGACGAGCTAGAGGTAACATCTACTGTGGAAAAATATTGTATTAATTAATTATTAGAGGCAGTATAGTGTTTAAGTGTTGGCAATTAATAGTTAGTTGAAATAATAAACATATATTGAAGAACGAGTTGGATTTTATTACATACGAGTATGTTTGTTTGACGAGCTCGGTGACGCAGTCGTCAATGAAGCGACATTGAGTGTCCAAGAACGTCACAATTGACTTTTAAAACGTGATCGCAGGTTGTCTGCTGTTGTAATGTCATAAATATATATTTTTTATTATTAAAAAATTCAATGGCAGGCACTGCGGTTTCGAGTGTGTTTTATAAAATTTCTAAAGTTCAGATAAAAATTTGTGTTGTTTAGCAAAGTTAAAATTTATATAATGTTATTTACTGTAATTCACTCTTTATCTCCTTTTTATATTTTTTAATACTTATATTAATATAATTACCAAGAAATTATAAATATCATTATAACATGGCGCGCAATGTAAGAAACCTCACAATGCGCGCCGTGTCGATAAGACCGCCTTCCGTAACTGGTTCTTGACCCAACTGCCGAGCGAGAGTCTCTCAAAGTGACGAGGCTCTTTGCTGTATAAGTCCGTTCACTGTAACGACTACCGAAGCAACTATGGTCGAGTCCACATGCTACATAGTGGTAACCTCGTGAGCCCAAGTCCAAGTACGACAGAGCGAGCCTTATATCCTCTGCCCACATATTGGGACTTCTGAACACGCCCAAAGGAAGCATCGCCGGGTATAGTCAATTCCGATTTCACCTACGGTCTAATAGTATAACTAGCATTAATATGCACTTTGCTAAAATATTATTAGTCTGCCGACCGCTGGCTCTCAGCCTATGACTATTGGGGTAATAATATTATAGTGAGGAGTCGTTGCCACAGCTAAAAGAACAATGAGAAGAAGAAGAATTTGTAATAAACACCAGCTTGAAATTTAAATTCAAAAGAAGTCCCGTAGACGCAATGCTGCAGTCGCTAGTCAAAATGTTGCCAGCACTGTATTTTTATTTTACTTCTTTGTATTTCTGTAGTAAATTCCTCCTCGCTAGTAATTTTTAACTGGACGATGTCTGTACATTGGAAATATTTAAAAAAAGTTTATGTGGGGGGTATGAGTAAATCAAAAAATAAAAGCCAAAATCGTTTTTAGAATTTTTATCTGTATGTTTGTTTAATATCACGTAAAAACTACTGCACCGAATTGTATGCGGTTTTCACAGTTGTGTTTCTAAAGGTCCAACTTAAAATCTGGTATATTTTTTTACTTATGTATCTTATATAGAAGTGGTGTCATTGCATAGGGCTACTCCACGCGGGCAAAAGCTAGTTAAGTCATGTGCAAATAAAAAACAACAAATATATATATATATATATGACTATGCCTATATATATATATATATATATATATATATATATATATATATATATCTGGACTGGACCCTTACACACCAGACCTCTCGTTTTTTTACGTTCATAGCTCTTTACATGCGCGCTTGCCGATTCTTACGACTCTTGACCTCATCTTGATAAATCAAGACCAATTCGGTCATGATAGGTGAGTCTTCGCATTCATTAACTCCTAAATCCTTCTGCTTTCGCATTATAAATCTGTTTGGTCATTCTTAAATCACGCATTCGTTCTATATGTCCGAACCAACGGAGCAAGCCTTTTCCTACCTTACACCGACACTTTCTTGCAGACCAACACTCTTCTTTACGTTATGATTTCAAACGCGTTCTGCAAGTGTTACGCCACAGACTCATTTCAACCGCATTTATTCTACTTTCATGTTCTTTCGGCCATATCCAGCTCTCGCCTCCAAATAATAATAAGCAAGTATAATTAAAATACATGATTTAATTAAGCATTTTAAATTTTTTCGAAGTAATTATGTTCATTTAACGGGGTAATTCCACTCATAGAGCAGTCACTGTCACTGTAGTGATCAGATTCAGTATCACTATCACTCGCGGTGTATATGATAAACCTTTCCATAGTAACATCTATTAATCCATCATTTTTAAAATACTGCTCTTCTAAATGCGCCACATGCTTACATTGGGCTTTCCAATCTTCAGGTGTGATGCTTGCAAAAGCAGCTTCTGTCAATATGACGATTTCTTTCGCATCCTGGGCCACATTTTTTTCCTTCACCTCCTTCCACCCTTCTTTTCACAACGCTTCAAATTTTTTCTATAGGATTTAAATCGCAATGGTAAGGGGGTAATCTTACAACCTCATGTTGTGCTGCTTAAGCAATTCATCAACGGCAAAGATTGGTTGACCTTTGTTAGTTTTAATAATATCATACAAAACTGGCTTGATCCAGTTTTCCTCAAAATATAATTCCTTTTCTCTTGGCCAGTCCTGCATTTCCGATTTTAAACTAGACATGGTCGGTACTTTATTGACTTGGGTGCAGTGGTATGCAGCGTTATCCATTACCACAAGGCAGTTTTCAGGTAAATTGGGTATAACTTTTCAATCATCCATTTCATAAAGTTTTTTGCATTCATATCATCGTGGTAATCAGATGATTTTGTTTGTGATTTGAAAATTAATAGTCCATTTTCCACGAAACCATTTTCAGAGCCAGCATGTGCAATTATCCATCTATTTCCAACAGAGTCAGAAATTAAAACTCCTTGTTCTTCGTCACTTTGCCAACATTTTTTCACATGATATGTGGGGTGAACATATGCTTCATCTAAAAACACAACAGGCCGCTTATCAACTAATCTGTTTTTTCTCATCCTCTCTATGTACCTGGCACGCCAAGCTGTTATATCATAGCGTTCCATTAAAACTTTCCGTTTTGATTGACATCGTTTAAACTGAAATCCAATTGTTTTCAATATTCTTCGTAGTGTTGTGTTACTTCCTTAAAAATTTATATCTTGTTTTAATTCAAGTCTCAATTTATTGACAGTAGGCAATTCCTTTTTCACTAAATAGAAGAAATGTATTTTTTGACGTATGACTGAAATATCAAAATCGTCTAAATCAATTCTTTTAGGATGTGGCTTACTTTTTCCCGGTGTCACAATTTTTAGTTTTTGATTGCTCGTTGTCGCAATTTTACCTTCACTAGTAATTCTAGTAACAGTCTTTTCTGAAACACCTGTAACCAAAAGTTATAAAATGTACATACTTACTAATAGGAGTCATATCGTTCTAAGTATATAGTATTCAACTAGTTAGGCTAAGTATACTCCAATCAAAATGAAAAACAAATAAATAACATCAAAATTTAGGGAAACTTCATCATTTGGCAACCCCAAATATTACCTGTCATGGCAGCGACGCGAGCTCGAACGTTTTTTAATGGAATTAGAACGCCATTATTCTTCCTTTCTTTTTCACAAAACTCTTTCAACTTGAGAATCATTTCTCTGCCTTCACTTTTTATCACTTTTGGCATCGTAAAAACTGGAATGGACCAAAAAAATACACTAGAAAACACTGACCCAAACGAGACGAACGAATGTCAAGCAACGAGAACATGGCGGGGCTGTCATTTTTAGTTCCCTGTTTTGTCGTGGGACTTGTTTCGTGGCGCCGACTCTACTTACCTCCTTAAATTTCATTGATGCTTATTACTAAATGATTTTTTTTGTTAGATATTTAGATAATTAGCGTTTACATCAATATTTATTAAGGAAGTAGTTTTAATATTGTTATCTTTCATTAAACTTGTATTTGCTCGCTTCGCAGTTACTGATTATAATCAATATATTATAGTAGCACTAATATTTCATTTCATAGAACAAATTCGTTTAATTAAAAATATCCAAAAGATAAAAAAACATTTCTTATCGAATTAACAAACGCATTTAGCTCAATCAAAGTTGATAATTTTAATTAAAACTAGGTCATTAACCATTTCATGCACATAACTAATATACTACTATTATATAACAAGTTTATTTCGTTAGATGTTTCACAATGTGATTATTCAATGATATTCAACATTTCTAAAAAAAATCCAGGAAAAATAACTAATCAGTTAAATCTTCAAGGCAGTTTTTATATGCCAGTCGGGTTGCTTCAATGCGCCCGACCTCTCTTTCGCCAGAACCTCGTTAATTCGCAGGGTGCCCTACGTGCAGGTAAGATTGACTTTAGCTGTAAAGACGATAATAAACCACGGACCCAAAAACTCCGCCTTACGAGAAATACAAATAAGTTTTACAGGTTTTATTCTAAAAATCTTTAATATGTAATTAACTGAGTTGTGTTTACTCTACAGCAGTTTACAGTAAAATACTTAGGGAAGATTAGACCAAAACCGGGTATGGGGGGTAAAACCGGGACGCACGCGCCGTGCGCCCGCTCAACGCAGCGAAGACCCTTAATGTTAAACGAACATTGCTTGAACCTTCATTATGGCACTCTTTATTGGTTATTTAATTACTTTTTATCTTTGGTGCGCTTGGGGTAATACCTACCTCAGGTCATCCTTTATTTTTTAAACGATATTTTGTATGATAAATTGTTACAGTTTACAATAAAATGCCACGAAATTATAAAAGAACGACGAACCGACAATCGTGGACTGAAGAATGTATGAAAAATAGCATTTTAGAAATGATAAACGGAAAATGTGGATATCGTCTCGCTTCCCAAAAATTTTAGGTACTAACCACAATGGACCTTGGAAGATAGAATAAAGAAGTACCGTATAAATAACAATGTCAAAGTTGCTTCAAAGAAACGCCTAGAATGGTTTTAAAACTGTTTTTACTGCTGAGCAAAAAAATTTAATGTGCTAGCTCAGAAGATCTTGTAACTCAATTGTTCAGATTAACGTAAAGGAATTTTCGTTATCTTGCTGAAAAATATAGTAGTGATCAATTTTAACAAAGCATTCAACAAAATCTCGATTAAAGCTAGACCGACACGTTCGACTGAATATAATCGCGACTGTCGCTGAGGCTGACAATTACACGCTCTCGCTACACAGAAGGCTACGCCGGAATAATTTATTTCGACTGAAGATTATTTCTCTGGTGCTGCATCAGCTAAGCAACTGCATATTATCACGTCGAGATAAATTATTCCCTCTAGCCTTCTGTCGGCCCACTGCATGTCGGAATTTCATTAAACGATAAACAATGTGTCGATCTAGCGTATTTTCGGCCTCAATGACCGTCGCGATAGCGTTCAGTCGAGATAATCTGTGTTCTGTTTCGTCTTCTGTCGATCTACTACACGTCGAAATTATGAACTGTCGGCCTAGCGTTCATCGAGTTTTTGTCTGTCGGAATTATGTGGTAGAATTGAATAATTTCATTGTGCGTTCATAAGCAATGTTGAAAGCTTATTTAGTTGTAAAATACATATGCGCTTCTTGTAAGTAAAGATTTTACTTTGTTTATGTTTATAGTTCCAAAGGTGCATAATAGATGGCGCTGTGCAGTTAATGTAAGCAATTAAATGGCGCTATTAAGTTTTATTTTGTTTTTATGACCCTGTGCGGTCAAGTGTGTGTCTTCGTCTACTCTTTTTGAAGATAGATCAATATACGGGTTAATTGGCAGCAAGTATTTTATTGCCATATGGTACAAAAATTCACCCGCATCATCACTCCACTTTGTACTTGGTTGTACAAAATTTTGGTTCTTCGAGCCGACTTTGGATTAGTCGGAAGGTGACGCACGGGAGTAATTGTGCGTTTTTGCGTCATTGTGTTTGGCTGGGCAAGTGGATCGCTTGCGCAAACTGGCCAAGGTTTTCAGCTGCAGCTAGGTGCAAGGAGGTGCACCAGGCCATAGCAGACAGTGCCGAGGCGACACCTGTCAGGAACCCGGCAAGGCGAGGCGGAGAGGAGTGCGGGGCGCGGGATGCGCCTGCACATGCTACATACAGTCCATTAAGTAAGGTGATACCAGGAAAACTTGTGAGTGATTTTAAACCTTATTACATAGAAAAAGTTAACTTGAAAAAAAATCATAGTGAGATTGGTGATAATCAGTAGTGCTACATTTTGAAGAGGAATTTGAACTTTATTTATTTGGACATTTTAACTTTAACGTTTAACTTCTAAATTTCAACTTAGAATAATTTTCAAATTGTTATCATAGACTTAGTTAATTTTAAGCAAAATAGTGGTCAGACGGGGAACCTATGCCCGATTTTTTTTTGCACTGTGTGTCTCTAAAACACTTAGAATATTTTTAAAGAAGTTTCATTAACTTGTAAAATTTTCATTGTTGGGTTTGGACTTAGAATATTTTGTTGTTGTCAAACACTTGTAAAATTTTTATGATTTGGTTTGGGACTTGGAAAAATCTCGTTGGAGTCAAACACTTATAAAATTGTGGTTTGTTTTTAAACTTATTTTTGCCTTGAGGTGTCAGATAAAGAGTAGTTCTGTACATCTTATTGAGGAATAATAACAACTGGTGAATTCATAATTAAATAGGTAAATTTATTAATAAAAAAAAATGGAAGAATTAATTAAAGTACAGATTAATACACATAGTCGCATTTCCAAGGCTCAACAAAATTATAAAAAGTCTCCGAAAGAGCGAATAACGCAACAATATGTAGAAATTAGACTAGAAACTTTAGATAATTTATGGGATAAATTTAATGACACGCATGAAAATATTGTAAGGCTATGTAAAGATGAAGAAAAAGAAAGGTACTTTAAAGATGATACGTATGGTTTAGTTGAAGAAGTGTATGTGGAGTACAAAACCGAGCTTAAGTGTGTGCTGGATTCCTTTCTTAAAAAATCAGGTAAAATTGGTACAAAGGTAGCAGAATCCAATACTGTGCACGGTGTAACTTCAAACATTCGGTTGCCACCAATTGTAATACCTACGTTCACAGGTTTTTATTCGGAATGGACCACATTCCGTGATTTATTTTTATCATTAGTGCATACCAACGCACAGTTGGATGATGTGCAAAAAATGCACTACTTAAAAGGGTATCTGTCCGGGGAACCAGAGCAGCTACTCAGACAGATTCCCATTTCTGAAGCAAACTATGAGAGAAGTTGGATGTTATTGAATTCGAGATACAATAACAAAAAAATATTGTGCAATTCAATTTTGAAAACATTATTAAGTCAGCGCAACATCAGTGGGGAATCGTCAGCAATGCTGAAAAATTTGATTGATACCACTACAGATTGCTTAAGCGCGCTCACAAATATTGGGGTAGATGTGAGCTCGTGGGATGTCATCGTAATCCATTTGGTAACATTGAAGCTTGACGTGGATTCCAGAAAAGAGTGGGAAATCCACGTCAGCAATGTTAACGGCCTGGATGAACTTCCAAGGTTTTCCCAATTCACAGACTTCTTAACAAGACGATATCGCGCGTTAGAATTTCTGGAACCCAAGTCAACAGCTTCAGGTAGAATTCCAAATGCTCAGACACATGGTGTAAATAAGCCTAAGGTTCTTCACGTAGCTAACCTGGAATGTGAATATTGTACAGGTAATCATAAAATTTTTAATTGCAAAAGGTTTGCAAATGACGACGTTGATAGTCGTAGACAATTCATTGAGCAAAATCGTTTATGTTTTAATTGTTTTGGTCACCACGCGGCTAAGTTTTGTCAAAGTGGTTCAAGTTGTCGAGTTTGCAAACGGAAGCATCACTCGTTGCTTCATTCTAACAATAATAACTTTGAAGGTCCAATTAGGTCTGGGGATTCATCCAACGCTAATATTAGTTCCGTGAAATCTAGTAAGGTTTTCTTATCGGCGTCTGATGAAGGTAGCAAGGGTTCATCTGCTAGTGAGATGGCGGAGTCATCCAGCGCGATAGATAATAACACTGTAGTAACTTGTCATTCGTCAGGGCAGTTTCCTGTCCTTAATCAAGTACTTTTGGCCACGGCTCTGGTTAAAGCCGAGTCATCCAACGGAGAACATCATCTTATTAGGGCATTACTTGATCAAGGTTCCCAAGCCTCATTTGTTACTGAAGCAGTAGCTCAAGCCTTAGGTATCAGGAAGATACCAGTGCAGGGTCGTGTATCTGGATTGGAAGGCAACGAAAATGTTTCGGTAAAATACATGGTTCAGTTAAAAAATCATCCCAGGTTTGATTCTAACATAGTAATCACGCTTCAAGCATACGTCCTAAAATCCATTACGTCATTTCTTCCAAGTAAGAAGGTAGTTGAATTGGACTGGATAGAGGCAACTGATATGGTTCTGGCTGACCCCCATTATCACATACCTAATCAAATAGATATTCTATTAGGAGCTGATGTGTATAGTCAAGTTATCAAGAGTGGAATCAAACGGGGACGAGAGGGTTCGCCAGTAGCGCAAAATACGTCACTGGGTTGGGTCCTCTCAGGAACTATACCACAAATTCAAAATGGCAACATTGTTGTAATGCATGCCGTCAAGGAAAACGATGATTTCCTGAAAAGGTTTTGGGAAATGGAAGCCGATCCCAAGAGTTCATCAAAAATCTTGTCAGATGAAGAAGAAGAATGTGAGAGATTTTTTGCACAAACAACTTGCAGGGACTCGCAGGGTCGCTATATAGTGAGGCTTCCATTTCGTTCTCAAATCGAGTTTGAGGATTCAAGGGAAATTGCGAAGAGAAGGCTGAGGTCATTATATACAAGGTTTGGAAAAAACGTGACTTTGAAGGAAGATTATTCAAAGGTGATGGAAGAATACCTACACTTAGAACATATGGAGGTAGTTCCTGTCGAAGAGAGGAATAGGAAGGGAACATTTTATCTTCCTCATCACGCGATTATACGGAACGATAAAGACACAACTAAACTTAGAGTTGTATATGATGCATCATGTAAGGACAAAAATGGTATGTCCTTAAATGATAATCTTATGGTAGGGCCTAATCTCCAGCCGGAATTACGACATCTACTGATGAGGTGGAGGATGCATCCTATCTGTTTGGCAGCAGACATCATAAAGATGTATCGTCAGGTGAAGGTGGCTCCACAAGACGCAGATTATCAGCGGTTGTTGTGGGATGAGCAGTGGAATAGAAAGGGTCAGGATAATGAAAAACTTGAAAAAACAAAAACAAATATTCAAGAATATCGTTTATTACGTGTAACTTTTGGAACAGCTTCAGCTCCCTACTTAGCGGTGAAGGCTCTTCAGCAACTAGCTTCTGATGAAGGTGCGCAGTATCCAGGAACATCTGAAAAAATATTAAAGGATTATTATATGGATGATCTACTCACGGGTTGCCAAACAGTAGATGAAGGGAAAATAATTTATGAGGAAATGAAAATGATATTAAAGAAAGGAGGATTTGAGCTTCAAAAATGGATGTCAAATAGCAATGAGCTCCTAGAACGTTTAAGAAAGGGTGAAAAAGGAAAGAATGTAGGAGAAGTAATAAACTTAAAAACGGATGAAATAGTCAAGTTATTAGGCATTACCTGGAATCGAAGTACAGATGAATTTCAGTACACGGTGTCACTTCCTCTGCAGACGGGACCTGTAACAAAAAGAAAGGTTCTATCAGACATTGCTAGATTATATGATCCTTTGGGATGGCTCGCTCCAGCTATAATCACAGCAAAAATTTTTATTCAAAGGTTGTGGCTAACAGGGTTAAATTGGGACGAAGAACTTCCAATACAATTATTACAAGATTGGTTAACTTACCGAAAGGATTTAGAAAATCTTGAAAACTTCAGTTTGCCTCGATGGATGTATACTCAAGCTGACGATCGATTGGTAGAACTTCATGGATTTGCCGATGCTTCGAATGCAGCGTATAGCGCGGTGGTGTATTTGCGTGCTATCGATTCAGAGGGCAATGTTCACGTCAGCCTGGTTACCTGTAAAACAAGAGTTGCTCCCATTAAACAGATATCGATCCCTAGGATGGAATTATGTGGGGCTACATTATTGTCTAAGCTACTGAGAGAGGTATCCGAAATTTTAAATATCAAGCGTTCACATATCCGTGCTTGGTCAGATTCAGAGGTGGTCTTGGCCTGGTTGCGTGGACATCCTAGCAAATGGCAGACATTTGTAGGAAATCGGGTGTCGGAAATTTTAAATACTTTAGACTCAAGTCATTGGTCACATATTTCCTCCGGTCAAAACCCTGCAGACTGCGCGTCGAGGGGCTTGAATCCGTCGGAATTGTTAAACAATTCATTGTGGCTTCGGGGTCCTTTGTTTCTCCGTGATCGAGTTATAAAATATTCGAAACCGAAAATTAAGGAAACGGGTTTGGAAATGAAGAAGGTTCATTTCATAGAAGTGGATGAATTTATATGGAGCAAATATTCTTCTTTAAGTAAGCTGGTTAGAGTAGTTGCTTATTGCAGGCGTTTCCTACGCGTAAAGAAACAAGTGAGCTCTAATCACTGCAGTAACTATCTCACAGCAGAGGAATTAAAAGAAGCCACATACACTTGCATTAGGAAGTGTCAACAAGAGCATTTTGCACAGGAAGTATCTTTCTTACAAAGGAGCGAACCTAACAAAATAAAGGGTCCTTTGAAACCTTTGAATCCCTTTATTGACAGTTTTGGGCTGCTACGGGTAGGAGGGCGCTTAGAAAGATCTCAGCTGAGCTCCGACATGAAACACCCCATTCTACTCCCAAGGAAATCGCATTTCACGCAACTGATTGTCGGGGATGCTCACTTGAGAACTCTGCATGGTGGACAGCAACTAACGTTAACGTATCTGCATGCCAAATATTGGATTTTAGGTTCCAAATTGGTGGTAAAATCTTATGTCAGAAGATGCGTCACCTGCGTTAAAGACAGGGCGAAAACAACAACTCCTTTAATGGGGCAACTTCCAGCAGCTAGGGTTACGCCTACTAAACCCTTCAGAAGTTGCGGTATTGACTACGCTGGACCAATCAGTGTGCGGACAACAAAAGGTAGAGGTCACAAAGCTTACAAGGGTTACATTTGTCTGTACATTTGTATGGCCACTCGAGCGATACATTTAGAGGTCGTGAGCGACCTTACAACTCAAGGCTTCTTAGCCTCTTTTAAGAGATTCGTTGCGCGTCGGGGAAGATGCACAGATGTATGGAGCGACAACGGCACTAATTTTGTGGGTGCTTCCAGAGAATTACAGCAACTTTTCATTGTAGAAAGGTCAAATATGCTGCAGGAGGTAGCAGAGTCCTTAGCCTCCGAGGGTATATCTTGGAACTTTATCCCGCCACATTCACCAAATTTTGGAGGCTTATGGGAAGCCGGAGTTAAGTCGGTAAAAACTCATTTAAGAAAAATTATTGGTGACTCGACCTTAACTTATGAGGAATTGGCTACAGTACTGGCTCAGATAGAGGCGTGTTTGAATTCTCGGCCTCTGTCACGACTTGAATCTCACTCTGGTGATATAGAGGTTCTGACACCGGGACATTTTCTGGTGGGTGAACCCTTGGTTATTCCACCCGACCACGACTTTGAGACTCCAAATGTCAGTAGTCTTCGTAGATGGCAGTTAACACAGAGGTTAGTGCAAAATTTTTGGCGACGATGGTCCCAAGAATATTTAACACAATATCTACACAGATACAGGTGGTCCTACCAAACCCCTGAACCACAAATAGGAGATGTAATATTAGTGAAAGAAGGTGACTTACCTCCCTGCAAATGGCTTCTTGGTCGTGTGGTGACTAAACATCCTGGGTCCGACAACATCACGCGTGTAGTCACTTTGCGAACTAAGAATACACTGATCAAAAGACCAGTGTCAAAAATTTGTATACTTCCTATAACGGAATAATATTAGCATAAATTTGTTACTTGGTAAGTTTTATTTATAACAGTTACCATTTGCCAAGGACCATCAGGTTAAATTTCTTTGGATATTTGTTAATTTTATCGCATGGTGGGCGGTTCCGACTTTAGTTAAGGACTATATGGTCTATATCGTCCTTGGTGGGCGGTATGTTGAAAGCTTATTTAGTTGTAAAATACATATGCGCTTCTTGTAAGTAAAGATTTTACTTTGTTTATGTTTATAGTTCCAAAGGTGCATAATAGATGGCGCTGTGCAGTTAATGTAAGCAATTAAATGGCGCTATTAAGTTTTATTTTGTTTTTATGACCCTGTGCGGTCAAGTGTGTGTCTTCGTCTACTCTTTTTGAAGATAGATCAATATACGGGTTAATTGGCAGCAAGTATTTTATTGCCATATGGTACAAAAATTCACCCGCATCATCACTCCACTTTGTACTTGGTTGTACAAGCAACGATAGTTAAATTCAACCCTATGAGGGAAATGAACCTCATTTTTACCCGACTACAGCGAGCCCAAACGGAGTAATAATATCTAGGAGGAGAGGAGTAGTAAGTAAAAATAAATGTCTTTTAAAGTATCTGTTGTGTAAACAAATACCAAGTATAGCTACTTTTAGATAGAGATTAATTTTGTCTAGCTAAATGTTTTCTGATTTGTAAAGGGTAAGTTTACCATTTACTTTTTTCGAGTAGAGCATAAAAGGCAGCATAACTCGTCCGATCTGTATGTATAGTGTGTAAATGTTGCAAAAACGACTCCTTCGTTTAATTTATGATTACGACTTTTTATTCAGCTATTTCATTGTAAATGTATATTAAACAGTTAAAAAATAGGTATAGGTAGGTAGTACAGTTGTAGTCGTCATATCGGACTTCATCGATGCAATTTCAGCGCTGTCACAGCGGTGAGGCGGCTATACGTATATATCGTCCAACTACTGAGTATTTATTTCCTGGACGCACCAAAACCAATATCTTTACTCTTTAAAACCAGCCTCTATATATACATATAATCATAATATGCAAATCTCATATGTAATCCCATAAATATTCCACCACATTCAAATAGTCCCCAAAACATTCTAAAAGTAACCTGCAGACACCATCTTTACGCATTCCTAATCGCAATGGTGGTGGAAAGTGGTGGTAGAAATTTCCTCCCTATCCCACACTAAAGCACTTCATTATTACTTTCCTACATATTAACATGATCGCAAAAAAATAGTTTTTCACATTGACGGTGTTGAAAAGGAGCCTTCGTGGTTAGCAAAATTATTTTCACACTATTAAGGTTACTAAAATTAATTTCTCACCATTACAGCTGTGTGTGAAATTGGAAATTCACGCACGATTCACGGGCGTAAATTTCCATTGCAAGAAAATATACGGATTCGTAGGATTTTCACATCAAACGTTATGTAAGTGCCTTGGACACATAAATGTATTTGTGAAGGTTTTTTATTTCTAAAATCTGTGCTAGTTGAAAATGTCACTCCTTTTGTTTGTAGTATTTTTGTAATTCACTTGATATTTTTCCAATTTTCGTATTACGCACTTCGCAGATCCGGGATGGAAATGGTATTTATTTCTCACTGTAATAGACTTAAGAGGAATTCGCGCCATTTTTACCTTTTGTCTACGGAATCAAATATGAAAACATTTTACAAGCGTTCGTTAGTCTTCTATATCTAAACATAAAAATTAATTAGTCTTATTTTTGAGACTAATTATTTTTTTCGAAAATTACTTTGTATTCGACCGATTCGAAAATATGTTTTAAATGTACCAAACATTACCGGGATGATTTAAAAAGATATGACAAGTTCCTAGTTTATAAAAGATACTTATAAACTAGGAAGATTTAGAAAAAGCACGCGGGCGAAATCGCACCATGTAGTAACTCATAAAATTACACCAGGAAAACGTAATATATATTATGCTGCATGTAAGATTTACTTTCGTTTCACGCATATTGAGAATCGAATTATTATGGATACTGGAGCAGTGGCTTAGGAAAACAGTTACATTCCATACTTAGCTTACCAACCTCACCAACTTTAGTTGATACAGCAAGACATTTTCTTTCTATAAACTACATCATATGGTTACTATTAAGAAGTTCGTTACAGCGTAGTAGTCGATAGTGTTACTAGTACAACTACTAAGTGATAATATTCCGCCTCACAATGCGCATATCGCGCCTGATGGTTGGCGATCCCTACAGCATTTTTACGGCATACAATCACAAATTAAATTATTAAAAAAGCGAACAGATCCGGATATTATATAAAAAAGTTCGCTACTTCAATTCAAGACTGGTCAAAAATATCATTATTATTTTTTCCATACAACGTCGGGAGGCATACAAGCATAAGGCCCACCTGAAGCGGTTACCGTAGCCTATGAACGCCTGCAATACATTAAGTATCACCCGCGCGAAGCCACCTCTGCTGTTAACACAGCAACTCCTTAGGAGTTTACAGGTGACTTCACTCACTCGCAGGAACACGACAATCTAGTGAGTTATTAGTTGTTTGCGGTTTTCTGTGAGGTGGAGGTACTTCCCCACACGGGCTAATTTGAACTTACCTTCATACCCAACCTCTCCTGTCCTGTGTGAGAATCAAAACCCACGAGCGTAGGTGTCAAATTAGCGTTACTAACCACTGCGCCACCGAGCACGTGAAAAATAATAATATGCTTATTATGTAACTGCATTAGTATCGCTCACGCGTTGATGCCTCCTGTGATGACGCTGTACCTAAAGCTTTGTAGAAACCTGGTGACAAACTCACAAAACGACAATAATCCTATAAAGACTTGTTATTTTTCTGCGGTATTTGAATGGTAAAGGCACTTACCGTGGCGTTCCGCTGGTTATGAAATGTCTCTGTACCCTCCCTCTTACCACATGCTGGTGGTACGATCCGCTCTAAGATAATGGTGAGCACCAAAATACTTTTCATAAAGAACAAAGAACTTCGTAAGAAGTTTAGAGACAAATAAATCAACCGGTCTTGTCACCGGTGAAAAGGGTTTGTTTAAACTCGGAAATGATTAAACTTGATAATGTCTAAGTTTAAATTTATTGTACAGATCTGAATCTACAATGGCGTTTAATAATTGGAGTTTAACGTTAACAAAAGGATAATTAGAAAAAAAAAATTAAAGGACAGAAAAATGGAAATTAATGAGAGAAAAGGTGGTTTATGTATTCTACAGATCGTACTCATGCCGCGTGCCGTCGTACGTAGGTAACGAGTTGAGCTCCGAAGAGTTGTTCGATATCAAAAATGAAATTTAATTACAGAAAAATGGAAATTAATGAGGGAGAAAAGGTGGTTTATGTATTCTACCGATCGTACTCATGCCGCGCGCCGTCGTACGTAGGTAACGAGTTGAGCTCCGAAGAGTTGTTCGATATCAAAAATGAAATTTAAGGACAGAAAAATGGAAATTAATGAGGGAGAAAAGGTGGTTTATGTATTCTACCGATCGTACTCATGCGTAGCGTTACTAACCACTGCGCCACCGAGCACGTGAAAAATAATAATATGCTTATTATGTAACTGCATTAGTATCGCTCACGCGTTGATGCCTCCTGTGATGACGCTGTACCTAAAGCTTTGTAGAAACCTGGTGACAAACTCACAAAACGACAATAATCCTATAAAGACTTGTTATTTTTCTGCGGTATTTGAATGGTAAAGGCACTTACCGTGGCGTTCCGCTGGTTATGAAATGTCTCTGTACCCTCCCTCTTACCACATGCTGGTGGTACGATCCGCTCTAAGATAATGGTGAGCACCAAAATACTTTTCATAAAGAACAAAGAACTTCGTAAGAAGTTTAGAGACAAATAAATCAACCGGTCTTGTCACCGGTGAAAAGGGTTTGTTTAAACTCGGAAATGATTAAACTTGATAATGTCTAAGTTTAAATTTATTGTACAGATCTGAATCTACAATGGCGTTTAATAATTGGAGTTTAACGTTAACAAAAGGATAATTAGAAAAAAAAAATTAAAGGACAGAAAAATGGAAATTAATGAGAGAAAAGGTGGTTTATGTATTCTACAGATCGTACTCATGCCGCGTGCTGTCGTACGTAGGTAACAAGTTGAGCTCCGACGAGTTGTTCGATATCAAAAATGAAATTTAAGGACAGAAAAATGGAAATTAATGAGGGAGAAAAGGTGGTTTATGTATTCTACCGATCGTAATTAAAAATTAGTATCTTCGTCAAATCCTTAGGCTTAGGTAGCGAACCCCGATAATCCTAATGGATTAAGAAACGCAATGACGCTAAGAAGAAGAAGATTTATCAAAAAAGTCGTCAAGAGGTTTTTACAGGCCCAGCAATAAGTAAAGTCTAATCTACCATTGCATATGACTTATATATATATAAGGACTATAAAAAAGCCCTCGTGTATATCGAAATAGTTTGTGTTGTCAGTTGAGCAGGCAACTGATTTATTTGCATGTGAAGATTTTCAGGAACAGCGTTCCTATATGAAATCTATATGTTTGTCTGTGTGTGCGTGTCTGTCGCTTTTTTTCGAATATTCGAATTTTGATTTCAGATTCGGATTCAGCATAAAAAAGTAGAATAGGAATGTTCAGGGACACCGTTCCTATCTCTTAAGGAACACGGCCAAAATGGCCGACAAATTAAAAAAAAAATTGAATTGTTAGGGTGAGGCTGGGTGAGGTGTTCAACAGTGAGCCAGTGGTACTCAGTGAACCAATCATCTTAACTTTGTAAGCGCGACATTGCCAGCTCGTGCAACGAGCGCGAGAATGCTTGACTTTGACCGCCCCGCCCGGTCCCCAGTCGCGAGCGATCTAGAGCCACAGACGCCCGCGCAGTGGAACGTGTCGCGATTTTGTACGAAAAAACTAAATAAAATGGGAGTCCTATCTTTTTCGCTTATTAGAACTAGTTAATTACTTTCAGAGTCAATTTTTTTCTACCTTTGTTGAGACTATCTGTTTATCGTTTACGAATACTGTATCTACTCTAAAACTTTCCGGTTTTTTTACATAACCTAAAATATCGCATTGTGGATGTAGTACACAGTGAACCACGGAGGTAGCTTGAACAGTAAACCGGTTCACTGTGTACCACTTTCGTGTTGCAATGTTATGTTCGTACGTATTTTTCATTTTAAATCAAATATTAGACTTATTTATCTTTCATATATTTATTAAAATATATTTTTATGCACTGTTGACTATGTTAAGACATTTACGTTACTATTGCTTCAGAATGGGGCGAATCAAAACTGCAAAGCGAAAAATTGGTAACCATACCAAAGAAGACATGCTACGGGCTATTATGCTGGTAAAAAAATGGACAGTCCATTCAAACAGCTGCGGTTTAGCTTACCCAACTTTAAGAAGATATTTAAAAAAATTGAGGTTGATGAAACTATTAATTTAGTTCCAAACTATGAAGCAAATGCTGTGTTTAACGCGTACCAAGAAAATGAATTAAAGAAGTACATACTAGATTGCTCGAGCAAATTTTATAGCCTTACCTGTAAAGAAACACGACGTGTAGCATATCAAATGGCTATAATTAATGAAATTAAAGTTCCTCCGTCATGGGAAGTCAAAAAAATGGCGGGAAAGGAATGGTTGAGGTCAATCCGAAGAAAGCACCAAGACTTAAGTCTAAAAAAACCTGAACCATGCAGCTTAGCGCGAGCTTCGGTGTTCAATATCATAAATGTCGCCTAATTTCGGCAACGGAACTCGTGTTTATAATTTGGACGAGACCGCCACTACAACGGTACAACGCCCGCAAAAGGTTCTAGCTAGTAGAGGTAGCAACGTCTCAAAAGTTATTAGCGTCGAAAGAGGCGTATTAGTCACAACATGCTGCACTGTTTCAGCTTCTGGTCAAGCTTTACCACCAGCAATGGTCTTTCCGCGAAAGAAATTTAAAACACACATGCTTCATGGCACTCCTTCGGGGACCCTTGGTTTAGCTGCATCAACCGGATGGATGAATGCCGAGATCTTTGTAGACGTTATGAAGCATTTTATAAAACACACCTCCGCATCAATAGACAATCCGGCCCTTTTGATACTTGACAATCACAAGAGCCATTTGTCATTACGAGCATTGAATCTAGCTAAGTCTTCCGGTGTAACATTACTTACGCTGCCTCCTCACACAACGGGAAAACTACAACCGTTAGATGTGGGACTAAATGGTCCATTTAGAACCTATTACAACTCTGCTGTAGATTCGTGGCTACTTCGAAACCCTGGACAGACAGTAACTATCTACCACGTAGCTGAATGCGCTGGAGAGACCTATCTTAAAGCTATGACTCCAATAAACATTACTAATGCATTTAGAAAATGCGATATTTATCCATACAATGAATCGTTATTTACAGAAGAGGATTTTGTACCGAGTACTCTGACAGATAGATATACTATGATAGATAGATAGAGATGTGTGAGATACCTCAACAACAGCAAGCTTCCACTTCTAAATTCGTAAACAGTTTTATTTCGCCACAAAATTTTAGACCACCTCTAAAAGCCGACCCTAGGAAAATCAAGAAACGGAACAGACCCTTGGGAAGAAGCATGATAGCCACCGATACTTCTGAGAAAGATATAATAGCGACAAGGAAAAAGAAAGACAAAGTAAAAGCGAAAAAAGTGAAGACAGGAGATCTGTTTAAAGAAAACAAGAAATCTAAGAAAAAAAGCACCTTAATCATTGATGATGATGATTCTAGCGCAGAAGACCCTTTTAATGAATCTGAATCTATTAACTGTTATATAATTGACGAGCCAGGTGTTCCTCTGGCAATGCAAGCTTGCGCATTCTCAACTCGTTACTATTGCGACGATGCTGAAATGAATGTAAGTATATCGTCGCGATAATGATATCTTTCGTTCTATTTACACCACAGGGATACTTTGCCATACAATCTAAACCCCTCTTTGATTTTCTTTTAATGATTGATTAAGAATCACAACACCAAGGGTTAAGTCGAAATATATTTGTCGCATCAAAACAATTTGCCAACATTTTCCTCACAACAAAAACTTGATAAAAAGTTCGCACTTTCCAATCTGTGTTTCAATCTGTAACGCGATGCGTAAATAAAAAAAGTAAATATCTTTCAAGGCGTCCCTCACCGTGAACCAAAACTTAGACGAGTTATTATAAAAAGCGCCCCCAATTTTAAAAGAACATAAAATACTTACATCCTCACTTCCGCGCCCTTAAATTGCGATGGCGCCTACATAAAAGATTTCCCTTTTCACTCAAAAGTTTCTTGTACGTAGACATTATAAATAACTAAAGACTCACCAAAAAGATTAGAAGACTTGACGAATGTTTTTGACGATAAAAGGATTACTCACTTCTTTGTAATAAGTAACTACCTACCTACCTAGTGCTATCATCTACTTGCTTATTCAGTGTACAGGATTAAAACAAGAATAACATAACACTTGGCCTCAGTTCTATACCATTCTACCACAAAGTTCTTAGGGGTAAAGGCTAATCAGTGCAGGTTTGACTAGGTACAAGATGAAGTTAGTGCATTCGATTGAACGAGGTATAAAATCGACCCTACCAAGACACAAGTTTATGTGTATCCATGGGTATCCAGGACCTTTCAACTAAGTGGGTACATATGCAAAATTTTACATTCAATCTTCTCTGAACTCAAATAGAGCAATCTTGTCTTGACTCCTTAATAATAATCTTATCTAGACGTAATTTAGACCTGATTATCAACTTAGTCAGACCTGTATATAGCTTAACAGTAGTTTAATACTAAGAAAAAGTTACCCCAATGACGTCATGACCCTGAACTTTCATTAAAACGTCAAAAATGCAACGACTGTACCTAATGGTATTTACTTCCATTAATGAAATATATAAATCTCATTAAAAATATATTTGAATGAATATTGTTATCTGTTACATAATAATTATCTAAGTAAGTACATATTTTTTTACAACAACGGGGGGCAAACAAATACACGGGCCACCTGATGTAAAGTCGTTACCGTAACCTATGTACGCTTGTAATACAGGTACTGCTTTGATGTGCCCTACATCCCTTGAAAAAATCACATAATTGTTTGTCCTGCGTAGGAATCGAACCGTTGCGTTGGTGTTAATGAAGCCATTACTAACCACTCCACCAATGGGCTCGTCAACGCGTACAATAGTCCGACGATTTGATCTAACAACTTTGTGTGCCTCCGCTACCGATTTGTTCATGCGAACTAATGCCGGCCGGTACCCACCTACACCCATTAGATGCATGCCGGCATCCTCAGGCGCTGTAGATGGTAGTCGTTAGAATAACATGCTACGACTGACAAATCCATCGCAGTACCGTCCTTTATATAGAGAAAGAGGAGGGGGCGGAAGAGGTAAGTGAAAAGATGTTTAGGAGGGGAGTTGCTTACGTCAGTTGGTTTGTTCATAAGAGAGATATTAGAATTTTTAAGTTTACGGATTTCTAATTGCTCCATAATATCCAATTTTAGGCTTTTAACTATTGTGTGTAAGATTTTATATGTGTTATTCTTTGACTAAAGATGTTGACCTTTCTGGACGATTGTTTTTATATGCCAAAAAATTATCATCTACAGAGTTTTTTTAACAAGTAATATCACTTTTGGAAAAGGGTTTAAAGTATAGTATTACTCCAAAACTAACACAAAGATCCCTAGAAAACCTGGCGGTTGACGCAAAGGTCGCGGCTATTAGAAATAAAAAAGACATTTTTTTTTAATATTAAGCCCAACACCTTAATTCTTTTTCATTTCAAAATTCCGTTAACAGTGAGGCCAAGACGTTGATATCTGTCAGACAAAGAGTGTCGAGTAATAATATTATATTTTCTAAAGCGGATAATGATTACAATATCAAGGTCACCGACGTTTTACAGACAGACGACTTTTTGACAGTTTCGTTTCGAAATATATTTGTCGCATCAAAACAATTTGCCAACATTTTCCTCACAACAAAAACTTGATTTACCCGCTAACAAATATCTGTCGGGCCCATTAAAATTAACAGTCAATGGCTCAAAATATATCTCTCCGGATAATTCATTTTCAAAATTCAAAATTATTCCCATGAATCCCCATTGTCCCATTCTTTACGGTTTACCAAAATTACACAAAGTTAATATTCCAATCAGACCGGCTGTATCATATATTGGAGCCCCACCTAGTTAGTTGGCAAAAGTTCTTAATATGTATATCCGAGAAAAGATATCTTTGGAATCAAAATACACCCTTAAAATAGTTTGGAATTAATAGACAACATAAAAAACTTAAATAACTACCTCAATATTCCAATATCGCAAACCCACTCATACCGATACCACGATCTCTACGTCATCAAGCCATCCTTGGCTACACAAACTCGCAGCGTTTAAATCTATATAGTACACAGTTTGACGAGCGTCCCATTAAGTAAGGATAATTACATCAAGGAACATGATGTAATATACCAGATCGCGAAATCAAACGGTTACACCAAATCCACCATCGACAAACTTGCGTAACAAGACAAGTAATATTGTTAATAAACTGTTATACGCAGTTTCAAATATTTCAACAACAAAATACACTGCTATTTGGTCATGCCTAGAAAAAATTACCAACAAAATTAATTAACGAATTTAGAAAACATAACATACACGAGTGCAAGACTCAAAACACATAACTCTCTCAAATCCCTTTAGTAAAGATAAAATTCCGCCGAAAAAAAATCCGTAAGTTGTTTTGTGATGAATGTGATCATGTTAACATCGGTCAAACTGGTCGTAATTTTCAAAAACGATTTCAGAAACACATATCGGCATATAATAACAATCGCCCAGAAAGGTCACACTCAGTCACTGAGTTAGGAAATTGGTTTCGTAAGTGGCGTATAGAAGTTAACATGGACAAAAGTTCCGCGGTCTACTTCGATGTCAAGCGCAAACTTCGTTACCGAATGCCGTGCCTGCGTACCTGGAATTATTCTCGACTCTCAACTCACTTATAACCCACACGTCAAAAAGGTGGCCAGTACCGCTAGATATTACTTAGACTGACTCTGCAATATGTTGGGAAGGCACAGTAAAATGTCCTTGAGAAATAAGCGACCCCTGTACAAGGTTTGCATAAGGCCGGTGATGACGTACGCATCGCCAATTTTTGCACACTCTAGTTCAAATACCATCAAAAATCTCTAAACCATCCCAAACCTCTTCTGCCGAAGAGCTCCCAACGCGCCTTGGTACGTTCGCAATGCGGAGTTACACCTAGATTTAGCGCTTCCTTCTATCCAACAATACCTACAAAAACTCTCTAAACGATTCTTTGAATCGTCACAAAACCCATCTTAATCCTTTTGTCCAAGCGGCATACGACCCGCCCCCGCCTCTTCTGTCCCGATACCAAATAAGTACGTAGGCCGCGAAGTGTCCTAGATCCTCCAAACAAACTTTCGAGAGCTTTGGATCGCTTTGCAGCTGCCAAAACCTCCTTAGGACAAAAGTCCTCCCACTGAACACCCCGCTGTCGCTCTTAATAGTTAGTTATGTACCTATGGCGGCGGTCTCCTCAAGATTCACCGTCATTTTCTAAGCGTATGCTCTGTAACTGACTGAGTGACGCTTGCGTCGCCCGGCATCCCCTGAGGCGCTCGCCTCCGATGAAGCCTTTAAAGCCTTACCGGCTAAAGGCATTCCCTAGGCGGTGTTTAGTCAGTGGGAGTCTGACATAAATCTTTCGGCCGTCTGAAAGGGTACTCATGAGAGTTCACCGCCTCGCTCCCATCGAGTCCCGGAGGGTGCCCATCACGGAAGAATGACTAACGCATACCCGAGTGTGGGTTAGTCCTTCTTTTGTGGGTCTACATTTTCATGGACAGAAAACAAAAAAAAAGGTAAAGCATGAAGAGAGATGTATTTGTCAATTGTCACCTTCTCACCCAGTTCTCGATACGTACACACATATCGACTCTCGGCATCTTCTCTCTCTCTCTCGCACATCTTCGCTCTCGCTCGCTCTGTGTATGTGAGTATTAACACACATCGCGACCGTTACAGTCAAGGCGCCGCCGCCGGGTTTTACTTGCAGCAACCGTTGTTTTTACAACTTGAGAATTGAGAAACCATACTGCGTTAGTCCAGCCTCCAGCCACGGGCGGCAGCGAGCTTCGCAACTCCACTTTACAGGGAATTTGGTGACGGTGGCGTCTTCTGTTCCAGCCGGACGAGCAGAAGAGGATGGTTAATAGATACAGGCGTTACTTTGCGAAAGTCAAATTTACACGCAATTTGATCTAAACTACTTTGTGTACTTCTGCTCCCAATTAGTTCGTGCGAACATCTACCCGGCCGGCGGCACCCCACTACCGTTAGTTAATGCATGCCGCCGCTGCCATGGCTGCTCCGGTCGTCGCTGCGACACGTGTTTCGCGTCTCCACGAGACATCCTCAGGCGCTGTAGATGTTAGTCGTTAGAATAACATGCTTACTACGACAGGTAAAGGTTCTTAAGGGATTAGGAAACGGAATAACTCTACGAAGAAGAAGAACTTTTTCGACATATTATTTTTATTTATTGTATTAACCGTTTTCGTTTTCTTAAATATTCCATAAACAAATTTTTCAATATAATTCTTGCCCATGAAAAAATCTTAATCTGACGCGGTTAAAGCTCTAATTAAATGATCACCGCAAAACTTAGATACTGAGCAGTATCAATACTTTAGAAACGATACTTCTTAGATATTACCCTCGATACCACATGAGCACCTACTCAGTATCGATACCCGAGGCCTACTTGTAGGTACTTAAGCTGAGAATGTTATTAAGTAGTAAGCCATGTTCAGCATGTTCTATTGCAGTAGTGGACGTCCTTCGACTAAAATGATTATGATGACGATGCCACGTTTAGAACTTAAATTATTTTTATGTGGTAGAATTTTTTAAATACGTTGTTTATAATAAACATGGGTACCTAATTTAACAAACATATCTGCCTCAACACAGTTAATCAAACACAGCTTACTGCGCCGGCTCTTTGAATTAACTCAAAATTGCGTCTTCGCAAAAATGGAACGCAGTTTTTAAAACGTAAGTAAGATGTCAAACTAGCAGGGCAGCGAATCCGATTCGCTGCACGCCGGACGTTTTTCATTCTTTGTATCTGTTCATAAAAACACAATGCAGTTTAAAAAATATTACATTTGTAGGTACTTTTAAATTTAATTCAATTTTAATTTGCAGTTTGTAATAGTAAAATAAATAAATTAACTCGATTCATGCCGCGGCGACCACAAAGGGTGTTCTCTCTACACTTCAGTTTGCGGGTAACTAACTTACTTTTCGAAAGGTACTGCTATGTTCGCAAACACATTTTGAAGAAGGAATAGATATAGATCACAATTCAGTCAGAATCGGATCACATAATAAATATAACGCAGCATAGCGCCGCCCAATCTTCTCCGCGCCAATTTTCAGCTACTGACTAGTTTATCATTAACTTTCAAATATTATACCATAACAATGTGTTTAATTAAACAAATTAATTAGCAAATGATAAAACATCAGCATTGCCTCTGTGTAAAACAGTTGAACAAACGTTGACTATTTTGTAAATAGCCTGATATATAGTAACATCGTGTGGTGTAAACATTTATAATCATATAACATTGGTGCCTATATGAATATAAATAATAGGACAACAGTGTGATTTAAAATGAGATAAGTACATATTTCAATAGGAATCATCTGATATTAATTAATTAAAATTAAACATATGTTTGAAGCGACAATAGTCATCTTATGAGAAAAAAGGATCTAATAACTCCCGACACTGAACTGAACATCCCCAGCGACCAAAACTTATTACGTCTATGAATACCTACTTAAAGCAGAAAACATTAAACCAGAGCATAGAGATAATTTACAGTAACCTACTTTATGAATGTGTTTTCAACAATACCGCCTGAACTTCAAATATAAGTTTACATGTGAAAAACTAGACCAATAATATTAATTAACACAGAGGATACAGACGATGCTAGCACCCAAAGGCTTCTGAAGATGTTAAACTTATTCATTGCTATTGCGGTAATATTATCACTTATCTGTGCCTCGTTGTTTCTTGCAATCTGGTGCATGGTCCCGCGATGGCGAAATACGCAAAATTGGATCAGCATGAATCAAATACTCGCCGGATCTCTACATTTACTATTTATGACTACATCTAGTCCAATCAAAGAGGATCTAACAGATGATATTATAATCACAAGAAACATGTTATCATTGAACTTAGCTTGGTCTCTTTGTGCATCACTGATGGCATATTCTAAATTTGTACTATTCTACACGATAAAAATTACACGTGAGAAACAAAAATGTGCAGTATTCAGCATCGGACTGTCATTTGTGGTGAATCTTATCAGTAATGGCGTACCTCTAAAGATTTGTGTTTCTTATGTGGGTGATTGTACCATATTAACAAATATATTAATTCTTATGTTAATCACAACGTTAAATGTTGTTATATTCATAACGATCACTGTATCAGTAATGTCTTGTGACAAACCAACTATGTCTCCAAGAAATGCAACACATGTGATGTCTTTAATTGGTGTCGGCTTAATATGTGATACCATAGCACTTCTATATATCGCTATGTTATTTTCTGTGAATGACTATGTAGCGTACACTGGACTAATACTCTTCATTATGCGATTAATTCCTCAAAGCATGGCCGTGCTATGCAAGAGATCTTCAAGGGAAATTTTTCAAACATGGATGACGCAGAGAATAAATCTTACTTGAACAAATTATAGCATCAAAAATCTGGTCTGTACATAACATACTCGTATAATAAAGAATCATTAGGTAATGGTACATCACTTGAGAACTGTACATTTTAATGAATTTTGTTAGTACACTAGACTAAATGATATCCCGCCCGGGCTAACATACTTTATTCGAATGAAAATAAAAGGACTTTTATTTTAAAGAAATAACGCAAATACTTTATTTTATGAAAGATTACATCGACTAAGATTTCTATTAGATAGATCTTCCCATGGTCTTCCCAAACAAGATCTTTTCCATCCACTTACGTTTCTTTTCCCAGTGTCACTTTGAAATCTTGTGTCTTTCAAAATTAGAGTCATTGGTTATATTTTAGATAATGAAAAAAACACATTGATTTCAGAGTATCCGTTCGAGATTCAGAGTCGTACCTACACATATACCTAGTAGGAACGTATATTTTATGGCGGATTTTGGTTTTAAAAGTAAAAACGCGATATTTTAAAGATAAAGATAAAAAGCACTTATTTGCCATCTTTAACTGCAATTGACAAATCTTCTTAGCTCGCGCATTACTAGGCATCTCCACCATCGACACATCGATGTTTGGGACTACTCGTCTTCATGCGTTGTAAAATCGTGTAAAAAATGTTCAGAAAAATATAAAAAAGTCATAGACGTAATAAAGAAAAAAGTATGCAGAATTAAATTTCATATTTTTATATAATTATTTAGCAGTTATTTTATTGCAATTACAATAAAATCTGTACTCGACAATTCCCTCCATAACATAGAATTTGGAACAAAAAATGAATCGAGTCGTACTTTAAATATTAAAAAATAATTAATTATGTATATTTAAAATATTGTATTATACGTTTATGAATGTGTGTATATATTATATAATTAATTACGCATTCGTTAGAACAGCTATTTACATAGCCAAAACATTATCTTTATAAATCACTAAAAGGCAAAAAAAATATTAATTAGTTCTTTTTGAAGGACTTTAGAATGCATTGTAGATATCTGCAGAAAGATAGGACTTTGATGACGTGCACACATATTACCTTACACGCACAAAGCTGTGGTCTCTCGCACAAAACTTTTTAAATTTAAAATGAGTTAATACATAATATGTACATGTTTCAACAATAGGGGTGTGTGGAGAGCCTTATCCCTTTTACATGTATGTATCCATTGACCTGTCTCAGTTGCTACAATATGGTGACCACTGGCATCGAACACACAACTTGAGAACTGCAATGTCAGGAATTTTGTAATAGGTACGAGCGACAATGGATTTCCTCGTAAAATAATGCCAACTGCATTGTTCTACGAGGTGGTTAGTATAATTCAAGACATATGAAAGTACCTACATATGGCCAAATATTTCTAACCGAACAGCCCATGTAGCTTACAAGATTGATGATAAATATGTAATGTAAATAATTACCTATAAGTACAGGCATCCATAGTAGTACAAATTATGTACATAGTAGTACAAATGAAGTGCCAGACAGACTCGTGCACATCTTACGAGACTACTTGTCAAACCGCTCCCTCCGCGTCAGAGACCACGGCACTCTCTCGAGGCCGCATCCAATCCGAGCCGGGGTCCCTCAGGGCTCCGTGCTCGGTCCTATCCTATACACGTTGTACACCAACGATGTTCCCAAGACTCCGTTCGTGGAGCTAGCCCTCTTCGCCGATGATACGGCACTTTACACTTCCGAACGAGCCAAATCCAACATATCGGATAGGCTCCAGAGAGCGGCTAACGCTCTAGGCAAATGGTTCCGACGTTGGCGAATCGAGGTGAATCCGGAGAAAAGTGCCGCAGTGTTCTTTTCTCGGGATTCACAGGGTCTTACGAGACCCGATTCCCAACATAGGACCGTGCGCCCCATCTCATTGTTCGGCCGACCCATCCCATGGGTCGAGAAGGCCAAATACCTAGGTGTCATCCTAGACTCAAGAATGACGTTTGGACCTCACATCACCGCTGTTAGGAACAAAGCCGCGTTCTACCTAGGCCGGCTCGCTCCGATATTCAGGAATCGTAGAATGTCACTTAGAAATAAGTGTACACTCTACAAAGCCTGCATCCGCCCCGTTCTCACTTACACCAGCGTAGTGTTCGCACACGCTGCGCGCTGCCATCTGGCTAAGCTCCAGATTATCCAAAACCGGTTTGCCCGTAATGCAACCGCCGCCCCTCACTATCTCAGGGTCGCAGATCTCCATCTCGACCTTGAACTCCCTTCCATCATTAGTTTCATGAAGAAAGCGTCTAGACGCTACTTCGAAACTGCCTCCCAACACCCCAACCCATTGATAGCCCGCGCTGTCAATTACACCCCGCGGATCGACGCCCGGGGGTTCCGGCGCAGACCGCGAAATTCACTCTTTGACTCCCGATGATCGCATTACTGTTGCGAACGCCCCCTACCTCTCCCCCTCCAACCCCAACACTCCAGACACACACCGCGCTTGGCGGCTCCGGGCGCGAAGAGTAAGGACTTCTGCGCGATACACCAGGTACCGGTAGCCCAGGTACCTGGGCGCCTCTCTCCGACAGGCCCTTCAGGCACGAACCCGCGTGTTCGATTTGATTCTCCAACGACGTCCTGAGCCGAGGTCCGACCCCTCTCGGGGGCCCTTAGGCTGTCGTTTAACTTTGTTTTCTAGGCTGTGGCGCCTCACGCCCGCCTCTCTAGTCCGGTGACGTAGTGACAGCCCACTCGGGGCTAACTACATAGTCAGGTCAAAAAAAAAAAAAAGTAGTACAAATTATTTTAAGCCTCGCAGGACCTAAGGTCATATTGTCACTTAGATTACTTAATTCTGTATATGTAATTGAAATCGTTACATTAATGTATAAATTGTATAATAAATTCAAGACCAGCTAATATTGTATATAAATAATACACTACAAAATAACAAATATAGGTTTTTGATATTTTTTTTACAGAATTGTTAAATTTTTATCCTTTGAAACCGACTCTGTTCCTTCATTGTTCCAAAATCAACAAATTACACGTGTCACTCCTGATTGGTGCATTCCGGGCCTCATTAAAAGCGGTTTCTGGAATAGAAACGTGGCAAACTAAACCAAGTGGGCCTCTTGGTACGTTTCTAAAGAGTATTTTGTACAGCGTGACCAGATTTAGTAGATTTCTACTTTTTTTGTAGATTTCGAGGTACCGGCAACATTATCTAGTAGGTAGGTAAAAATTTTTTGGTGTATTTTGGTAGAATTCACGCTTTTCAATTATTCTGGTACTTTTTTGCCTTCATATGGCAAACCTGTCGGAAAAATGCGGGATTTTCCCCTTTTCGTCGAATGGATTCTAACTATCTCTTTTTAATATTAATTATTCGAGAGGGAAAACTATTAGGGGATTTCCACATGTATTGAAAAAATTTGATTAGGAAGGTTTGTCTTTAATTTTTAATTTTCATTCTTTTCGTAAACATTCGTGCCGTGAGCATAGAGTATGACGTATTAGTGGGAATTCCTTTTATCAACGTCTGAAACTTTTATGGTGGATAAATTTCGGAGTGAGGTCAGCTAAATCTGTGATGCGAATAGCAAACCAAAGTATGGCAATTGGTCCCGATTTGTGCAGCAAATGACGATACTACCTGTGTCAAACGCCAAAGTAGAAATAATATTTTCAGACATTAACAGGATTAAAAGTCGAGACCGGAATAGATTTAATAATAAGAATGTTGCTGCAATAACGCATGGAAAAGAGGCGCTGCGACAGATTGAAAGAGGATGTAGCAGATTTGATCCTGACAGAAGTATAATTAAATTAATGGACTCAAAACAGCTTTATGATAATGTTAACCAACATAAAGACGAAGAACCATAACTTGATCACACTTAAAAAATATATTTCTTTATAGTTAATAGATTCAGGCGTTATTTTGCGAAAGACAAATTTACATGCGATTTGATCTAACCTGCTTTGTGTGCTTCCGCCACCAATTAGTTAATGCGGCCTAGCGCCGGCCGGCACCCACCCACTACTGTTAGTAGGTGCAACATGCCGACGCTGCCATGGCTGCTCTGGTAGTCTATAACATGCTACAAGTCAATTTTATTTTATTCTTACGATTAACGTCTACAACGCCTGATGATGCCTCGTGGATAGGCGAAATACGTGTCGCAGCGACGACCAAGCCAGTCGTGGCAGCGACGGTGGTGGTGGGGGCATGCGGATTCTGTTCCAGATGGCGGACGAGCGCAGCAGCCAAGGCAGAGACTACCGGAGCAGCGATGGCAGCGTCGGCATGTTGCACGTACTAACAGTAGTGGGTGGGTGCCGGCCGGCGCTAGGCCGCATGAACTAATTGGTGGCGGAAGCACACGAAGCAGCTTAGATCAAATTGCATATTTCTTTATATTTTAATACTAAGGAATAAACGTTGATTTCTCTAATTTATGTTGATTTCTTTGTTCATTTTATGGTTTTATCGTGATAATTAAAAGAACATTTCTGCCGTCGTAACAAAAAAGGGCACAACTAACATTTTTTACAAAATTTTGTTAAATACATATTCGGAATCAGGGGAAAAAGGCCTATCTGTCTAATTTTGTGTAGAATTTTTACGGCTAAGCTCTCCAAGATACAATAAGCCCAAAAGGCACATTTGATACAAATATTCAAATTTATTAAGATAATAAGGCATATCTTGCTATGATTACAATGAAAGGGCATAATTATACAGATAAAGAAAAAAAATGCTTTAGATCCTTTTCCACACATTAAATTAAAAAGGCACATTTGGGTCATGTTAGAAAAAATTGGTATAAAGGACAAAATATTTCTATTTTGATTTAATTTTCAGTCACCTCATTTATTCAAAATTTTAAAAGAAATGTCATAACTAACCAGTTGTGCCTTTACTGTGTAATAATTTCACTTAGATGCAAAATATGTTTATTCAGCTTAATTTTTGATCACTTCAACTCTTAACGCTTTATAAAGAAAAGTCACAACTAACCAGTTATGTCCCTACATTGCAGTGTTGCCAACTCTACATGTCAAAAAGTCGTTAACGTACGCTTGAAAAGTCGCTAGATGTCGCTAGCTATGTACGAAAATCAAAAGTCGCTAGAAGTCGCTAAATGATCCCAGTAGACTGAGCGCTAAGGAATTCTATACTGTTTTACGCACGGTAGAATGTGGCACAGTTTTTTGGTCTGTGTGAATAAAAGAAAATAATTTGATTTACTTACAAAGAATAATATTTGTAATCGGCTTAGATAAATTGAAAATTATAAAAAACAATTATTTAACAAACGAAAACTCAAGAAATTAATACTAAAAATAAAATATAACATATAATATTATTTATTGCTACCAAATGAAAAAATAAGAGATCTTGCCATATTTTATGAAGATATACTTCTTTTTTTTTTATTTAATCTAGAAGTCGTTAGAATTGTCGCTAGATTTTTTTTGTCGCTAGACACATAATTTAAGCCACTGTAGAAAACGAAATGTCGCTAGATCTAGCTACAAAGTCGCTAAATTGGCAACACTGCTGCATTGTAATATTTTTGCGTATAGGTAAGGTGACGGATCCTGTTTTAAAGCGAATCGCATCACCATCAGTTGTGCCCGTGACGCAATCCGAATAAAATGTACAGTACAAAAGTCAAAGATCATAATTATGTCTTTTCGCCCATCTGTGGCTCATTACAGGCAGACGCATGCACCAAATCGATTGTATTTACCTTCCGACCTAAATGTTTGTACTATGTATAACAAATAGAAACTGAATCTGATCATGTGTCCTATGGCTTTTATAGAAACGTCGTCATGAAAGAACTCAATATCTCGTTTGTAAAATTAGCACATGAAGAATGTGAATATTGTGAAAAAAAATTCATTCACAATACCAACGTTGGAATTAGACACAGAAATTATCAAGATATATTCTTGATAATTTCTGTGTCTAATTCCAACGTTGGTATTGTGAATGAAAATTTTTAAGATTACGAAAATCATTACAAGCTATATATGTCAGCGCATAAGAAGTATGATGAAGATGCTATTAACCAGATGCTGAAAGGGAACTTTGACACCATTTATATCTTTGCTGTTGATTTAAAAAAGTTATCATGTTACCGCGTATGGATGAGTTCAAAACACTAATGTTTTGCCCCCGTATTATTGTTTTTAATCAGAGTTTTGGTCCAATAGGGGCTAAAAAAATACATGATATTCGTAAAACGACGTGGCACGAAGCTACTTCCGGTAGGAAAAAGGAGGATATATTAAGTTTGCGATATTTGGAAGTTGGCCACACGTTTATGGCTGCAGATAGGTATTGCCATAGAGTTAGACCAGTCTTTAAAAAAGAAAAAAAAACGAATATACGATTTTGAAAATTTTTGCAGTGCTGTATCTGATTTTGCCTCGAATACAATAATAAAAAAAGATATCAATTCAAGATTTTTATGATATTGAAGACTGTGCTTCGCTATACAAGTTCAGCAAAATAGCAATCCTCGAGGTTATATGAAAAATATGTGTGATGTAACTTTTAGAAGAGGATTTCATACTCTATTCTACAAGACTAGTCACAGCAGCAAAGCGCAGACCAATTTGAATTATTAAAAGTTAAAAAGCTTAAATTTGGTGTACCGTTACCATGCCAAAAGCCTACTCCACGAGGTATCACATCTGAATGAAAATCTACAATACTTGCCAAGCTCGGGCCACTCATGCCTGCTAATAGAAGGGTTTTCTGGGAAACTTTACCCGAAAACGACAGTGCTGTTGATCTCAGTACAAATTATGAAGACTGAATTTTAAATTAGTTGAAGTATGGCTTATTTAGCTAGGTTAGCTAGGGAGTCAACGGCAGTGAACCCATTGCGGCTGAGATTAAGGAGGCTGATTTCTCATTATATTTCTCATTTTGTTATAAACGTTCTGAAAAACGTCCATCTCATTATTAATATGATAAATTTTATGATTATTCATGTTTTAAAACTATTTTTAGTAAATTTTATATTAAAACTAACTTGGACAATAACTAAGTGGTTCCAAAAATGTACTTTATTTAAATAGTATCATAATATAAGTAATATTACTCAAACCTATTATTTGGTAATTTTGAAATTATGTCACTATTTCTTTTCAATGATAATATTTTAAGTGTATTATTGATTAAATACCAAACAAGCTAAAAGCCAATATAATTGACTTAAGGTATTAGTAGTAGTATAGTAATTAACTTAACTATTGAATTAAGGTAATGATAATGTTAATAAGTCTTATTTAATAAATATGATTGCAATTTCATAAATAATTGACTATCACAAATTCATAAGTCAATAATCTGCGATCAGTATTTTTTTATAATACTTATTTTTCTGTAAAATTAATAGAAAAAGATTAATAGAAAAAGACTAACTGTTTCTAGAATACTTTTCATTAGAAGAATGATGCTACTGATATTTAGGAGATCTGTTTTTTGTTGTTACATTTTAATAATTGATTTTGAAGTGAAGTGGCGATAATTCAAAAATAAAACCTAGTTATATTTCTTCTATGTTTGCTTTTTATTCAATTTCTACCTGTCTATCTTATGATTGCTATCAAAAAATTATGTTAAAACATTTTTCAAGATCTATAATGATTTTATAACATGAAGGCACAGATAGTTAAAAATGCCTTTTCATTGTAAAACACCATATTTTTTCTTTAAATAAAACAAAGAAAAGGCAGAACTGGTTATTTATGTCTTTCCTACGCATTTTTATTATTTTTACTACATTTATTTGAATGAATGAAGAAATGTTTATTATAAAAAAACCGCAGAATAAAAATAAATAAATATACAAACTGTAATTTAGATCGAGTATTTGTCGATCTTTTTACATCATTACATTTTTTATTAGCGTATGCTAATTGTGTTTTTTTTTTAATAAATGTAAAAATATCTTTAACCTCAAATTTCTCGACTTTTAGAAAATGTTAAATGTGCCCTTTTTTGTTACGACGGCAGAATTATGCTTCTTCGTTGTAACACAACAGCGAAAAAATGTAATAAGTTTTTAGTATTTTCTCGTTTTCTTTTGGTAGAATTTAGTACTTTTTAACCTCCACAAGCAGTAGATTCATCATTTGGAATCTGGTCACGCTGATTTTGTATTGGAAGGGCGCATCCTTATACATCGATGGTCCCAAACGACTGTGAGCAAAAGCAATCTGATTTTTTAAATCAGATTATTTTTAAATCAAATTAAAAAAAAGTTGTATAATACTTCTGCCTACATGGTGCCGAATTTATTAAACAACTTTTTTTAATTTGTTAAAAACTCAGACTCAGAACCTCCTTGGTGTACTTTTTTTAATTAGCTTTGCGCGCGCCATTTTTTTTCACGTTATATTGTTAAAACCTTAGGTTAAAAACAAGAAACTTGAAAACAAGTGAAAAACCTAAAATGAGTGATTCTAGCGACGATAAAGTTTATTTGACACCAACAGAATTTACTGAAACTGTTAATAATGCGGAAATGAGCTTTATCCGTCAACAATCGCGAGACGTATTTGAAACAGTACGATATGTTTAACACGGGGCGATTAGCTAAAGGAGCCAAAACTTTCTCAGAAAATGTTTTGCTGGCATATTTTATTGAATTATCCGAGATCAAGAAATCAAGCACTCTATGGAGTACGTATTCAATGCTAAAAGCAACAATAAAGATGAAAATAGACATACATATGTACACCTATTCTATTCTATCCTAAATTAGCGGCATTTTTAAAAAGAGCCTCATTTGGTCATCAACCAAAAAAATCGAAGGTTTTCACAGCATCTGAAATTGAAAAGTTTCCTAACGAAGCACTGATGTCGTATATTTGGCAGCAAAAGTAAGTCACATTCAGTATCTAATACGTACTTAGTAGATGTTGATAGGCATAATTATGCATGCATATCAATTTTATTAATTTATCTACTACAATACTCTTCACGTTACAGATTGATCTTATTATTGCTTATTATACCACGGAGCATGTCGAACTAATGAACTAACACAACTTAATGTCAAAAACATTGACAAACATTCAGATGACTTACAATAATTAATTTACCTAATACAAAGACAAAAAGAGACCGCAACTTCGTCATTCGCAAGGAATACGTAACAATTGTTGAGAAATATCAAGCCTTACGCCCGCCTAACACTCCAATCAATCGATTTTTTTTTACAATATCGCAACGGAAAGTGTGTTAGACATCCTATGGGTGCTAATAAAATTGGCAGTATCCCACGAGAAATAGCAACTTTTCTTGAACTTCCAGAACCCCCGTTGTATACGGGTCATTGTTTCCGACGAACTTCAGCCACACTTTTGGCCAATTCGGGAGCTGATTCCTGTCTCTTAAGCACCATGGAGACTGGAAGTCCAATACTGTTGTAGAGGGATACATAGAGGATTCCATCCAAAATAAGTCTGAAATATGTAAAGGCATCGTAGGAGCCATTACAATGAAAGAGCCTCAGTCAAATCCTTGGACTGGCCCTTCTACATCAAAAATGAGTCGTTACGAAACACCTATCCATCGCCCTCTCTCGCCAACATTTACGCCAAGGGAATCCGCTGAATCGGTACAATTATTAAGTATGACAGATAATTTACCAAAAAACAGTACACAAGTCACTAACAGCAACATTACAGTACCTAACAAAAATATTACCTACACTCAACTTAAGTAACTGTAGCAACGTTACTTTCAATTCTTCTTAATTATACCTCGGTATTATTTGTTAAAATTTAACGATTATTCTGTAATACTTACCTATCATAATGTAGTAGTTAATACCTAAACTGAAATAAAATTATCTTGTGATTGTAAATGTATTTTTTCGCATTTTTAGTCATTTCCTCGCTTAGGTGGAATGAAAAGTTACGTGTTGCTCTCGAGTGCAAAGATTTTTTACCTCGTGCTCTTTTGATTCCCTCGCTAATGCTCAGGATTCTAATTTTTGAATCACTCGCTCCGCTTGTGATTTAATTTTGGAATCCTTCGCTTGCTCGGTCATCAAAATTGAGCACACGGTTAAAAAGCCACTTTGCACTCTTGTATAACAAATAACTATTATACATTTTACTATGTCATTAACAGTATTATTATTATTTCTTGTGTATGTGAAATAATAAACAAGTTTTCAGAGACTATATGCGAAAACTATGTAAATATGTACGAGTACATCTTATGTTTAACTAGTACCTAATTTTAGATGATATCATTACTGTTTTGTTTTCCCAATAAAATAAATTAAAATGAATAAAATTATTTATGTCACATTCATAGGAATTTGAATTGTCTGAATTAGATTGTTTAATTAAAGAAATGTCGTCAGCAAACATGATTAGTTACTAACGGTAAGTCATTTATACAAATAGTAACAGGCCCAGTACACTGTCTTGGGGGATACGAGATTTATTAATTTAGTAGTTCTAGCGGTGGACTATAGTTATATTTTTGTTACTTAGTTTCGATATTTCAACACATTGGTACAAGGATTACGGAAATTGCCGAATACCCCGGAAACCGTGATGACCGACTAATCGGCCTCTGTACAACCGGCTAGTCGGCCAAAGTCATAGTCAGCATATCTCTAATATCATGAGTTACAAGTTCAAAAGCCTTGGTCATATCAAAAAATTGTACTGTGACGTTTCGATTTTCATCTAATACTATAATCAACTTGAAATAATATTTTTATTAGCTTGAAACAAGCTAGTGTGGTGGATTTACGCCTATGGAAACCATTATGTTTAGGCTTGATTACATTAAATTTCATACAATTTTTCATATTTCGAGTCCTAGGTAATATGATGCTCTTTTAGTCATTATTTTTAGCGTTACCCTTACTCCAGAAATTGATTCGCCAAAGCCTCATCTGTTATGGCAACGAGACCATCACCTACATACAGAGTAATTAAAATCTTTTTGTCTTCTACATTTTTAGTGAAAAGACAACAGTCAGCGCTATTCTGTGTGAAGCCTTTTTCTAAATATATGTCTGCGAAAAATGGGTTCCAGCAACGTGGTGCTTGTTTTAATCCATAGACTTCTTTTTAAAATGCAATCTCTTGATGTACCAGCATTATATCCATCTGGCTGTATCATATGTATTTCTTCCTTAAGTTTTCCATTGAAGAATGTAGTTGATACATCAAACTGTGTCAAATACGGCTTTTCCTTGGCACTGACACTTAACAAAGCTCTTATATTAGTCATTCAGGCAACTGGACTGAAGGTTTATTCATAATGTTTGATGGTGAAAACCCATTTGCATGGAGATGCTTTTAAGTTAGATGGTAACTCGCATATGCAAACCTTGTTAACATTTAAAAACTTGACTTCACTTGCCATGATTTTCTGCCATTAAACACTATCCTCCCTCTCAATAGTTTCCTTATAACTTCCAGGATTGTTCTTGCACCTACAAAGCATACATAGGCATCGAATTTTTCTGGACGTGCAATAGTGTAGGCTCTACATTAACATCAACAAAAGCATCAATATCGTCATCATTGACATTGTCTGTATGTCCATCTACATTTCCACAGACGTCTTCTTGAGTTTGATCTTGCACAAACTCTGTTATATCTCCCTCTACAACATGTTCAATGTTTTTAATTTTCACTAACTTTTTATTTTCACTAACTATTTCTGGTTCCACTGATGAATTAGATGTACTCGTGGAAATTTTAAGCTCGCCATTGGTTTAAAAAATTATGTCCCTAGATCTGAGCGTCTTATTTCAATCATTTAGCTCTTTTTAAACATGTTCTTGCGATGTTTCTTTGAAATATGTGCGTAACATTCACTTCCTATAATTTTTAAGTGACTTATTTTGGGTCGTCCTATTCAGAACACAAGCATAAGTATTAATTATTTCCCAGCATTCTCAAGCTTGAGAATTCAAGCTTTTGTAAAAGTATGTCATTTACTTCTCACTTCGCTTTGATGAAATAAACCATTCGATAACTTGAGTAATCATGCATAAATTGTACCAAGTACTGATATTTCTAGATATTTATCATAAATTGACCACAGACATCGGTGTGAACCAGCTCTCCAACAGCTGTTGCTCTTACAGTGACTTCAAAGGGTATTGCATTGCTATGCAACTTCCCATGTGTGCTGCTTCACACGTTACTTTGTCGGACTCTAATGAATGCTTAACTCACGTTTTACTACGCGAATGACATGTCTTTGTGCTCATGGTGTAGTTGTAGCATATTGGAACCTGTTACTGCATTCACTTCGATAGCTGTATATTTAATTGGATTAAGCATTTTCATATCCAATTTGTAAAGCCCACCTTAAGAAAATCACTTACCAACAATTCTAGTACTTTCAATGTCCAGCTTACAGTCTGTATTTGTTGATGTAAATATGCTGTTTCACATCTTATACTGTGCTGCCAACGTTGAGAATAAATAAGAATTTTTTCGTTAATTAAGGCATTAACCACACATTATTTAGTGTTATTGGTATCTTGTTTCCACTGACATTTAATTCTACCAAAACTGTGCTTTTTCCCAATGCAAGTATAATACTACCGTCAGCCGTTATTAAAGTATGGTGCGAATCACACTTTTAAAAATGCATATAGATATTTCTTCTCACCGCAATATGTGTTGTCGCGCCATTATCAATATACCAGCTCTCCTGGTCTTAAATTTGACTAAGTAGGCATGCTTTTACAATTAGCGTGCACTACCTTTGACATTGGATCAGATGCCGAGATGCTTGAAGTTGGTTTTGGAGGCCTCCCATCCTTAATCCACTTCCTATATTTGCGAACTCTGTGTTTTTTCTTAGAACAGTAGTTACAATATAACATGTTCATCTTTCTTGCACCTAGTCTGTCGTGCAACGGAAATAGTTACCAGATTTTCCCATCGTATACTCTGTTGATTACCCAAACTTCTCTCAAACGTGCATAAATAGCTTGTCAGCCAGTTTGACTTAGAGTAAAAGTACATATCGTCAAGCCTATTGAAGACTTTACAAATCAGGAATAATTCAGGGAGTTTGGCAGTGCGTCAATTTTGGAAATTTTAACTGTCATTCCACAATTTTTTCATATCGTCTTCTTCATTATGCCTTAGCCTGAAAAATCTAGATTCAACTTATAAGGCCTATCCTCTGTAATTTTGTCAAACAGTCTATGTCGCTTTCGCCAAACTCATCATTACCTTTGTCAGTGTTACGGCTGTCATTTTCGTAGTGAGCATGAGCAGAGCACCGCTTTCAGTCTTCTTTTACTTACCTTGCTACCTTTTTCTTACCATTTTAGCATTTTAAGACCTTAATGCAGAGTCACCTGCATCTGCAGCAAGAATTGATTTCTGAAGCTCTCCTTGAACTGCTTCTAAAGCACCTTTTGTGCTTTCAAACGTTATGGAAGGAATTATTTTCCCTAAATATTCACTCCGTTTTTGTAATACTTTTTAAGTGTTAGCAACAATGATCCCAACTTTTTAAAATTTTTATTTTATCTTATCCATTTTAAATGTTTTTGAACCACCCCAAGCCTTTTTATCTCTACAAAATAGTTTGAAATTCGCTATTTCTCATTCAAAATTAATCTTTCACGCTTCACTTTCACTAAGGCTTTGGTTTAATTCTTGTATCGATGGTAATTTTCTTTTCTTTTCTCCACACTATCACTTTGGTCCAAAGATGTGGCATAATCCAACCTTACTTTCTTTTCACCGCCTTTCAAAGTTTTATGCCTCTTTGCACATCCACATGCTTCTTTTGCGCTATCCATCATACTTTCTTTCATGATCTTCGAGCACTCATCCACATCAAGTCTTTCATTGACTAAACTTGCATAATTATATACCTTACGCTTTTATATTTCAATTGTTCACTCTGTGTGAGTATCTGTGACGGAGTCCTTTAGTTAGGTTGTAGTATATAATATTTCGGAGTCGTTCATTTATCAAAATCAAATCGATCACACTTTTTTGGTCAGTCTATACCACGTATACGTTTGAATATCCTTACGATGGAATAAATTCCGACATAAGGTGGTTTCGATCCATACATACGTCTAAAAGTAGCTTCTTTGCTTCGTTCACTCTTTAACTTAGGTTGGATTGGGTCGAATTGGGAGTGTAGGTACCAAGCACATTATCATAACTGTCTCACTTAGTCCCAACCTAACCCTGCAAATCTTCACACATAATCAGCCTTTCTTTCCCTTCAGCTAAATCCAGAATATCCCTTATAGATTCGCAAAATTTATTCAGTTCTCAGGTACACGCTGAGCTCATGGTAGCTTTCGCTGCAACCAGACGAACTCATGTGATCGTCAGTTTTATTCGAACCCAGAGAAGTCTTGTCCTACTAATCCATATTCTCTTACTCCGAAAAACAAGCAAAAAGAGAGCATGTGGCTGACACTCGCACTGGCATGATCGCCTTGTTAACCTCCAACCACAGGGTCATCATGCCACCGAGAAGATCGCCGGTATTGTTCCCCTTCCGCTTAGTCACAAGTTATACACAAAGCATCTAAACGTCTATCATTCATTATACCAATCAATTCAATCATACATTCTATGTGTCTACACGGTACTCGGCTATCCTTGTCCCGCCTGGTTCAGCGCTGTGTGGCAGATGACGGCCGCCCATATTCACACCGATGGAGGCGGGTCGACACGCGTCGCTTCCGCAGGACGCCTTAAGCCTAATCCGCACATCGTCGGTGCGCTTTCGGGTCAAAATTATAATCCGTTGGATTGGCAGAGGTAGCGATAAGCACGCTTCTGTCTGGTTGGGCACATTACTTTATATTTACATAATTAAGAAAACGTTGCTATTGGTGTGAATCTCTTAGCATTTGAATGTTCCCATACAAGTCGACTGGATGGACTGTTGACATACCTGCAATATGATGACTAATTGATGACATACAATATTGGTGAAGTTACAATTACGATATAATGGATCACGGTTTTTAAACCTTTGCAACCATTACATAGGTAGATATTTTAAAACCATAAACGAGTTTTTACTTCTATTCCGCCGGGGTAAATATTTTTGTAAGTTGGTAACACCTTTTTTCATCGTCGAACTCGTTGAAGTAATTTTGCTTTGCCTGTTTGTCTTGTTTCGTGTAGGTATTGGGAAAGAAAGCTCACTTTTAAATTTCACATTTATATAGTAACTCCTAGTTAGCATCATGAAAAAAGTAATATTCATCTGTTTGTTGTCGCTGTCGATGTGCCTCAGCAGGCCAGATGGTCAACCAGGTAAGTAATCAGAAAACAATCTGGCATCCATGCATTTATTGCGTTTGATTGGAATTTTCTCACGGATGCGTGTACAATAGACCTAGGATTTTTCCATTTGCATTAACATTTGCAATATTTCATCATAAATTGCAATTTAAATTTATATATTGAAAGGATTTGACACAAAAGTTGCATTTTGCATTTTTTTATAAAAATGTGCAATTTGTTTAGGTATACGTCGCATCTTTGTTTTGAATTTGTGAATTTTATTATGATATCCCATACTAATTGCACACTTGAAATGTCTAGTTCAGCTTAAAGTGGTCGGATAAATATTCCGTCTTATTCATTCTAACTTCATCAAGATTGCCACAAAATGAATGTGAATGATATTTACATTAGTAATATCACTGATCTGTGTCATAGAAGATACAAGTCAATGGTAAATATTCTGTAATATTACTAAATCATATAAGCGCGGCTGCACACGTCAGGTAACCCGCCAAGATTCCCCAGTAGGAACAGCCTGTCACATGGACCCTCAATCACATTCCATTTGTAAAAATCGCACTGCAATGTAAGTGAAAACCAACAGGCAACAACAAACGTGTGCACTATTTAGAACACACATATTTACCAATTCTGTTTTTTTACTGTGAACTGATGCACACACAGTGTATTCTGATCAGAAGTCAGCTTTTCTAACATGCAAACATAATACGGGATCAGACAACATTTCAAAAAGTGTTGAATTAAACAACTTTTAACGGAAGTATCGCGTGTTTTATTTATTTTGTTGAACCGGACGTTTCGAATGCTTTGCAGCATCCGTGGTCGCAGGAAGACTAAGGTGACATTTGTCTTACATTGGTTATTCAATTATTACATCTACCAACATGGATGGATTAATTATACACACGTGGTACTTCCATTAAAAATTGTTTAATTCAATGTGTAACAATCGCGAAAACTTGAGCCAATACTATTTCAAAAAGTGATTCAAATTAATCAGAATGGATGAATCACTGTAAAAAATATAATTTTTAATCGAGAGATTTTCTATCATTTTTGACCCATAAATCCCTTCTTGATATATTTTCTGCTCTCTGTAAACCCCCTGCCCAAGTGATGTTTGAATGTGATACACACTTTAGCTTGAAATGATGGATTGGGATCGGTTATTACAATTGAATGGTGAGGCGTTATGTAAATATATAAACACATATATTTACATACTGCCTATAATGACATTGGACAAAGCGACATATCCCTTAAATCAAGGAAGCTTTCTTGAAATACATCAGCTATAACAACCAACCATCAATTGTTATAAAGCAAACAAAATATTAATTTGAACTGTATTCCATTTATGAAGAATAATTTGGATTATATAGTATCTTATTTGTGCATATTGCTTATAGCGGATATAGTAACCGAGATTAGAGTGTCCCTTCAATGTTGCTTTGTATATCTGGTTTTGACTGTATATCTTATATATGAAATTCTCGTGTCACAATGGTAGTTACCATACTCCTCTGAAACGGCTTGACCGATTTTGAAGAAATTTTATATGCATATTCTGTAGGTCTGAGAATTGGCTACTATCTATTTTTCATACCCCTAAGTGATAAGGGTGGTCCACCCCAATTTTTTTTTATTTGAATATTATTCTTTTTTTAGTGGCATTAAAAAATACATATAACCCTTAATTTTCACTTCTACCATCAACCCCTATTTTTTAATAGCGATATTAGTATTTCAATAATTTTCAACCCCGGTCGATAACTGATCAATTATCACTTCATCAGTTATCCCCGCCAGGTGTCTATCGGTGTCACTTCTGACCCCGTAAACAGCACGGAATAGAGATGAGATCTCTCTCACACAATAAGCCGTTTCTCACTCCCTACAGTTTTCGGCCATTATTATTATTGTTTGTGCGTCAATCCTAATAGTGACATTTCCAATTATTATTTTACTATTTCAGTATTATTTTTAAATAAGGTTATCATTAATTTGCATGGCTGTACTTATTTACTCCTATATATAAAGCTATTTATTTTGAGTGTAATTCTCACGCTCAGTTAATTCAGTGATTTCATATAACCTCAAAAGTACTCGACATGTGTCACGAGCTAACACCAATGATTTTTATTGTGTTACACGCATCAATTATTCTGATTGTGTGTGTGTAAAATTTTGTGAAATAATTTCTAAAGAGAAATATTGTGAAAGGTAGGTAAAATAATAAAAAATATATACACAATATACACTGAATAACACTAAATATAAAATAGATGGTAGAAATGAAATTTCTTTATGAAAAATCTTGAAGTCAATTCCAATAGGTGGTATGCTCTTGAGTGGGCAAACCATCCAGTTTTTTTATGTTAGCTAAAGATGGGATAACAAAAAATATTGTACACTATTGCATTAAGGGATTGATATTGGTTTATAGTAAAATTATTATAATTAGCGATATATATAATTAAAAAAAATGGATTACAATGAATTAAAATTATAAATGTTTGGTATTGTGTTATTATTATATTCCATCATCGTCCACAGCTCCATGCCTCTTCCACTCATATAAACCACATCCTCACACACTGATAATAAGTTAGTAATTTTTTTCTACTAAAATAATACTTGGAATTTTGGAATTGAGAGCTGGGTATGGCTGAGAGAGCATAAAAGTAGAATAAATGCGGTCGAGATGCGAGCCCTGCGAAAAATTTGTGGCATAACGCATGCTGACCGCATTCGAAATGATGACGTATGAAAGAGAGTTGAACTGAAACAGAGTGTTGGTGTTAAGATAAGAAAGGGCATGCTCCGTTGGTTCAGACATGTAGAAAGAATGCAAGATGAAATAATGACGAAACAGATATACAATGCGAAAGTGGAAGGATGTAGGAGCCGAGGAACACCAAGACTAACCTACCATGACCAAATTGGTCGTGTTTTATCAGAAGGTGATGTCAGGAGCCTTAGGAACCGGCGAGCGTGCATGAAAAGAGCTATGAATGTTAAAGAAGCGAGTGAACTGTGTAAGGACCGCGTCTTATGGTGCTCGATCCTTTCTGCCTACCCCGCAAGGGACCTGGCGTGAAGATATATATACATAGATACATAATCCTAGGAATAATTTATATGGTAAAACAATATTTGCCGGGTCAGCTAGTTTATTATATTTTCATTTTATATATTACCACTCTCATTTCAACGCTGTTGAACGGAGTCTGTGTGGAATTAGAATGATTGATAGAGTAAGAAAAGTGTTCTGGTATTATGCACCAGAACAAACAAATTTTGGTTCAAAATCACAAAAATAACACTGTCAGCCGTCTCAAACGCCCATCACATTTTATAGTACTTAACTTACAGAATAACTTTTACAATTACAATGGGGAGTGACTGAATCCCGCAGCCATTCTTCGCATGTTCTTCAAGTCTTCGGTGTTTTCTGACGTTGATCAAATTGAGCTAAATGATAAGTTTTGTTTTTCACCAAACCAGAAGTTTGAGAATGTTCTATATTAAAAATATACATATCTCCTAAACTAAGCGGTTATGATTGTTTCATTATTAAAACAATATTTGCTTCTGTCATTGGAGATTGTGGATAGATTTGAAAATTTGGCAAGTCTCCATTTTTATAAATATATATGTACAATACTTTTTTGCACAATCCTTTTTAACATAGTTGCAATATTACACAAATATTAATGTGCAAATGTAGCAGGGTATTAAACAATAAAGATTGTTTATTTTTCCAACAGATTACCAGTACCACAGGGTAACTGGTAATCTGTTGGAAAAATAAACAATCTTTATCGTATTTCCTGATCCTGATCCTTTAGGATTAGGGAGTGGGTCCACTATCTCAGCCTAAGGATTTAACAAAGATACTGTTTTTGACATGGAGTGATTTCCGTCAGACTTTCACAATGTGTGGGTTTCTTGACAAAGTTTTGCCGCCGAGTAGTTGACAATTATAAATATGTACATAAATCCAAAAACACAATTTTTCCAGTACATTTTGTCCATGTCAGGATTTGAACCAAGCCCAGTTTTGTTTATTGTTTTCAAGATGTAGTGAAAATCTTAGAAGCAGGGATAGATTTCCTATGTCAGTACATTGGTTTGCTATGACTAGTAGATCTTTTGTTGTAAATTATATTAGATTCTACAATAAATTACCTGAAACAGTCTGTCCTTGCCTCAAAATATCTTCAAAAGGCACATCAAAAATACTCTATGTAAGAAGGGTTATTACTGAATCATTGAATATCTGATTGACAGATATTTAACTAAAATAAACTATCCCTGCGGTGTCGAATATGTGCGGTGCGGTGTCAAACGACGGTGTGAGAAAGAATACTAAAAATCGCCGCCCCCTCTCTTCCTGTGGGTGGCGTAAGAGCCAACTAAGGGATTTCCTGAGGTTCCAGCATCTGAGCCGGTGGTAGGGTAAATACCCACCTGGTTGGCTACCACCGAACACACGGCGAAACACCCGTGAAGTGGCGTACCTATTAGTATGTCGTGTTTTGGGATCAGCTGGTATATAACCAGTGTTAGGGGGATTGTTAACGCGATATTGCGGGAACAGTGGGTGGATTCTGTCTATCCATTGTCAGAAGGACTGAGATGACCGACCGGCCTTCCGTCCGATAGATCAGTATAGCTCCTTTGTGAACAAACTAAGCTTCACACTTTTGTTCTCTACCATCTTATGACAATGCTAATAGGAATAGATGGTCTTACAGCGGTGCACTCCCCCACCACCCTGTTCAAGGTTGAGTTCACTTACATCCGCGGACTCCACTCAAACCTTAATGCCGTCCACCAACACCTTGAGACAGCACGACCCGCCATGCTCTTCCTGACGGAGACACAGATTCCGCTTCCAGCGGACATGTCCTACCTCCAGTACTCTGGTTATGTGCTCGAGGAGAATTTGAAATTTAACAATAATAATATAACTCATACATTTGTACCTCAACTGTTACAGCAACTCATCAGTAACCTTACTAGCAGTAATACAACAATCGGTGTTTCGTTTTGCAAACAAATTGTTGTTTGATAGACAGCTTGTGTAAATATATTTATAAAAAGTCATATATTTTCCACACGTTTTCTTCTGGGACCAAATATTGAGCCTACAAAAAAAAACAACAGTATAGTATTATTTATTACTAACTGCTGTGTGAGACCCGCCGCTGGAATTCGCCTTTTAAAGTTTTACTGTAATTATTTTCTATAATAAGTACTCTTAATTGATCATCCATATTATTTGTGCTGAACTTCATCCAAATCCCTTTAGTGGTTTATGCAAGATAGAGCAACGAACGTCCATACATTCCCACAAAGTTTCACATTTAAAATATTAATAGGTTTTCTACCTATATATGTACTTTTTTATTTTGCTTATATTTAACTAGCAACCCGCCCGGCTTCGCACGGTTTCTTTACATAAAATATAAAATAGCCTATGTTACTACATTACCGCTTTATAATTGTCAATTTTTTAAAGTGTTAAAATGGATATATGTATGTTATCTTTAACATAAAGACATATGCCATCGCGGAATTTTCTGTAGACATATATGAGAAACACAATTCCACCGTACTTTGAAATACTACATAAACTTTCAAACCCCACCGGCTCGGACGCGAGGCGCGGGGTCACGGGGCGCCCGCGCGACCCGGTCGAACACGGCGACACGAAATTAATTTCGTTGCGCATTATTTTGATTTTGCTATATCTCCTAAAGGTATTCATTTAATTAGCATGGTGTAAAGGGAAAAAATAATCTTAATGAAATGCTCAAGCCCACTAACGTATTTAAAATGATAAACATTAATTCCGTATTTGTGTAAATAGCTTTCCAATTACCGCTTTATAATTGCCTATTTTTTAAAGTATTAAAATGGATGTAATATGTTATACTTAAGAGATAGACATATGCCATCGCGGACTTTTCTGTAGACCTGTATAAGATACACAATTCCACCATACATTATTTTGTTATATCTAAAAGGGTTTAGGCAGCGTTTTAAATAAATAAATATAAATATTGTCGGACAAATTACACAGCGCCATCTAGCCCCAAAGTAAGCGAAGCTTGTGTTATGGGTACTTGACAACTGATAAACATACGTAAATACATTTTTTTTTGTAAATACATACTTATTATACATAGAAAATACCCAGACCAAGACAAACAGATGCACACAAATGTTTGTACTGTGTGGGAATCGAACCCACGAGCGTTGGTGTCAAAGTAGCGTTACTGCGCCACCGAGCTCGTCAGTTTTTCGAGTTTCGTTCACCTCCAACAAATATCGTTAATATATACAAAAACTTAACAAATTATATACTAAAACCTCCTCGAGAACCACTATCCATTGGTGAAAACAGCACGAAAATCGGTGCAGTAGTTTTTTAAGTTTATCGCATCAGACAGACAGACGCGGTGGAGGACTTTGTTTTATAATATGTAGTGTTGATAGAATATCATGTCCAATTTAATTTATAATGGAATAAAATAAAAATACATGCCTGAATTCAGAGCTAAACATAATGGTTCCAATGATGCGTAAATATATGTAATCCCTAGTTACTCTTATATGTAAAACTTTTACAGCTCCTCCACTGGCAAAACCAGCTGAAGTACCTACTACTAACTCAAAGACTCCAGTAGTACCTGAACAAGGTCAGCAAACTATCCCTAGTTTGCCCAATCAAGCAAATGAAACGCAACCTGGAAAGACGTCAGAGTCGCCTGCTCCTGCCCCGCAGAATGTGCCTCAAAATGAAACAGCTCCACCTCACGCAGCAGAAGATGGTAAAGTAACACCAAAAGCTGCAAATGAAAACAAAACAGTGCCGGAAAAGAAGGAACCCGATGCGTCAAAAGAAAATCAGTCAACAACAGCTAACTCTTCAACAATAACAACAAATGCAACTGAAAAAGACCAGGGCAATGCTAGTACAGAGAGCACTATTACAACGAGCACTGTTCCTAACAGCACAAAGAAAAACGAGACTGTTACAGATAAAAGTGATGCATCCAAAACAACAGCAGCACCTAAACATGAGAGCACCGATGTCCAGGCCAGAGGGTATGTTATTTTGTAATATACATGTATAAGTTTATTTAGTTACGAGTTAGTTGCAATTGTTATTTAATATGTTTAAGTTGTCATACCTGAAGTAACAATTCCATTTCTTTTTTAAAAAATCAGGCAAGCAGGCATGCTAACATACAGAAATATATTAAGTATCACTCACACGATGGCATCTCCACTGCTAACACAGCATCACCTCAGAAGCTTACGACACGAACACAACAACCCTCCAGGGAGTTGTTATTTGTCTGCATTTTTCTTTGAGATTCCAGACAGACTGCTTTGGTGTGCCCTACGTCTCTTAAATAAGACAGTTCCAGACAAACAGACATATTCGTGCACACAAATGTTTGTCCTTCATGGTTATAGCATTACCAACCACGATCTAGTCAAATCCCATTCATTTTATCAAAACCATTTACACTTTACAGAGTGAGAAAAGGTTTTAGGGATTATACAGATAATCCCTAAAACCTTATTTCTCACTCTGTAAAGTTTGCTTATAATCAGCTTTACCAAGGTATGGTTCGACATAAGGAGCTGAAACTCGTAACAAGCACGATTTCGCCTCGAAAGTAAGTAGTATTTGGAAAAGGTTTTAATTCGTATTATATATGGTATTGAGTCAAACCTTTTGTCAAGGTCAGCCATGCAATTCTGTAAGAGCAAACATCCTTACATCCTCGGAAACATCGGCTGTTATAGCCTTGAACACAAAATTGCAATTCCTTAGTGTCGCTTTTCATGGTTTTGCGACACTAACGCCGCAAGGCTGTGTTTGGAATTGGAATTCTACAAGGCAAACAGCCTCGCGTACGCTTACATACTTATAGAATAGCAAATAAAAAGCCGTGATCGCAGTACACGATGTCAAAGCTGTGACATCTGTGATCACAGCGACGCACACAGCCATTACGAGTCGCTTAGAGAATTGCATGGCTGTTCTGTGTTCAAGCACGTTAGATCGCCAGTTGACGTCAGATGTTACTGCATAGGCTAAATTATGCTACCTGTCAGTAACTAATAGTCCACTTGTGATGGCGGACTAAGCGGGCGACGCACGGGGTTTTTGAATTGCGCGGAGTTTTGTATGGCACGCAAAATGAACTAATTTACTGTATCCATTTTTTCTATGATCAAAGTTATTATAGTTACTCAAAATCGTTCAAGCTGTTTAAGCATGATCACATTGGTCACCCATGTACCAATTATGTTTACCAGGCGTGTTTATAAATTCATACAAGCAAATGCATAAACACTGATACTGCCAAAGTTAATTAACACTTCTGTTATCTTCACAGAGCGTAATTCGATCCCACTGTTTTATTGACATTGTCCACAGTGTCAGTTTATTTATTGTTAACAACTGGACATTCATATAAATATGAAATAATACATATATTATTAATTATCTAAAACATGGTCTGACACAGGGTCACTTCTGTACTTATGCCCTATAGGAAATGATATCTTATTTTGGTGGCGTTCGTACTTGGAATATTTTTTAAATCATTACTTGTAATTGATATTATACTCTACTATGCAGTTGAACTTATATATATCAGATAATTATATTTTTGGCCGTCTGTCTGTTGTGAAGCCATCACACCAACATTTAAGAGAGGTAGAGCATGCATATATCATGCCAACTGAAGAAGTACCTCCACCTAATGGAAAACCAACTCGCAGTTGTGTTCCTGCAAGTGAGTGAGGCAACTAGTAAACTCCTAAGCTAAGGTAATGTACAAAAAGCGGATCGTACGTATTACGACGTCGAATATTGAATGCTTATTATCCTGGAAATCTTATGTGCAAAAAACCTAAAAACCAAACTTCACGAGGCCGTAGCTGTGAACAGCATTATGGACGTATATACTAAATACAACAATATTAATATATACATATACCTAACTAAATTATCAATACGGTAAGTCAGGGGGCCTACCGCATAAGATGAAGACTATCTTATCAATGTATGATCGACATGTTTCATTATTCAGTAGACGTATAGGGTGGTGTGTGTGTTGTCACCCATTCTCTTTTCGCTGTTCATAAATAGCATTGTTTCTTCTCTCTCTTGTTCTTACCATCTATATACTGATGATTTACAGATATATACAGCTACTCCATTTCTTGATGTTTCTTTAGCAGTGCATGCTATAAATAATGATCTTGCGATTATTGCTGATTGGTCCCATAGTTTTGGACTTAAGGTCAATGCGGCCAAGTCACAAGCAATCATTATATGCAGCCCACACTTTATTTCTAGACTGCATGATTACGGTTCTTCCTAGTATTCAGTTTGAAGGTGACACAATCCCTTTTTCTTCTACTGTTTCTAATTTGGGAATTATTATTGACCAATCTCTGTCATGGTCGCGGGCCCCACATATCAATGAAGTCAGTCATAGGATTTTCGCATCCCTCCACACACTCCGACGACTGCAATTTTTTCTACTATTGGAAACCAAGAAGTTGGTGGCTAGTTCCTTTCTCCTTCCTTTGCTTGATTGCGGTGATGTCGCGTATCTAGACCCTTCCGAAGAATTATTGGATAAATTGCAAAGACTACAAAACCTATGTATTCGCTTCATCTTTGGACTGCGCAAATACGATCACGTCTCGGAGTGCCGCAAACGTCTCAATTGGCTATCGATTAGAGATCGTAGGAAGGTGCACATTCTCAGCCTACTTTACAATGTTTTGTTTAATCCATCTGCGCCTTACTACGAGTACCTAAAGGTGACTATTCATTTTCGTGATGTGGACACTCGGTTGCGTTCCTGTGGTACACTTGTTCTCGATATTCCAAGTCAGAAAACAAATTCATACTCACAGTCCTTTTCTGCAAAGTCAGTTAGTCTTTGGAACGCACGTCCTCCAGAGGTAAGATTGGCTTCCACTTTAGATTGCTTCAAACTCCGAGTCCAAGAATTTTTTAACTGGCGATTTGTGATCTTTATGGATGCATACCTAAACCTTATCTCATGTTTGTTTGCTTTTAGTTTATGTATTTAATGTATGTTCATTTTTTTTTTCCCACCTGATGTAAAGCGGGTACCGTAGCCTATTAACGCTTGCGATATACCCATTTAGGTATCACTCGCGCGATGCCTCCTCTCCTGCTTACACAGCAACTCCCTGGGAACTTACTGGTGACCTTACTCACTCCCAGGAACACAACAGCCCTCAAGGGAGTTATTTGGCTGCGGTTTTCTGTGAGGTGGAGGTACTTCCCCAGACGGGCTGCTTTGATACGCCCTACCTCTCTTAAAACATCCAGACCAAGACAAACAGACATGTTCATGCACACAAATGTTTGCCTTGTGTGGGAATTGAACCCACTAGCGTTGGTGCCAAAGTCGCGTAATTTACGACCGTGCCACCGAGCTCGTTAAAATATTTTTGTTTCTTTTTCATTTTTATGTATTATTTTGTTTATTAGTCAATTCGTTATCGTATTAGATAACCTTGTACTTTGCTCTTAAGAAATTTATAGTATTGTTGTAGTGAGTCGGAGTACATATGTTCTTTCGCCCATGTAAGTTGTTCTATCAAAGACTCTAGGGCTGGAAGAGATCTCTTTTAGGGATAAGCCCGCCTTTGTAACACCAGCCAATTTATTTTGAATGTAACATACAATAAAGATATTACAACAACAACAATAACGTATTCACATTGTCTCTGAAAGCGATATTCGAAACGAATTCGAGATATTTAACTCAGATTCCATAAAGTTTCTTCAATTCCAATTAAAATATGGTGTTTGAGTCCAATGTGATTACGCCTACAGATCGATTTTTGGTTCCGAATATCGCACTCTGGTTTAGATAAGTAATAATCGTCTTCTATTCATTGAATAGACCTCTATTCCCTGCCATCTTTGCTGGATACAACCATCATATCAACCTCTAGAAACATTTAACAGTATACTGTACCTACATAACAATTATATTTAACCGTGTACAAGCAGAACTGGTATGCGTGTGTTTTTTTGTAATTGGGTCATCCATATGGTGGAATGGATGCCACATTGAACACTAATGCATCAATACAACGAATCAATACTATTTTACTACTTACTGCGTTTGACCTAATAATTGATTATGCTGAAATTCTTTTCCCAAAAATTGTTTCGAATTAAATATCCTTTGGTATCGCATTTCCCGAATGGTAATTGACATACCGTACCATAACCGTCCTAAAAGCCCTTTTCTTATGTACGATCACATATAGTTAATTATGGATATCTGCAGTAATTAAATATATTTAATACGTATCCATAACGACAGGACAATCGTAGCATACCACAGTTAAATACCATGAATGGCTTAGTTAGCATGTGCACCAACACTGAATGCGCAGTATCTAAGGACGCGTCTACATCTAGCTAATGCGATTCATGTGTACTGCAGGCGTAAGGCGCACGTGCCATTTGCGCCCCGCTATTGCGCGCTCCTTTAGTGGAACTTATGCAGGCTCAATGCTCGCTTGTAGCACACTAGTTGCAGTTTGCGTCAGCGAGACAATTGCCACCATTATTACCACAGCATGTTATTTTGTTCATAAAATGTTAATAAAATCCGGTACGGTAAACAGGCAGCGCTAGCGCACTTCATACATAGAGGGCGAACAAACTCAAAGGCGCGCGCTCGACGCATGTGCGCCTCGTGAGCTAATTGCACACACATAATAATGCGCACAAATCGCAGGTATTTTGCAAACAGGCACATTCGCGACGCGGCGCAGAGATGTGGACACGCCCTAACAGTGACGTTAAAACTAAACAGCCATGTTAATAGTGTTAGTTCCGAAACAAATTGGATTGTTTTTAAACATTTTTTAAGCAAAGCAGTCCTATAATAAAGAGAGTATTTATTTAGCGTTTACGAGTGAGTGCTGGGAATAGTGTGAATGGAGCGTTGGGAAAACTTTATGTACATAGTTGTAATTATCACTTTCTTGGCGGGGAAGGAAAACATCGTGAGGAAACCCGCACGTCCAAGAAATTATATTTCGAAAGACGGTACGAAGGTCTGACGGCAGTCGTTCCATGTAAAAAATAGTATTATTGCTAAATCCTTAGGCTCAAATAGCAGGACCCGGCCAATCCTAATGGATTAGGGAACGGGATAACGTTAAGAAGAAGGAGCGTTGGGAAAACTTCTTGGCAGTAAAAACTTGAGCCAGAATGCACAGCTACTACTAACAGCCAACGCTTACTTATGGAAGTGAGAGCTGGTTATGGCAGAGAGAGCATGAAAGTAGTATAAACGCGGTCGAAATGAGAGCGTTGCGCAAAATTTATGGCGTAACGCTTGTAGACCGTATTCGCAATAATGAAGTTAGAAACAGAGTTGTACTGAAAGAGAGCGTCGCTGTTACAATAAGAAGAGGCATGCTCCGTTGGTTCGGACATGTAGAAAGAATACAGGAAGACAGAATTACGAAATAGATATATACCGCAAAAGTGGAGGGAGGATAAGGAAGGCCAATACTTGCCTACCATGACCAAATTGGATGATGGTCTATCAGGTGGTGTCAGGTGCCCTAGAAACCGGCGTGCGTGCATGAAAAGAGCAATGCATGTTAAAGGAGCGAGTCGAAGTATGTAAGGATAGTCATGAGGCGCTCGGTTCTCTCTGCTTAAAAGTCTAAATCTTTATTCCCTAAAAATGGCTACATTTGTTTGGAATCGTCACAATTTTTTTCCCTACCGTGCAGTTCATGACTAGGTGAGCACTGATAAAAATACTGCCAAAAAACTCAGGCATCCCTCTTTTGGTATCCAAACAAATTTACATAATTTATTAATTACATTATAATTGGATCGACTCAATCCCAGGCATTTTTATCACTAATATAGTCAGATACTTTATAATATGCCCTGCTACACAATTGGGCTTTAATAGTAGTTTTAAATTTCTTTATTGACAATTCTCTTATATTGCTGGGAAGTTTGTTATAGAACCGTATACATTGCCTCATAAAAAAATTACTTATTTTGTGGAGACGGCTTGGATGTAACACAAGATTATGCTTATATCTAGTATTTATGTTATGAGTATCACTCTTTTTACAAAATGAGTCTATGTTTTTATGGACATACAAAAGATTTTCATAGATATATTGCGATGCGACTGTTAGAATATTTATTTCTTTGAATTTTTCTCTAAGGCTCTCCCGGGTACCAAGTTTTTAGATAGCTCTTATGGCTCTCTTTTGCAATAAAAAGATGGTGTTAATTTCCGCGGAGTTACCCCAAAGAAGAATTCCGTATGACATAATACTATGAAAGTAGCTGAAATAAACTATTCTAGCCGTATCAACATCAGTGAGCCGTCTAATAGTTTTCACTGCATAGGCTGCAGAACTTAGTTTTCCTGATAATTTTTCAATTTGTGGGCCCCATTGTAGTTTGGAGTCACCTGTTATACCCAAGAACACAGTTGTCTCCACAGGGGCTAAATTAGTTCCATTAACATGTACATTGGTAGTCACCTCTTTTTCCTCATTAGGTGTTGAGAACTTAATTACTTTAGTCTTTTTATCATTTAAAAGCAGATTGTTAACATTAAACCAATGCATAACTTTAGAGAGAGCATCGTTAACTTCGTCATAATTACCTGTCTATTAATTTTGAATGTCAAAGAGGTATCATCCGCAAACAATACAATCTCATGTTTATCCTTTACATATTAAGGTAAGTCATTTATATATACTAAAAATAAGAATGGACCTAGAATTGACCCCTGTGGGACTTCCATAACTACAGGGGACCCCGAAGATCTTTTACCATTAACATCAACCTTCTGTATCCTATTGCCCAGATAAGAAGACAGAAGTTCGAGAGCCCTGTTTCTGATACCGTAGTGGTGTAATTTTCTGACAAGAGTGTCATTGGTGCACGCAGTCAAACGCTTTAGACAGATCACAGAAAATTCCCAAGGCATCTTGCGAACCTTCCCATGCCGCGAATATACTTTTAAGCAAATGAATCCCTGCGTCTATAGTTGAACAACCTCTCGTAAATCCGAACTGTCTTCTATGAAGCAAATTATGTGTATTGAAATGTCTGAGCAACTGGCTAAGCATTAGTTTTTCAAAAATTTTACTGAGAATGGGCAGTATGAAAATAGGTCGAAAATTCGAAGGGTCCGAACTATCACCAGATTTAAATAATGGAATGATTTGAAGAATGATGGCTTACAGCTGAAAATTCAAATATTGTGTCGCATTCTACCATGCTCTGTTTGAGAACCAGTTCAGCAGCTATAGAAGAAGACCTAAGATTTCTCGTAGTAACAAGAGGAATGTTTACCCCGCAAGGAATTTGGGATACAAAATAGACCACAAACGTTTCGTTTCCGACCACAAACTTCGTCAAGTTTTGGTCTAAAATTCTAAATCGTAAACCAATAATATGTACACACAGCGACAAGTCATGTTAGACACTTGCAGCAACATTTTTATTCTTATTCATGTGCCATAAGAGCGGTATGAAAGTCAAACACTGTCGCTGTATGTACATACATACCCCTGCTAGCTTTACAACAGTAAAATTAAAGCTAAATTTCGCTACTTGTGAATTATATCGATTTACAAAAACACTGCGGCGGCATGCATCTACTAACGGTAGTGGGCGAGTGCCGGCCGGCAGTAGTTCGCATCAACTAATCAGGAGCGGAAGCACACAAAGGAATTTAAATCAAATTGCCTGTAAAATACAAATATGATAATGATCACGAATATGTTTCTTTTAATATGTAAAAAAGTTCATGATAACTTTGTAAAATTCGGTCCCCTTTTAAGGGTGGTATTGAAACTTTAGGAACGGGTCTGTGAAGCCATCCCGAGTGTTTCTCAGTAGAGTTCTTGAAGCAGTGATATGTAAAATTAAGAAAATTTTGAAACTACTATAAACTTAAAGACTTGTGCTGTATGGACTAAGACCTTTGCCTTTAACCTCTGGAATAAAAAAAAACAAAAAATGACTTACTTGAAGGGATTTTGAAATACTATTTTTTTTACGTGATTTAATTTTTTAATGGACCTGTAGGAGCCCCGTTAATGAGGTTTTGTTTTGCTATGTCTGTATCACTAAGATGGTAAACCGCGTCTGCCTGATGGTAAGCAGTTGCCGTAGCCTATGAACACTTGCAACATTAGGGGTATACCCAAGGTATACTGAGGTGTAGATGACTCTGTAAAAACCTCTTCACACGTTTTTAAAGAATTGTAATGTTATTTGGATAGCTTTGATTATTTTGAATAAATCTGAACATAGAAAATAAAATATTATTAATTTGTGAACTCATTCATTCATTTGTCCCAGTCAACTAACTACCTTTAATTCGCTCAAAATTGGTAACAGCAACTGTCATTTTATTAAATCGAATTAAAAGTCTGAGTTTAGTTCTACGGTGGCAGTTTGTCATCGACAATACACTTACCAATTATTTTCGCAATTCCAGATTCGACGGAGCCAGCTTTATAGGTGGCATTATTCTGACCCTGGGTCTTCTGGCCATCGGGTTCATGGGCTTCAAGTACTACAAGAACCAAACCGAGAGGAATTATCACACCCTATAAATAGACTTAATTAGAATCTCACTTCTCTACTATCTATAAGTGCACTATATATTTTTTAAGTTTAATTTGTGTTACGTTATGAAAGATTTTTAGTTTTTTTTTTTTACTTCCTTGCAGTGCACTTATTCCTATAAAAAAAGTCAGACAGGGTTTATACTGCATGCAATTTTTTAGCATTACCTAAATTGATTGGTGGCTGGTATGTATAAGTTACTACTTATTCGAATTTTAATATGTTTTTTTTTTCATCTAGCTACTGTTATTGTAGTTTATGTATGTTTTAGCAGTGTATCCAGGCATTTATCTCAAATTTTATGTGTTTTAGTATAATCCTATAAGAAAGATTAAGATGTTATGTGTACTCATGCACTGTGTATGCTCATATAATGTTTGAATTTAAAATTATGATCTGTTAAAACGAATTATAGTGAATTTATGACAAAGATTGACAATTTAAAGACTATAAAGAATTTCACTTACATTTTAATATTTTGTGTGCAATTTAGTTTTAGTATTACAGAATTAGTACTGTGCCATTTTCGGAATTTCAATATTCTAATTGTATTTGGTTTTTATTACACTGGATGGCTTTAATTCGCACTGAATCTTCAAAATGTAGGTAGTTATAAAGTATATTGTTACTATTAAGTATTATTATAAGGCAACGCAATGTGATGATGAAAATAAGGGTCTAAAGTAGTACCTACATTGTTCTGGCACAAAAACGTTCAGTATCTATATTTAATGATAATTTCTGCAAAAAACGTAGGCAATTTCGTACGGGTATTGTTGAATTACAAAATTTTTATTCTGCGCTCAAGAGTGTAGTCTGTGCCTTGGCTATGTGAGGTTTGGGAATCTTTTAGTAGTCGTGCAATAGAGCTTATGTGCACAGTTTATCTCTGCGTGTCGCTCACTTTATTCTCCAGATTTTTATTACAGAAATATGTATTTATATATCTATAAATAGAAACTAGGAGGCGTAGGAGTGGCGTTGGCATGTATGTCCGCTTACATAAACAAATTCCACGCTTTTAAAATGACTCCGCGTTATTATTTTCTAAAAACCTCAGATAAACCCATCTTGTACCCAAATCTAGGCTAGAAACTAGTGCGTATATTACTAAGTACTCTACCGGTCAAAATACCCTATGATGAATAACATTTTTGTGCCACAGCAATCCTGTATATTTTGTTTAATTTTATCATTATTTAGCACGCTATTTGTAATCTGGGGAAAGATGATTCCATCCTAAAGTGCTCTTAAATCTGAACTATTTATGGATAGGTATTCAAAATGGTTTACAGCCACTGTGAGATTGTTCTGTCTTCTACAGTTACTACGCTGCTCTCATGTCACAGTCAATGGTTATGTTAATAAAGGTATATACCAATATGAATGTTTTATTAATTTTTTCATAGACCCCATTTCGCTATGATTTCAGATTATAAAAAAAATGCGTTCTTATTTTAAGCCAAATAAATTCGTTTAGTTGTAAGACAATAATATACATACTCTTTATTGTAAAAATATACATAATAGGAACATTAACAAAATAACAGTACAAAGACGGTCTTATTTCTGTAAAATATCTCATCAATTAATCCTTCATTGAGTTTTCAGAAATCAAGCAGGATCTGCCTAATTTCTGTACATAATGCAAAACTTGACCTTAAAAAGTAGGGGGTAGTTCACTTTTATATCCTACTAGCTTTTACCCGCGGCTTCGCTCGCATTGAATTTTTTTTTTTTAATAAAAAGTATCCAATTTTATTTCTGATACCTCCAAGAATATGTGTACAAAGTTTCATGAAGTTTCAGTAGTTTTCGCGTGAAAGCGTAACAAACAAACGGACATTCACATTTATAATATTAGTAGGATATCATAAGTAATAAATACATCACTCCTAAATAATATATCGACGCCGTAACTATAAAGCTAAAAACCTGTGGCGTTTTCAGCCAGGCGTGAAGACTATTCTTCCTGCTGGGTTTCAGGTTTTACCCCTCTTGACTGATTTATCATATAGGACTTCTGAAGTCCTATATGATAAACCAAATAGGGGAGATAATCTAATGGCATCTCGCGTCTAGCAAAATCATCCGCAGAAGTCCTTTCACCACTTTTCGATGTCGAATATTGGAGCTGCTAAGCACGCACGACTTCCCAACGTACACGCAAATCTTGTGACAACACACAAACAACACCAACACTGATGAGGGAAGCGAGTCTCGTCTTTGACCAGCAAGGGAACAGTGGCACGCTCAATTCATGCGCGCAAGCTCGCCTATTCCAGGCCTAGTAGATCAGATTGATGTTAGCGACACCCCTTAATTCTTTACCAAGGCCACAGATACTCTGACTACACGCAGCAAGCGACATGTATACATACCTACCGAGTTGCTTCGAGCCCTATACCACCTGGCTATCTGAAGTTTCTTCTACATTGTAGCGTACTTCTCTTGCGCTTAATCGGCATACGAAAACAAAGGGTTAGGTACTGTTATATCGGCCCAATCATGGGTAAGTATTATAAAATAAATTCCTGACCGATGCACATTCATTTCAATTATAATTAGAACAGACCGCTTTGGACAGCCGTCGGGAAGAGTCGTTTCTCAGTTTCTTAATTACATTATTTTCGTGTTATGTGAATAGGTTTTTTTTTAAACTACTTCCTGACCCGCCCCGTAATAGTGGTGTCAGAAGTGGGATGCCAGTGTTGTAACCGTCGTTTCCGTGAGACTTATTTCATTAACGGGTCGCGTAATAATCGGCAAATTTCGTGAAACCAACTACGTGTCTTAACCAGTCTCCGAGTTGTCGAAAACTCTCAATTCGCATCTCGTCAAAATCTTCATGTTCTCCTCTGCGCGACTGTAAGTCCGCTGATTACACGAGGAGACCATCATCAGTAGGTACCTATATTCTGTGGGTGCTTGTGCGCACCCATCGCCTTCGACGCTCAACGCCGCAAAGTGTGGCATGTTCCTATCGCTGCCGCTGTTCGTTCGAAAAGCCGCCCGGCTGCACACACAAGCAGTCCCGCAATTTTTGCCACATCCAGCCACCGTGCGAGTGGGAACATCAACGTGCCGCCGTCTCGACCCCTCGCAGTGGTTCCAGTTCCGAGAAAACTAATTCACAATTCGCAGTTTCATTTCAGTAAATCAAATATATTATCTCAGTTATCGCTGTAAACTCTCATAGTTAATAGATATATCATAGCAGGTACTTGCCGTTCCCCGTAAAGGAGAATCTCCATGGTTTCAAGTTGTGCGAAAAATCAAATCATTATTTTTCACTACGTCTCCCAAAAAATAAGCCATAAAATCTCCGGGGAATAAATTACGTAAAATTAACAATAACCACGCGTGCACATCCCAAATGTTCTACGCACTTGGAGTGGAGCTAAATATTGTATGATAGGTGCGGGTTTATTGGCAAACCAGTAAGCGTAATGATTCATTTCGGTTAGTTGTATGCCTCCCGACGGTGTATAAAAGAATAAAAATACTTTTAAAATAATAAATACTCCTTTATTTTGGTTTAGCTAACACTATCTATTTCCGAAAAAGTGGCAGGTAAAAATATTATAAAGGCTTTTTAATTAAGGTTTAGTCCTGATTAAAATTTAAAAAAAGTACGTGGGAACCAATAGTTGATTAAAATTATCACCATAAGAATAAATTGACACAGACTTCAAAAGTGTACATTCTACGAAATAGTATACAAAGTGTTTAAAATTGGCATAACATAATATCTTTTTCCGTTTTGTGTCTATTATTTTTAACAAATAAATACATAATTTCTTATAAAATCGCCGAGTTGACTCACTCCGCCAAACACATAGGCCTGAGCGACACTGCCTATAGAAAGATGCTATTCTTTCAATTGAACCACACAAAATAAGCTACGGAGAGGCACTGCTGCAAAAAGGTCATTATTTTTAATGACAATCCAAATTAATACTAGTTACTTGTATATTTTTATATATCACTAAGGTGACAAACAAGCATACAGCACAGGCAAGCAGTTACCGTGACCTATGAATGAACACTTGCTACACAAGATGTGTTGTCGATCCTGTAAAAATCCCATAGGAAAACCTCGGAAGGGAGTTTATTGCACAACTTCTCTGGAGACGCACAGTACGCGACCATTGCCGCTCTAATGTGTGAAGATAAATTCACCCAGCCGTCCCAGTGCGATTGTAAAATGAGGCTGTTAGCATCAACTTGTACAATTTCTCTAAGTTACATAGCACATTATTTCAAAACTAGCAGTTTCTGCCCTCATTATACCTCACGTAATGAGGTCTATTTCTCTGCAGTACCAAGTTTACGTGATTTTAGCTGTACTATTCTGCGTATTCTGTATATGTATTTAGCTGTACAACGGAGCATTTATTTATTATTTAAAATTTCATCGTAGTATACAATATATAGAGCGTTCCTTACGCTGCAGTTTCAGTCAGACTTTTAAATAATACATCATAATATTCCTTTTAAGCAAAAATCATGATTTTTTTACTAACAACTAATACGAGGGGCGATCAAATAGTCCGGACCTGGCTCCTAGAATTATTATCTTTTTATCTAAATTTAAAAAGACCTTGAGAAGTGAAGAGCTCAGATCGGCAATAAATGCACATTTTTCCAAGTAGTTTTTTTTTACAGCATATGGAAAACAATATCGACTTACAGTAGATACGTTGAGGTGATAGGGCAGTCATTTAGAAATAAAAAATATTTGAATTCAATAAACTTTGTTTTACCGAGATACCGAAAATACATTGACACACCCCTAGTATATACACCACTACTATATACATATAATAGTTGCAATTTTAAATATATCCAATGAGACCATAAAATAATCACTACGTACGTAAAAAAAATTGTATTTTTGAGAGTTATCAATTATACCTACTTATATTAGGAGCCTCAAACAAAAACATTACATATCCCAAACAATATTACTCCTTCACAATGCTTACATCAAACACATCTAATGAAATGACACGAAAACAAATAACAAATAGTTCTAATGTGAATAATTTTATCAAAAATTAACATGTTGGAAGAACAATTACCGCTGAATCGTTCGCATTCACGCACACGGATAAAAAAAGTCGGTGAAATAAGAGCATTCGCAATGTAAGAATTCCCTTTTACAACATCTGCTCGGGGTTCTCACACTTAACTGTCCAACCTTCTATAGTGGCATTCTGTATGTTTCCATACATTTGGATGGTTTGTTTCACATTCAGTCAGTTTGTTTCAAGTCGACCACAAAAACCTAATGAAAACTATATTCTGTCCATTCAATAATTTAACCTCTGACAGGTAATCATTTTAACGAGTTAGAAAGATACATAACTGTCAAGTGTTGTGAATCTCATAAATCCATTTTTGACGATCTCGGTGGCTCAGTCGTGAATGACGCGACTTTGACACCAACGCTCGTGAATTCAACTCCCACACAAGGCAAACATTTCTGTTTGTCTTGGTCTGGATGTTTTAAGAGAGGTAGGGCGCATCAAAGTAGCCCATCTGGATAAGTACCTCCACCTCACAGAAAACCGCAGCCAAATAACAACTCCCTAGAGGGTTGTTGTGTGAGTGAGGTCACCGGTAAGCTCCCAAGGAGTTGCTGTGTAAGCAGCAGAGGAGGCATTTAATAGGCTACTGTACCCACTTTACATCAGGTGTACCGCTAGTATACCTCCCGACGTAGTATAATATAGTAAATAAAACAAAACAGGAGCTCATTTTACTTACTGCATTCATTTTTGGTGTGCAATAACAAAATACTGAATTTAATATTCGATTGTTTGTACATATCATTGAACATTATTTAATATTAGATGGCTACAAAATGTTTTTTTATATCGCACATTTTGAATTTCTATAAGGTCCATTTTTAATTCGTCTATTAACAATAGCCTATCTCACTTTTGTGCGATGTGTGTATCAAGTGCATTGAGTTAAAAAGAGAGCACACAATTCACAATCGCTAAACAATTCTAATTGCAGCGTTTATGGGACAATAAAGTTCGATGAAATTGTCTTCTAATTGTAACATACCGTTTAAAGGTTGAAGTTGGATATATATCTTTTTCATAGGAAAACTTTTGGTACTGTTTTAAGTTCATGCAGGACGTTAGACAGGACCGGCCGGCCCCGCATAAATCGTAATATACTCAAATTCATGATTGCGCAGCTATTAACTCGTCAATAAGATTAAAAAATATAGATTCAATAGTTTGTAAAAAACGACCTTGTTTTAAGAAACTTCAAATTTGTAGAGTGTATGTGGTTCCACATCATCTTTGGGACCGAAGCCAAACTCACCTGAATATACTTAATGCTGGACTCACGCAGGAACACAACCACATTGGGAGTTATTATCACTGTGGTCTTGTTTAAAGTGGAACCTCCCCAGCTACTTAGATTTAACCTTTATTTATACCGCGTATTTTACCGCCTTTACCATGGCGAGTGCTCTGAAGAACTGTTTTCCCTTATCCCACCCTCACCCTTCCGTCATAGAACCACACGTGCGGGCTTGCGATGTCATAGTTCCACGGTTGAGAATATCTCTTCGCGTACCAAAAAGTTCGGCAACTCCTATCTTTGTCGTATCATTAAAAAGTGGAACGCCTTGCCTGCACATGTGTTCCCTCCTTCCTACAATATGGGATCCTTCAAACGAAGCGTGAAGAAGCATTTTGCGGGTCAGCATGGCAGCGTCAACTGACAGGATACGAGATGTAGTATGTTGTCAGTTGCAGTTGCGATTTGGGCTCCTCTTTCGCTTACCATCAGGCCAAGAGGGGCCACTATGCTGAACTAATATAAAAAAAAAAAAAACCTGTCAGACCCCGTTATATACGTTTTCCCATACATTTCTTGACGGAAAAGTGGTCCGCGGGTAATGAGAGATTAATAAGCAACTTCGAGAAGGAATTTACTTCAATTATAAAGAAGAGCAAGCATGACTACTCCCTCCACGTTTGTGTACCCCTGACGTGAGTCAAATTATCAATAAGTTCTCGAAAAGAGGCACTAGAATGCATTAGAAAAAGTGTCTATTTACTAATTAAACTTTTTTGATACCACCAAGGTGACAAATAAGTGTGCTGTCGCCTGAATGTATTCAGGTACAGACAGAATAGACAGAAAGTATTCAGGTATAGACATTTTGAACATCAGCAGTATGTTACTGATCCTGAATTATTTAAATGTGACTTATGCTAATATATAATTGGAAATTAACGATAATAATGTATCTACCATGATTGCCTGTCCTGGACTCAATTAGAGAGAAGAGAAAGGAATAAATTAGAAAGATTTTGAAAACAACTGATAAACCGACTTGCTTACTGCTGGCCCTACCTTCCTATGTAGTGTTCCGTATGTCAAATTTGCTAATAGAAACTCCCCTTCTTTAGCATCACATTCTTGATACTGTTCAATCAACAACCTCGGTGTGCTGTAAACATTTGTTATAGCTACTGCTTTCTCAACTGATAACCCCTTTAGTTGTAATAGCAGCTTTATAAATGTTTCGGTCACAGTTAACGGTTTCGTTTTCGCTGAAGATGTGTTAAAATACTTAAATGTCATTAATTCTTCATTTTTTGGGTCATTATTACAGCCCACTAAATTTGTATCCTGAAAAAAGAATGAATATTACATTTAGAGTTTCGGTGTTAAGATAAGAAAAGGCATATTCCTTTGGTTTGTGCAAGAGAAAGAATGACGAAACAAATATATAATGCGAAAGTAGAAAGATGTAGGAGTCAAGGATGGTCAGGACTCACCACAACCAAATTAGTTGTGTTTTATAAGATGCCATTAACCCTGGAAATTACATATAGCATTCATGAAAAGAGCTACAAATGTTAAAGAGGCGAGCATATTGTGTAAGGATTGCATACCCAGATATACTTAGTTATACTAAGAATATAAAGACAACATAGATTAAAGGAAATATAACATAGATTATCAAAGACAACTTAAATGTATTATTTTTTATTATTGTATTTTAAAGTGACAAGTGACTTTAACAATTAATCAAGCAAAGGATGATGATGAACCTGAACACTCATGTGCAAGTCAATATTTGTCAGTCTGTCAGTCGAAAAAGTGTCTGTAGTGAAGCTTTAGAAGAAAGGTAGCAGAAATGATTAGAGCTGGATGGAGTTTATGTTGAATAATTTTTTTTATGTATTTTAATTTAAGTCAAGTAGAAGTGACACTCCACCAGCCGTTCACAGTACAAAGAATGGCAAGTTTAAGTTCATAACTATTTACGATTGTAAATCAGTCCCATTTAAAATAATGAAACTATTTTGCACTTTTACTCAAAATCTAAAAATTGTATAACCTGAGCTTAACTTAAATTGGTTGTTTCAATTCAATTCAAGCTCAGATTATATTAAAGCTCATTTCCTCCAATGTTACTGCAATGCTTCTATGTAACTTTAAGCTTTCAATAAACAACTATAGAATTTAATAATTCTTAATTATCTATGTCTATGATTTCAATTAGCCTCATTGATGCACCCCTCTATAGCCTGGGCCCAACAATCTATGAAAAGCAGCTAAAAAGTGATGTTTTTTGGTGGACTTTATTATTGTTCTTACCTTATACTTTATAGTCAATCTTCGTGTCATCATAGCTAAAAATCTAGCAGAATTACTCAGCGAGTCTGTTATATGCACTTTGAAGCCATCCTGTACTCTAGTATTGCACATTGCTTGTTTCAAACTCTGTATAGGGAGGCCTACATATTTATTAGTCCCAAAATTCTCAACCATATAAATAACATTTGCCAAACCGCAATTTCTTAATCTAAACTTCTGCTCATGGAATCTCCCATCTTTAATACTGGCTCCAAAGTCATCCATTCTTTTTCTTTCAACAATATATGGTAACACTAATTCCTGTTTGTTTTGTTTATCTCTCACTATCCATGTATAATCACCAACTTTTAAACTCCTGTATTCGTGTTTCAAATCTGGGTATTTGTTGAACTGGGCTACTGTAGGGTCATTCTTCTTTGTTACCCTAGAAAATACAATGAAACATTTTAAATAATTGTTATAAAACAAGCTGACTGTGTAGGTACCTCCGCCTCACAAAAAACTGTAGTCAAGTAATTCCAAGGAAGATTGTTCCATAAGTAAGACCTAATCTAAGAAAGGTCTAATTTTCCCTCTGGGTTGCGAAGGTGGTCTGATGGCAGTCACTCCTTGTCAAATTCTTAGGCTTAGAAAGCAGACCCCACCAGTCCTAATAGATCAGGAAACAGTATAACAGTAAGAAGAGGAGATAAATAAATAAAGTAATTGTCGATACCTACCCACCAGTTTCCATTTTATCAATTAGCAATATCACATCAACTGACCCAGCTGCAATTTTTATAATCTCTTCATCAGAATTAATTAAATTCATATTATTTTCTGAAACATCACTACTGTTAGACTGACTAACGGATAAATTAAGATTGTCAGTTCCCACATTATTGAATATTAGATCATTAGTGGTTGGAATATTTGCTGAATCTTTGACAAGTTCCTTCGCTAATGTAATACCACTTACAGTCAACTCATACTCAACTTTTTTATTGATCTTGTATTTTTGCACCAAACCTTTGGTTACCAATCTTGTCATATTGGACCAGGCAGTGTAATGCGACTCTGGTTTGGGCCGTGTAAAAGATTCTTCACTATATTTCTGTGCTCTCTCAATTAAAACTTCTTTAGGGAGTGATAGTTTACCAATATTTTCATTTTCTTCATAAGTTTCAAGTAATGCTCTTAGAATAGCATAACCACCTGATCTATATGATGGCTTATAGTTTCTAGATTTCTTTCCAAGTCTAGGTTTGCTAACAGGCGTAGAATCAACATAGGTATCAATTTGAGAATTATTGCCTGATGAAGAACCACTCGCTAATGCAGACGCTTCTCCAGATTTGTCAAGAGGTCCTGATGCGGAATTAACATTATGAATATTTTGATTGTTTATTGCGTTTTTCAGTGTGTGATTTTCCGAATTATTGGAGTCATTGACGTGAATGGAAAGGGTAGACAGTGGATTGGTAGAATTGATATTTTTATCACAATCATAGACTCTAATATAGTCTTTCTTCTCCCGTTTATCACTAACCACTTGTAACCGTCTGTCTAAGAATATGCATAACTTCTTATCAAAACCTTTAAGGATCGCGCATTCAGCGCCAGTTCGTAAGGGCAAAGGGTATTTAGATAGGGAAGTTAATGCTTCTTTCAACATTGATTCTAATTTACTTCTTTTCGTCTTAGCATCTTCGTATAATTCTTCAAGCCATTCTTGAAACAGTGGGTTTGGACGATTGCGCTTAAATGTTACTCTCTTTTCAGTTTCGCTCATTATTACACGTATACATATAAAGCATTATTTATTGTAAAACCGTAGGTAGGAACCGTTATTAGTTAACTTATAGTTATATTATTTTGATTATTTTATTCTGTATTCTTAAAATATTAAATATATAATATAGATACATATTAAATACGTATTTGGATTGTTCATTGAATCTTGACAATGACATCTGGATCCGTTATCTTTTTTCATCAGTGGCAGCCACTATCCAGCTAAAGGTATTTATATATACGTAGGTAATAATAATACATCATTTTTAGCAGAAATTCTATTAGCAACGGCGGTGTGGTTAAATCAATACGAATACTAATAATATATAGCCTGATTTTCATAGCGTAAGGAGAATTACAGGATATACAGGTAGATTGAATGTATGAACAGATTTACAAACTTAAAATTCGTAGATTTTGGAATTTGCTACTAAAATTTATTAAAAAGTAGTGACACTACTTTGAGCGCTGTTGACTGTCTGCAGCACCCAGACACGTCGCGACAAAGTTCATTCCCTCTCACCTGAGTCGATCGCGCTTCGCTGTACAGACGACATACAGACGGCGATGGCGACCCGCGCCACGCTACGCGCCGCTCGCTTTCACAATCACTGGCATACATACCTACATGTAAGTGCACACACGTTTTCTATACAACTTCGGAAGGCATACAAACTTTCGACCTGTTGAAAAGTAGTTACCGTAGCCTATGAATGCTTGCAATGCAATTAATATCGTTCCCTCGTTATCACCCCCTTTACTAACACAGCAACCCCTCAGAAGTTTACTGGTTACCTCAATTACTCGCTGAAATTCAACGTGATGATGACGATGAACCATGTCGCGGAGTGGTTAGCAATGCCACCTTAACATCAATGCTTATGGGTTCGATTCCCACACAAGGCAAACATTTGTGTACATGAACATATCTGTTTATCTCAGTATGGAGTAAGAGAGGTAGGATGCATCAAAGCAGCCCGATGGGTAAGTCTACCTACCTCCATCTCCCAGAAAACTGCAGCGAAATAACAACTCATAGGAGTGTTGTTATGTTCCTGCGAGTAATTGAGGTCACCAGTAAACTCCTAAGGAGTTGCTGCGTTAGCACCAAGAGTAGCAGCAGGCGAAAAATATTTCTAATATTGCAATAGTTAGTTAAAACGAAACCAAACCCGTCAATGGACAGGCACCGATCGACGCTTAACTTGTCAGTGCCACACGCACCGACGACGCCATCGAGCTCCACAAATACAACTAATCACGACGTTGCCAACTCTTAGTAGTAGATACCCCGCGAGTGATCCTTCTGCAAGCTAGCTATACAGCTATACATGAGCTGTGGTAACCACTTTTCATCAAGGGGCCCTACAAGATACAGTAATCTAGTGACTGACGGGCGCGCCGCGGAATGTCTTTGACCTGCGCGAGAACGAGACGGGAAACACAGGTACGACTCGGGCGGCGTTTTGTATTTATACCCGCGACGGTCACGGAGGCGGTATATGCGTTTGGGGTAAGAGGTGTTTTGTTTGTTTATGTGTCAGTTACATTTTTCTCGAAAACTACTGAACCGATTTTGATTTTTTATTTTATTTCTGCGCTTTGCGGCACCGTCAAACGAAAAGCCGACGCGCGACACGTGTATCTAGTATATAGGGTGACCATGACTTAACAAAATATCGAACTTTCTTAATTATTAATTCCAAATAAAATAATAAATTCCAATTTTCGCATTAATAGATTCTACTACACTTACATAGCATGCCATGTTATTCTCTAGTCTGACTTCGAAGTCACCCGGTATACAGTGGAAGACTTTGTTTATTTGTGGAACTATAAGGGTTAGCATAGCACAAATCTTTTTGCATTTGATAATCCAATTCTTGACGATGGTTATACGCTATCAAACATTACAAAATGACACTTAGTATATGAAACAACTTCATTTGACCGTAATTTCATTTTTGTTCTAGTCAAATAGATCGTTGTGTACCTCTTTCAACATTTTGTTATACAACAGAGTAAAGTCGAGTATATACACCGCTAAAATAGTATATAATATAACTTTACCATAAAGTCAGTCTAAATTCTCATTTTGAAGTATACAGAGAGGGAACTTACCAGCGCCATTCCCGAAAATATGGTATTATATTAAAGTTCCTTAATCGATATTAGAACCGTATATTTTGTAACAAATTTTCATTATCAAAATAAATTATTTTCTCTCCTCTGACAACCCTAAGTCATATCGTAAACCAGACAGATATTTATGTTTTTAAGGAACTACAGTCAATCTGGCTAACTTTGGCCCAGTTTGCACATAAAAAGTTAGACCAATGTTTAAAATAATACGTTACTCAAAAAGATACACTTGTTATGGTGGCTTTATGTAGCCTACTTCCAAAAAATTTACTCATTTACCAATAATCTCTAGGAAAATAGTTTCAAAAAATCCATTTAACCACTGGGCCAATGTTAGATTGTGAGTTGGGCTTGGATTGGCCCAGGTCCCAATTTTAGGTTGTTTTTGCTTATTTTATTTTATTTAAAGCATTTTGCTAACATTGGCCTGCATATTTACCATAAAAACTACAGCTGAGGGCCATAGACAATAATTATGTATACATTCGGTTTCCTTTATTAGTACTAAAATGGGTAAATAAATTATTGCCATAGGAAAATCAACACAGTTTTTATTCAATCTTATTTTTTTGGTGAACAATGCGTTTTTAACTTATTTACTGACTTACCATATAGCTAAGACAATGAAAAAAATATCAAAATAATTAAAATTTTATTTAATCCTAAATCTACATCTACATCATGGGGTTAAACTTTGAAAAATTTCCATTCCATTCCATGGCCAGGAAGTCGTCTTATATGATAAAATACCTTTCTTTCTTTGAATATTAGTGTCATTCAGCATTCGTATGATATTTGTATCATTCATTATGCAAAACTGAACCACGGCCTTTATCACATTATCACTAATCATCTGAAGTTCCAGTCTACCGTCATGTACTTCGTATGTCTCTATAGAAAAAAAAATCCTCCTGTGCTATATCCAAACCACATTCTTCTTCATGTGTTATGTCTCCTTCCTCTGCCCTTTCGTCACACTTATCGAATATATCTCCTCCCAATATTTTGAGAATTTTGAACTTTGGCCCGGGCTCAAGTTACCCTTATTCACCGGTAATAATTTACCTGTTCAATATTTATGGCAATATCATGGGAATTAGCTAATTAACTCTCGTAATTTTTGAAAGAAATAATAGATAGACACATATGAGACACTTTAAAATAACACTTGCCTCCTTAAGTATTCAAATGACAACACAGCAGACAACTTTTTGGCGCTTTCGTAACAAACCGCTCTATTCACACCACAGAAAAAAGCAACTGACGTCTCAACAATGATAGATGTCAATTATTTGGCAGAATCTGAGCATTTACGAAGATATATTAGAATCGATGTTTACAAATCTAGTTTGAAATACATAAAATCATAGCAAAAAAAAATCTATAATATGCATTTGAAATTTTGGGCCAATTTTATATTGAAGGCTTAAGTTACCCTGATCGACTGTAACTGAAAAGTATAGGATTATACTTATTAATTATGTAAGTCACTCGTTGAAGTTACTGTTACAAAAACAATATCTATATCCAATACTTCACGTAATTTAATATTATTTTTCGCGTCAAAAGTAAATTAAGTTCTAAGAGAATGGTAGCTACTTATTTATAACATATACGTAAGGCAGGCAAAATAAGATTGAGAAAACATGTTCTAGACTAATTAGCGTATTGAGTAAAATCAGGCATTATTGGTAATATTTCCACCATGGTTATGTTTACATTATCTAGATAATATTTTGTTAATTTTCAAATACCGTACTCAAGATACAGATTTAAAATTTTAGTAGTTTTTTTATAATTACGATAAAATATAAAAGTTTTACACACATTTTTTTTTTGGTCATTTTATCCCCGAGGGGAAAGGCAAAGGGATCCAGCCCATACAGCCAAGTCTTCAGTTTAGAACCATTTGAAAATCTTAATTCTATGTTCCAGCTTCAGGAACTGTGCTGAAAAAATACTTGGGAAGGGTACCTTGACCCAATCAACCCAATTTCAATACCACTCGTAAAACGATAGTGATTTTTACAAGGTTTTCTTGATGAACTTATTCACGTCTTCCAAAAAGTGCAAAAACGTGTTGTATTTGAGGTTTTCATTACTGTATAATTTCACTAGTACTTATGTTACAAAATACTATCGAAATTGTCACACAAAACTAATTTTATACTGAATTGTAAAAATTTCAAGTAAAACAACAATGTCACTCGTCAAAAGCGCGGAAAGAATAGTTCTAAACTGATGACTTGGCTGTATGGGTTAAATCCCTTTGCCTTTCCCCTCGGGTGTAAAAAGAACCAAAAAAAAAAATCAACAGCTTGTCATAAAGAAAGAAGAGAAATTTCAAGTTTGTTTTCCGATTTCCCGATTGCGCTGTGTTATAGGAAACTAAGTATTTATTTAGTGCAAATGGTTATGAAGAATATGTGATTTATTTGTAAAGTGAGTGAGTCTACATCGTCACAATGTCGCTCGAAATCCCTTTGATGACCACTGATGAGGTGATTTAATTTGTAATTTCCACGTCGTATGTTTGTTGTAGTGTAGTGTGTTATTTTCGTTTTTATTTATATACTCTATATAATTTTCTAGGTAATTGAGTTAGATCCCGAACAATTACCCTCAGGAGATGAAGTGCTTGGCATTTTGCAGAAGGAACGATCGCAACTTAATGTCTGGATCAATGTCGCTGTAAGTTAACCTGAATTTTTTGTTGTATATTCATAACATTGATATTATTGAAGTGCTGAGATTTGGTCATTTAGAAAGACTGAATGTTAAAAGAGTTGATAAAAGACTTACGATAGAAGTGTATCAGGCAAGAGTGAAATGAGATTTCAGGAGGGGCCGCTCTAGATGCACAGATAGAGATCAAATTGGTGATGTGTTGAAAAAGGGCCAAATCAAAAGCACCCAAAAATGAAGAGCATGCATGAAGAGGTTGATGAGTTTGGAAGAAACGAGAGGTGTATATTTGGATCGGTGTACCTGCCGCTAACCTCAACTTTAACTGCTCATCTTTTTCTTTTAGACGTAACATAAAACATGGTCTAAAGTCGTTAGTGGGCTACTTACATGTCAATTTTATCTCTTGTAATTTGTTTACTACCATAAGAAGGCTCATTGGTACAGAAATTAAAATCGTACAAAGAGTACTTCTGGTTGGTGCTTATTTAGTTTACCAATAGCCAATCAAAATGTAGTATTGTAAATAACTGTGAAATGAATGAATTTATCTGTAGACTGAGCCTGGATATGGAATGTGCGCTGTGAGCACAATTTTTTTTATGTCCAGGCTTAATCTACGGAACATGTGATGTAAAAGTATAAAGTAGGAATGTAGTATGAAAATATTTTTTTAATTTTGAGTAATCAAGTTCAACTAAATATTCAAACTTATCTGAGCACTATCACATTATTAATTTTAATATCATTGCAGCTGGCATACTACAAACAAAAGAAAATTGATGACTTTCTCAAAATATTGGAGGCGTCCCGTGTGGATGCCAACATTGACTACCGGGATTTTGAACGAGACCAGATGCGAGCTCTCGATATGTTGGCCGCATACTATGTACAGGAAGCCAATAAGGAGAAGACCAAGGATAAAAAGAAGGAATTGTTTACTAAAGCTACGCTTTTATACACAATGGCTGATAAAATCATCATGTATGATCAGGTATACAAAACCAGGTGTTAATATCTGCAGACTATTTTAATGTTTGTTTGAAATGTTGTTGTTAAACTTCCTGATTGGATTATAAACTGCAAGGTTATTACATAACTTTTAAATTAAAAAGAAGCTAATTTCATTGAAGTCGATGTTAATTTATTGTTCTTTACAGTCATCAACTTCACTGAAAAAAGATTCACTTTTATATTTAAAAGCTTTTTGATATTACATAATTTATTAATAGACGTCCTTAGCCCCTTCTATTAATTTCAGAATCATCTTCTTGGTCGAGCATACTTCTGCCTTCTTGAAGGTGATAAAATGGAGCAGGCAGACGCCCAATTCAACTTTGTATTGAACCAGTCGCCAAACAATGTTCCTTCATTACTGGGCAAAGCCTGTATAGCATTCAATCGGAAAGACTACAGGGGAGCCTTAGCTTTTTATAAGAAGGCTCTTAGGACCAACCCTGATAGCCCTGCAGCTTTGCGTTTGGGCATGGGACATTGTTTTATGAAGTTAAATAATCAAGAGAAAGCCAGGTAAGATCTGAAACACCTAATTATTCATTTTAATTAGTATAATAGATATCCCCAATTCTTCTAGTTCGACTTTTATTTGGACCTGTATTTAATTTCTGATATACAATAAAAATATTTGTATTTTGCTGTGTTTTTGATTTGGGCTATTATGAACTTACAAGTATTGGTGCAAGATATTGTCTAATTAAAATAAAAAATGAAATCTTATTATAGTAATTAGTAGAATTATTGGCGATATTAATGACATTCAAAAATTGTATGAACAGAATTGAAGATAATACAGAATGCAATACAGTAATTTTACGTTGCTTACCCAACATATCTATATTATAAATTAGATTAAGGTTATAAAGAGCTTAAGTTTGTTTATTAGTATGGATAATTTGTGGAAAAATGGAACCAATTTCGACAATTCTTTCAAAAATGGGAAGCTTGATCATAATATTTACGCTTTTTGGTTCCTGTATAGAACTTGAATGTTACTTCCACATGAATGTTGCTAGATGAATTTATTTGACAAATTTGTTATATTTTGTCAAAATATAACAATCATGAAACATTTTAAATATGGCCTCATTCTGTACATAATTATATTTTATTAACTTATTTACTTGTACAGAATTCAATACTTAGAATTTCATCTTTGGTCACCAGCTGTGTTGTTTTTTATGGCGGCCTTTGGTGTACTAAACTATGTACTATCTGGATAGGATAATATTAAAAAGTCTAAAGTCATGCAAGGGGACATTGGTATAACTTCAGATTTTTCTTTAATACAAAAATAATTTAATAATAAAAATTAACTTTTAAGTTATTCAAGTATTTTGGTTGGGAAAACTGACCAACAATTTTCATTGTGACCCATTGGACACAGGATTGTTGACATGGAAAACTTATCCTCATGACTATCTCATATAAGAAACTAGTGGGTTTCCCCAGCTAAAATACCTAAAGTATTTAGTAGCTGATTATGATAAAAATCAAACAGGATGGCATTTGAAAGAGCTCTTCAATTGGATCCACAATGTGTCGGCGCTCTAGTTGGCCTTTCGATCCTGAAGCTCAACCTGCAAGAGAATGAGTCTAACAAGATGGCAGTAATTATGTTATCGAAGGCTTATGCTATTGATCCAAAGAACCCGATGGTGTTGAATCATTTGGCCAACCACTTCTTCTTCAAAAAGGTGAGTTTATATTTGAATTCTTTTCTTTGCCCCCATGTTGTGAATTTGTAGAAGTAGTTAATAATAATACACTCTATGACATACTTCAGTTGAAAGGACATTCTTTCTGGGAGAGTTAAAAAATATAAGTTCATCTATCATCATCATCCGAGCGTTAATACCGGTTGCGTCTAAGTTCAGAGCCCGGAGTCTAATTTCTGCTATCGTATATCCTCAATTACGCCGTCAAGCTAGTACTTCTTCTGCCGAGACCCGCTGGAGGCAGCATGGCTAGACATTTGTTCCTCACGTAACTTGCGAGTTACCGTAAGACGTGACCGTACCATTGTAGGCAGCACTCGACACTCTTGCAGTTTGTCTGCTATGTCACAGACACATAGGCCACTGCGAATGCTGGAGTTCCTGACACAGTCCTTTCACGTCACACCGCATATGTAGCGCAGCATATTCACCTGCGTGACACGCAGCTCCTGCTTGTGAGGCTCAAGTATCGACCACGCTCCGCCGCCATAAAGAAGGGCAGGTCGAATGATGAGCTTATAAACCTATCCTTTCAACTGTACCAACATTTTAGCGTCATAAATGACAACAGTCATCTCACGCCACTTGGCCCAAGCCGCTGAAAAACGTTTTCATGATGAGCTTACTGAAGAATTTGAGATATATGTATATAGTATCTAATCCGTTTTAGAGTAGAGTAGGCAGTATAGCTTGGCTACTAGATAATAGAGGTCAGTGGATCGAGGAGGCTGTTTAATGAGGAGATTTGAAAGAAACACTAAACGATTTACATAGTTAATTAATGGATGTAAAAGGATTTATATTTAAACAATTACATTATTGAATTGACAGTGGTTTGGTCAGGGCAAGAGGTAGAGACAAGACCAAAGACACAAGTGGACGACCGAAAACATTGCCATAGACAAATAATTATCATTCACCATACAATGCTATAACATTATAGACAAAGTTTACCTCTCTCTAACACTAGAATCGTAGCTTCTGTGTTGCAGTCAATTAAATACATGATTAATTACGTATTGTTTTATTTTCTACCGGCTTCAATCTTTATATGCTTAGTATTATCGCCAACATAATAATATGGAGCGTTTCCTTTATTATGCACATAAATCGCATTTTTACTGGGTAAGTTGGTCGACGTCACTCGGGCGATGCCATCTCTCTGCTAACATCTGCTACTGCTAATACAAGTATCTTTTTATATAATTAACATACAATCAAGTTTATTTATCTTTTTTACACCACAAGTGTACCAAACAAGCACGATGGAATGCATTTATTGTAGTCAATGGAAGCTTACAACAACCGGGACAACACTCGGCGATTCTATAAAAAAATATTCACGTCATCTTGTCTTTCATAGGACTACAGTAAAGTACAGCACCTAGCTCTTCACGCCTTCCACAACACAGAAAACGAAGCTATGCGGGCGGAAAGTTGCCACCACCTCGCCAGGGCTTTTCACGCGCAAGGCGACTGCGATCAAGCCTTCCAGTACTACTACCAAGCCACGCAGTTTGCACCTCCAAACTTTGTCCTACCGCATTACGGTTTAGGACAAATGTACATTTACAGAGGGGATACGGAAAATGTAAGTTAATTAATATTAGTAGGTATTATATTCTATCATTAATTATTGATTTAGATATTATAATTATTTATGTAAGACAAAGAAAGCAAAAAAACATGTATTTATGTACAAAGATTACACAATGAAAGAATGACAAAGCAGATATACAACCCAAAAGTGGAAGGATGTAGGAGCCGAGGAAGGCCAAGACTTACCTACCATGACCAAATTCATCGTGTTTTATCAGAATGTGATGACAGGAGCCTTAGAAACTGGCGAGCGTACATGAATGTTAAAGAAGCGAGTGCGGTGTACAAGGATCGGGTCACATGGTGCTTGGTTCTCTCTGCCTGCCCCGCAAGGGATTTGGCGTGAAGTTATAGATAGATAGGTAATTATTTATGTATTGTAATTATTAAATTAATTCAAACACTTATTTTGTTCTTTATAAAAATGCTATATAATTAAAAATAATGGCTTATGGCTTCCTTCCGTCGTTCTAATACACCAACCCTAATTCATCCCAATGCAACGAGGTTTAGATCATACTCCACCATGCTGCTCAACTGCGAATTGGCGGAGGCCAGTGTTGTCAAGCCGCCCGAAGCCCACTGACTTAGCTTAACGACTGTCATCTATCGAAACAGCCGGGACCGACAGCTTAACGTGCCGTCCGGAACACGGAGAAACTCGAGATACTTAAACCCATCTATAGACAGTACTATTATATGTAAAAGGGAAAGACACGTTAAGTTAGTGCAGTCCATAAAAATATGCTCCCTATTTAAATTGTACATATCTTTTTTACAGGCAGCACAATGTTTTGAGAAAGTACTAAAAGCGCAACCCGGTAACTATGAGACAATGAAGATATTAGGTTCCTTGTATGCAAATTCTCCGTCACAGTCGAAGCGCGACATTGCTCGGCAGCATCTCAAGAAAGTCACAGAACAGTTCCCTGATGATGTTGAAGCTTGGATTGAGCTGGCTCAGATATTGGAGCAGAATGATTTACAGGTATGGCAATCTAAGAATTTCTTAATTCTTTGTACCTATTTTTTTACGACACTATTACTAATATTCAGGAGACACAGTGGTGGGAATTAGTGGTGGGCCTGTCCCAATACACTATTACTATTGTTAATCTTTACGGACCCGCCTTTTTGCTTTTTGTATATATGTATGTATGTACATATGTATGTTTGTATATGCGTACCTATGTTCCCTTTTAAATGCTAAACGGATGAACAGATTGTAACGAATGATATGTCGTTAGATTCGTCTTTACTGCGTGAGTATCACAGGGTATATTAAAGTTACCAAAAATAAAAACAGTGAATGTTAGACGCCAAAAATTTGTTACGAAAATATTTTTTATTCCAAGGCGGTATCCCAATGAAGAGTTTTAAATGATGATAACAAATTTATAAATTATTTTCTTTTTTTATTTTAACAGAATTTAGAAATTAATAAAACACATTAAGATTTTATTGAAAAAATGTAAGACGTTTTATCTTTTTGTCATCTAACAGTAAATTTAAATAAACATTTTGTATAACATCCCATTACATGTAAATGCTTCACAATTCTTATTACATACGACATAATAATGATAGTAGGGTCAAAGTGTAAAGCTTAAAGTAAGCATAAGACGTGCACTCAGCTCAAGCACATAACCTCAGGAATCCTGCTAAGTTACATTGTAGTGACGTCACAAAGGCAAACTGGTGATGCGGTACCTACGAGGGTAGCAGTAATACTCTTTGAGCGAGCGTCTATACGCTTACCCACTTTATATCACGATATCCATGTGCTGTACCTATATTGCCCATGTGGTATATAAAAGATAATATTTTTCCAGGGTTCTCTCAATGCATACAGCACCGCAATGAAAATACTCAAAGAAAAAGTGAACGCAGATATTCCGGCCGAAATACTCAACAATGTCGCAGCGCTGCATTACAGGCTGGGCAACTTGCACGAAGCTAAGAAATATTTGGAGGATGCACTAGAAAGGTTAGTCAGACAGTCATTGAAAACTAGTGCCACGAACTTGTGATATGTGAAGGTAATAAACCTTCACCGCCTTGCAAGTGATAATTACAATTATATAATACTTCTGTACGCGTGTAATTCTCTGAACTCCTCCTAAAGAGCGGGACCGATTTTGATGAAACTTTCTGTGTGTGAGTGGGTCCCTTGATCCTTTAGATTCACAATTGGATAGATGTCGCTGCAACCGGGTTCTAGGAAACTTTCTTTTCATTATTGGACAGGACGTCTGTTAGGTCCGCTAATACTAATGCTTATTTGTACTATTCCGCGTTTTCAATGAGACCTCGATGGCGGATGGTTAAGCAACGTCGACCGCAGCCTGTCTATGGATAGGTTTTTCTATCTCGAGTTTATCCGTGCTTCGGAGAGCACGTTAAGCCGTCGGTCCCGGCTGTTATCGATAGATGAGTCGTTAAGTCAGTGGCCCTCGGGCGGCTTGAAAACACTCCGCCAATCCGCATTTGAGCAGCATGGTGGAGTATGCTCTAAACCCTTTCGGTTGAAGGGCGACCCGTATCCCTGCAGTGGTATGAGTAAGGGTTGATGTGGTGGAGTTTCCAATTGTGGAGGTGGGTGATAGTAGCTGCGACATAGTAAAGATGTAACTAAAATGTCTGGTGCGTGGTCCATGTTGCATTTTTGGTTTTAAAGTAGCCATCAGACCCTGGATTCGTCAGCTATTCGATTTACTAATAATGTGACTGTATTACAGGGAGAAGGCAGACGCTGAAACTCTAGATGCCCAGTATTATAACTCAATAGCCGTGACAACTATGTACAACTTGGCGAGACTGAATGAAGCGCTTTGCATATACAACAAGGCTGAGAAACTTTATAAGGATATACTTAAAGAGCACCCTAACTATATCGACTGTTATCTCAGGTACATACCTCAATAGTAATATTATATAATTTTATCGTTAGCTAGCTTTTCACCGGTACTGATGACCTCACTCACGCGCATAACAACCGTCTAGAGAGTTGTTATTTGGCTGCGGTTTTCTGTGAGGTGGAGGTATTTCTACAGTAAAACATCCAGACTGAAACAAACAGACATCTTCATGCACATAATGTGAATTACGGGGGAGCTGTGCCACCTACTATCCCGTGGTGTGGTAGCTCAAAAAAGATTTTGCCTCCCTTTGTGTGTTCTGCCGATTGTACAACGGGTTGTGTTCTGAAGAATTGTTCGATATGATGCCGACAGCTACTTTATATAACCGCACCGCTCGCCGACGGCGGGGAGTTCACCCTCACACTCTGGAATCGCAATGATCGCGTACTGTGCGGTGCCAGAGAAGTTACTTTCCGAGAACTCTCCATCTGTGGAATGAGCTTCCAGCCGAGGTTTTTCCAAGGGACTACAGCATGGGACGGCAACACATGAGTAACTCCCCTGGTGTTGCAAATGTTCATGAGTAACGGTGACTGTTTATCATCAGGCAAGCTGTATGCTTCATTGCCACCTTAGTGGTATAAAAAAAACAAATCTTTATCCTGTGGGGAATCGAACCCACGAGCGTTGGTCTCAAAGTCTCGTTATTCACTACTGCGCCACCGAGCTCGTGGAAATGTATCATTTGTCTTAGGGCTCACCTATGTGTATGAAGAAGTAATGAAGCTTCCTATGTTAGCTTGCTAAAGGCTGATACGATAGACAAATTGAACATGCAGGTGAAGCGACGTCGACCTTAGCTTTTCAGTTTATCTGTCTCAACCTTCGAAGGGCACGTTAGTCAATCGTTAAGTTAGTAGCCTTTATGGCTGGAAAACAATGAGCTCAAATAAGTCGCAGTTTTAACAGCTCAGCGGTGTATGACCTAAACTCATTCGGTTGTAGGGAGAACTGTATCCCAACAATAATGGGGTGAAACTGAGTTGAACTCCCGGAGGGTTGTTGTGTTCCTGCGTGTAAGTGAGGTCACTAGTAAGCTCCTAAGGAATTGCTGTGTTAGCAGCAGAGGTGTCATCGCGCGAGTGATACTTAATGTATTGCAAGCGTTCATAGGCTACGATAGCCGCTTCACGTCAGGTGGGCCGTATGCTTGCATACCTCCCGACGTAGTATAAAAAGAAACCATCATGTACTCCATTCTGTTTAATTTTTTACAATAAATGGCATCTTATCATTTTACCAGGTTGGGTTGTATGGCCCGAGACAAAGGTCAGATCTACGAAGCATCGGATTGGTTCAAAGAGGCCCTCAAGGTCAACACGGAGCATCCCGACACGTGGTCCTTGCTTGGTAACTTGCATCTCGCCCAACAAGAGTGGGGACCTGGTCAGAAGAAGTTTGAGAGGATATTGCAGAATTCCTCCACCTCTAACGACGCGTACTCTTTAATAGCCCTCGGTGAGTATTTATTTATATTCTTCTTAGCTTTATCCCGTTTTGTATACCATTAGTTTGTCCGCTACCTAAGGATTTGGTGGGGAGGCTGATTTTGACATGGAACGTCTGCCGTCAGACCCCGATAACCCAGGGAAAATCAAACTTTTGTGAGGTTAGGTCACACGTCTTTCGAAATATAATTCCTTAGACATGCGGTTTCCCTCACGATGGTTTCTCAATTGAATCAAAAATGTACATAAATTCCAAAACACGAAGTTAGTGGTACATGACCACACAAGAATTCGAACCAGAGACTTGTCGGTTAAGACGCTTATTCTTTATACACTTTATACAACTCTTTGTCGCGGTTACCACCCCGTCCCTGTTAAAAGTCCCTTTGGGGTTTGGGAAGACAAATGAGAGACAGGGATCCGTGCAGCAAATATATATATATTAAAAAAAAAAAACATTATGACCCCAAAATAAAATATAGCGGGTTGGGATCGACCAATCACACAGTTCCTATTATGTCCGTTCGGTCAGGTACTCTCCTGGTTCGTGCGTAGGTGGAGTACGCGCTGGTCGCGACCGGTCGTCTTGTCGGGCAGCGACAGCAGGAACCGCGTCCTGACCCAGTGGGGAAATAGCTTCGGTATGTCGTTGGACTCGTGGGTATGGTTTTATAACCCTTGTCTTGGAACCCTGGAACGCGCTATTAAAAATACGTTAAGGCGGCCGTTCGGTAAATTATTTTGCGATCATCCACGCATACAAATAACGAAAGAAAGAAAGAAAGTACCTAATTGTAGCAGCGATGCAGTGGATGATCAATCAGAAGCGGAGATTACAATTCGCAATAAATGAGTAATTACCGGTTAAGAATTATATTAACTAAGTATTAAGAACTATTATATATATTTTTTTATCATGAAGGTGGTTATCTCGAATCAACAATATGAAATTTAAATTTAATTGTATACAACGGACAGAAAAGCGTCATTAATTATCACTATTAATAATTACTGTGACTACATATCATGATAAAAGCACTGTACACAATTCTACATTGCAATCTACATAATACCTATGCAAAATAATATTTAAAAAATACCACTCACCCGATCGGGGTTGAAATGCACTGCAACACTTTAGATACTAGTTAAAAAAATATAACTATTGAATTATGAGAACATAAAATTATTTATCGGTGAAGTTAATTGTATTAAATCAATTTCACGTAGTAAGAGACCGATGTCAGAAAATAAATAATGTGACGTGCATTCTCTCAAACGTTCCGTATTGCCAATGTCCGTGTCGCATCGGGTGCGCTGTTTACTTCAACATAGAACAAATGAACCAGTTCCGTGAGCGCTAAGACGAAGCATTTCGTGTGCGCTAAAATGTGCTAGCTGCCGTTTGATGAATTCATATTATATTTTGTTACCGCAAATAGTTTTAATGTAGATTTGTATATATTTATGTAGATTTTAGTTTTGTAAATAGTTATTTTAAGTTATTTTTTATTTTATTTAATGTATATAAGTAAACATTGTACGTACAACGTTACAAGTTAACATATTCAAAATAATCTTAAGGTCGAGCAGGCAATAAAATTGAAATTGTGAAAATATGTACTATGTTGATTTATTCAAATCCAAATGTAGTCCTTAAATGTATTTTTTTATACAACATCAGGAAGCACATAAACATACAGCCCAGCTGATGTAGTTACCATAGCCTATGAACCCTTGCAATATAGGAACTGACACATCAACTTCTTAGGAGCTTACTAGTAAATTCACAACGACCCTCTAAAGAGTTGATATTTGATTGCGGTTTTCTGTGAGGTGGGGGTATTTCCCCATACGGGTTGCTTTGGTGAGTCCTACCTCTCGTAAAACCAGATCAAGATAAACAGATATGTTCATGTGCACAAATGTTTGTACTTTGTGGGAATCGCACCGACGAGCCTAGGTGGTAAATTAGCCATTACTAACCACTCGAACATTGTACCATTAAAATTCCCCTATTCTAGGCACACGTTGGTTCAGCGGTGAGCCGGTTCTACGACCGTACAGCGGCATCTGTAGTTATAAATTCTTGCATTAGAGACAATATAAGAGCAAAACCAATATAACAATTTTGCTAATTTAGGCGACTCTAGTGACTCGAGTGACCTTTCGGACTTTAAATGAACGATCCCATCAATGTTTCATTTCATATTGATCACTTGCACTTTTATTCACTATCCCTATTACGAAATTGTGACAAAAATAATAAAATGGGAATGATTAATGAGAAGCTTTTTAAGAGAGGTAGGGCGCACGAAAGCAGCCGCAGCCAAATAACAACTATCTAGACTCTAGAGGGTTGTTGTGAGGTCACCAGTAGGCTCCCAAGGAGTTGCTGTGTAAGCTGCAGAGCAGGCATCGCGCGAGTGATACTTAATATATCGCAAGCGTTAATAGGCTACGGTACCCGCTTTACATCAGGTGGGCTGTATGCCTCCCGACGTAGTATAAAAAAAGCTCACTCGTCAAAACTCAACAAAAAGTTAAATCTCTACGCATATATTCATATTCCAGGAATGAGATGAGTATTGAGTTGATCTGACTAACAGTGGCGGCTGGTGGGTTATCGAACTGGTGGTGCACTTTACTTGCTCACTGAGTATTAATATTAGAAATTGCAACAAATCAACAATTTACATAAAAGATGTAAATAAAAAAAAATCAATTACTTAATATAAACAAACAATAATTAACACAGATACAACGAAATTATACTGATAAGGAGAATTCCATCATGGCCGCCGTCGAACTCAAATTTCAAATTTCGTCAAACATCGGGTGCTCTCGGTAATCTTCGATTCGCTCGTGCGGCGCACGAGAACCGCCTCATTTCTCGGTACATTTCTATGAACTATCTTTTGTTTCACGCGTCAGGCACATTCGCTAGTAACTCATACAAGTTCTATTAGCAGTCCTCGTGCACTCGCCGAAGCGCACGAGAATTTTCCTTTACAGTGAAAATAAGTCTTAATAGTTTAGCAAAGCGCTTAAATTGTTTTGTCTTTTATTTGTTATAATTTTAAATTTTATTTGTTATATTATGTTTTTGTATGTTTCAAAAATAAATATTACTATGGTAATTTAAAGATGAAGTAATATTTTGTAATTTTTAAATCTTTTGTTTTGGTGGTTCAGCGCACGAGCGCACTTAAGATACAGCCGCCACTGATGACTAATATGTTTCTAATGATCATTATTTTCTTGTAGGTAATGTATGGCTCCAAACTCTACACCAGCCTTGCAGAGAGAAGGACAGAGAAAAGCGGCATCAGGAGCGAGCGCTCACCATGTACAAGCAGGTGCTCAAGAATGACCAGAAGAACATATGGGCGGCAAACGGGATCGGTTGTGTTTTAGCACACAAGGTAATTTGATTTTATAACCCTTGCACAAAATATGTAGCGTAACAGACTGACAGACAAATTAATATGCCTTGGTTAAACGACCTTGTATAAAATGAAAAAAAAAAAAACTTTTATTTTACTTATTTTATTAAATTGTCGTGTTGATTTCGCGTGGTTCGTGACTGTCCGTGACAAAAACATAAGGTCTCATAGAATATCAGCGCCTCGCTTGCGCTATGTCTCATGCATGGTCTTATATTGAGCGCTGCGACACACTTGACCCTTAACCGAGTTGCTGTGTTAGCAGCAGAGGTGGCATCACGCGTGTAATACTTAATATATTGCAAGCGTTTATTGTCTACGGTAACCGCTTCACCTTCAGGTGGATCGTATGGTTGTATGCCTCCCGACGTAGTATACAAATTGTTAACCGACATTGAACGATGATTGTTTCTTTTTTTCAGGGTTGTGTAAACGAAGCGCGTGACATCTTCGCACAAGTGCGTGAAGCAACTGCTGATTTTCCCGATGTTTGGATGAACATCGCCCACATTTACGTGGAGCAGAAGCAGTACATCAACGCAATTCAGATGGTAATTATCAGTTCACTCTCGTATTACCTTGATATATATACTGTTGTGTACTTGATGATCGAGTCATGTGGCGCTCGGTTCTCTCTGCCCGCAGGGGATTTCGTGAAGTTATAGATAGATGTAGATAATTGATTCGTATGGAAATCATTTTTTGGATCAACAGAAGAGCATGTTCGGTCAGAAAATTCTCAAGTTGACGAGAATGTGTCCACATTAGAGTTAAATGAGAGAATATTTTTGTTATTAAGTTAGGTTGGGTTTGTATTGTGGCTCCCAACTAGAAATAGGAGTTCCTTGAAGCGGGGCTTCGTCGACATGGGAATATTTGCTTGCCGATTACCAAAATCTCAACATTTTGCCCAACATTTAACCCTTCGAAACCCGTGTGGTCATATATGACCGCGAAATGTATGGGAAAAGGTATATAACGGGTTCTGAAGAAGAAGTTCTTAAATAATAGTTGATTATTAAAACTATTAGCAGTGTAACGGACAAAAGAGAACTAAATGAGAATTAATGGAATAAATATAATAAAATCAAACTAAATTTACAGACAAAAACACAATAACCCAAAATACAACAATAAGTCAACTTGACAAATGAAAAGAAACAAAACTAAAATACATTCTTTGATATAAAAAAGCTTATTATCTAAGGAGTTCACAACGAGCAGTCTTTCCTTGCGTTATCCCGTTTCCATTATCCTAATCCGTTAGGATTTGCGGGGACTGCCACCTAATTTTACGATTTAGCGCTGATTTTTACATGGAGCAACTACCGTCAGACCTCCGCAACCCAGAGGGAAAACCAGATCTTTCTTACGTTAGGTCACACGTTCGAAATATAATTTCTTGGACGTGTGGGTTTCCTCACGATGTTTTTCTTCACCGCCGAGCAAGTGATAAATGGATATATAAATACGAAAACAATATAGCGGTATATGTCCCCGCCAGGAATTCGAACCGGGTACCAGGTGGTCAATAGGGCGGTTCCTTATCCACTGGGCTATCACTGCCCAATTAAAACTATTACCAGTGCGGCGACAAGTCGTCTTAATCGGCATTATATTGCAAAAATTGCTATATAATGCCGATTCGACGAAACGTGCCCTACGAGCTCCACAGCGAGGTGTGCGTGTTGCCTGTCGCACATTAAGATTCGTTAAGGCGACACATCGAAAAATTAGACCAACTTTCATCGAATAGTATAGGCTAATGACTAAACTGACGGATCTAAGATTTTAATATAAATAACTTCATTTCTTTATCTTGAATTTGCTTGCTCAAATACGCGATTGTGTAAAATTGATTCGATAATAATTACTTTCGAAAACACCGCCTGAAATTCATTATTTTTGAAATTACAACGAAGTTGTTCTGTTTATACGCTTCAAAATTACTTAAATCTATTAGTAATATCTATGTTTATAATATGGTTGCTGCATATTTTGATAAGTGAAACATGAAATTTTTTAAAAATATTTTAAGTTTCTGACAATTTCTAAGCGATCACATTCGTCTTGGGTGCTACGTGTTTTCGACCTTATTGTGCGGTAATGAGGATTATAAACGCGTTGACTAACTACATCCAGCCAGTCCGGCTGCAGCCCGCTTCGAGGTGAGACCTATGTCGACTGTCTGCTCGAGCTCGCTCCATTTTACATCGCGACACCGAAGTTTTTATAATTAATAGTTGTAAATATTCAATATTATAGTATTTAGCGTAAGTGTATTATTATTAGATATAAGTAGTAAATAATATTATAGGTTTATATATATTTATTATACTGTTGTAATAATGGGGAACACTAAAAAGAAAATATATAGAATAAAAATACAAAGAAAATGTTCGTAGAATGGCGGAGGCGAACAAGCCAAGGTATTTTTTTTTTTAATTATTATATTCATTAAACATATTATAATAACATTGTGTAGACATATTTCTAGTTTTTAGAACAGTTCCTAGGTATGGTTGGCCCAAGCTATTTAATTCCTCTTCAAACTTTTTTTTAATTTTGCTTACTTAATAACTCTATATAAAACTGCATTAATTAAATAAGAGTTATTTTTTGCAGGAATAAACAGTAACATTTGATAATTGGTATACATTATCCACAGGCTGACCGCGTACCTATATAGGACGTCAAACTCCTATTATATCCATTATAATCTGACCGAACTCCGACTTAGAAGTTGTACGTCGGTGGAGGTCAGGTTACGTTGGAAATTTATACCAATAAGGTTCGCGCTCTCAGCACATAGCAACCAGTGGAGACTCTTTATTTCTTTGTATTAAAATAAAAACTTATAAAATAGAATATTTTTGCTGTTTTGTTTTTTAGGAGAAACTTACTAAATAAACATATTCCACTAGAAGAATCACTACTCGATTTATATGCTACTTTAACGTAAGTGTCATACGGGACGACAAACTCATAGTAACCATTATAAGCTCACCGAACTCCGACTTAGACATTGTACGTAGGTGAAGGTTAGTTTACGTTGGAAATTTATCCAATCAGAAGATAGGAAACCAGTGGAGGTTTTTTTTTTTTTTTGTATTAAAATAATTACTAGTAAAATAGTATATTTTGATAGTTTTTAAAAAAACTCGGTATGTTTCATGTTAAAGAAGCGAGCGAGGTGTGTAAGTACCGAGTCATGTGGCGCTCACGAGGGATTTAGCGTGAACATATAGATAGATAGTATACTTATACCCATGGTACTCGTGAAAACAAATAATATTTACTATGAACCAACACTGAAAACACAAAAAAATCATCTATTCTATACATTGTGGTTAGTATTGAACTATTGTACGGATTAGATTTATTTTGCAACATCAGAGATGGTCCTGGTTCTTTCTTCTTGAGAGTTTAATAAATAACAAGGAAACGTACAACAATACAAAACACAGAGTATACATAAGTAAAATACAATAAATGTCATTATACTGAAGTTAAAGTTATGAAACAGCAAGAAAATCATTTGTCACATGTTTTTTTTAAATATGAATAGATTATAAAATCTATTTGTATATATGTATATTAGGGTGTCCCGTATTTTTCAAAGTTTTATTTTCTAACGCATATGTCTTAGTTTTGTTCATTTGCTTTTAAAACACTCGGAAATTAATTTTTAACTTATTTGGATTACGATAATCCGTGCCGAATTACATCGAAACATGTTCATACAAGTTGCGCGGCAGTGCCGCACGTACTCGCGGTATTCATTTGTTCAAATTCAAAGTCAAAATCTTTTTATTCCGTAAAAATGGCTACATTTGTTTGGAATCGTCACATTTTTTTTTCCCTACCGTGCAGTTTATGACTAGGTGAGCACTGATAAAAATACTGCCAAAAACTCAGGCATCCCTCTTTTGGTATCCAAACAAATTTACATATTTTGTTAATTACATTATAATTGGATCGACTCACTCCCAGGCATTTTTATCATTAATATAGTCAGATACTTTATAATATGCCCTGCTACACAATTAGGCTTTAATAGTAGTTTTAAATTTGTTTATTGACAAATCTCTTATATTGCTGGGAAGTTTGTTATAGAACCGTATACATTGCCCCATAAAATAATTACTTGTTTTGTGGAGACGGCTTGCATATAACACAAGATTATGCTTATATCTAGTATTTATGCTATGAGTATCACTCTTTTTACAAAATGAGTCTATGTTTTTATGGACATACAAAAGATTTTCATAGATATATTGCGATGCGACTGTTAAAATATTTATTTCTTTGAATTTTTCTCTAAGGCTCTCCCGGGGACCAAGTTTGTAGATAGCTCTTATGGCTCTCTTTTGCAATAAAAAGATGGTGTTAATATCCGCGGAGTTACCCCAAAGAAGAATTCCATATGACATAATACTATGAAAGTAGCTGAAATAAACTATTCTAGCCGTATCAATATCAGTGAGCCGTCTAATAGTTTTCACTGCATAAGCTGCAGAACTTAGTTTTCCTGATAATTTTTCAATTTGTGGGCCCCTTTGTAGTCTGGAGTCAATTGTTATACCCAAGAACACAATTGTCTCCACAGAGGCTAAATTAGTTCCATTAACATGTACATTGGTAGCCACCTGCCTTACATTAGGTGTTGAGAACTTAATTACTTTAGTCTTTTTATCATTTAAAAGCAGATTATTAACACTAAACCAATGAATAACTTTAGAGAGAGCATCGTTAACTTCGTCATAATTACCTAACCGTCTATTAATTTTGAATGTCAGTTATTCTCGTGATTAATACGTAATGTTTTAACTTTTATAAGATGGCAGTGGAATTGAGAAGCAATAAATCAAGTATTTTCTTAGTTGGAGACGTAAATTATCAAATAATAGGCGCAAAATTACCGTCTAACCGTTAAGTTCTTCCTGTACTTTTTTATAAAATTCGCGAAGTTAAATTGACTGTTAGTGAAAGCGCATACCTAGTCATTCGAGAGTGTATTATATTTAGGGAAAAAGCTAGGATCCGTACCAGAGCTATACCTAACTGTGTAAAATAACTTGTGAATCTTCACCAGGAGGGAGTTGCAAAAAAAATCCAATTTTCTATTTCAATTTCAATCTAATTCAATCTGATAATTTTATTTCTCTTATTTATTCCAAATAAAAAAATCCTGTGTTTACTCGGCGCTATCAGCCATTATGACACTCGAACATCTATAACTTCAAGCCAAATCCCTTGCGGGGTAGGCAGAGAGAGCCGAGCGCCACGTGACTCGATCCTTACATATCTCACTCGCTTCTTTAACATTCTTTGCTCTTCTCATGCACGCACGCCGGTTTCTAGGGCTCCTGACATCACCTTCTGATAGAACATGACCAATTTGGTCATGGTAGGTAAGTCTTGGCCTTCCCCGGCTCCTACATCCTTCCACTTTTGCATTGTATATCTGCTTCGTCATTCTTTCATCTTGCATTCTTTCTACATGCCCGAACCATCGGAGCATGCCTCTTCTTATTTTAACACCGACGCTCTCTTTCAGACCAACTCTATTTCTAACATCATCATTACGAATACGGTCTACAAGCCTTACGCCACAAATTTTGCGCAGCGCTCGCATTTCAACCGCGTTTATTCTACTTTCATGCTCTTTCTGCCATACCCAACTCTCGCTTCCATAAGTTAGCGTTGGGACCAACACTGCATTGTGTATAGCGAGTTGTGCCTTCTGGCTCAGGATTTTACTGCCAAGAAGTTTTCCCAACGCTCCATTCACACTATTCCCAGCACTCACTCGTCTTTCCACATCTGCGGTGTACCTTCCATCCCTGCTGAAAGCGTATCCAAGATATACAAACTCATCCACTTGTTCCAACACTTCATCATCAATCGTAATCCTTACATTAGTTCTGGATTCTTCTCTTTCAAATACCATTATCTTTGTTTTCTTCGCATTCAGTAGTAAGCCTTTCTCCATACAGTCGTCTTTCATCGCTGTGACCAGTGTTTGCAGTTTAGATGGTGTATCTGCTAACTAAACATATGTGTCCGAATCAACAAATGGCCCGCTTTAGCCTCTCGATAAACAATGTTGTATTATGTAGCTGGTGTTTCATTCTTCTTAAGGGGGATACATGCCGTCCAGTGGCGCCTCAAGGAATAAAATATCGTATCTTAGCGTGGAAGATAAACATTATAAAGTCATGTGTTGCGTGTGTTACAAATACAATAACGTACTTTTACGTCATTAAACCAACAATTGAAATGTTTTGCTTTCGTTGTTATAGGCATAATTGCCAAAAAACGGCCTCTTTTAGCACTTTTGCTTATAACAACGATAGTGGAATATTTTGAGTGTTGGTTTAATGACGTAAAAATACTTTACTATCTTCGTAATAAATGCAACATAAGATTTCATAATGTTTATCTTCTATGCTATAATATGTTTTTTTATTCAATGAGGGCGCCACTGGACGAGACCTAAGTAAGAACAACATAGATACCAAGACATGTTAACTTGTAGAGATATAAACATAAAACGATGTCATTGATTTCTCTTTCAATAAACTTTTAAAAGTGAATACGTTTCTGTAGTTTTTTATTACTATTATTACTATTGTTTTCCGTCTAGCTTAAATAAATATGTTTGGTTCAGTATGTATAAAGCTAAATAATAATTAAATCAATAATTTTTATTAAATATTGATATTATAAATTTTATTTAAGTGTGACGCGACTCTGTAGCTTTTCTGTTCGTTTGCATTCACTATACGTTGACCCCAGGTTACCTATTAGGCGCTAATTTCAAATTTTACAAATCGAGCGTCGAGTGTCAATTGAGGGGCGCGGGGTGATTGGGCGGAGCCATTTTAAAGCTTCACGATCGAGGTGTCGCCTTAAGGTTCTGTACAGTTAACATAGATCGATTGCTGTTCAGAATATATAATAATTTAGTAGTTCAGTATAACAATTGTACTAGTGGAGTCAGACCGTTTCATCTCACGCATTTGTTTTGACGAGCTCGGTGGCGCAGTGGTGAAACGCGCTGTTACGCTACTTTGACACCAACGCTCGTGGGTTCGATTCCCACACAGTACAAACATTTGTGTGCATGAACATGTCTGTTTGTCTTGGTCTGGGTATTTTCTATGTATAATAAGTATGTATTTACAAAAAAAATGTATTTATGTATGTTTATCAGTTGTCTAGTACCCATAACACAAGCTTCGCTTACTTTGGGGCTGAATGGCGCTGTGTAATTTGTCCGACAATACAATATATATTATATTTGTAATAATTAGTGCCCCCGTAAGTTATTTCCCCGCCAGTCAGCAGTCAGCAGTACCACGCGTACACCAGTAACCCTACATGTTAACTTACCCTTGTTACAGTATGAGAATTGCATCCGCAAATTCCGCATGAACCACGACGTGGAGTGGCTGACGTGGCTGGCGCGAGCTCACGGGCTGGCTAGCAGGCCGCAGGCGGCTCGCGCGGCCTTGTTGCGGGCCCGGCGAGTCGCCCCGCACGACTCTGCCTTACTGTACAACACTGCGTTGACACTGCGACGCTTAGCAGCGCACGTGTTGAAGGACGAGAGGTCGTCTCTGGACGTTGTGTTGAGAGCTGTACACGAGCTGCAAGTGTCCCACAAGTAAGTCAAATGTTACTGGGTGATGGTTGTATTGCACGGAGGGATGGTGAATTTTTGTTGGAATAACTTCGTTCACATCGGATCTGCCATGTGTTTATGGGAATGCAATTACATACGTCAACTGTCAAGTACAAATATTGTATATTTTTATTTGGTTTCAAATTGGAAAAACAGAGATAGCTGGAATACGGATTTTCTCAAATTAATATTCCTACCGTTATTCCATTTCCTTATCCATTAGGATAGGTGGGGTCCGCTACCTAAGCCAAAGGATTTGTGCGGAGATACTGATTTTTACATGGAGCGACGGCCATCAGACTTACCGTCAGACTAGGTAGAGGGAAAACTAGACGTTATATTTCAAAAGACGTGTGACTTACCCTAAGAAGGATCTGGGTTTCCCTTTGTGTCGTGAAGGTCTGACGGTGATAGCTCCGTCAAAATTATTGTCTTCGCCAAATCTTAGGCTTAGGTAGCGGGCCCCGCCAATCCTACTGGACTAGGAAACGGGATAACGCTAGGAAGATTCAGGTCGACCTGCAAATAGTGTATTAAAAACCGTATACAGGTACACCTACTGAAGTTGTCGACCACGTGATTCACATCTAGAATGTTAGTCAGCGAGTGGCGGCGTAGATACTAATTCGATAACAATGTAAATTAACCTTATTATGCATAGGGAACATGCATGTGTTTTTTTCTTTTTGATGTGTTTATTCAATACTTCATTATAAAACAGCAAAAAAATATTCAACGCCAAGAAGTAATTTATTATTTTCTTAAGTTAAAATAGCCATCCCTAATGGTCGTTTTAAACGCCCGCCGTTTTATCACGTTTAAAGTGACGTCCGTTGTCTACGACAACAAACAAACAAGGGGAGATTATGTTGAAGAAATATTGTTTTTTTGCTGCAATTTTCAGTGTTTACCATTTTCGACTAATAATACATCATATGGAACAACCTTCTATGAAACCATTTAGAAACCGACATACAAGTTTCTACATTTCTCGTCTGGGACTTTTACGTCACATCCGATCTGACCTTTTCAAATATTTAAATTTCCCACATTTACTTTGCAATTTTTTTTAATTAATTTCATGATCAAAAATAAATTATTATCAAAAATATTGAAACAAGCATAATTCTGAAATAATAAAATAAAAAAAAACACTCTTATTCTTGTCACATACATATTTCCTATTCAGCTGAAATTGGTATGGACCACAAGCTATATTTTGTTTCTGTTTTGTAATTTCGCCTGTATAGTATAAGGCTAAGTTTACCTTGTTATCGATATTGTCGCTTCGTCGCTTTCCGTCCGACTGCGCTAACCCTTATTAAAGATGCCGAGTGAAGTGTATAAATGTAATAATTTCTTTGCAGATACTTCCAACGTCTAGCGTCAGCGGAGGGCGGGGAAGGCGCAGAACGAGCCCGCTACGAACCGGCCGCCGCCGGCGCTGAAGCGAGAACATGCGCTGACCTGCTCTCGCAAGCACAGTGGCACGTGGCCAGAGCGAGACGGCAACACGACGAGGAAGTTACGCTTAGGGACAGACAGAGAGAGCAACGCGAGGCGTTTAAAAAGCAACAGGTAAAGTGCTAAAAACTTTTCTTTTTGGTATGACAAAGAGAGCATGAATGTAGAATAAATGCGATCGCGATGCGAGCATTTCGCAAAATTTGTGGCATAATGCTTGCTGACCGCGTTCGTAATGATGATGTAAGAGAGTTGTCGGTGTTGAGATAAGAAATCCGTTGGTTAGGACAAGAAGAAAGAGTGCAGGATAAAAGAATGACGAAACAGATATGGAATGCGAAAGTGGACGGATGTGAGAGCCGAGGAAGACCAGGACCTACCATGACCAAATTGGTTTTGTTTTATTAGGAAGTGATGTCAGTAGTCCTAGGATTCGGCGAGCGTGCATGAAAAGAGCTATGAATGTTAAAGGAAGCGGGTGAGGTGTGTAAGGATTGCGTCTTATGGTGTTCGGATCCCTCCGCCCAGCCCGCAAGGGAGCTAGCGTGAAGAAATACATACATATATACATACAATATGATCTCACTTTGCCTCCCAACACTGTATAAAGAAAAAAGTGAGCTGGTGCTTGATGGTACCATATAAGTGTAAATAATTTTCCAATTCATTATATACTAATTGTTATAGGAAGAAGAACGTCGCCGCCGGGAAGAACTACAGCAGAAGAGTACAGTGGAGATGTTGCAGAAGCGTCAAGAGTACAAAGAAAAGACGAAGAACGCACTGCTGTTCGCGGACATGCCGCTCGAGAGCAAGGCCAAGGGTGGGCGTGGCCGGCGGCGAGACGAATACGTGTCGGACTCGCCCGGGAGTGGCAGCGACGGACCGCGGGATGAAAGGTACAATATTCACCTTTTAACATTTGAGTAACAATAACTGTAAGCTCCTTAGGAGTTGGGTGTGTCGGCAGCAGAGGTGGTCGCGCGAGTGAAACTTGTTGCAAGCGTTCAAAGGCTACGTTAATCGCTTTACATCAGGTGGGACGTATGCTTGTATGCCTCCCGACGTTGTATAATAAAAAATGTCTATTGATGAATGTAGAAGAAGGGAAAGAGGTATGTTTTGGTCGGTTCACCTGGCGCCTGGCGTTCCATAGCCTCTGCCTACCTCATAGGGAGGCAGAAGTGATTTTTTTCTCTATTAGAATAATCTGTTTGTTATGATTATAAATCTCTTGAATTAAATTATTAAATTATAACCTATAGCTATGAATGTTAAAGAAGCGAGTGAAGTGTGTAAGGACCGCGGCTTATGATACTCGGCTCTCTCTGCCTACCCCGCAGGGGACCTGTAGGCCGATTCTACTAGTGTTAGTCGCGCGATGCCACCTCTGCTGCTAACGTAGGAACACAACAACCCTCTAGGGAGTTGTTATTTGGCTGTGTTTTTATGTGAGGTGGAGGTACTTTCCCAAACGGGGTGCTTTGATGCGCGCTACCTCTCTTAAAAATACCCAGATCAAGACAAACATACTGAGTCCAGACCCGTGCTTCACCTAGGTTCTCCACCTGGGTGAAGTACGGGGACGACCTATAAGGTCCCGTGCTCCAACTGATGATCAGTACAGTCAAGTAATTAAGAAAATACATAATTTAATATATACATGTTCATGCACACAAATGTTTGTCCTGTGTGAGAATAGAACCCACGAGCATTGGTGTCAAAGTAACGTAACAACGCGTTTCGCCACTGCGCCACCGAGCTCGTCGAAGTTCTTATTGTTTTGTCACTTTCAAACAGTGCCAGCCATCCCCAAATGTTTAAATAAAATATTTGAGATACTCTCTAAGCTATACTGATGTATGTGTAATAATCAACGTGTACGTTTACGTAGCCGTGAGGCGAAGCCGAAGCGTCGTAAGGGTGAAGGTAAAGGGGAGAGGAAGGGACGGTCGCGGAAGCGCAAGGAACGTGGCTCCGCCAGCGACAGCGACCGCCCGCGGAAGAAGGGCAAGAGGAAGGTATTAATTACATTATTCCACTTTACGTATGCACTACTTTTTTGTTAAAATAAATAAAATAGTAAAACAAAATGAGCTTATAATTAAAGTACGAAAGGCCTTATTGCATAGCAATCTCTTCTTGACAACCTTATGGTAGAGAGAAAAGTTTTAATAGATAGGTTAAGATGTGCTTTAATTTCAATTCAACAATGCGTTTAGGGCTGTGTTGGGGTTGTCCCGCTTCTGCAGCGCCTCGAGTATGTTCGCTCTGGCACGCACTGATTGCTTCCATTCGTGTATGAGTAGGAGGTGTGCGTCCTTGGCTCGCAGGGTGTGGACAAGCTCCAATGGTGTCCCGTGGTGGCACGTCAGTTGTAGTGCCGGATTTGGTTGACGGACTCTTTCAGCAAAATTATAAATTTTAATGTAATTTCTATTCAAGCAACATGTATTTCAATCTTACTTATATGGGTTCAAACCTGAAATGAACGCATTTTATTTATTAAATTTTTTGAGAGGACGGTGTACGCCCTCAGTTGTTTTGTTTGTTTATTAAATATGGCCTACCTCTCTTTTGCCGAGGTTTGGTTTGCTAGTTGGCAGGGTGTCCTACGTGCATATTGCCGATGACTCTAAATGATGGTGAACCACTCCCAACATTAAGAGAACAACAGTAAAGGAAATGTAAAAAGGCACATCATCTCTAGAAGAATGAGAGATCCTTCTCCGAATGTTTAGTCAGTTATGCGGAATATGAAATGCAGAATTCCTTGTGTCTGTATTATTCAGATCTAATCGCAATAAGGGTGAATTCTACCTATTTTATACTCGAGAGATTTTACTTACATTTGTATAGGCAATTTTTTTACCAGAGGGAGACTACAAAAGTCGTCTGGATGGGTACCTCTACTATCTCATGTATTTCTACCGCTAAGCACCTATATTTATATAGCTGTGTTCCGGTTTGAAAGGTGAGATATATCAGAGAAATTACTGGGTACTGTGATGAAACATCCTTAGGTCACAAGATTGGCAGCGCGCGAGTAACATCCCCGTGGTGTTGCGAGCGTCACTAGGCTGCGGAGACCGCTTACCATCTGATGCGGGCCGCATACTTGTTTGCCAATTTAGTTGTAAAAAAAAGGTGATTCAGCAATCTATATTGTTGCAATTAAAGTGTTATGGACTTAAGTTACGTTAGCAACAGTAATGAGATAAATCGTAAACCGTGGTGGTAATCAACTTTTTTAGTCAATAATCCCTTTGTGTTTCATAATATTTGTATGGATTTCAGGGCATCGGCGGCCGAGAAAAGGCTAAAATGGAGGAGAAACTCAGCGCGAAACAAAGAGCGAAGATCGTATCCAAAGAGACTATATCCACCTCTGAATCTGATACCGATGCGTCGCGTAAGTCCCGTAGCCGCAGCAGGAGTGGGAGTAAGAGTGGGAGAAGTCGAAGCGGGAGCGGCAGCCGCAGTCGCAGTCCACCAGCTACTAAGGGAAGGAAGAGAATTATGTCCGCTTCGGATAGTGATAGGTAAGTTGTTTTGGGATAGCTAAGTAGGAGGCAGGAGGGCTAAAGGCATTCTTAATAAATTGCTTAAAGCTGATAACTTTCCTTTCTGATTTAATAGTAGTAGACTCCAACCACTTTGTCTTATTTACAAGCCTATATTTAAGTGTAGGCGTACAAAGAGCGAGACGAGCATTATTGGAACCGTATGGAGAATGCGTTAAAGTTAAAAATATACAATTTTGGAAATTGTGAAATGAAAATGTACGAAATTATTTTTTATTAATGATGTTCTTACTACCTTACTTTTCTGTCAATTTTTGTAGTATTTTTTTTTCTTTTTCATTTTGCACTTTGTTGGAATAATGTTTATTCCAACAAAGTGCAAGTTGTCATGTATCACGTTGTATTATGTTGAACGAAATAGGGGCCGTTCATGTATTACGTAACGCATTCTTTGAAGATTGTGAATCCTCCCTCCCCACTTTCTTACTCACAAAAATCACACACAAAAATAAATGTTACGTAACGCGTTGTTCCATCCCACCTCCCGCCCGTGACGCATCGTAACGTTTTACAAGGTCCCTCCCTCAAATTGCATTACGTAATACATTAATATTTTATTTTATATAACTATGGAGGCGCATAGTTATATGAGCATATAAAATATTTATTTTCATCACTTAGCATCAGTATTTTTAGATTATAATAAAAAATTAAACTTTGAAACTCCCTTAGGTCAGAAAAGTCTTGCCTTTACAAAATAATCAAAAAGTTCTTTTAAAATATATATGAAATGTTTCATTACAGGTCTCGTTCAAAGTCGAAGAGTCGGTCGCGGTCTAAAAACCGGTCGCGGTCTAAAAGCGGATCGCGGTCAAAGTCTCGATCGCGGTCAAAGTCTCGATCGCGGTCAAAGTCTCGATCGCGGTCAAAGTCTCGATCGCGGTCAAAGTCTCGATCGCGGTCAAAGTCTCGATCACGGTCAAAGTCTCCGTCGAAGCGGAGCCGCTCAAGATCAAAGAGTGCCTCCAAATCGAAGAGTCGTTCAAGATCAAGGTCGAAGAGTCCATCAAGATCGCGATCAAGGTATTAAATTGAATCTCCTTTGTGCTTTGTTACGTTCTTCCTAGCGTTTATCCTGTTTATTAATCCGTTAGAATTGGCGGGTTTCACTACCTAAGTTTTGAGTATTTGATAAAGAGCGATTGTCGTCAGACCTCCAATAAACCAGAAGTAAAACCATACCTATTTTAGATTAGATCACACTTTACGTCACGTTAGGTCTTTCGAAATATGATTTCTTGGGCGTGCGGATTTTCTCTCGATGTTTTTATTCACCGTTGACCAAGTGATAATACGAATATAATATACATTCTAATATAAAACAAATCTAATAAGAATATAATTTTTATTTTATTTTATATTAGTTCAGCATAGTGGCTCCTCTTTGCCTGATGGTAAGCGAAAGAGGAGCCCAATTCGCAACTGCAACTGACAGAATGCTGACCCGCAAGATGCTTCTTCAAGCTTCGTTTGAAAGATCCCATGTTGTAGGAAGGAGGGGGAACACATGTGCAGGCAAGGCGTTCCACTTTTTAATGGGACAACAAAGAGTAGATGAAGAATAAGGTCAAAAACATGAATTTAGTGATACATGCATGCGCCAAGATTCGAATCAGGAACTAGTCGTTAATAGCCTGGTGCTATATCCACTGAGCTATCATTATTTATGTCAGTGACTATATTTTATACGTATTGACATTTTACAGGTCCAAGTCGCGATCGAGATCCCGCTCGAAGAGTGGTTCGCGGTCTCGATCCCGTTCAAAGAGCGGGTCCAGGAGCAGGTCGCGGTCCGGATCCCGGTCAAGATCTGGCTCCAGGAACTCGCGACCCGATACGCCGGTGTCTAGGAAATCTGTATCGGCTAGTGAAGACGAGGCTTAAGTCTATTTGTAAATATAGCTAGTAGGTCTCCTAGTTTAGTATTCTGTTAAATAAAAGTAACGTATAAAAAGAAGCGTTGGCGAACTATCGATAGTTTTACTGTTAAATAGTCGATATACACAATCCGCCACACTATACCAATCGATTAGAGATGCGCCGAGTACTCGGTTATTACTCGATACTCTGCGTACTCGGCACGTTTTATAGTACTCTTACTCCGCCGAGTAAATGTCCAGTACTCGGTTAATGTAATGTATGATTAAAAATGTTGTTTTCTCATTAGTTATTCAATAAATAAGTAATAAATATACCGAAAATCGGTATGAATTCTATATACGACTATTGACATTTTAACAGAGCCAAGTTATATATCAGCAATTTGTTTTTTTCTGGCTTTGGAATGAAATTAGCGAGAGGCGAGATACCGCTCGCTCGCTCCACCATCCAAACTGTACCGAAAAACTCGACCGAGTGCTCAGTTCGATAATGATTAAACCGGGTAAAAGTCCGTTATTCGGTAAGTTGTGTACTCGGCGCATATCTACTATCGATAGGGCTGCTATACTACTGATTAGTCATGAACTATAAATAGTCGAATATTCATCGGATTACATATTTGTAATTTTCACACACAAGTCTATAGGTTACTATATAAAAGAATTCTCTATGAACATTGAATTATTTCATATTACATTACTGATGAACATATATTATGCTGGTAATTGTAATCACTAGTGGCATTATACCACGAATGAAGAATTAAGTTTTCTTGGTTTTTTTTATATTTTCAACTTGCGGACGTCAACATTCATTGTCATAACACTGGGTCGAATTTGAAGCTGAAATGTTCATCCTTGAATGTATGTAATGTAACGCATTTCGATGATGTATAAGGAATTGTTAGGTAGTGTCCATAGACGAAATCTAACTTCTTTATAATTTATAATAACTTCTATAATATAATCCTTGCTTTTATTCAGTGTGTATTAACATCAACATTGATGTACGGCAGTGAAACATGGGTACGACAGAAGTAGCATGAAAGTAGGGCGAACGCCGTAGAAATGAGAGCGCTGAGGAGTATGCGTGGAGTTCGATTGATTGATAGAGTAAAATATAGCACGATACGAGAACTATGTGGAATGTCAGATGATGTAGTGGCAGATATTGAAAAGGGTATGCTGAGATGGTTTGCTTTTAGATATAATAAATAATAAAAGAGTTAAGTGTGAATGAAGATATCGGATAGTCTCTGCCTACCCCAATGGGAGATAGGCAACGTCATATACGGATATGTATGTTTGTTTTTCCACTAAGTTAACAAACAAGCGTACGACCTACCTGATGGTAAGCCGTTACCTCAGTCTATGGATATTTGCAACACCTGGGGTGTGCACCGCATGCGTTGCCGGCCATGTAAGAACCCCGTCACGCATTTCTTGAAGAACCCCATTCTGTAGTCCCTCGGAAAAAATACAATGTGTATATAATAATTATATATTATGAAAGTTATATTTTTATATATAATGTACGTGGAATCCAATTCAACATGGGACAGTTAGCACGTATTCGTTAGATAGACCTGTGTGAAACTGAAAAAATAGTACCTTACCAGCCAAATTCAAACCACTTATAAGTTCTTTTGTGATCATCAACCTTGACAATTTGAGTGTAGTTTTGATGACAGTGTAATAAGGTATTATCGCGAATAATAATCTATACAACTTTGGGTTGAAATGCAAAATTATTTTAGTTCCAGTTTTCAACTTAAAGTTTACTTTATTGTTGTGTGTTTAAGGTTTATTTTACCCTTGTCTCATGTGTTACTGAGTATCGTTAATTTACTTTCTCGATTCAATTGAATCACAAAATCTATATACAGTATAGTTTTATATATTATTTTTGACACAACTTTCTAGAGAAATCCTAGATATTAAAATAGAACGTAAAGTTCACTTCCCATGTCTTTTAGCGTTTAAACCCTCGACATTTCGATTATCCTGTAGATAATAAATATAATTCCCGGTGTATCTAACATGTTCCTATCTATTTACAGTGTCTTCTATGTACTTCTGAATATATTATGACTTGTTTCTTAAGTTCAACTGTTTTTAACAATAAAAATTTAAATACCTACAATATTCTGTTATGATTTATTCGACAAAACAATGTCTAAAATCTTCCAGAGCCTCATCAGGCGGTGGTAATTATTTTTTTACTACTTCGAGAGGCATGATAGCATAAGGTTCACCTGATGTAAGGCGCTTGCCGTAGCATATGAACGCTTGCAATACATGAAGTATCACTCGGGTGTTGCCACCTCCTTGGGATCTTACTTGTAACCTCACTCACTCGCAGGAACAACAACCCTTTAGGGAGTTGTTATCTCTTACTGCGGTTTTCTGTGAAGTGGAGTTACTTTCCTAGTTTTAACTAGTTCATAACTAAAACTAAAGATGAAAATCGTGATGTAGTAAGCCGGCCTTACTTACTACTATTATTATTACCATGCTCATACTTACTAGATCTATGGTGGCGTAACCATACTACTAGGCCAATGAGAAAGAAAGTACTAGGGTGGAGGCCGCGTATTGGACGACGAGATGATCATGAAATAAATTATAGACCAAAACTAATACCTCGAAAAAAGAAACTTACTACCAAATAACAGTGCTAAATACTTAAATCCTAGTTACCAATGGGGTCTATATCAACCCCAGCAGCCAATGTCCACATACTAAAGATCATGCAAGATTTCCTTTCATACATTAGTAAGGCCTACTGCTTAGGATCTATTTATTTTTATACTAAGTCAGGAGGTATACAAGCAAACGGCCCACCTGATGTACAGCGGGTACAGTAGCCTATTAACGCTTGATATATTAAGTATTACTCGCGCGATGCCACCTATGCTGCTAACACAGCAACAACCCTCTAGTGAGTTATTATTTGGCTGCGGTTTTCTGTGATGTAGAGGTACTTCCCCAGACGGGTTGCTTTGATGCGCCCTACCCCTTTAAAAAACACCCAAACCACTACAAACAGACATGTTCATGCACACAAATGTTTGTCCTGTGTGGGAATCGAACCCACGAGCTTTGGTGTCAAAGTAACGAAACAACGCGTTTCGCCACTCCGCTACCGAACTCGTCAAAATTCTTATTGTTTTGTCACTTTTGACCGAGCTCGTCATTTTAGTTATTTAAGTTATATCAATCCATTGTTTTCTACTATTTAAAAAGAAATTTAACCAGTCGTATATTTTCCCTGCGATGCGATATCTATTCAGGTTAGTAAAAGTGAAGAATGTTTTACGATATCTTAAACTTCTGTTATATCGGAAACGCCATAAGGTTGGAGTTCTATTGTTTCTTTCTGTTAGCCACTTTCCAAAATTAAAGCGTGCTTGCGTCGAGGAGGCACGCATATGAAATAGTACATTGTTCACCGAGGGGAGAAAGTGACCGATTACCAACGAGGGCGAAGTTTTAGCCCGACGCGTAGCGGAGGGCCTGAATTCGCCCAAGTTGGGAATCGCACTTTCTCGCCGAGTGATACATAGTGCTTTATACTACACCTGCGAGTAAAGTATAAAACAAAATCTCTATTAATGTCAAAATTTAAAAAAAAAACAACAGGTTAACAATGAATTTTCATATACTTTTTCTTCCCGCTTAGCACGTTAACAATGGATTTTCATACAGTTTTGCCGCCCGCATATTTGTAGGGCTACAAAGACGAACTTTCTGACCTATTCTTACGCAAGTAACAACCTACTTTCCGACCAGGTGTAGTATAAACCGTATTTTTCTTCGCGTAAAAAGCAATTGGCCTATAGTTATTGAGATCAAGATTGCCTCCTTTTTTCAACAATAATTTAACTGTAGACATTTTGAGGTTTTCGGGAAATCAACCCTTGATAGAAGTTCATTTATGATTTGAGAGCATAATATTACCTACTAGTCTGGCCATAAATACTGTTACATAGAAACTTTTCTCTTTTTTCAACTCTACTTTCAATTTGGAACGCGTTTATTGTGTTAAAAATTGCGAATAAATAGGTTAAAAACTTTTTACATATTTTTTCGTGTTAAAATATATATGACAATATAAACTAATTACTAATTCCACGTAGAGTCGGCGACGTGTAGCGCGTGTCGTTAGGCAATCGTCCTCGGAACTTCCCAAGCACGATTCCCTCCGGCCACAATTCTTCATTCATGAAGGTCGGCAGATGATGAGTTGGAATCCTCACCACAAAGGAACTCAAATTTGCTTTGTGGCGAGATTCCAGTCGCTCGACTCTCAACGTGAAGTTGGTCTTCTTCTTCACATAGTCTACAACCTTCTCGACCTTTGTAGACCAGTGCAGTCTGGAAACGTACAACGGCGTCGCTGGTATTTCCACGCGCAGTTGTGACGATAAGGTCTGTACGGTGCCGCAGTAGTTGCGGTTGATGGACTTCTTCTTCCTGCCCACTTGTATGACGCCCCGCTCATCGCACTGATCCTTGCGAGAATCCGGTTGCAAAGCCTTGCGAGTGGGCTCTCAACGACTTGACTTCTCCCGGTGGGATGGTAGGTGAGACGGTGGTAATGCGGTAACTATCGCGTAATCACGTCCCGTGGTTGACGTGTGTTTAGATTTTAAGTCGGCTCCGCTAGTGAACGGGCGGCACGGCACGGTACGTTCCTCATAACGAGTAGTCGGTGACACCAATAAACTGCATACGGATGCTTTCTGTGCACCACGACGCGTGTTAATGTTGCCGACCTCAGGTGACCTACTTACGGAAACATTACATTTTAGTGATAATATTTCCGTACGTAGCCCACTACTGGCCCGACGCCCATTATCGGCATCGGCAAGGCTGAGGATTTTAGGTGATAAATAGCATTATACATTAACTTCATGGCAATAAAGTAGAAATTTCCACGATATATGGTTACAGTAACAAAAATACCGCTTCGGTATGCTTGAGGCTGCTGCATCGGCAGCCTTGAGGCTGCTTCGGGATACTTCGGCATCCTTCGGTACGCCACCGCCCGCCACGCCGCCGGCGCCGAGGCAACACTGGGTAAAGGAGGCATCTGCCATTTGGGTCATTTGACTCACAATTTGTTTTGAAGAGAAATACGATATTGAGACGCTTCGGCAAGCTTGAGGACGGTGCGGCATGCTTAAGGACGCCTCGTCATCCCTAAGGACGTTGCAGCATGCCAAGGCATAGTTTCCGACAATGTGCGCTTGCATGTAGGGATGCCGAAGGATCCCTTTCCTTGCCGATGGCGATAATGGGCGCCGGGCCTTATTGTTTCCGATGTCGCTATTCGTGACTGGACATCAGCGAGACTGGCTTTCAGGCTTCTGATGTTCTTCAGCAGGGTACTAACGTCGACGTGTTCCAGGGTCACAGATGGTAGCTTGTGTAGGTCTTTCGCTACGTAGAAAGGCACGTTGTCTGTATCGGTCACCTTCAATAGACTGATGACGTCTTGAATGATCTCGCCACTGCAAAACTTCACTGAAGGTAGATTTACAGATGCGCATGATGTTGACTTCATCCATAGTGTCGATGGCGTATTGTATGTACGCCAAAAACTCGTTGGCTATGAGTTTGGAACCCATTACGACGCGAATTAATATTCGTGACGTGTGGCGGGAAGCGGCCGTATTCGTTCGCACATCGCACCGCACATATATTGACGCCGTGGGGTCTATTGCAACAACTAAGTCACGTTAAAACATTAGTTAGGCAGGGGGTCTACAGAGAGCAGAAAATATATAGGCAAGAGGTCTATGGAATAAAAATTATTGGAAATCTCTGTACTTACTTCATTTACACATGAACTGCGAGCAATATTTGTATAAGTATGTTACGATTTCTTTGTTTTAAAAAGAAAAAAGGAAATGTTATTAATGCAAATGACCATAACACCTTAAACGTTACGTAACGTTTATTACCTATGAAGTTATTAGTGAACAAACTAAAATTTCTACCACAACCAATTGAAGAAAATGACGTCCAATTACACTATTCTTTACATGCAACTTTACCTTGGCAGAATAATCCGTTTTGAAGGTTGCCACCCATTGGGAGTATTGGCAATTTGGCAGCAATTTACTTGTTAATCGAAAATAAAACAACATAATAAATGAAAATGTTGTATATTTACTAATTTTAGAATTCATATTACACAATGTTCGAAGACACTCATTACCAGTAACAAATGAAAATAAATATCCAATACAACCCTCCAAACAATTAATAGACTAAAGTAACTAGGGGTTTATTTTTAGGGTTCATATAAATATCATTTGCAACAATATGTCCTTATAGCTTAAATATTTATTTTATCCATATAAGTGACCTTTTAACACAACCATTTCCATTTGTGGAAGAAAAATAATATAGTTTTGAAATAAACCTATATCAAAACAATATTCAACTAATGGACTAGTAAACTTTATTTATGAATTTGAAATCCTATTATTAATAATTGAGCGACATCTTTAATGTAACAAATCTAAATCACATTTGCACTAAATCAACAATAAAGCTAGAATCGATAAAATTAACACTGAGATCGTGATCGTAATAAAATCTAGATAAAGCAACTATCGTTATTATAAATCTTGTCAACAAAATCACAGCTTCAATACGAATTATTGACTAGGTATTTTCGATTTTTCTGACCGGAGGAATAAACAATATCAAAAATTTGAAAAAGAAAGGGAACTATTATAACCTATAACTTAGCTATACACCACTTACTAATATAAAATGTTCAGTGCAATGAATTCAAAATATTTTTCTATACGAATTCAAGATATTTAGGATGATATAATAATCATGCAAATAATTATAAAAACGTGTTATTAAGCTCCTAATACTTTATTCCTCTGTTCAGACTAAATATTCTACAAAATTCTTATTATAATATTATAACGAGATTCTAATTATATTTTTTTATACAATTCCAATACATTTCTCTCGTAGAAACTAGTTTAAAATGCCATACAAATATTACTAAAATGTAATATTTTGATTAAAAAATTTGAGTAAAAATTCGAGTATGTGGCAGTTTTCGTTCATTTCAAGGTTAGAGTGGTCTTTAAGTAGTGTTTTATAAAACGTATTGTACAATATTAAATATTAATTTAAAGTTTATATCAACTTGGATTTTAATAAAACTATTTTAGATGTGCGTGACTACTTAGTATGCCTACTTTAACTAGTAATAATTATGACTGAAAATACTATCAGAGGTATTTCATAATGTAATAAAAAAAGTTTGTCTAATGTACTAGATCTTAGAATTTATACCATTTTTAACTAGTAAAATATTTTACTAACAATTAAGGCGTGCCCAGATTACAAATAATGGCGGTACATCGGGATGCCGCGACGTCCCGAATGCATTAGGAACGTAAATATTTATAAAACCGCATTAGGCACTCTGAGCATTCGAAGACTAAAAGTTATCAATAAATACCTTCTATATTTTAAATATGGCAATTTTGGGGCTGTTCAATGTTTTGTGCGATGCACACACGGCCACAAGTTCCTCGAATGCTCTGTGGCTGAAACACATATTTATGATAACGTTATTCGAAAACAACATTGCTTACTGTTATAAAAATTGAGTTTAGAATTTCTTTACAAAGTCTACTTAGAGATTCAATTAAGTCTTGTTTCTAATTATGTCTGTTCTCACAAACAATAAAAGTGTGTGACTTTACTGGGACGATTAACTGAGTGAATTGTTATAATATATTCTAATATGTGATATAATTAGGCTTAATAAAATACTTACTTAAATTTTCATCGGAATTTAACAACACTATTACTTGTCATTTCACATTAATATAAACATTATTGTTCGGTAATAGCGTTCAAACTGAGTACATACAACTTCATTTCTAGATGAGCAGTTTTTACTATTTATTTCCTATTTTCTTAACATTCTTTCATATATTCCGGATGATTTTTATACCATAGGTGAAGACTAAAATGAGTCTTTTTTTATAAATAAGTGGACAAGTACTATTTTTTTACTATGTTATATACACTGTTATATGCAATAAATAATATATAAAGTTCGATATGTTTTAACTCATAATCAGCATATCTTAACGGTATTTGAAATTCAGGAATCTTACAGTCGCGTTTACATTCCAACAGCCTTTTATTGAGCGACTTGTATTTAATAGAATGGAATTTCAATCAATTCTAGACTCAGATGACGATACAATAATGAGGTATCATCGGGCTGGTGTGATAATGAAGGAGGTAGAGGAGGATGGATGTGGCCATAGGGACTTCTCAGTGGTTAATAGTAACACCATCTTGTTTGGGCTACCTTGACATATCTTAGGGAGCGCTTTGCCGATAAGGCGTGCTTTGTTTCGCTATTTTAAATTATCGATCAAGCTGTGCCCACGGCTTGTTTACTATTTCGGGACTCTTTTTATCATCGCTGTCAATCGATATTTCTTTGTGAGGCGATGTCTCCTTTCGTTATACCTCCGGTGTAAATGATATATGTTTATATATAAATGTTGTTTATCATATTATTTCTGAACATTGGGTTGAAAATAGCCTGAATTTTTTCAATTACATAATCATCGACAAATGAACGTGTACAAATACAATGTATTCCATTTAAAAAAAATATATATTACACCAAAAGCAAATTGTAACTATTTGCGCGTGGTTGTTGATATATTTTTTGTTGTTATAATTTCTAACTTTATCTTATAGGCCAAATACGGAATCCTAACATAAGATTACGTTAGTAGAGCTATTGCCTATCTCGGGCGCCGATACGAACGAACTAATTAAAAATTTACAACATCGAACTGAGTTCAGTTTATTAATCGAGATACACAATAGTCTGCTATACATAATATAGGTATATAGTGTATAAGACATATAATATGCTGTTGGAAAATCTTAATTCAGTAGTAATGTAAGTACATTATGTCAATTTTTAAAATTGAAATCGCTTTTGTAAGTAATCATTTCACATAACATAACAATAATGTTACACAAATATTGCCTTCGCGTCTCCGCGGAATTAGTATTCTAATTAGTCTTATGTTACGTAAGTAAGTCTATGACGAGTATCTATGATGTGACACGTGGAACAGTTAATAAAACAATAGACAGGGTTCAGAAGATACTAGAGACGAAATTAATAACGCTCACACAAAATAAATCAATGCTGTCAATAAATAAAATATACCCACGAAAATAATGTAACATAACATCAATTAGTCATACTAAATGTTGTATGTAAGCTAAGCTATAGGCGAAGGAACAACGGTCTATAATGCCGAGTATTGGTGTAATGGTAATAATCCACCTGTCGCAATTCTCCTTACGATATATTATGTCGCGTTTTACCGTAAAAAGCATAGTACTGTTTAATTTCGAAATATGGCAATTTGTATCATTTACGAGTGGTTTCAGAGTTAGGCGTTTTACGCTCGTTTTGGTACACGCGTTTACATAAAACGGCGGCGCGTGCACGCGTTCCTACCGGCGTGTTAGCTCGAACCAGTGGATCAATCAGTAACATGAAACACTAGTAAGGTGTCTTACGCGGTTCACGCTCACATAAGCTTATAAGCGCATCTACGCGTGTAGAAGATGCCTATGTGACGAAAGCTTACGTTTACAAGCCTAATACTGACGTATGTCCGCAGGAAGCCACCTTATTTTTTCCGTATTTTTATACCAAATTGATATACGTTTGAAGGCATTATAAGGCGTTGTTATCTCGTCTAATTTATGTACCGCTATGATTGAAAAATATCATTTGTGAAATTTACTCTAGAACTTTCCCGTAACTGTACCACGTGGTTTAGAAGAAAGTAATCTACACTAACAAGGGTCTTTTGAGTTCTGTTTGCCGTTAGAATGGTAAGTTACTGTTCCGTTCGGTATGCTATTTTGTGGGCCGCCCAGGAAAGATGTGAATGTTGTATCTCTGCTCATTGGCGGCTCCAGACCTTCAATTGGTATGCAATCCAACGTTGGTACTGTGTATTCCCTGTGAAAAGTAATGAATTAGCTTTAGTGTCAGGACCGACCGACGGAGTAGTGCCGAAGAGACTAATACGTTAACAATGTAAAGTGCTCGACTTTAGCTAATTAAGGTGCATATAGACCTAGATATGTAACACGGAATACAATAATGATCGTAGCGGTGCGCTACGACCGTTGTGCGGATTGAAAAGAGGATAGTAAAGTCGAATTTATTGCGTTTAACATACGATTAAAATTAGTATAACGGAAATACATAATGCCATGAGCCGTTTCATGTTACTTATTTGTATTATATCAATTTCAAACCTACAGCGAAAACAATAAGGCATAGTTTTTCAAACCGACGACTTGCGACGATTGGCGCCGAAGAAAGTAATTCTTAACTAATAATTGTCTTCGCCGCCAATACGCGTCGGTGTGTGCAGCCACTTCCACTTTTTTTTTAAATTCAATAATACCACATCATCGTAAATTGTGTCTTAAGGTAACCCCCTCCCTCGCTATTTCGACTGGGGGCAAAATGATGAGTTAATTTTTTTTTCTATCTATCCCAAAACCATAGCGTAATTAGGAATTCAAAAATAGATAATACTTTTGTTATATTTATAGATGAAAACATTTAAAAAATATGAATAGAACAAATTAGCTATGAATGTAGTGCGCTCGACCGATGTGCTTTCAGTGCATGTTCCTTTTCCGCTCAATGTTCTTCTCTTGTTAGTAATTTGAATTACGTTATTTTAGTAGCGCGAAAAAAGTGGCACGCCCTATACATAGATACTATTTTGCGCGCCATTTTTTTAAATAATTAATCGTAGTTTTGATGTAAATGACTGCTAATGTCAGCAACTTTCAGCAGCGAGGATAATTTTATACCGCCCCATTCCCTAAGGCACGGCAAAGTACAGAAAATAGCACCACTACTTTTACTAAACCAACCCTAACTTGAATAAGTTTAGACACCACGCTGATCAACTGCGGATTCGATCGAAAGCCACTGAGAGACTGTCATCTATCGACAACAGCTGAGCCCGACGGCTTAACCGGCCCTCTGAAGCGGAGAAACTCGAGATAATAAAGCCATCCATGGACAGGCTACGGTTGACGCTGCTTAACCCTACGCGTTTCGTTAGAATGACACGCATTACGACCTATCGAATATGCCATGAACTACTGGTATGTGCTTACATTGATACGTTGTCTTGGGACTGCACGGAGTCGTTGACGAGCTGCGGCAGGCGTTCGGGCGGCGGCGGCGCACTGGTGGTCCGCGCGCTGAACAGGAATACGCCCACCATCGCCAACAGGTACGACAGGAAGTACAGCGCGTGGAACTGATCATGCAAACAGTATAAAAACATTACTAATATATAAGTATATACTAAGTGGTGAAGGATGAATATTTTAAAGTTCCGTAACTACTGTCCATCTCAGCGTGCATATTCTCAAAAAGAAAATAAGGTTCAGTCAATCTTTTTTGTGCCGAACCGCTGACCGGTGGAATAACCTACCCGGCGGCGTGTCTCCGGCTCCACATGTGTATGATATTGGGTCCTTCAAGAGGAATGTGAAGAGTCTAGAGATGGGCGATGGGTTGAGCAGTCAGAACCCGTTATATACGTTTTCCCATACATTTCGCGGTCGTATACGACCACCCGGGTTTCGAAGGGTTAAAGTCCATTCTACCCCTTTGAGTTTAAACCGGACTAAAATATATTCTGCCCGGTTTTAACACATATTTACCCAAATGGCTAGGCAAAAATTAAAAATGGTTAATTAATACAGAATGTTTTATTGCACAGTTTGGGAACGTTTTTAAATTACATAAAAACTTACTTTTGCTGTGTTAAACATATTGAAAAAAGTACTTTAAATTTAATACGTCAGTAAAACGCGGTTATTTTAATATTACAAACAGACACTCCAATTTTATTTATCTGTATAGATATATTTGTAATAATCACTTGATCAGCAGTGAAGGAAATCATCGTGTACGTACATGCGCTCCAAGAAATTATATTTCGTGAAACACGTAACCTAACCTAAGTTAAAGCGACTGTCAGCACACGGTCTCCACCTAGGGGGAAATAACTGGGTTTTGAAGGTGTGACGGCAGACACTCTGTGTCAAAGTAGTAACATCGCCAAAAAACTTTCCTTAGGTAGCGGACCCGTCAATCCCAATGGATTATAAAACAGGCACTCTCATGAACTGCTAAAGATTACCAAATATTGAGTTCTGTAAATTTTTAAGGCTAGTGCAAACATTACCCATTTCGTGTCACACGGCATTTAACCATTGTCAACAGCCGTGTCTATAGCATAGCCTTTTCTTCACTTATAAACAGAGGAGAGATAACTTGACCTTTATATCGTTTTAATAACATTCGTTGGCATTACTACAAAAGCATCAATAACAGGATTTTTTGTAATGTCCTTGCCCAACACAGTAGAACAGTAGAGTATGTACAATGCAGTTGAGAAAAGTTATTTGTTCATACTCTTTTGTTAACTAATCGGAGAGCTCTTTGCATGTTTAGAGCATTATCTACTATAAGGGTAATTAACTTGTTTGGTTCATACTATGTCATAATCTTACAGATTATGTGCATAAGTACCTTTTCACCAGTTTGCCGATTTCATATTATTATATCATCAGCTATTTATTGATGCCTAATTCTTTATACCATGGCAAATAATGTTGTAGAAACAGCTTTCCGGGATAGCCAATGTATAGGCTAAATCAAAAAAAATCTTCACCACGGAGAGACTCTACTCTCGAAAGCAGTATATAAACGCGGCTCAGAAGCGATATCAGTCTAAAGTTCTTCAATAGGGTCTCTTATCACCCTTCTTGAAAAACAAAATGACCATGTTTCCACTCCACACTGGTATTTCACCGTAGTATACGATAAAATAAATAGCTTCTAAAATACAAGTACCGGCCTTCTGCTCGCTTTCAAAAGCTCTGCCATAACTCCGTCCTCACTTGAAGCTTTCCCAATTTTAAGCTGTTTGAGAGCCATACTAATATCGTTGATTGATTGTCGAGATTGATGTCTCAGGTATCTTCGGTATAGTGTCGAGTCGGTTTAACTCTCGGGTCGTTATAAGCACTATTAATCGACCGTAACGACGATGTGTACAGCTGTCTCTACCTTCTCCATCTAACTCAGCATTTCGGTCCTCGTAAAAATAATGGCGCCAGTATCGGTCTTCAGCTTCGTTAATTGACTTTTCCCAACAGACCAATCTTTGAAATGAGATCGCCGACGAGCATGTGTGGAGTTAGAACTATTGAAAGAGTAAGAAATAGCATGCAGCGAGAACTATGTGGAATCAGTTCGCACACGACCACCACGGTGCGCATGCGCATTTATTTTCCACTACTCGCTATATTGAAAATCAACGGTTCTCAACCTTCTGTGTTCCACTTCCTACTTTCATTATGGATTCAAAGGATTGTCCTCAGTGTTTAGAATCTCTCATTGATGGAGCCCATTGTAACGCATGCGATAAGGATCTACACTATCATGGCGCGGGAATCACTGTAGCGGGATATCGCAAACTTGGTGAGCGAAAGTCTACTAGGGGATGTCAGAAGTGTAGGAAATCAGGCCTTCAAATATTGCAGACAGATGCAGACCGTTCCGCACCTATGTCGCCCCTAGCTGCTTTTGCTGATCAGCCATTTACAGCAGTGATACTTGCTGAAATTAGATCTCTTGCTGCGAAACTGGCACCTTTAGTCTTTAATACAGAATGTCAAAGCTTTGCGAGAGAAGTTTATCAGCCTGCAAAGTAGTGTCAAGTTGGCAAATGGATAAAGTGTCTGGCCGTGAGGGTAAACAGGATCGAAGAATGTGTATCACAGGTTGAGAACTCTGAGAGTCGTTTGGATAAAATCGAGGAGGATATACGGAATAAGGAACAATGGTTCCATATGAATAACGTGGAAATAAAGGGACCCAAGCAGATTAAGAATGAAAATTTATTTGATATTGTTGCATTAATTGGATCTAAGATAAATCATCCTATACAAAAACATGTTCTAAATTTTGTCACTCGAGTGCCATCACGTGATCTAGATCACAAACCGATAATCATCTGTTTCAACAATCGTTACTCTAAAGATGACTTTGTTACTGCTGTTAAGACTTCTCAAAAAGAGTCCGCACTGACCGCATTCTCGTTGGGCCTCGGAAAAGGTGGTAACATTTATGTAAACGACCATTTGACTACGCATAACAAAATGCTTCTACTCTAAGCCAAGAAACTTAAAAACTGGGAGTTCAATATTTATGGGAAGCACTACAAGATATTCGCAAGAGTAAACGATATCTCGCCAGTCATAGCTGTCATCAAGTCAGAAAAAGATCTAGCCAAGTTCGAGAAACAAACCGAATAAATTATGCAGCGGACTTTAATAATTTGTGTTGTGTTTATTTGTTTGCTGTTATAACATTGTCACATTTCGCTTAATTTTTTTTTGGGCGAAAGTGAATGGAGATATCATATTGGCGACATTCTGAAAAAGAGACCAATCAAGAACACCCAACACTGATGACTGGCACAATTACGCCTAGAAAAACCCAATGGTAAGCTCCTCTAGCCCTTACTACTAGTTCTAGTATTTGAGTATGTAACCTTGATTTTGAATTTTATTTTGGCGAAAACCACATTTTAGTGCCTATAAACCATTGATGATAACATGTTGCATAATTTACACAAACAGCTTACCTTGAATTGAAATATGTACATTCCAGCGATGAGGGTGTAATAGTCGGACGATAAAAACGACAGGTGCAGTATAATCGATCCGGCATCTCTCAGCATAAAGCATTGCAGTATTTGGAATACTGTTTGTACTGAACAGTAACTTCCGAGCTGCATGATCGTCTCCAATTCATACCAGTTGAACTTTACCATTTCACTGAATTCTAGGAAAAACGTCTGGGTACATGACACGACGCCACCGATAAAACCGAGCAGCGCTAAGTAATCTGAGCATGTGTAGGTCTTGAGCATCATTTCTTGGAGAACAGTCACTATTGCAAAGAGTAGGGATCCCCCTAGACAGAGCATGTCGCCTACTAATTGATTTTTTCCTGAAAATAAATTACATTAGCTTAATGACAAATATTTTATTTTGTACTACATCCATTTGGAATTAAGGATACTGCCAACGTTATATCAAAATGTAACGGAAGCTTATAAACATGTCACTCACAAAAAAATCGCTTCTAAGTTGCCCCCTTGTTAACAAGCATCTTCTCAAAAGCTTGATCATTCACTTGTAGATATGCAACAATTGCCCTTTGAAGTTGTTATTAGGCCGCAGTTTATTTTCAAAATCTCATTAGGTCATTAAATTAAAATTAAATTATTAGACATGTTGTGTCCGGTTTATTTTTTCCACAAGAGGAGTTGAAATACAGGCAACATGTTATGCGATAGGTTATATTATATTGCATTTGTATGTATGTATAATAATTTCTCAGTACATAAATATAGCATGTGAGAATGGGAGATCATGAGTAAGGGTGGTTGGTTATGCTTATATTACTTAAGTAATTAAATACTAAAATATTTGGAAATAGTTATTATTTGTTAACAACATGGATAATTTTCTTTTCTTTAAACCTTCTCCATTGAATATCTACCTGAAGTCCATGTTATAAATAGAATGCATGGTTCTCTTTTGTATGGTACATTGTTTTTCTATGTCAACATTTTTCCTCACAAAAGTACAACATAATGCTGTAAAAGTAGATGAAATAGACTAGGCCAGCAGTAGCCACATCATTCAATTGTCTGATTTTTCCAGCTGCATATGCGGTGGAGTATATTTACACCTTATATTGTGGTCAGCACTTCGGCTGTATTATTACAGTATGCCATGATTTTATTACATCGACCACACAATGTACTCATTCTGAATTGTGTTACATAAGTAACTTGGGCCTAGTTCACTATGTTGAAGTTGTAAATAATTTTCTAAAACAAAATTCTATTTATTTATTATTGATAGTAACAACATAAGCTCCAAGGATGTTTCTTGAAGTCGACATATACTTTAAATCAATACTTGTTGTATGTAAGAAATATATCCAGTAAAAATTTCATACTGTCATATGGCACTTTCACTGATATTTTAATTTTGACCGTGGACATAGTCACACAGAGACATATTTTCATAAGTTTATTAAAAATATGTTCATAGCTTTATTACGTAATATGTAAGACTAGTTTGTTTAATACTCATAATCAGATTTTTGATAAACTTAGCATAATGCAACAGTGCAATGTATAGTGAAAAGCCAAGGTATTTATCATGAGTATATAAAATATCATACCATCAGTTGGAGCACCTTCAACATCTGCCCAAACAACACACACAACAGCCATCAGGCCTAATGTAGCGCCAGTTACATGGGCCACTCCTAGCCTCTGACCACGCCAAGCTCCACCAACAAGGGCTGCACCAACTCCACTGCATGCTAGCAGCTGTCAACTCAGTACTGATGTGAACCTCTGCGAGAGAACTAGCAGCCAGCTTGCTTCTACATCAAGTATACAAGCAATTAACACAACCCACCATCTTCTGAAAAAATGATTGCATGTTATTTATAGAAATAAATGATTAATAACTGAACAGTTAGTTTAGTTTTATTCTATATCCATGTTTATATAAGACATATATTCGGCAGGATCTAATAGGCATTCTAAAAATAACAAATTTAACCCCCATCATATATATAGATATATAAGCAAAATTAACATAAAAATTGAAATTATAAGCCAATCAGTCAGTAGTTTTCGAGATATTGAATTTTAAGGTATTCTTTTTTTTACATTTAATGATAATTTAACAATTCAGAATTTTAAAAATGAATGTGCACTATTCAAACTTAATTTCACCATTAAAATTTTGCTTACAATTTAAATTTTTGTGTAAATTAGCATTATTGTACATGGGACACTCAGAAAGTTTTGCGAAAATAAAAAAAAGTTCAAAGTGTTCTATAGGTAAATATTTTTTTATTAAATCTTTTCAAAGTACTCTCCACCAGCCTCTATACAAAGTTTCATACGTCTGAACCAGTTTTGGAAACACATTTTCCAGACTGCCGCAGACATTTTGAGCTGATTATTTATTTTCAGAAATAAAAAGAATTCACATGGTGCTGCTAGGTCAGGGCTGTAAGGAGGGTGACCCAGTAGTTTGACCGGTGTGCTGATTATAGTGTGCGCGTTGTCGTGGTGGAGCAGAGCCCGCAGCCAGTAGAGCCCTGTGTTTGGTCGCTTGTTACTCACAACAGAGCCAAACAAATGCTTGGCTCTGTTGTGAGTTGCAAATTACCATATGGTAGTATACCATTCGGTGTTAATGCTTCTTTGGTTCTGTAAAGGAATTGATACCAGGTAACCAGTCAAATTGAAAAAGCTCATGATCAAAATCTTCACCTCGCTTTTGAATTGCTTCACTTTGGTAGGCGTTTATTCGTTTTGAAACAACCAAACCGTCAACTGGCGCTTTATTTCTGGATCATATAGATAAATCCAGGACTCATCACCTGTAATGATGTCATAAACACACCGAGACGAGCCTGCTACAAATTTATTTATCATATCACGGCACCATTCCACCTCGGCCTGCTTCTGAGCAATGGTGACGTGTGCATAAATGAATGACATGAAACTATCCTGCACATGTGAAGATTCTCAAGTGTAGAATCTCGTGAAGGCTTCCCGATCCAATCTGCAGTATGTGCTGAATCTCCTGATACGTAACACACCTTTTGTCTTGGATTAAATTTTTCACTGCTAGCATGTTTTCTTCCATAACAACCGTTAAAGGGTGAACAATTCTTTTTTCATCCCCCATAGTTAGCCGCCCGCGTTTGAATTGATTATGCCAGTGAACAGTCTATCGTACAATTCATCCAGTTGCAGACACACTTGAAATCGGAAAAAAATCATGGCGCGAAAATGTTCCCGGTGCAGATCCATTCTTCCTATGATAATTTAAATTAGCTTGAAAAAAATGTGGAGGAAAATTTTTAAATTGGAACGTACCTATTTTTACTTCTAAATAATCATATTTTCAAAAGATTATAGCTGGCCAGTCTCGCATACATAAACCTTTTTTTGCAATACTTTCTGAGTGGCCTGGTATTTGGTTGGCAAAACTTTTTTCATAATTACTATACAGAGATTTTAACTAATGTTTTAAAGCTTGCTATAGGCCTTAGCAATTGTAATTTATCACTCTTGGAGATGTGGTAACTCAAATGCAAATTCATAGACAGAATTTTCAACAACAATGCAGTGAAAATTAATATTTTAAAGTTTTTCAGAGGTATTTCATCAGTTGTTTCCAATTACTATTAAGTATTTAGTGTATTCAATATATATTAGGTAACATACTGGATAACACAAACATGGAATTACTAAGAATGTATTTTCTACTTGATGCCGAGTACTAACTGCAAGGATAATATATTATAAGCCTTTGCTTAGGCTGTTGGATTGTATCTTTGTACAATCAGATTGGAGATTTTATCTAAGAATTTGTAAGGACATAAAAGTTTATGAAAGTGAAATAAGAGAAAGATATCATAATATAAGTACTTACTTGGATAGTCTCTTTACACCGTTACACAATAAAGTTGGTGTGAATAAAATGAATATTGTTAAATACGGCACGACCAGCTGGCCAGTTGTAGGAAACTGCCAAGTAGCACTTTGTAGCAGGGTAGTCAATATACATTTACCACTTAACAACAAAGACAAAACCTGCCCCAATATTATACTGCGCCACACCTTCCTGCAATACAAACATAAACAATAAAAATTTAAATTTACAATACGTGACATAATGACACCGTACATATTAAATACACAATATTTATGATACTGACCATCGCCCTAATTCCGAAAAATATACTTCGACTTTATCACTGAACGTTATGTCCTCCATATTTCCAATGATTATTTGTTGCAGATTTAGGGATACAATAAAATTTGATCAAATACTTAAGAAAAAGGATGAACTATTAAATAATGATCTAATTTTAATAAATGCAGGGAAAAACATTGAAACTGGGATTACTGGGATTGAGGAAATGTAGGTACACAGTATAGCATACAATTGTTACAATGCAATACATACAATACACACACACACGTACATTATTAAGTCTTCTTCTTCTTAGTGTAGTTTATTGGGTTATCTGCCCACAGCAAACATAAATTGGACTTCTTCTCGCGCTTTTGACGAGTGACATTGTTGTTATACTTGAAATTTTTACAATTCAGTGTAAAATTAGTTTTATGTGACAATTTCGATAGTATTTTGTAACATAAGTGCTAGTGCAGTTATACAGTAATGAAAAAACTCAAATATAACACGTTTATGCACTTTTTGGAAGACGTGAATAAGTTCATCAAGAAAACCTTGTAAAATTCCTATCGTTTTACGAGTGGTATTTAAACTGGGTTGATTGGGTCAAAGTACTCTTCACAATTATTTTTTCAGCACAGTTCCTGAAGCTGGAACATAGAATTAAGATTTTCAAATGATTCTAAACTGATGACTTGGCTGTATGGGCTAGATCCCTTTGCCTTTCCCCTCAGGGATAAAAAAGAACAAATATATATATATATATTTCTGTTTTACAAAAAAAAAAGTACATATAAGTAGTTTATTTACTATTTCTAAGTTTTCTTTAAATTTTGTACTCATAACAGGCAAGGCAGATATATATATAAAAATATGGCGGAGGGTAAGTGCTTTGCTAATATTCAACAGTTGTCGTTGATAGTGTAAGTTGTTCTATCTTTATTATTGGATGTTTATTTAAATTGTACTATCTACTACTTTATATCATTGTAGAAGATGTTATTCGCCGAAGGTTGCTGATAGACGGAGATGGAACCGGAGATGATAGGCGTCTTAACGTCCTATTAAAAACTTTGATAAAATGGTGTAATACTGCCGATGAAAAACCTGAAGATAGGTTAGTTTTTTAATATCGTTCTATCCTATAATTTAGTTAATACTGGCCTAATAGAGCCCTCAAACTTTTATCGCGGTAGGGTATGAAAAGAAGAGTGTTGGGTTACCTTGAATTCAGCCCATAAATTCGGTGAAAATAGTACATTTTCACCGAATTTATGGGCTGAATTCAAGGTAACCCAACATCGTTCTATCCTATAATTTAGTTAATACTGGCCTAATAGAGCCCTCAAACTTTTATCGCGGTAGGGTATGAAAAGAAGAGTGTTGGGTTACCTTGAATTCAGCCCATAAATTCGGTGAAAATGTACTATTTTCACCGAATTTATGGGCTGAATTCCGAAGAATTTGAACAAAAATTAACTTTATTTGCTTTTTGTTTATGGTCTAATTTTGTGCGAATCAAGATGTCTTTCATCACTCTTTGATCTCACCCCACATGTATACCATCAAGCTTCATACTGTAAACAATGTCACACAGTCCTAGGCATCAGTATATTCTGTTAAACTTAGGAATATGCCTCTGACTCTGTGACTTTGTTTAGTATAATAGTATAATGTTGTTAGACAAAATATATTTTTTTGTATGTTTATATAAAAGTGATATAGGCAATTTGGTGTAGACTACATTCTGTGCCGGTGGCAGCAGCATAAAATAAATATTCATAAAATATCAAATTGTTTGTAAACTTGACTTTTGTAAAATAACACCTGAATCTATTAACTAAAAAATGGTATTGTCTTCTATTTGATACTCGACATCTTGTCAATATTTTTGTTACATACATTATCACCACCATTTACTGTTTATTATTATGCATATATATTATCTAAGCTTTTTTTTCAGTAAATCATTTCATGATAGAATGTTAGCTCAATTGGCTCAGTGTGAATTTGCTGTAACGAAATCTCAGTTAGGCTCTGAAATGATGGCAGCCGAGTTAAAGAGTTATGAAGATCTTTCAAAAATATTAGAAACTGGAATTTTAGTAGCCAAGACCAACATAGAGACAAGTAAAGCTGATTTAGCTCAAGCAAAAACTGTACGTAAAAACCGTATAGAGTATGATGTATTAGCAAAGATTATAAGCGAACAACCCGATAGAAAAGAAACATTAGAACGTTTGGGGACATTAAAAATGGAGTTAAGTAGCTTAGAAGCTATAAAGCAACAGTTAGAGAGACGTTTGGCATTGAGGAAAAAACAGTTTCATGTATTGGTGGCTTCTATACATCAGTTGCAAGCTTTGTTGGACGAACCTGAGGATTTGGAATCAATTGTGAATGATGTTGAAATGAAAGAAGATATAAGTGGATCATAAACAAAATTCTAGATGTAAGGAATTTAAATAAAATACATTTTATATTCTGCTTCAATTTAATTTTTTTTATCCTTTTTATTTTTTAAATGATATTTAAAATCAATCTTGGTACTAGGAGCAAATGTGCTAAAATATGCAAACAACAAGATTTGCATCAGAGGTTACATATGTACGAGTTTTGTAGAGCATGGTGGCGGAGTGGTTAACAATGTTACTTTAACACCAAGGCACTAGTGAGTTTGATTCCCACACAGGTCAAACATTTGAGTGCATCAACATGTCTGTTTGTCTTGGTCTGGGTGATTTTAAGAGTGGTAGAGTGCATCAAAACTGACTGAGGATGTAACCTCACAGAAAACTGCAGCCAAGAAACTGTGATTGACTGATGCTACCAATGAGCTCCTAAGGATTTGCAGTGTAGGTAGCAGGGATGCAATGCGCAAGCGTTACTTTTGCAAGCATTCTAGGTCATAGTTACTACTTTACATGAGGCGAGCTGTAAACTAGTATGTCTCTCGACATTTTATAAAAAACATTTTGTATTGGCATAGCAAGCGCTACTTAAAAAAGAATAAAGCATTATTTGATTTTTTTAGGCTACACTAGTCAAAGAATTTGCCGAGACTACACAGTTAATTTGTCTATCTTTTTCAAACCATACTCGGTACATACAACTATTTAACCACAGACTGATACGTATTTGATATTGACAGATTTAAATTATGCTCATTATTCATTGCGAAAAGTTTAAACGTTATTATTATTTTTTTTATACTACGTCGGGATGCATACAAGCATACGGCCCACCTGATGTAAGCGGGTACCGTAGCCTATTAACGCCTGCGATATTTTAAGTATCACCCGCGCGATGTCTCCTCTGCTGCTTACACAGCAACTCCTTGGGAGCTTACTGGTGACCTCACTCACGCACAGGAACACAACAACCCTCTAGGGAGTTGTTATTTGGCTGCGGTATAATGAATCTTTTTATTTCATTTAATATATTTTATACATTGGTTTTATCTTTCTGCACTACTTCTCTATATGCACTTCAATAATGCCAAATCGCATACCTACTCCTTCGTGCGCTCAATGTGCTAAATTATAAAAATAATAGAAAAAGATGAAAATATATGGGAGTCAGCAATTTCGTGATAATTTAATTTACAATTTCTATACATAGACGTAATAAAAAAAGTCAGACGGAATCTCGCTGAGAAACAACTGAAGCACCACAATGGCGACATATAAATATGTGCGAGTGTCAAGTGGGTTGCCAGATGGAAGAAAATTTCCCATTTCTTTAACTAAAAAGAAATAAAAAATTATATGATTCGTTACTGTCTTCGAAACTCGAATTTTATGGACCGTTGATTTGTAACTTGTGTTGCTTAAAATAGGTATTGATGAAAATAAATTAAACATGAAATATAACATTACATATTCCTTTTATTATGTAGGACAAACAGATGCATACTTATTTGAAATAAAAAATGCCCAAACAAATACACTAATTTTAATGCCCAGACGAGGCTCTGGCGAAAGAGAGGTAGGGCACGTTAGCCTGACTGGGGAAGTACCTCCACCTCACAGAAGACGGCAGCCACTTCTCACACTCCTCAAAATGTATACTGTATATTACACTGGATCTAGATGGAATCAAGCCGCTTTCTTTTCTAGACTCTTATGATTTGTACCCAATCATTCTTCCATGCATCGTTTGACGATGGAAATCTAAAAAATATTAAAGGTATGAATAATAGTTGTTCAGTAAAAAGAATCATAGGATGTAAGTTTATATGTCTGTTTAAACAAAATTAGGTATCTGAATTAAATAAGAATTACAAGAGAACAAAAGAAAAATGATCTCCCACACTTTTACGCTAATTTGGAAATGTGAGTTATGGCAACACCGGTCGATATATTGTTTTCAAAAATTAATTTAAGTGAAAACGATCAGAAAAAATACTTGCTTACCTATGAAAAGTAATCCCTTGGCTTTTTTTAATTGTACCACTATGGTTCCGACTGCTCTTCACTACGCACGACGGCATTATTATTATTTTTCGACAAGGTTATCACGCGGCGAGGTGTCGTCGGTGCGTAATGGCAGGCGGTAGACTTACTATGGTGTGAGTGTGTGCGTGTCGGCTCGTACGTATAGCGACAGACTTACTATGGAGGTGCTTCAGTGTTTAGTTCGGGAGACGGTGTCTGCTTTTTTTATTACGTCTATGCTTGTAGGTACTTTAAAAATGCATGGTTGACAACCGCCTGTGGTTGATAATCAAGATTGTATCTTTATCTTATTGTATCTTTGTTTCCATTCATGGAAAAGTTTACTGTGTACTGCAAATACAAATTCATCATCTCAGCCTGTATTCGTCCACTGCTGAACACAGGCCTCCCCTCTAGAGTGCCACTCGTCTCGATCCTGTGCCACCTGCATCCATCGACTTCCTACAAACCTCTTGAGGTCGGCGCTCCATCTACTGGGGTGTCGTCCCACACTGCGTGCACCAGTACAGGGTCGCCATTACAAACAAATACCATGTATTTATTGTAATAATTAAGTATTGACATTTTGTATAGTATAATTATTGAAATGCATTTGAATATTTAAACCTTGTTACAAGTTAAAGCATGTATTCGGGATGGTTTAGGTTACAGTAATATTTGGTGGTTTAAATCACTTATTTGTCTAAAGGAAGTAAGTCTTCCTGCGACCACGGATGCTGCAAAGCATTCGAAACGTCAGGTTCAACAAAATAAATAAAACACGTGATACTTCCGTTAAAAATTGTTTAATTCAATGTATAACAATCGCGAAAACCTAAAACAATACGAAGTAATTAATTTTTGCAATGGAATATCAATATCGAAAAATAAAGGCGGTAAACTACGACTGTTCGAATACTTGTTTACATCTTTCTTGTAAGTATTTTCTTTTTTTCAAAATCGAATAACGTAAAACGCAAGTGTATAATGTATTTATACATTAAACAATGATATTTTATAATGTATAAATACAGCGAAGTCAGAAATGGTCAGAGTGAGAAATTGACTGTTTGAATGTACCTAGACTCCTAGCCCTTAGGGGATATGACTCGGTCATTATGTTAGTGTGAGACTGGTTGATTTAATGTAGGTAATAAAGCGGCAATAAAACGGTTTCAGAACCATTTATAGAATGGGTGTAGATAAACGTCTTTAGTTACTTGGCGGCTAAGCTGACGTCTTCAATTGAGTCGGTAGAGCTTCAATTGGTTTATTGGATAAGCTAAACACGATTACCACTAACTTAACTTCGTTATTTGGTATCAAGACATTTGAATTGTTTTCCTTCAGTAGGCTAATTCTACTAAAAAAGTGCCGTGCTGCGCGGCATATGAAAAAATGTGTACATTTATTCTGTTAAGAGATCTTACAGCAGCGACGTTTCAGCAACGTTGCAGTACCTAAATGACTCGCTATTCTGTTAAAAAACCTACACTGCACCTGCACGTTTCCTGTATAATAGTCTACGAATAAATATAGATAATAGTAATATAATCGTATTCTGAAAAATTGTTTTGACATTTGTATAGAGGTTACAGAAGTTTTGAAGGAGTTTATTTGCAGTTGAAAATGAAAAAAAGCGTTGATATACAAAACATTTGTTTTGTTTTGGGAGATGTTTATAGGAATATATGATTAAGTAAAGCTTCTTTTTAGTTAGAAGTACCTCCACGCCGGCAGCCAAGGGCAATGGGGCTTGAAACTATAGAAGTCAACGTTAAGTAAAAATCCAATTTATTAGATTGAAAGATGGTAACATGACAGGTGTTAAGTAGTTCAGTGCCGTTGAGTGCAGGAAATTTAATAGAATACACGTATTGGCACTGCACTATTCCTGATAAGCGTAAACGTGCAGCTGCAGGTTTTACCTGGTTCCGGTAGCGGTCACAGTATCGGCTGGGCAGGGGGTACTAAGAATCCCCGGCTCCGACGCTGCGGCTACTACCACAACGGGCTGGCCCTGGCAACATACAACACGCGTACAATGAGGACCGACGAGAAGATAGTGAAACTGGAAGAGGAACTAAGCAAGTTGCGTTGAGATATAATAGGACTGTCCGAAGTCCGAAGACAGGGTGAAGACACAGTGATCCTTAAATCCGGCAACTTGCTTTACTACCGGTAGGACGACCATCTGCCCCAAGGTGATATCGGGTTTATCGTCCGTAAGCCCCTCGTCAGTAATGTACTAAAGATCGAGGCTGTGTTGGCGAGGGTTGCGTACCTTATACTCAGAATTACCAAACGGTATTTGCTGAAGGTCATACAGGTCTACGCACCAACTTCGTCACACCCCGATGATGAGGTGGAGGTAATGTATGAGGATATCTCCAAAGCTATACATACTTCTAAAACTTACTATACAATGCTGATAGTGGACTTCAATGCAAAGCTAGGCGCGTAACAGAACGATGAGTTGAGAGTGGGGCAATTTGGAATCGGGAAACGAAACCAAGGGGACAATTGCTGGTCGACTTCATGTAGAAAGAGGAACTCTTTATGATGAACTCATTTTTGAAGAAGTAGCCGTAGCACAAATGGACTTGGAGTTGCCCAGATGGTTCGACGAAAAACTAGATAGATTTGATGTTGACGACCAACCGCATTTGTTCAATGATATCTCTGATATCAACAGGGTGAAAACAGGAAGCGATCACCAGATGGTAAGAGGCATCTTGAACCTTAACATAAAGCAGGAAAGGTCTCGCCTGGTGAAGTCTAAGCTCCGTCCATCTCGTGCCATGATCCAAAACCCCGAAAGCTTACAACTCGAACTTCGTAATCGTTTTCAGTGCCTAGATGATTTCACAACACCGGACGACATTTTACGTCAACAAAGTCAACTTACGAAGTTGAAGACCAACACTGGCGCCATTACTTCTACGAAGACTGAGATTCTGAGGGAGATGGAGAAGTTCTATGGACAGCTGTATACATCGTCGTTACAACCAGGCAACAGTGCTAGTAACGACCCAAGAGCTAAACTGACCCGACACTATACCAAAGATATCCCGCACATCAGTTTGTACGAGATTCGTATGGTTCTCATTCGTTTAAAAATGGAAAAGCACCGGGTGAGGGCGGAATTACGGTGGAGCTTCTAAAAGCCGCATACGGGCAATAAGCCGATACTCAAGTCCTCCAGAGGCTATTCAATTCCATCATACACTCCAGTGAAACACCGGAAGCTTGGAGCAGAAGCCTCAAAAAGGGTGACCCTTGACAAACTATAGGCCGATATCGCTTCTGAGCCGCGTTTATGTACTGTTTTCGAGAGTCACCACAAACATCACGTCTCGCACGCAGACTTGAGGAATCCAGCCAGATTATACAGAAGACTGAGGAGTATAATCTGCCTGACTACGAAAAAGCCTTTGATACCGTTGAGGCATGGGCGGCGATGCCGAATTGACTATCGCTACATCGAAGCATTGAAGTGCTTATACAGTAAGGCTACGATGTGTATCCAAGTACAGTACCAGAGTACGAAACCGATCCCAGTGCAAAAGTGTAAGACTGGGAGATGTTATATCCCTGAAACTTCACCGCAGCATTGGAAGATGTCTTCAAGCTCTTGGACTAGGAAGGATACGATATAAACATCAATGGCGAATAAATCACTCACCTTCGATTTGCCGACGATATAGTTCTCATGGCGAAATCGCTGGAGGAACTTAGCGCTATGCTCAATGACCTCATCATCAATATGAACCTGGACAAGATGTCGAATGTCCATGTTACACCTATGCCGGTCACGGTTGGAAGCACTAAGCTCGAAGTTGTTGACGAATATGTCTACCTAGGGCAGGTTATTCAGTTAGGTAAGTCCAACTTAGACCGAGAGGTCAATAGACGGATTCATCTCGGCTGAGCAGCGTTCGGGAAACTTCAACACATCTTCTCGTCCAACATATTACGTCTGAAGAACAAGGTCTTCGAACAGTGTGTGTATTGCTAGTGATGATATACGGAACTAAGACGTGGCCTTTCACTGCGGGCCGTATGAGGAAGCTCAAGGTAGCTCAGCGTACTATGGTTAGAGATATGCTCGGGGTTTCTATTCGTGAAAGAATCAAAAATGTATGTAAATGGATATAAGGTAGAACTAAGGTAATCAACATAGCCCACAGGATAAGCAAGCCGAAGTGGCAGTGGGCCGGCTACATAGTTCGTAGAACCGAGAACCGCTGGGAAAGAAAGGTTCTCGAATGACGTCCTCGTACTAGTACACGCAGTGTGGATCGACCCCCCACTAGATGGAGCGACGACCTCAAGAGGTTTGTAGGGAGTCGATGGATGCTGGTGGTATAGGATCGAGACGAGTGACACTGTAGAGGGGAGGCCTATGTTCAGCATTAGACGAATACAGGCTGAGATGCTGATGATGATGAAATGTACCCGAATACTCGTTCATAACGCGGAACTGTTCCACACATCTTTAGAACTAATACCGGCTTCACCTACACGTGGAGTACTATGCCAACAAGCATTCAAGACTTTGACAAAAGAGGGGGACACAGTGGTATTTAATAAGCAACGTGGACCTGTACTGTCATGTACTTACATATACGGAGTTATTGCGTGCGAGCGAGCGTGGTTTGCAAAAAGTTCCAGGCGAGTTACCGCGTTAAAACGGTGTGGCAACTCTGGAGCGATAATCTTTTATCACATGCATATACGCGTTTCTTTTTAATGGGGCAGGCCCACCACTCATTCCCACTACTGTGTCTCCTGTGTAGCCAGAATTAACAGCGGCGACCACCAAAAAAACAATGAACAGTGAAGTCTATTGCTGTCCCGGGGCTTAAACTACAGCCGCCTTGGAACTCATAACGAATTTAATTAGAAGGAATTTGTAAGAGCAGGAAGTTTTCGAATTAACTTCCCCTCTTGGCAAAGTGAGAGACACCAATATGACAAATAAGGCATTAAAAAACTTCAAAGAGATGGCTAGTCAAGTGAAGCTCAACTGCCGTGCACCACGGTTTATCAGATATCTAACACTATTGAGACCTAAATTGTGAGTTGTTATCTAACACACTAACACATCGATTCCAATAATATAGATTGCAGAACCGCCTAAACGCCCGGTAATTCTCCCTTGTTGCCACCAAATCAGACTTACGCGTTAGGTACTGATATCGCTTCTTAGTTGCTATCACTGTTTGAAAAATATATATTTTTTTATCCAACGTTAGGATTAGTAAAGATCCTTAAATCCGCTTATATGTCACCGTTCTGTTCAATCGACCACGCAATTCAATTACGTAGGTAGATAGTCGTACATCAAAAATACAGATTCATGGAAATCTAGTTATGGAACTAACCAAGGCTGAATAAACATAGCTCGTTTAAGGCGACACATCGAAAAATTAGACCAACTTTCATCGAATAGTATAGGCTAATGACTAAACTGACGGATCTAAGATTTTAATATAAATAACTTCATTTCTTTATCTTGAATTTGCTTGCTCAAATACGCGATTGTGTAAAATTGATTCGATAATAATTACTTTCGAAAACACCTCCTGAAATTCATTATTTTTGAAATTACAACGAAGTTGTTCTGTTTATACGCTTCAAAATTACTTAAATCTATTAGTAATATCTATGTTTATAATATGGTTGCTGCATATTTTGATAAGTGAAACATGAAATTTTTAAAAAATATTTTAAGTTTCTGACAATTTCTAAGCGATCACATTCGTCTTGGGTGCTACGTGTTTTCGACCTTATTGTGCGGTGATGAGGATTATAAACGCGTTGACTAACTACATCCAGCCAGTCCGGCTGCAGCCCGCTTCGAGGTGAGACCTATGTCGACTGTCTGCTCGAGCTCGCTCCATTTACATCGCGACACCGAAGTTTTTATAATTAATTGTTGTAAATATTCAATATTATAGTATTTAGCGTAAGTGTATTATTATTAGATATAAGTAGTAAATAATATTATAGGTTTATATATATTTATTATACTGTTGTAATAATGGGGAACACTAAAAAGAAAATATATAGAATAAAAATACAAAGAAAATGTTCGTAGAATGGCGGACGAGACAAGGTATTTATTTTTTTTAATTATTATATTCATTAAACATATTATAATAACATTGTGTAGACATATTTCTAGTTTTTAGAACAGTTCCTAGGTATGGTTGGCCCAAGCTATTTAATTCCTCTTCAAACTTTTTTTTAATTTTGCTTACTTAATAACTCTATATAAAACTGCATTAATTAAATAAGAGTTATTTTTTGCAGGAATAAACAGTAACATTTGATAATTGGTATACACTATCCACAGGCTGACCGCGTACCTATATGGGACGTCAAACTCCTATTATGTCCATTATAATCTGACCGAACTCCGACTTAGAAGTTGTACGTCGGTGGAGGTCAGGTTACGTTGGAAATTTATACCAATAAGGTTCGCGCTCTCAGTACATAGCAACCAGTGGAGACTCTTTATTTCTTTGTATTAAAATAAAAACTTATAAAATAGAATATTTTTGCTGTTTTGTTTTTTAGGAGAAACTTACTAAATAAACATATTCCACTAGAAGAATCACTACTCGATTTATATGCTACTTTAACGTAAGTGTCATACGGGACGACAAACTCATAGTAACCATTATAAGCTCACCGAACTCCGACTTAGACATTGTACGTAGGTGAAGGTTAGTTTACGTTGGAAATTTATCCAATCAGAAGATAGAAAACCAGTGGAGGTTTTTTTTTTTTTGTATTAAAATAATTACTAGTAAAATAGTATATTTTGATAGTTTTTAAAAAACTCGGTATGTTTCATGTTAAAGAAGCGAGCGAGGTGTGTAAGTACCGAGTCATGTGGCGCTCACGAGGGATTTAGCGTGAAGATATAGATAGATAGTATACTTATACCCATGGTACTCGTGAAAACAAATAATATTTACTATGAACCAACACTGAAAACACAAAAAAATCATCTATTCTATACATTGTGGTTAGTATTGAACTATTGTACGGATTAGATTTATTTTGCAACATCAGAGATGGTCCTGGTTCTTTCTTCTTGAGAGTTTAATAAATAACAAGGAAACGTACAACAATACAAAACACAGAGTATACATAAGTAAAATACAATAAATGTCATTATACTGAAGTTAAAGTTATGAAACAGCAAGAAAATCATTTGTCACATGTTTTTTTTAAATATGAATAGATTATAAAATCTATTTGTATATATGTATATTAGGGTGTCCCTTATTTTTCAAAGTTTTTATTTTCTAACGCATATGTCTTAGTTTTGTTCATTTGCTTTTAAAACACTCGGAAATTAATTTTTAACTTATTTGGATTACGATAATCCGTGCCGAATTACATCGAAACATGTTCATACAAGTTGCGCGGCAGTGCCGCACGTACTCGCGGTATTCATTTGTTCAAATTCAAAGTCAAAATCTTTTTATTCCGTAAAAATGGCTACATTTGTTTGGAATCGTCACATTTTTTTCCCTACCGTGCAGTTTATGACTAGGTGAGCACTGATAAAAATACTGCCAAAAAACTCAGGCATCCCTCTTTTGGTATCCAAACAAATTTACATATTTTGTTAATTACATTATAATTGGATCGACTCACTCCCAGGCATTTTTATCATTAATATAGTCAGATACTTTATAATATGCCCTGCTACACAATTTGGCTTTAATAGTAGTTTTAAATTTGTTTATTGACAAATCTCTTATATTGCTGGGAAGTTTGTTATAGAACCGTATACATTGCCCCATAAAATAATTACTTGTTTTGTGGAGACGGCTTGCATATAACACAAAATTATGCTTATATCTAGTATTTATGCTATGAGTATCACTCTTTTTACAAAATGAGTCTATGTTTTTATGGACATACAAAAGATTTTCATAGATATATTGCGATGCGACTGTTAAAATATTTATTTCTTTGAATTTTTCTCTAAGGCTCTCCCGGGGACCAAGTTTGTAGATAGCTCTTATGGCTCTCTTTTGCAATAAAAAGATGGTGTTAATATCCGCGGAGTTACCCCAAAGAAGAATTCCATATGACATAATACTATGAAAGTAGCTGAAATAAACTATTCTAGCCGTATCAATATCAGTGAGCCGTCTAATAGTTTTCACTGCATAAGCTGCAGAACTTAGTTTTCCTGATAATTTTTCAATTTGTGGGCCCCTTTGTAGTCTGGAGTCAATTGTTATACCCAAGAACACAGTTGTCTCCACAGAGGCTAAATTAGTTCCATTAACATGTACATTGGTAGCCACCTGTCTTACATTAGGTGTTGAGAACTTAATTACTTTAGTCTTTTTATCATTTAAAAGCAGATTATTAACACTAAACCAAAGAATAACATTAGTGAGAGCATCGTTAACTTCGTCATAATTACCTAACCGTCTATTAATTTTGAATGTCAGTTATTCTCGTGATTAATACGTAATGTTTTAACTTTTATAAGATGGCACTGGAATTGAGAAGCAATAAGTCAAGTATTTTCTTAGTTGGAGACGTAAATTATCAAATAATAGGCGCAAAATTACAGTCTAACCGTCATGTTCTTCCTGTACTTTTTTATAAAATTCGCGAAGTTAAATTGACTGTTAGTGAAAGCGCATACCTAGTCATTCGAGAGTGTATTATATTTAGGGAAAAAGCTAGGATCCCTACCAGAGATATACCTAACTGTGTAAAATAACTTGTGAATCTTCACCAGGAGGGAGTTGCAAAAAATTTCCAAAAAAATACAAGATGTTTACAAGCGCCGTGAGGACTTTCAAAATAATTTAGATAGTTTATTCGATATAGCACACGCTGATGCTTTAGAACGGATTACAATAGAAGAAGACAAAATATTTATATAAATAATTCAGGATGTTTAGCAGGCGCACAAAAAAAAGTTAGCCGAAAAAGAAGAAAGGACCAAACAGAGAAAATTAAAAGAAGAGAAAAAAAGACATGACCAAATGTGTTACGAGGAAGGAAGACTTTATCACGCCTATGTTAGTTGCAGATTTAGATAGATCTCAATTAAGCATAAGGGATTCTGTCTATATACACCGGGCTGTAGTAGAAGCACTAGATTTTAGCTGTGATGATTTACCGATAAACAAATCGTCTATCAACGCATTAGCACTCAGAGTAGAAAAGATAGAGCGGAATCTATAAAATCAGATTTTCAAAATAATATGTCTAAAATGGTGACCGTTTACTGGAATGGGAAATTGTTACCTGGTCTGGACGTGAGAAGCCCTAAAGAAGAACGCCTGCCAATTTTAATTTCATTTAGAGAAAATGAACAACTTCTGGCTGTACCCAAACTAGAGAGCTCTTCCGGCCAGGATCAAGGTAAAGCTGTGTCAAATCGAATCAAAAATCCACCAAGTCACAAGCAGCCCTGATATCCCAATGTTCAAAAAATTTAGAGACGACTGGAAAACTATTAATCCTGCTGCTATTCAATCGTACACCGATATTGTCACACAACATTTTGGTAATACAATAATAAAAGAATTGTTGATATTTTATAATCAAGAATTACAAAAAAACATTGTACGTGACGATTATCGGGAAGTAATTGAACTATCCATTATATTCCTAGGAGGAGATAATGAGAAAAAAATTAAAATCAGACCTCCTGGATCCTGGCGATGCATCAAGCAAGGTGGATGGCTAGAGCTATTTACTCTTTAAAAATATGTTTGTTGCAATCCCAATCCAAAATTAGCGCCAAGGATAAACGAGTACTTCAAGACGTTTGTTTATTCATAGCGGTTATATATATTACGTGAAATAGCTTGAATGTAGTCTGGTGGTGAAGGCACCAAATCAAGATTTGTGCTTATTAAAGAGGCTCAAGGAATAAAAATTAATTATATAAATTATAATTTTATCAATTTATTTAGCTACATAACGGTTAGGGTCAAAAACAGCAATTTTTAAAATCTTAGTGATAATTAAATGTTAAATCTAAATATTTTCCATAAATTTATAAATCTATATCATTAGATGAAATTAATCATTATAATTTATTCTTTCGAAGGATACCCTAAAATATTGGTTGTGTTTTTTTCACATTTCGCTGATTGGATTCCAAGTGCTTGATAAATTTTTGGTAAAGGTTAAATTTACATTTAATGATCAAAATATACAATTTCTTTATCATTTAGGTACGCAATCTTTCAGTAGATACCTGAATGATATATTCGTCGATGTTAGGTATGACGCGTGAAAGTTGTGTAGATGCCGTATACCATTTTATGCACTAAAAGTTGCTAAAAGCTTGTAATAAAATGTTTACTCTTCGTGCTCTAAAAAAATAGCATTAAAGGTATAACGTAGAGGGGCTAAAGTGTGTGTTATAAGTTATAGCCCTTAACTTCTTTGTAAAGAAAAAAAATCCTGGAGGTCACATTATGTTAATGTGTTGCGAAAATTATATAAAAACTAGTAGTAATAGCGGGAATACTTTCTCTAATTCAATCTGATAATTTTATTTCTCTTATTTATTCGAAATAAAAAAATCCTGTGTTTACTCGGCGCTATCAGCCATTATGACACTCGAACATATGTGCCCGAATCAACAAATGGCCCGCTTTAGCCTCTCGATAAACAATGTTGTATTATGTAGCTGGTGTTTCATTCTTCTTAAGGGGGATACATGCCATCCAGTGGCGCCTCAAGGAATAAAATATCGTATCATAGCGTGGAAGATAAACATTATAAAGTCCTGTGTTGCGAGTGTTACAAATACAATAACGTACTTTTACGTCATTAAACCAACAATTGAAATGTTTTGCTTTCGTTGTTATAGGCATAATTGCCAAAAACGGCCTCTTTTAGCACTTTTGCTTATAACAACGATAGTGGAATATTTTGAGTGTTGGTTTAATGACGTAAAAATACTTTACTATCTTCGTAATAAATGCAACATAGGATTTCATAATGTTTATCTTCTATGCTATGATATGATTTTTTATTCAATGAGGGCGCCACTGAACGAGACCTAAGTAAGAACAACATAGATACCGAGACATGTTAACTTGTAGAGATATAAACATAAAACGATGTCATTGATTTCTCTTTCAATAAACTTTTAAAAGTGAATACGTTTCTGTAGTTTTTTATTACTATTATTACTATTGTTTTCCGTCTAGCTTAAATAAATATGTTTGGTTCAGTATGTATAAAGCTAAATAATAATTAAATCAATATTTTTTATTAAATATTGATATTATAATTTTTTTTTAGGTGTGACGCGACTCCGTAGCTTTTCTGTTCGTTTGCATTGACTATACGTTGACCCCAGGTTACCTATTAGGCGCTAATTTCAAATTTTATAAATCGAGCGTAGAGTGTCACTTGAGGGGCGCGGGGTGATTGGGCGGAGCCATTTTAAAGCTTCACGATCGAGGTGTCGCCTTAATGGGATTACAGGGGATAACCCTTCGAGACCCGGGTGGTCGAATACGTCCGCGAAATGTATGGGAAAACGTATATAACGGGTTCTGACTGCTAGAGAGGTAGGGCGTATCAATGCAGCCCGTCTGGGGAAGTACCTCCACCTCACAGAAAACCGCAGCCAAATAACTCCCTAGAGGTGTTCCTGCGTGTGAGTGAGGTCACCAGTAAGCTCCTAAGGAGTTGCTGTGTAAGCAGCAGAGGAGGCATCGCGCGAGTGATACTAAATATAATGCAAGCCTTAATAGGCTACGGTACGGCTTTACATCAGTGAGGCGTATGCTCGAATGCTTCCCGATGTTGTATAAAAAAAATACTCAAGCGTAAGGCAAGATCACGGATCACGGTCTCGTCACTTATCAGCTTATTGGACATAACTTACCCCCTTTCTTCAGTAGGCTCGAATCGATTGGATATTTAGGTGCTAAAAAACTACGATTTTGTGAGTGAGCCTTTATGCGCCGTCAAGTGGTTTATTGGTTTGTGTTCGTATATACGTTGTGGTATAAAAAAAGTATGTACCCAGCGTTAAAAGCATATGTTTCCGAAGGATATTTATTCCTAAGGGTACCCTTAGGTTATGTACTATGCTACAGATGAGACACTGCTTGCGAAATATAACGTTTGCTTTTCTATTTGTTTGTTGGATTAGGCAGTTGTAAAAAAATATAAAGCTACGTACAGCTAAAACAACAGATCATGCGATCAAAGTGCTATTGTAAGCTTTATTAACAGCTTTGTGTGTTCCCGCCATCAAAGCAGGTTGATAAGATAAGATAAAATCAGTTGAGAATGCGCAAGCTTGCATTGCTAGAGGAACACCTGGTTCGTTAAGAGTTAAGATGTTCCTTAAGAGATAGAAACGGTGTTCCTGAACATTCCTATTCTACTTTTTTATGCTGAATTCGAATCTGAAGTCAAAATTCGAATATTCGAAAAAAACGCACTCACAGACAAACATATAGATTTCATATAGCAACGGTGTTCCTGAAAATCTTTATTTGCCTTCAGACCCTCAAGATACAATATCGAGAATGTAAGACGTCTCTATGTGCCCAGACACGCCTTACATTCTCAATATTATATCTTATTAATTTTTCATAGTACCTATTTATTTCTCTTTTTTAATCTACCAGCATTTCAAAAACCAATTGGCGAAGAAGAAATGCCAAAAGAGACTTGCCAATATAGGTATCTTTTTAAGTTGACAATTTATATTACAATAAATTTATAACAGTGTATTATGATGACAAGTTGTACAGTTAAGGATATTAACACATGTGCTTTATCACATCAGACATCTCTCTCAGCCAGATACTTATTCATCGATCCTGTAATAACCCTTCTTACATAGTGTATTTTTGATGTGCCTTTTGAACATATTGTCAGGCAAGGGCAGAATTATTTCAGGTAACTCAAACTCGGTGGCGCAGTCGTGAATACGGCGACTGTGACACGTGGGTTCAACGTTCAACCGTGGGTGGGACACAACGCACGTGTGTTCGATTCCCACTCAAGGCAAACATTTGTGTGCATGAACATGTCTGTGAGTCTTGGTCTGGATGTTTTAAGAGAGGTAGGGCGCATCAAAGCAGCCCGTCTGGGGAAGTACCTCCACCTCACGGAAAACCGCAGCCAAATAACAACTCCCTAGAGGGTTGTTGTGTTCCCGCGAGTGAGTGAGGTAAGCTCCTAAGGAGTTGCTACGTAAGCAGCAGGGGAGGCATCACGCGAGTGATACATAGTATATTACAAGCGTTAATAGGCTACGGTAACCGCTTTACATCAGGTGGGAATGTGGGATGTATGCTTGCATGCCTTCCGACGTAGTATAAAATAAAAGGTAATTTATTATAGAATTTAATAAACAAAAAAATTAGCATACAATTTTCACAAAATTTTGAAAACGACCTTAAATTTTTCGGGCATACATTATCTTCTCATAAATGTACTTCGCGATAACCGTCAGAATACTTATTTCTTTGAATAGTTCTCTAAGTGATTCCCTGGAGTCCATGTTGTAAATAGAGCAGATGGCTCTCTTTTGTAATATAAAAATAGTTTCAATATCAGCTGCTCTTCCCCACAACAGTATACCATATGACATAATGCTGTGAAAGTAGCTGAAATAGACTAAGCGAGCAGTAGCCACACAATTGACGGAATTGTCTAATTCTCCTAACGAGATATGCAGCAGAGCTGAGCTTACTGGCCAGTTTATTTATATGAGGGCCCCCACTGCAATTTTTAGTCTAAGGTACTTTTTTAATACCACTAAGGTAGCAAAGAAGTGCCTGTCTGATGGTAAGCAGTTACCGTGGCCTATGGACATTTTCAACATCAGGGGTGTCACTCTTGCGTTGCCGACCCTGCAAGAACCTCTTCACGCCCTTCTTGAAGAACACCATACTGTCGTCCCTTGGAAAAACCTCGGCAGGGAGCTCATTCCACAACTTAATAGTTCTCGGTAGAAAACTTCTATGGAACCGCACAGTACGCGACCATTGCGGTTCCAGTCTAATATGATGAACTCCCAGCCGACGGCGAGCTGTGCGATTGTATGTTGGCACTGTTGGCATCATATCGAGCAACTCCTTAGAACACAACTCATTGTACAATCGGTAGAACACGCAAAGGGAGGCGAAATCTATCTTTAAACAAAAGGGCTCAATATCGTGTGTGAGTTTAGGATTATCGACGATTCTCACAGCTCGTCTTTTTTTTTTTTTTTTTTTTTTTAATTAATTCTTACACCCCTGCCGTGGGCAAGGCACTTTTGCACAATATAAATAGTTTTGGTTACATTTTAAAAGTCACTGTACAATATAAATAAACACATTCATACATCACACTCGCTTTCATATTCCACAAATCATTCTTACATTCATCAGCTTTCAGTTTAATTTCCAAAAATAATTTTGATTTGCCCGTTTTAGAACGCCGGTGAAATATCTTAATATGTTTCCAACTTCCCTCCCCATACTGCATCAGTCCAGCCACGGGCGTCAGCGAGCTTCACAGCTCCACCTAGCCACCGCGATCCCATCGGCTATACGGAGTATAGCCGAGGTATACAACATTAGTCCTAGGTGGAGCTGCTCTGCTTGTTCCGATCTATGACAGCCGTGGCTAGACCGACGCAGTATTTTAAAAATTTTGATCTACTTTGCCCCATCACTATTTCGGAGACCTTTGCTTCGGTGACCCGCATTCCCAACTCCTGCTCCAAATCGTACCTCTGTTTGGAGAATGCGGGGCACCGAAACAATATGTGCTGCACTGTCTGGTCCACGCCGGGCTCGCAAAAGCATGATGGGTCATCCGCGCACTTGAATCTGTGCAAGTACGCGGAGAACCCACCATGCCCCGAGAGGACCTGCGTAGTGATGCTCGACGGCACCATTTTACCCACGATGCCGTACGCCGCCGCCGCACTCGGGAAGAACATCTTCGTTGTCGAAGCTGTTGTTCCCGATTTGTATCTCCTGTCCCATTCGTCAATGGTCCCCTTGCGGATCATACCTTTGACGAATGAGACAGGGCAGCGGTCGTAATCTGGCCGCCTCCGCAACCCCAGTGCGGCGCTCCTGGCGAGTTCATCGGCACGTTCGTTCCCCTCCAACCCCGCGTGTGCCTTGATCCAGAACAACGAGACGCTCTTACCCTGGCTTTTGCACAGTTTAAGAGCGTCCCGTGTCTGCACCGCCAGGGGATGGGGGGACTCGACGTTCGCCACCGCCTGGAGCGCCGCCATGGAGTCGCTGAAGATGCCGATACTGGGTCCATCGCAGCTCAAAGCGTACTCGGCCGCCGTGCAGATAGCCAGGAGTTCCGCCTGGTAGACGGTACAGTAGGACGACAAAGCAAGCTTGACGGCCTTGGTTTCCGCGCCGCCGTTCCATATGGATACAGCGGCGCCAACCCGGCCCTCAATCTTGCTGCCGTCCGTGTAAATTCGCAGGGCAAAGTTGGAGTGTGCCCTGCATTGTTCCTCGTCCACCAGGCTGCCGAACTCCAAGCTATCTAGCTCCGCGGGATGCGGGGCCTCGATTTTTAAGGCCATCCGCTCGATCTCCCTGTCCCCGAGCAGCGGATGGGGTAGCCCCCTCTTGGCCTCGTACAAAGAGGCGACCTCGCGCACTCTGAGGTCAAGAGGCAGCACCCCGGCCAGCAGCAGTGCGGAGTTCAGGGAGACCGTGCGGTAGGCTCTGCAGATCTTCTGCGCGAAGCCCCGCTGTACGCTGTTGAGCTGTTTCTGGATGCCCAGCTTATTGACCGCTGGAGCCCATGCGGCGGCAGCGTACAATATCGTAGGTTCCACTACGGCTGAATATATGATCTTCACTACTTCAGGGTTGAGACCCCAACTGACGCGGGCCGTACGCGCAAGGCGTACGTATATGGCCACTGCCCTTTTACAGACAGTAGCCACGTGCGCGTTGAACGTCAGACCCGCGTCAATCGTCAACCCCAGCAGTTTGATCTGCCGAGACATGCCAATGTCTATCCCGCCCATGGTAAGGCGCGGAGTGTCATACCTAAGTTTGCGCGTGACCAGCATTATGCACCGAGTCACAAGGTCCTAGCTGGTAACCGGGTATCCCCGCCCAGAGATGACTACAGTACTCTATATACTTGGGATATAATAATATAAGTCTTTGCCCGGGGCTGAAGTACTGTTTGGCTCTGTTGAGCACACCAAGCTTCTTTGACGCCAGCTTGACATCCTCTTCACCTTTACATTCTGTTATTAAGCTGATTCACATAACTGATTTCACAAGTTATTTTTTTCGGGAGGATTCCTTCTCGTCGGGAGGCATATAAGCATACGGCCTACTTGATTAAATGGTTACGGTAGCCTATGAACGCTTGCAACACATTAAGTATCACTCGCGCGAGCCGTCTCTGCTGCTAACACATCAACTTAGTAACTTCCTGGTGACCTTACTTACACTTGCTGCGGTTGTCTGTTAGGCGGAGGCACAGCATGCTGCTTTGATGCACCCGGACCATTTTAGAAGTAAAATGAGGATAACTGTGCTGATTGTGCAACCATCTAAATATTTGTATAATATTATTAAGTGATCTTCTGTTCGATTGTTTATCCTAAACAATAAATAAAAAAAAAACAATTTTACGTACAGATTAGGAACGGTATAGAGGTCGAAGTGTGAAGAGTCTTAGTCTTAACTTTAGCGTTTTATTAATAACGCTGAATTAAATACCAATTCCAAAAAAACGCTCAATACTGGCACTGTAGAACTATATTTATGTTTTTAAGACATATTTCTGTATTTATTATTTATGTATAATTAATTAGTCATCATTTTGATTGTTGCTATAAGTAGGAACAATAGCAATAATAAAATTTTTGTTACTTGTACATAGATAGTAAATACAAAATTTGTTTCAAAAAAACATAAATATGGTTGTACAGTGCTAGTATTGAGATTTTTTTTAATTGTTCTTTCATTCTGCGGTATTAAGAAAAACGAAATGAAAACTTTAACACTTAACTTTATACACCCTCTTCATGCTCTAAGGTGGTGTAAAAGTCGAAGTAATTGTAATACCACTAAGGTGGCAAACAAGTATACGACCTGCCTGATGGTACACAGTCACCGTAGCCTACGGGCATTTGGAACTCCAGGGGTCTCACTCATGGGTTGCCGACCCTGCAAGAACCTCTTCACGCCCTTCTTGAAGAACCCCATACTGTAGTCCCTTGGAAAAACATTTGTTGTTGGAGTTCATTCCACAACTTGAGAGTTCTCGGAATAAAATTTCTCTGGAACCGCATAGTACACGACCATTGCGGTTTCAGAGTGTGAAGGTGCCCGCCGTCGGCGAGCGGTGCAATTATATAATGTAGCTGTCGGCATTATATCAAACAATTCTCCTGAACACAACCTGTTGTATAATTGTAAAACACACAAAGGGAGGCAAAATCTCTACTTAAACTTAAGGGGCAACGCAAACAGAAGGCGATAAGGCGAAGGTACGGTACAGATACGGCACGGATACGGTGCAGGCGCGACATCTGCGCACATACACGCGGCGACGGTACGGCAAGTTATGTCATTATAAAGCGTGATGTTGACGAGGTAACATGTATTCCTCTTCCGACGAAGATGAAGATGCACTGGCTTTGCTACAGATTATTAATTTACAGCAAAGACCAAGAAGGTATTGGATACATCCAGTGTGGAGAGAATCAGAAGAACACAGGTTTCATATGATAATGGAAACTTTATATAAATATCCTGATCGTTTTCGCACAATTTATAAAATGTCAATTTATAAACTGTACCCTGTCTTAGTGTAGTCGTAGATATTTGGGTATTGCTCAATTAATTCGCAAAACATAATATTAAACTCAATGTCGTCACGCATCCTGTATACGAATCGACGTGCATTTTGCTCAACTTATCTGTTCGTGACAATCGTGACTGAAGGCGGCAAGCGGACGGCGCAGGTACGCCGTCCCTCGCCCCCCGCCACGTCGCCAGCAGATGCGACACCGGGAAGGCGCAAGCGGCGTCTCGCGTTGTATACAGTATGAACAAAGATACGAAGCGATATATTTTAAACTTAAAATTTTCGTCCATATGGGTCGATCCATGGTTTTACATGAAAATCCGATGTAATTGAATTTCTTTTGTTTTTAATATTTTAAAGCACTTAAAGGCAAACATTGTGGTTACATATATTTTTTTTACTCTACGTCGGGTGGGAGACAAGCATACGGCCCACCTGATGTGAAGCGACTACCCTAGCCATATTAACGCTCGCAACTTAAAATATCGCCCTTAAAATGCCGCCGCCCCCGCTGCCAACGCAGCATCTCCTTCCTTTCTAGTGACCTCACTCACTCGCAGGAACACAACAACCCTCAAGGGAATTGTTATTTGGCTGCGGTATTCTGTGAGGTAGAGGTGCTTCCCCTGTTAAGCAGCTTACAATTACGCTCCCTACCTCTCTTTTCGCCATAGCTTCGTTTGTCAGTCAGCAGTTGACTTTGATTCAAAGATGTTGATTAACCACTTACATCCCTAATCATAGCGCAAACATAGGTACCTATGCATGTTGCATATGTAAATAGTGGTCTTGCCAGCGAAAGAACGAGAGAGCGAACAAGCGAGAACCCTGCCCATCCTGCTTCCGTCTCACTTACTCTACGGACCAATTCAAGTATTAAACATTCACTCATCATCGTCACACATGTACTCACGATCATATTCTATAAAAAGGAGTAAGTAGCTAGAGCGACAGCATCACAAACTAATGATCCATCTGCCACTTTTAGAAATTGATTGGAATTATATGATACAAAAGGAGGAAAATGTTAATTCGAAAAAAATCCGAAAGTATGTGCAATAAGTGTTATTTCCAATAAATAGCACCTTGTATAATAATAATCTGTGCCGTACCGTCGCCGCGTCTGTTTGCGCAGATATCGCGCCTGCGCCGTATCCGTGCCGTATCTGTACCGTACCTTCGCCTTATCGCCTTCTGTTTGCGTTGCCCCTAAGGGTTCAATACCGTGTGTAAGCTGTACAAGATACAAAAGTAATTGTAGCCTGATTTAGTACAACGCTGCGCACGAAAGATAGAAAACTATTTATGATCTGACACCAAAGTCCCTAGAGTATCAAGTACATCGCATAAAAAGATCCAAAAAGTATGTGACTAGCTCGGTTTATTTAGTTCTCACCGATCTCACAGGAGCATTCATTTCATTTGGTATATACATTCGAAGAATTATAATACTATTACTCGTACATCCTTTTGAGGATTCCACGACCACAATTCAATGGAACTCAATTATTAAGGCTGAGCTGTTTTTTTTGAAGTAATAGGCAATAGACTTTTTTCATTTTCAATTTTAGTATTACCATGGCTGCTATAACAACAAACAGTACAAGTAAAAAATGAATCAATCAAATTAAGGACATCCCTATAAATGTGTTTTTTTGTTTTTTTCAAACGGTGGCACGCAACCAACAATTTTTCGACGAGCTCGGTGGCGCAGTGGTTATACGCGCTATTACATTACTTTGACACCAACGCTCGTGGATTCGATACCCACACAGGGCAATAATTTGTGTGCATGAACATATCTGTTTGTCTTGGTAATTTTAAGAGATGTAGGGCGCATCTAAGCAGCCTGTCTGGGGAAGTACCTCCACTTCACAGAAAACCGCAGCCGAATTACAACTCCCTAGAGGGTCGTTGTGTGAGTGAGATCACCAGTAAGCTCCCAAGGAGTTGCTGTGTTACCAGTAGAGGTGGCATCACGCGAGTGATACTTGATGTATTGTAAGCGTTCATAGGCTACGGTAACCGCTTTACATCAGGTGGGGCGTATGGTTGTATGCCTCCCGAGGTTGTATAAAAAAATGTGCTTGTACGATTCGTACTGGTGGTTTTATAATGAGGGTTTAACGGTGAATTTGAGTATTTGTCTTAAAAGTTCCGTGTAGATCAAATATCACATTTTCTTAATCCTCTGCCTATATCTTATTATGTACCATGTGACTAGGTCTTTACACCTCACTTCCTTCTTCTTCTTCCTAGCGTTATAATGTTCCTCAATCAATCAAGATAAGATAAGAAGCCCTGATACCTAAGTCTAAGGATTTGGCGAAGATAGTGATTTTTACATAGAGCCAGTCGCTCTATGTAACCCAACCCAGAGGGACACTCAGACCTTTCTTAGCTATCGTCACACGAAATGTTATTTGTTGGACGAGCGGGTATCCTCACGATGTTTTTCTTCATCGCGGAGCAAGTGATAATTAGAAATATGTTCATAAATTCTAAAACACGAATTTAGTGGTACATGCCCACACCACGATTTAAACGACCGGAGAGATCGGTTCTTTAACCACTGGGGTATCACTGCTCTCACTCACCTCCCCACCTCACACTCTTTATAAACAAACAAATATATATATATATAAAAATGAATGTTTTGTCTGTATGTCCTCTATGGACTCAAAAACGGCTAGGCAGATTTTGATGAAATTTTCAGTGAATCTTCAGGCTAGCCCAGCAGGTGATCCTGTGAAGTTTGGTAACGATTGGATCACCCGTGCGAAGCTAGGTCGAGTAGCTAGTCTATATATATAAAAATGAATGTTTGTCTGTATGCCCTCTATGGACTCAAAAACGGCTGGGCAGATTTTGATGAAATTTTCAGTGAATCTTCAGATTAGCCCAGCAGATGATCCTGTGAAGTTTGGTTGCGATCATAATTATCATCCGTGCGAAGCCGGGGCGGATAGCTAGTTACTTTAATAAACCTTTCTTGGGAAAATTTTTTAGCACATAAAACTACGACACATTTGGGATATGCCCTTCCGGAATATAGGTATACGAAATGGTCCTAGCCACATCTATCGCACCACCTAGTAATTTCACGGTAATTGTGTATTAGAAATTTACGATTATGACGCAGACCGCTGACTCACCATCCAAACATTGACTAGTTGGTATGATTGTATGAATAGTTCATACTTGCATGCGTTAATAGCTTGTCGTGTTGCGTGCCTTGCCTAATCCTCTAGGTACATCCACGTTCAACCTAAAATGTCTCTTTCTAAAGTCAATAGAACTCCTATTAATTATTAACGAATCCACCTGCGGAACGTACAGTTGAGGGGAATAGTTTCATTTGTACATTATTTTACATGGGGACGCGGAGGGTATTCCTATCTGTACACATAAATACTGATTTGTGATTGGGGCGCAGATACCTACTTTAAAATAAATATTTCATTGACAGCGTAATCTAGTCCCAAATACGGAAAACGTGTGCTATGGGTACTTAGTTAACTGACAAACTTACGTAAATATATATTTTTTCGTAAATAGTTACTTAAACGCATAATCCACTCAGTTAAGACAAACAGATATGTTCATACACACGCGCACAAATTCGTAAAGATTTAGAAAAGGTTCAATTAAAAGTAAAATGCAAAGTCCGGTATTATTCGAGGTTTGCGGCAAATAGCGTACAGCAGTGGGCTACTCCTGTAATGCAGAGGATCCCAAACTTTTTTGGTTACAAATTCTTTATTTGCAGAATACAGTACAGATTGATGTTACAAGTATTTATAAGTGCAGTGTATTCAGCTTGCATGCAAGCGTGCAAAATATTTATAATAGTTATTTGAAACTAGTCTACTCGTATTTATAACATAAAATTTAATTTGGATATTATATTTAACATAATATTAAATAATATAATATTGTCAAGAAGATAATTACAGATGTCAAAAGATACGAAAATTATTACAAAAAGAAATGATAATAATAGGATTCTTAGTATACAGTTTATTCTATTAAAATGTTGATTCTTTATATTCCTTAATACTATAGAAACAATGCTTCAATGTCCATGCGGTCATACGAGATTTAAAATCACCATCTTTCAGAACTTTCAAATCGTCAGGTAAGTGATTGTAAATCGACACGCACATGTTAAAAACATTTTTTTCATAAATATATTTATGGCATGGGGGCTTATACAATCTATTCATAAGTTTTGCTCTTGTTTGTCTTTGATTGACTTCGCCGCGCGTTTTCCAATAATCACGGTGAGAATTGACAAATGTACAAACATCTCTTATATACATACTTGGCAGTGGTAAAATATTATATTTTCGAAATAAAGGCCGACAACTGTCGTCGAACCATGCATTGCAATGCGCGGATACACTTTTTTTGTACTTTAAAAACTCTCTCAACATCAGTCGAGTTTCCCCAAAGTATAAGTCCGTAACTAAGGACGGAAGATACATAGCCGTGATACGCAGTGAGTGCAGCCTCCATTGATACGGTTTGTCGCAGACGTTTTAGAGCGAAAACAAATCGGTTTAACTTTTTACAGATTTGATCGATATGCTCCTTCCAATTGAGATGCTTATCGATTATAAAGCCAAGAAACTTAAATGAATCTACCCTGTCCACCAGTTTATCATCATACTTCAAGCAAATAGAGGGAGCATTCGAATTATAAGAAGAAAACTGCATATACTTAGTTTTTCCAATGTTAACGTGTAGGTTATTTGTTTCCATCCATGCTATTGTATCCTTAAGCGCCCTACTTACATCAAGCTGGAGTGATTCCTTACTATTACTTTTAACAATAAGTGTAGTGTCATCTGCGAATAATATACACTTATGAGGAGTGGCATTGGGTAGGTCGTTTACATAAATAAGGAATAGTAGTGGTCCAAGAATACTACCCTGGGGAACACCGCTACTATTCGCCTTGAAGTCGGATCTATATGCAAGTCGCGGCGCACTTACAGGTTTAATATTTTGTCTCAGCGCCCTGTAGTCGTGAGTGCTCGAAAGAAGGTACAAGGATACTAGGCACAAAAATTAAAACATCCACAATATGTAGCTAAGTTATTACATTTTCATTATATTTAAAAAAATAGGATATAAAATGCAATGACAAATTAATCAATGTGAGGTGTGAGCTTGGTGATCGTCACACATTTTTTCAAAGCGCGGCATAAGGTTTGCCCCCACATAAATAAGACGTTGCAATGGAATGAGAATGTCACTTGTAGCATGTTATTCTAACGAGTAACGTCTACAGCGCCTTCACCAGGCATGAGGATGCCTCGTGGAGAGGTGAAACACGTGTCGCAGCGACGATCAGGCCAGTCGTGGCAGCGACGGTGGTGGGGGCATGCGGTTTCTGTTCCAGATGCGGACGACTGCAGCAGCCGAGGCAGAGACTACCAGAGCAGCCATAGCAGCGTCGGCATGTTGCATCTACTAACCGTAGTGGGTGGGTGTCGGCCGGCGCTAGGCCGTATGAACTGATTGGTGGCGCAAGCACATAAAGCAGGTTAGATCAAATTGCATGTAATTTTTAATGCTTCTGAACTTAAAGTTGGAAATTCATTTTAGACCGATATCCAAACCTCCACCAAATCGGAACACGTGAATCTTGTTTTAGGCTGCTGTCGCAAGAGAGTTCAATTCGACTTTTCTTCTTACGAAGGGAATTCTGGTGGAGCTTGTGCATGAAAAGGATCTTGAATCCACCATATTTCTCTTGTTTGATTCGATTCGATTTGAATTGTTTATTTTGTAGGCGCGAATACCAAAATTTCCTTTCCAGACAATGGTAAACAAGAGCGGCGCCCCTCTGTACTCTCTACGACGCGCCAGGGCGCCACGGCGTACACTTTGGCAACCCTTGCTGTAATGAATCATGGTTGGAATTGTTTGTTTATAACATGTGGAATATTTCATTTTTGGGTTATGTCTCTTTTTAAATAAAATGGAATCAAACATTCAATTTTTCAATGGTTTTGATCTCTCTGTTCGTTTACTATAGCAGTCAGAACCCGTTATAGATATACGTTTTCGTATTCGACCACCCGGGTTTCGAAGGGTTAATACTACTGTAAATGTCTGTGCTAGGAGAACATCAAGAATACAAAGTTACATTATTTTTGAAGTAAAACTTCTTTACGCACGCTTGACTTGGAGAGTAAGTTGGTGAATGCGTGACGAGAGCGTTACGAAAAGTGTGATCGGGCGAGGCGAACGGAAGTTGAAAGGGAGATATAAATTAGTGAAGATAGAAAGAAAGAGAGTTTCATATATTACTATAGGGGCAAGAGAGAGAGGTGCGAACACACATTTTCTTTCTCTCATAGCGAGTTAAGTTTCGTATATCTTGATGGTATGCGAAAACAATGTAAATGTGTACTATTAGTTCTTAATCTGTAATTAATACTAGTTAATAACATTACTGTATGTTTTCCTAATAATATAAAATAAATATCTAAGACGCAGTACAGGCCTATTGTCTGTATCACACTATGGAGCTAAATAAGTTTTACTTCAGTCGTGTGGTCTAAAGCACACTCGTTTTTTCTTTTATGATCTCGTCTTTGCTTTGTTTAACTACGAGGGTCATTTGAAAAGTTCTTAGCCTAACATGGTTAAAGTCATTGGTTTTTTTATAACTACCCTCATTTTGTAGTTACATTATTTAGCAACAAGTATGCACAGTTTAGTTTATTCACAGTAACTCATTGTTCGTTTACACGTGATACCATAAGTCAAGTCAGAGCTATTTTTGAAAATGGATAAAATTGAACATCGTGCAGTGATAAAATACCTGAATTTGAAAGGTTTAACTCCAAAAGCTATACATGAAGACATGTCTGCTACTTTGGGTGAGCCCGCTCCTTCGTATGCGAAAAATATAAAATAAAAAAGTACTTGCTCGTAGTACTGGATTGGCTGGTGTAAGCGCGAAACGTTCTGTTCTAAATTAGCTTCTATTAGTTCGCTTAATAATCCAAATCTCAAGATTATTGGAGATTGTGTTTCAGAATTACATTTTGTACCTGAAGATTCACAGGGCTTCTTAACTTTTCGATAAGCTTGCTTCCAAAATCTCTCTAATTGCGGGTTCTGTGTTAACGCTCTTTGAGCAAATCATATAAATCGGAAATCTCATCCGGATTGATGAGTCATATTCCAGCAGCCATAAACTATTGGGTTTCATGTATGGGTCACATTCTTTGTGATATGTTGCTTTGAGTGGTCAATAAAAGGTCAGATGCAACTGTTGTGTACGGTGTGAAGGGTGAGTGGTATTGTCATCATTGTTTATTGACATCATTGCATTCGTCGTAACTCCTTAAAGAAATGTATGATTTACAAGATGATCCAGCTAAGAAAAAGTCATTCTTCAATCGTCCATCACAACGGAGAACATTTGTAAAGCGAGCTACTGATATCACTTCTTTCTAGCGCCTGTCATTCTTAATAGTGGAAACTTAAGTAATGAGGATATGATTACTCCCTTGTGGTCATGCAGCAGCAAATCGTGATATTTTTTCATTAAAGTTTATTATATTAGGGCCTCTGTGAGGAGGAAGACGATATTTCTGCATTAATGCGGTTAAAGTGTCAAAACACACCCTAATTTGAGCGGCGTACAATTTGAAAGCTCTGATTCGATTGATATGTAGCCCTACTGTTTATTTTGGATTCGGTTTAAGAAATCTATAGAATATTTTTTACCGGCCACCTTATTTTCTTTGTTAAATGGGTACTTTATTTAATTTGTTATTTTCAGCATAATCGAAACATTTCGCAGAATTGTCGATGTCAAGCCTATAGGTAATGCTTTCTTTATTTCAATAGCTCCGCGCGTATTGCGCTTTTTACTGTAAAGTAAAACTGTTTTTGAAGTTATACTTCTAATGCGACTTCCAACAAGGTTGCGTTAAACGTTTAACGCTACCATGGAGGGGGAATAGAAAGAGACAGAGCGATAGTGAAGCTGCTAAATGTTTCACGATATTACCGGTAGATGGCACTATAGTTAAAAATGTACAATAGGTTAAAACTGCTAAATGTTTCACGGTATTACCGGTAGATGGCGCTATAGTTAAAAATGTATAACATTTGTATTTTACATTTGACTTGTATGTAATACATTCCATAAACATCGCCGCTACTACTTGATAGACGTTTTTTAATTTTACTCCAATAACCCTTCTTATAAATTAAAATATTATTATTTAATATAATTAATACTAAATATTATTAAGTTATTAATGTTAAATATTTATTTAATGATGCCAGAAAAGTATAATTTCTCACGTGCGTACATAAGTACACGCACCCATTTTTTTTTCAGAGTTTTAGGGCGTATTCAGACCTTTTTTCAGGTGAGCTCGATGGCGTCGTTCCGCGTGTCATTGAAACCGAACACGCAGGTTAAGCAAGGTCGACCACAGCCTGTCTATGGATGGGTTTATCTGACTCGAGTTTCTCCGTTCTTCGGAGGGCACGTTAAGTTGTCGGTCCCGGCTGTTGTCGATATATGACAGTCGTTAAGCTAAGTCAGTAGCCCTCGGGCGGCTTGAAAACACTGGCCTCCGCCAATCCCCATTTGAGCAGCGTGGTGGAGTATGCTCTAAACCCCTTCGGTTTAAGGGAGACCCGTATCCTGGCAGTGGGATGAGTAAGTGTTGATGTGATGATGATGATTCAGGAGGTCGTGAAACGGCATAATCTGAACGCCATAATGACTTGTAGTTCTTTTTTCTTCAATTTAGCGTTATCTTGAACTTGAGCAGCGTGGTGGAGTATGCTCTAAACCCCTTCGGTTTAAGGGAGACCCGTATCCTGGCTGTGGGATGAGTAAGTGTTGATGTGATGATGATGATTCAGGAGGTCGTGAAACGGCATAATCTGAACGCCATAATGACTTGTAGTTCTTTTTTCTTCAATTTAGCGTCATCTTGAACTGTTTGTACGCTATTTACGTTTTATGTGGTGACCACATGCACTTTTTTTCATGGCTTTACCCTAAACTGAAAACAGCTCTGTAACTTTACTCAACAGCGAGTTTACGGAGGCCAATGTTTTCAAGTCGTCCTAAGCCAGTTGGCTTAACAAATGCGACAACGATAATAGCTGAGGCTAACGGTTTGTCGTGGCCGAACCTGCTCCATACTACTGGGAAGCTCGAGATACTTAGGTCCGTTCATGGACAGGCTACCTATAGTTATCAATATATTATATTATACTATATATATATACTATAGTCAGTCATTGGACGGTAAACTGGAAGCGCGCATACATATTGTATTGTTCTTGCTCAAAAGTGCAACATTTGCAACAGTTTCCCAAACTGCGTTAATATTATTATATTCGTCATGTTTCGTTGTTACCGATGTAATGAAGAATCAAGGGATGGTGCGCAATGTTCCGTGTGTTCTAACAAATATGACTTTCCATGCTCTGGAATCACGGAAGCAGGCTACCGCAAACTCGGCGACCGGAAATCGACCTGGAGGTGTACTGCCTGTAAGTCAATTACGCCAAAGTCTCCGTTGCCAGCGGACATGGACGGCATAATGGCGGAGCTAAAGCAATTATCCTGCAAAATGTCTGCTATACCAGATCTCATAGACAGCGTAAAGGCTATCCAGGCAGAACTGGCTGATCTAAAAATGATCAAGCCAGAAATCTCAGACATGAAGTCCTCTCTGGAATTTGTCCACCACTCAATCGAAAATTTAAATGAAAAAATCATTGAAATCGATAGGGACATACAAGAGCTTCAGCAAACAAGAAAAGACGTGACCATCCTACAACAGCATGTTGAGAGTCTGGAGACTGCTCTGAAGGAAAATGAGCAAAAGTGTCGTTTGAACAACGTTGAGATCAAAGGTGTCCCGATGACCAACTCTGAGGACCTGTATTCAGTTGTATCAAAAATTGCCGATAAAATTAACTGCAGAGTTTCCAAGGAGCAAATAAATTATATTGCAAGGGTGCCATCGAGAAGTGCGGATAAGGCAATAATCGTGTCACTACATAATCGCTACCTGAAGGATAACTTTGTTGCTGCTGCAAGAAACTGCAAACTAATCTCACCAAAAGATCTTGGACTCAAAGGAGACAATAGAATATACGTGAATGACCACCTTACATTGGATAATAAAATGCTGTTAAACAAAACAAAAGCTTGGGCTAAAGAGCAGGGGTTTGCTTTTGTTTGGGTCAAGGGGTGCAAAATCTTCATACGAAAAAGCGAAGGGGCACCGGCACGCAACATAAAATCGCTAGTGGATCTAAAATAGAATTGCATATTACTAGTTGTTCAATGCTTTGTATAATTCACTTAATGCACATGTTGAGCAACGCTGTCTCTTTTATGATTGGCTATCCACTTACATCGCCTTTTGTTCTCATATCGCACGAGATCTGTTTGCACTTGTCTAATAATTATTGCTTTAATAATGAGCTTTATGTCAAGACGCACAGAGATGGAATCAGTTCGTTAAATTTCATTAGTAACAATATTTTTAGTTCATGTACCGCGGAAATCTACCCGAATGCTAATAGTTATTTTAATTTATTTTTGCTACATTTATTAGCTAACTTTATTTATTATTCACAATGATAAGTTTTTATTACCAAAACGTCAGAGGACTGCGGACCAAGACTTCAATGTTTTTAAGAAATTTAAGCTTGAATTCTTATGATATTATTTGTTTAACCGAGACGTGGCTTGTAGACGGTATTCATAATAACGAATTATTCGACGATCGTTACTTAGTGTGGAGGCGCGATAGAAATTACTTAAATACTGTACAAAAATACGGTGGTGGTGTGCTGATAGCAGTGAAACGGGAACTTGTGGCCAGTGGACGTGAGGACTGGTGCTCTTCAGCGGAGGACGTGTGGGTGACGTTGATACTTCAACGTAGCAAACCCAAGGTACAATATAAACTTCATATTTGTGTAGCCTATATGTGTATTCAAAATACAGGTCACAGTTTTTTAACGCAAATAACGAATTTCTCGAAAAATATATACGACATTTTATTAAATAATCTAAATGATGTTTTTGTTATTCTAGGTGATTTTAATCTTTCTAATATTCATTGGAATTCAACTGTTGATGGCCGGTCTTACTTACCTTCTAATATACAGGGCTTAACACAATTAGATTTTTTTGATACCGTGAGTACATGTAATTTGTCGCAGTATAATTATCATAAAAATAAAAATGATAGAATTCTAGATTTAATATTTTTAAATATCTCGTTGTCGGTTGAATGTTGTGATGACCCATTGGTACCCGAGGATGCTCACCATAAATCCCTTTGTATCAACGCTGAGTTAGTCGAATCTCACTCGTTGCAAAGTCGCCCGTTTACAAAATTTTTATACCATTTAGGCGATTACGAGAGTATATGTAAGGAGCTTGATAAAATAAATTGGCCGTATGAATTTGGTTGTAGAACACTGGAGGACGCAGTATCTTTTATGTACGATGAATTAATGAAAGTTCGTAATTTGTATATTCCACAAATAAATATCGAGGTCAATTCTAAGTATCCCCCCTGGTACGGAATTCAGCTAATCAAAATTTTGAAAGAAAAAAGAAAGTATCATAATAAATATCGAAAGTACGGTAATATTTCAGATCTTCACTCATTTCGCATTATGAGAGATCGTGCCAAATTGCTTGAAAAAGGAATGTACGACAGCTATATAACTAAAATTGAAAATGATATAGTTACGAACCCTAAAAATTTTTGGAAATATGTAAAATCAAAAAACAGTTCGGCGTCATTTCCTGAGACGATGAAACACGGCAATTTATCTTCTAATAAAGGGGGCGTCATATGTAATATGTTTAGTGAACATTTTCGTTCAAATCTTCGTAGCAATAATTACATCGATTTATCTCAGCTTACACATAATGACGGTTTGTATTGTCAAGCTCCATCGGAAATAGGAAGTATTGATATATTGGAATCTGAGGTTGTCAAATTATTGCAAGCGGTAGATACAAATAAATCAGCAGGCCCTGATAACATACCACCATTTTTTATCGCTAAGTGTGCTAAAAGTATCGCACCACCACTTACGTTATTATTCAAACGTTCATTAAGGGAAGGAATTGTACCTACTATATGGAAGTCTACCATTGTTTCTCCGATTCACAAGAAGGGACCAAGAGACAATATTGAAAACTACAGACCTGTGTCAAAATTGTGTATCTTTGCAAAAATACTTGAGAGACTCGTATACATTCAAGTTTATTCCTCAATTAAACACACGCTGTCAGAGCAGCAACATGGATTCCTCAGGGGGCGTTCGACGACTTCAAATTTAATAACTTGTAGTGATTTCTTAACGCGTATTATGTCTGAACCCTCACAAGTAGATATAATTTACACAGACTATAGTAAGTGTTTTGATAGAATAGACCACCATATTCTAATACATAAACTGCGGAGTGTCGGAATCCATGGGGACTTACTGAGATGGTTCACATCATATATTTCGAATAGATGTCAAACTGTCGTACTGCTTGGTTATTCATCATCGTCAATACCACTATCGTCTGGTATTCCACAGGGATCCCTGTTAGGGCCCTTACTTTTTAATATATTCATTAATGATATATCGTCATGCTTCACGTATTCAAAAATTATCTTGTACGCAGATGACATGAAAATTTTATGTCCTATTAGGTCGGAGCAAGACTCACTTTGCCTGCAACAAGATCTATATAGATTCCAAGACTATTGCCGCGACAATAAATTAGACTTAAATGTTTCTAAGTGTTTTGTCTGCTCATTTACCCGTAAACCTACACCTTTTACCTTTATGTACACCCTTAAGAATGACGTAATCACGCGAGTTACTAAAGTTAAAGATCTAGGCATCACGTTTGATTCAAAGTTATTGTTTGACGAACATATTGATAATATGATTGGAAAGGCATCCAAGGCTTTGGGATTTATGCTTCGTATCACGTCTGATTTTAGAAACATCAAAACGTTTAAAGTTCTATACTGTTCTCTGGTCCGCAGCCACCTCGAGTACGTTTCTCAAGTTTGGAACCCAAACTATCAGGTTTATATTTCACGTATTGAAAGCATTCAGAAAAGATTTCTGCGTTATCTGCAATTTAGAGCAAAAATATACATTAATGATTATCATGCCAGGTGTAAGAAATTTCATATTCTTCCTCTTTACGAACGAAGGAAAATTGCTGACCTATCGTTCCTTATGAGAATAGCAAATGGTTCAATAGATTGTGCGGAGTTATTGAATATGGTGTCACTGCGTGTACCTTCCAGGTTAACACGTAAATCAGACACTCTTTCAATCCCGGCAGTGCAAACCAACTACAGACAGAATTCATTTATGATAAGATCGTGTAGTTCATTTAACAACGTTAGTCGATTCTTGGATATCGACTTATTTAATACTAAAGACACGACATTAAAACGTGTAATGTGCGACTACTTCTTTAAATGATACTCGGCGATAGTTTGTATGTATATATGTGTATCTGAACATGTGAATGTGTTCATATAATTTTGTCATAATTCATATATCAATGATGAATCTGCACTTAATTACCGCCGTTCATGTGACTTTGTTAATGCATAGTGTTTTAATTATTTGTGAAAACTTGTAATTGGCCATTCATAGTTATAGTAACTCTAAACAATGTTATTTTGTTAGCTGTAAGTTTTCAATTAAAAATAAAATAAAATAAAATAAATAATGAGAACAAAGGGAGTTCTCAATAGGGTAATGTTTACAATTAAATACCTTCTTTATTAATTAACCAGTATAAACAACGTGTAGATATCGTTTAAGCGTAGCCTAACAACTTTTAATTAGGTACGACTAATATCGCACAAAATGTGGTAACTAAATGTCGCGAAACCCGAATTAGAAAACATTTCAAACAAATTTAGTGAAACTCTGAATGCTAGACAGAAATTGATCTGATACTAAGTCTTCGCAAGAAAATCATAAAAGCTCTTATAACAAAACTACATTTGATGCACTTGTACTCGTAGCTTAAAAATCACTGGATGTTTACTTACAAATGGCGTGAAATTTGAAACGCATACAGACGACAATTGCCCAACGGCCGAGAGAGCCTTGATACCACTATAACTTTTTATACTGGTCACTGATACGTGATCGTTTGAGCCTTTGGGATAGACAATAGCCAATACCTATTAGACATGTAGGATTATCGCTCTTGCATGTTTTGATAAAGCGATGTGTAAACAAGTAGTGCTCCCGTGATCATTGAACAAATTACTTGGGAGCTTCAAGTTCTAATGTTTCCGTATGAGAACTTAGCAAGGTCTAGAGGACAATTAGGCCGATTCGAATTAGCACAGCTCAACAGCACTACAAATCAATGGAGAGTCACTTGATGCGGAGCGGAGTGAGGTTCTGTATACGTTACACATGTAACAATTACAGTTCGTTAAGCATATATCAACAGCAAGCACTAGCAATATCTTCGTTTTCTGGTGCTCACAACCAAGCGTTAGTGGTTAGGTCGGGACACAAAGTACGTAACGCGACGCAGACCTTGGAAATCAGTATACTGCGAATATCGATGTACAAAAACTTTTTAAATTAATCCATGCATATTGGAACTAAAACGGTCACTAACTTGTAGTCACAGATTTTCCTTTCATATTCTGAAATGTACTCCCAGTCGTCGATTATTATTACTAAAGTAATGGGTTTGTCAAGTCAGCAAATATGTATGTATGAAGGTATAGCTATTTCCAAGAATCAATATGTCAATAAATATTTATGGGTTGCAAGCACCTATGAGCTACTGTGACTGTTGACCAAAGCCAAGTTGATTTTTGCATTAGTAGTAAAAATTAGGAACCTAGCCGTACTTAGTAGTATCCGAGAAGCAACAAAGCTAACCATTGAGTATTTTTTATACAATTAATGTCGGGAGGCATACAAACATACGACCTACCTGATGTAAAATGGTTACCGTAGCCTATGGACGCGAACCGAGCGAGCGTTCGTCTAAAAGTAGTGTTACTACTACTGCGCATCAAGCTCGCCACCAAGTATGTTATAATATCATATTTATGGACGTTCAAATGTATTTAAACAATATGAGTTTAGGTATTCACTTTTTGTTTCGACAGTACATTGTCAAAAACTAAACTTTTAACGCGCAACTCGCCATCGAGCCTTATATGAAGCTCGCCACTACGGAGCAGAGGCGGAGACGGATCGCACGCCATCCGTTCCATTCCCGACGTAACTTGACGACTTTATCAACGGAGTTTATTAAAGAAAATGCCTTCTTGGTGGGACTATCTCCACGGTCAGCGACAGTATAGCAATAAGAGGAACCTAGAAGAAGGCTTATTCCAAATCGCGTCGCAGACTTGCAATATTTTGGTGAAAGTCAACAATACAAACAATATTAACTTGACGAGAAACAATAGGAGTGACGAGTATGGTTGTGCCGGGCCCCCTAAAGGGAAAAGTTCTATGCAGATCTGCGTTCCGAAATTCAGAAAGAATTCCATTACTTCGGGATGCAACCCAGGACTCTCGGTAAGTATTTTTCATATTCATATTTTCCTACTATTTTGACGGTTATTAAAATTATTTCAAATTTAAGTCTAAATGATTTTAATTTCTTACATGTCTGTTGAAAACTATACTATAAACTAAGTTTTTAACCGGTACGTTAGAATTAAAACCATTTTCGAGAAAATCATCAGATGCAACAATTTTCGATATTTGAAAAACAAACAGTATGGTTCTAATCCAGAGTTGTAAACGCACGAATATTCGTTCCGTACAAGTTATGCTATGCTATGCTATATCTCTTAGTATAATAAGTTATATGTTATTGTAAATATTTACTATACATAGTTAATTGTTAGTGTTTAAACATGGACGGAATGGTGTCATTATTATTATTATTCTTCTTTATGGCGATCCTGATGTTCTCGCCAATGTCAGTGCTTTCATATTTCAGTTCATAATTTAACTGAGTATGTGACTACTCTTAGTATGTGACTCTGCTAAGAAGTGGCTTTGTGAGTGTACAGTATATTTATATAAATAGTTTAGCAAGTGGCGTAGACACTGTGACGCTCCGTCTACATGCCTGAAACAAAAGACATACACTGACATCACAAACAAGGGTTAGTATGATTATAAGACATACACTTTACAATTTAATGTTATTAGTGTTAATAAACGCACACAAAGTATATACAACGGAGGGGGAGTTAATAAATGTAAGGAGGGATTTAAAGTTGATAGGACGGGGAATAGAGGAAGGGAGTAAGTCATAAAGAGAGGAGGAATTTTTGGGGCAGGAAAAGAAAATATGATCTGGAGTATCGTCATCCAGGCCACACTCGCACAGGGAACTGTTCCTCACCCTGATTTTCGTCAGAAATCGGAATGGTGTCCATGATGTAAGGTTTTCATGTCAAATTTAATTTATGTCAAGATCAAAATTTGTGACAAATTGACATTGACATTAACCTGACAAATTCTTTTACATGCGTCATTTTGAAAATGAGGTTTATTGAAAAAACTGCGGATATGAATATTCAGGTGATCGTGCAAAATTTCATAGACTTCCACAATTACAAGTTCAGAGAATATTCATTATATTAAATAAAGAATGTGATGTCAAGGACTCTGAAAAGCGGCAAGAAAAAAGAAGCGATTGAGGTGTGTCACGTGATCACGTATTGCGATGTTCAGTTCTCTCTGCTTACCCCGTTCATAAAAATTTAGATAGATAGCTTAGTGTTTTTGTTATGTGTAAATGATCTAAGACTAGTAGTAATATTCGATATAGGATCAAAGTTCGTGTGTATAGACCGCTCTCCAAGGACACCCAGTTACTGTAACAAAATATAAAGTAGCACAAGGCCAGACTTATCCCATATTTTGGATTAAGGCTTTTCATTATTAATTTTATAGGAAACAATTTAATATAATATTATTTATTTGTGGAAATCGAACCCACGAGCGTTGGTGTCAAATTAACGTAACAGCGCGTTTCGTCACTGCACCACAGAGCTCGTCATCTAGATCTCATTACGTTACTATTGTGTTTGAAGTAGCTGTGCTAAGTACCAATATTCGAACCCGTGTGAAGTTGAGAGGCATAATATATATGTATTTCGACCTAAAATTATTTTTTTCTGAGATAATAACTTGTTTGCATATAGATGCTCTATGGTGATCTATCAATGTTTGTTTCCTACTTATAGCAAAAGAGCAAGTATTCAATTAAAATTTTAACTTTAACCGATCTAAAATTAATGCCTGACCGAACAATTTACCTTTCGATAAACGGTGAATTAGGTTAACTGGAAACTGCACAAACCTACAATTGTGTCCACTGCGAGATTAACTTTACCAGAGGGAGGCAGGCTTGCTTCAAGATATCAGTTTTATTATACAACTAGATTGTCAAACAAGCACCCTGTTTGACAATCTAGTTGTATAAAAAAACTGATATCTTGAAGCAAGCCTGCTTGAAAGTTTTGTTGAAATCAATTCCGTGGTAAGAAAGTAGCTATTTATGATGAATGGCGAACAATGTACCTCAAAGGTAATACACTGTATTTTTATAGGCCCGTATTTGTCATATATTCTGTTCTAGACCGCAAATAAATATACTCAAAAATAATTTACTGAACTTTACCGTTTGAGTAAATAATATCGTTCGTGAAATCATAAGTGCACTGGTGCTTACTGGTGAGCTCACTCACACGCAGGAACACAACAAACCTTTAGAGCAGGGATTCCCAAACTATTTTGGACAAGAGGCCCCTTTTCCAAATACCTCAGACCCCTACCCTACCCCCTACTTTAAAAATCCTATCTCTAGTTTTTTTTAAAGTACAGCAATGATACTTCCTACTAAAATATTAGTCACAGTACAGAGTCTTGAAAGTTTCAAATAAGAACTTGTGTTAATTAATAGGGGTCGATTTTTAGACCTCATCGAACCCCAAAATCAGTTTTCGTTTGTGTCGCCCCTGGGAAACCGAGAAACGACCCCAAAGGGTCGATATCGACCACTTTGGGAATCCCTGCTCTAGAGAGTTGTTATTAGGCTGCAATTTTCTGTGAGATGGAGGTACTTCCCCAGATGGGCTGCATTGATACGCCATACCTCTCTTAAAAACACCCAGACTAAGACAAACAGACATGTTCATGCACACAAATGTTTGTCCTGTGTGGGAATCGAACCCACGAGCGTCGTTGTCAATGTAACGAAACAGCGCGTTTCACCACTTCGTCACGGAGCTCGTCAAATTGATCAATGCTTCCGTTGATGCCTGCTGCATCTGCTACTGCTCTGGTCATCTCTGTGACATGTGTATCGCCTCTCTACGTGTAATCCTCATGCGCTGTAGATGTTAGTTGTAAGAAAAACATGCTATAAATAACGGGATGAATCTACTGAAGGTAGTGGATAGGATGAGTGCCGGTGCAGTGTCGCGTTGTGCAATATTTAGGGTTGCCGCGGCCGAATGATTCACATGGCTGCTATAGACGCTTGGATCACACCGAGTATCACTCAAACGTTGTTTCTTCTACTAATAATGCTACTACTTTTCTCCTTAAAAGCATATTTACCTTACAATAGTCTTAAGTGAAATGTTAGTTCAGTTATGTAGAGTATATACTAGTCTCTATGAAACAAAGCTAAACAAAGTGCTGGTAAAACAGGGCTTTGTTTAGCTTTGTTTGTAAGGCACATTTATATGTAATAAAAAGTAGTTATAGGAGCAAATTACCGCTATATTTCGTAAGTATGCATCGAAATAAAAATTCTCGGGGCGATTTTTGCGCTACCAACTCGCAAGACAATCCTGCGAGCGAGAATAAGCGCCTCGAATGTCGAACATTTATTAGGCAATTTGATCTAAACTACTTTCTGTGCTTCCGCTCCCGATTAGTTCGTGCGAACTACTGCCGGCTGGCACCCACTCGCTATCGTTAGTAGTGCAGGCCGCAGCTGCCTCGGCTGCTCCGGTCCTCTCTGCTCTGAAGATTTATTACAGGGAGGGGTGACAACCTGCTGGTATTTCAAGCGGTCATAGCTGCCGCGGCTACTGCACATAAGATTGACCGTATACTTATTTGCAACCTAACATATAAAAACAATAAAAGAAAGAAATGACAAGAAAATTGTATGATTCTTTTATGTGTGCGTTATGATCTCTATTAGTTCCAAATCTCAAGATAGACAGAAGCTTATAAGTGTTTAAGTTTTTGTTAAATTGAGTAAGTAAGTAATGATCTTCAATTTTACAGCCTCATAAGATTGAGCAGGAAAAAATGACAACTTGCTATCTTAAACCGTTCTGGGGCGGGGAAATCGTCTTGACGGACGAATACAAAGACAGACAACAAGGGTTCCGTTTATACTTTTTAAGGTACGAACCCTAAAAACAATATGCATCATGAAACAGGAAGGCAATTCCACCCAAAGGGCACGCCAGAACAGCCCTAATAAATCTAGAAGCGTCACCGTCCATAAAATTGCGGTAGGTCGCGCGTCCGACTAACTTTATATAAGTAGATATCTATCGTCCTTGTCTACACAGTAAAAGATGCATAGACGTGCAGTGCGGGGCATGTGCATTGTGCAGTCCTTCATTGTTCAATCGTCATAAACGATATCCGATAGTCGTGCAAATACTAGGATTACTGTGCGTCCAGTCGCTCGCGTCGCGGAGAAATTCTCGCAAGCTGATTTCATTTGAGGTAACATCCTTTTATTATTTTTAAAAATGTTTTGGACTAGTGCTGCGACCAAACGGTGCCACTTATCGATTTTACAAGGAAGACGCTGCGGCCGCAATCGACGGGCCCGCCGTTTGACCTTGCCCCGATTTATTCACGTATTAATAATACTTATTGTTGTATTTTTCATAATCGACGTTCTTGACATTGGATTGTAATTATAATCGATAGAATATGCTTAATCTATTGATCACCAAATTTGAATGAAACTTTGTACCTGCTATAATAAAGTTGCACACGAAATAAAACTCGCGTTCGGTACCTACACTGGTATTATTTATTCATAAAATACACATTGAAGGCCTAAGTCGTTGATATATAACATTCACGTTGAAATAAGTTTTCAGCTTCGAATAACGTAAGTAAGTGGGAAGAGAAAAGGGCCTTTCTTTGGACAGCCGACATATAACGATATAATGAATGAATTTCGGAGTGTAAGTTTACTTTTTAGAACCTAAGCTAACCTCATTTATTACACGTATTGCTAACGAGGCTTTGGTAAAAGAGAACAAGGGGTTAATAGCAGTATAAAAAGTATCGACTAATTTCTCGGAAAATAACCCGTTCTACAATCGGTAGAACACACAAAGGGAGGCAAATCTCTCCTTAAATTCAAGTACTCAATAGAAAGAAAGAAAATACCCTGTGTTAGGATCTAAGGATAAATCTTTGTTGCTCTCTTGAAGACGCCAAATTCCCATATGGACGCCAGTTTCTTACTTTCTCCTCCAAGTGACTTCGAAATTCGTTGGAGATATGATGCCCCATTTTCCTTCTAGAACCGCACCGCTTGCGACCGATAGGGAATTCATCTTCACATAGATACGGGTTTACGGGGCACCAACGTACGAGTGATGCCTATGGTAACTGCTCACCATTAGACAGATCGTAATTTACTAATATGAAGTAGTATTAAAATTATTATCAAGTAAATCAAGTAAAATCTTACTCAAAAAGTCTAAATACATTATTATTATGCGTATGCGTACAACAATTTTAATATTATTATTATTAAATAATTATGTATATAATACTTTATATAAGTACCATGATACCAGGGCTCGTGGGTTCGATTCCCACACAGGAACATTTGTGCGCACGAACATTTGCATTGGTCAGGGTGTTTTATGAGACGTAGGGTGCATCAAAGCAAGTCTGGGGAAGTACCGGCACCTCATAGAAAACCGCAGCCAAATAACGACTTGATGTATGTTTGTTGTGTTCCTGCGTGTGAGTGAGGTCACTACTAAGCTCCTAAGGAGTTGTTGTGTTAGCAGCAGAGTGATCACGCGAGTGATACTTAATAACAAGCAAGCGATCGTAGACTACGGTAACCGCTTTACAACAAGTGGGCCGTATATGTCTCTCGACGTTGTATAAAATATATCGCAACCTAACTCACTCGCAGAATTACAACAATATATATATATATATTTTATTTGTCTGCAGCGTACTGTATGATGGAGGCATAGCTATTTCTAGTCAGCGTGGTCTAATTACATTGTTCAGATGCTTCACCCGTATTGATTTTCTCGTTGCATTGCATAAACTTAACCTACATATATTCGTGAATCACTGACTATAAGATTTCTTTATACTAAGTTAGATGCAGCATGCAGTTCGCCTGACCTAAGGAACGTCTGATTTTCCCTCTGGGTAGACATGAGGGAAATAACATATGAAAACCCAATGATATTCCCTATGTAAAAAATAGGTTGTCTGTAAAGTCGGTTTACGTACAATAATTGTATAGTGATAACGTCATAACAAAACATTCAACAGTTGACAAAACAGTTCACGTGTAGGTTGTGTGCTGCCGCTGTCTCTCTTCTACTCGGACGCATCGGCCGATGGAGTGGAAGAGAGATAGATGCGACACAAGCCGAACGCTTAGGCCGATCGTGCCTCTCTATCGCTTGTTCCGCGCTCTCGCTTACACGCTCGGCTCAGGCGGAACGTGACACTTTTTCGTGCGTTCTGCCGGCGTTCATCGATTTATAAACGTTATCACGTCAAAAACTCACCACAATGGGTTGGGGGGTGAAGTAGAACGCTTACTTATTCGCCTAGTTCGCGAATCGACATCTCGTCCCTTATCGGCGTATTAGTTAAAATATCCTCCCATTGTTCAGTAGGTTCGAATCGCGGAACAATACATTATGGTGAGTAAGGGGGGCCCTTCATGCGCAGTCAAGTGGTTTTATTGGTTTGTGGATGTGGAGGTTTGACGGCAGTCACTCCATGGCAAAATCAGTATCTATACGAAATCAGCTACCTAAGGATTTGGTAAGGATTAAGAAATGGAAGAAGAAGGTATCGCATGCGCGTTGCGATTCTCACAGCCTGCCGCTATCAGGCAGCAGTTTCCTGTTACCAGGAACAGTTGACGGTGGCGCAGTGGTGAAACGCGCTGTTACGCTACTTTGATACCAACGCTCGTGGGTTCGATTCCCACACAGTACAAACATTTGTGTGCATGAACATGTCTGTTTGTCTTGGTCTGGGTATTTTCTATGTATAATAAGTATGTATTTACAAAAAAAAAAATATTTACGTATGTTTATCAGTTGTCTTGTACCCATAACACAAGCTTCGCTTACTTTGGGGTTAGGTGGCGCTGTGTAATTTGTCCGATAATATTTATTTATTTAGTTTCAACCTTAATCATTCCAACAGAACAACTTCAGGGAATTTTCAGTTGGCTTTGAAAAAACCTAAATATATGTGGCCGCTCTAGCGCAAGTGTGTCATACTGTCAGTTGACAATTAATGAAACAGCTTTAGAATTCAACGATAAAAAGAATCATATTGTAGGTAATCAGCTTTCAATCTGGTTTTTTGGGCAGAAGAGATATTATTCTATCAACTATAAAATTTATTTATTGTGACATAAATTTGTATTTGAGAAATCCAATGCTGCGTATGTTGCTCTGTGTGTATGTACGTACGTATTCCAATTTTGACAAATACGAATTTGAAAATTGAAAAGGGTTCACAAAGTTTTGTAGAAAACCTTACTGGTGAACCCTATTTTCAGAATAATATGCCACATAATATGATTATTACAATCAATTATTTGAACTACTGTAGTATTATATCATCTTTGATCTGTACTAAGTGATCTATCTTTCTTCTTCTTCCTTGCGTAATCTATTTCTTAATCCATTAGGGTCGGCGGTGACCGCTACCGTATCCTAAAGATTTAGTGAAGATAATATTTTTGACATGAAGCGACTGCTGTCAGACAGACATCCACAAACCAAAAAAACCAGACATTTTTTAGGTTACATCACACATCTTTAGAAATAAATATTTTTTGACATACCTACGGGTTTCCTTACAATGTTTTCCTTCCCTGTTGAGCAAGTAATAATTACATGAACATGATACAAATTTTGTGGTACAGTACAGTGCCCTACGACAGGATTCGAACCAGTGCTCATTCGGTTAGTAGGGTCATTATACACCAGGTAATCACTGCAAGTGGTCTATCTCTGTCACGCTTTTTGGTCGACCACTTCTTAATGGCCTATTACCACGATATTTGGCAGTTTAGTTCAGATGAAAACACAATGGTGTTGTACCATTGAGCTGGTTTGATGATTGAAGTTTTTGACAAGCGAGGTGGCTCAGTCGTGAAAGACTTTGACACCAACGCTCGTCGGGTTCGATTTCCACACAAGACAAACATTTGTGTGCATGAACATGTCTGTCTGTATGGACGACAGCGAGGAGAGAGCAGGGATTGCCTTCTGCAATGCCTTGGCAGGGAAAACGGTCACGATCTCGCCGGGGCTCGGCGCCCTACTGAACGGAAGCACACGCAAGACCACCATGAGGCGCAAGATGTTCAATGAACTTTCAAGAGTGACAATCGGAAACCAGACGTGCAGAATAGTGCGAAAGAACAACAAAACTATCGCACTGTTCTGCGCGGAGGACGAAGTCACCGAGTTCGAACAGATGTGCGCAATGCTGAAGTTCATAGGGCAAGGAGCCGAACCTGCTAAGATCATTAGTGTCGACGCCATGGTCGTGGGATACCTCAGTGGGAGAACTAAGGACTACGAAGGAGCTCTCCTGGCCTCGCAGAATCACGAGATCGTGATATACGAGGACAGGGGACAAAACTTAAGTTTCCTTAAGGCCCAATCCCGGGACCCAGGTGCCAAACTGATTCCCAGGGACTGCTGGGACCACCCGATTGTTAACCCCCACGTCAGTGGGTCGGAACGTCTACAACAACGGGTGATGCAGGAAAGGTGCCTGGCAGAACAGAAGAGCAAGGAACCCAGCCACATACTCTCCACAATATTGGCGACCCTCAACAGGAGTGTCCAATCGGTGGCCCAACCTTCCGCAAGAAAAAAAAGAGAAGTGGAAAGAGCTCTGTCTATGGAAGCGGCGGTCGAAAAGTTCATACAGATGCCTCCTCGCCACGGATCGGAGCCTCCCGCTGGCCCCCGCACCAGAGCAGACATGGGACAAGTGATCCCCCCCAAACTCAGACCGGCTCGGGAGCCGCAAGACCACATGGTAAACGCCTTCATCGAGTTCGTGGCAGTCACCAGAGCAACGCGGAAAGTCAACATGGATACCTGCAACTCCATCTTGCAGACTTATCACCGCGGCTCACAGGAACTGCTACGGATAAAATTAGGCGAAGCTGAGGCAGCGATCTACGACAGCGACAGGAACCTAGTAATACTGGGTAACATGTCGGGGTCGTACATGGCAGCATACAGCGCAACCAGTGGTTTTGTTCCCCTGGACGAGAAGAGCGAGGAAGGGAGAATCACATTCGAAACACCGACCGAGGACCCGGTGGTGGTGGTAGCCAAGTGCACAAGGGTAATGCTGGACGACAGGATCCTCGATATGGCAGAAGCCATAGCGGGGGACCTGTTCAAAGGCGTAAGCCCGGAGCACTGGGTGAGACCCACTATCACGTGGGTTAACGGAGTCCCCGGCTGCGGGAAATCCACGTGGGTGGTGTCACAAGCCGACCTGGCTGGAGACATCATAGTGACAACGACAACTGAGGCCGCCACTGATCTCAGGGGAAAACTGGAAACGCGTTTTGGCGACCTAGCCAAAAAGAGAGTGCGGACTATGGCATCCCTACTAGTAAATGGACTACATAAGGGCGAAACGTGTACACGCCTAATGGTGGACGAAGCCCTTATGAACCATTTCGGATCCATAGTTATGGCAATACAACTAGCCAGAGCCAGTGAAGCCCTGCTGATCGGAGACGACAACCAGCTTCCCTACATCGACAGGAACAATCTGTTCACCACCCTATACAACAGACCCAACCTTGTGACGTCAATCTCCCAAAATCTCCTTTGTACGTACAGGAATCCACAGGACGTAGCGTATGCCCTTAGAGAAATCTACAGTGGCATATACTCGGCCAAGACTCGCACTAAATCCCTATCGCTGAAGCGGTTTACAGGGGAGCGGATCCCGAAACAGGACAACACGCTTTACCTTGTCCACACCCAGGCTGAGAAGGCACTCCTTATCAGCCAGGGCTATGGAGCAAATTCGGGTTCCCGCACCCTAACCATACATGAAGCACAGGGACTAACGTGCGAGTCAGTGATTATTGTGCGCACAACCTCCAAAAAATCCCACCTCCTCCAAAGTGTCCCCCATGCCGTTGTCGCGGTCTCTAGACACACGGACAGCTGTGTATACCACACAGACTGTTTCGATAACGACGCGACAGCTCGGTTTATCCAGCGAGCCGAGACCGCGACAACGGAACATATCAGGGACTATAACCTTAAGATGGCGATGAGGGCGAGAGACGAGAAGGTCATCAAAAAGTTGACCCAAAGCTCCGAAAACCCAGAGAGCGGTCTCTCCTCCTCCTCCCAAACCAGTAGACTGAGAGAGGGGAAGAGCGTCATGGCAAGGCTCCGGGATGCCATCTCCCTTCCTTTCCGGAAGAAATAAAAGTGACTAAAGCAGAGATAGAGATGAGAGATGCCAGCAGTCGTGCTCACTAAAATGTCTAGACGGGCGGCGGCGTTGGGGGGCGGGTCATCGAGTTCCCTAAAATATGGTTGAACACGGTGATGGCTGCCCTCTGCGTCAACTCGTGAACGGGTGCCGCTCGGAGGGACTGGTCTGCCCGCGTCTCTCGTCCCTCTTTCTGCTTAAAACAAAAACTAAAATAAAAACTAGTAATAAGGCACTTATTGTAATCGCACTTGCGGAGCGATAAATAAAAAAACTAACAACCTGACAAAAAAAAATGACAAACAAACAAAGGCACGGGCCAAAGAGCCTGTGGATATGACTACTATTAAAAAAAAAAAAAAAAAAAAGAACATGTCAGTTTTTCTTGGTCTGGGTGTTTTAGGAGAGGTAGGGCGCATCAAACCAGCACGTCTGGGGAAGAACCTCCACCTCACAGAAAACCGCAGCCAAATAACTCACTGGAGGTTGTGTTCCTGCGTGTGAGTGGGGCCATTAGTAAGCTCCTAAGGACTTGTTGTGTTAGCAGCATAGGTGACATCGTGCGAGTGACTCGTAATGTGTAACAAGCGTTAATAGGCTACGATAACCGATTAAAAATCATCGATTCACCGCAGGAATTTCTTAACAGATATCAGTAAGGCCATCGAGTTTGGTCTTGTTGGACCTGTTGTTAAGTCCTTTGTTAATATTTGCTATTTTTTAATATAATTCCTTATCTTTTATAGAAAATGCACGGCGTGCATTTTTAATTGTAACTTGAATTCATTAGTGGCCTTCTGTAAGTTGGACCTAGGTAACTCCTCAGTCGACCGCCACTAAACAATTGTTATCATTTTTAATTTACTTTTTCGCCAGGTCCGCATTTGCTAATTGGCAGCATGCAGACAATAAGGGTGGGTGAACCACTTCCACCCCAAACTTGTTATAAAACACCCTTTGTGCAATTTGTAATTAGTCAACATTTCGCGGAAAATTGTGGTCATAACGCTCAAATAAACGTTACACAGCTCCGAGGTTCATTAATTAAGTATGCCATGTTGAAATTTGAAATCATGTTTATTTGACGTCAATCAGGATGCGTCCATAATTTGAATCTATATAGTTGATCTTTTGAATGCGACTCGACCGATTTGGCTCATTCCTTTTTTGTCGTGTTCGTGTTTATGAGGCTAAGAATTTGATATGCAAATGCAGTCCAAGATAGAAGAGGCAAATTTAAAAATCGTCTAAACCATTGTTCATGTACATACATGTCTTTGTAGTAAAAACGTTCTTGTTGTTGTAGAAAAATATATACAACATGTGCATATTATTGTATAACAAACATCCAAATAATATAAAAATTTTAGACTACGATCGATTTAAGTCAGAACTGACAAAATGGTTTATATGTTGTAAACATGCTTCTGTAGTGCTAAAGAGTATTTGACAGTATAACTGTAATATTTATGGGGATGATATTGGTTATATTGTAATTACGTCATTTCAGATTGTTACTGTTGTAATGATTACAATTGCCATTTCTATTGAACAATATTTTAATTAATGTAATGATGCTGCGTAATGTATGTGTATTCCTTTGAATTATTTGCACACCTGCATGTGATCAGTTTTATATATTTACTAGATAAATATTCTTGACTTAAAATGTATTTAGGTAAATAAAGATATTGAGATGACTTTCAAATGAAAATTAAATGGAAAATCGACGGGAAACGTTATTTGGATAGTATTTTTGTTTGAATATGGGGTCGGTACCAGAAGCGTGCACGCCGCGACCCTGCCAGTCCAACACTGTGGACTGCAATTCTGGACCCAAACCGCACAGACGCGCGGATTAGGGCGTCCCCCGGAGGCGACGCGCACCGATCCGCCCCCGTCGGTGCGAAATCTAGGGCATGCGGCGGTGGGGGCCGCCACCCACCACGCAACGCCCATCCCGGCGGGTCGAGGGGAGCTGAGTGTCGTATAGGCACATGGAATGTGAGAGGTGGTCTAAAAGATAAGATGAATGAGTTGATAGATATAATGAACGTGAGATGCCTAGATGCTTTGTGTGTGTCAGAGACCAAGCGAAAGGGAAGTGACACCGAAGATCTGCCCGGTGGCATGATGGCCCTGTGGTCCGGGGTGGACCAGGACGTTCATGCGAGCGCTGGCGTAGGTGTCGTGCTTTCATCTCGCTTGGCCGCTGGTGTGAAAGATTACGATTTAGTAGGTCCAAGACTTCTCTGGGTTAAGATAAAACTGGGGATTACGCGAGTATTTTTAGTTGCAGCATATGCTCCTGTGAGCTCTGCTGATCCCCAGGAGCTCGAGAAGTTTTGGGAGACTGTAAGGGGTATTCTGGATTTGGCCGAAGCGAATGAACGGATAATTATGTGTGGTGATCTGAATGGATGGGTTGGGACCAAGCGAAGCAGTTATGAGGCTGTGCTTGGTCCATACGGAGATAAGAGAGTGAACGATGCTGGTAAGTTACTTTTAGACGTATGTATGGAACGAAACCTCCTTGTGTCGAACACGCTCTTCCATCACAAGGATATTCACACTTACACATGGAGACGGAATGAACAGAAAAGTGTGATTGATTTGATTTTGATAGATGGACGTCTCCGAAAGTCGTTAATGGATACAAGAGCCTTCAGAGGTCCCACTCTTGAAACGGACCACTATCTGGTGATAAGCCGATTTGTGGGCCTTTTCAAGAAGTGGAGGCACTGGCGAGTGCGTATTCCTTTCGGAGACCATGAAAGAATAAGAAGTGAAAAATTGGAAGATGAAAGTGTGAGGAGTACGTATGTACGTCTAGTCAGTGAAGGACTTGCGAACGCGAGTCTTTCCGACTCAGATGTAGACGAATGTTGGAAAGTTCTGAAAGAAAGTATGGTGGACAGTGCGAAAGAAGCATGTGGATGCGCAAAGAGACGTAGAACACTAAGAGGAGATGCCTGGTGGGATGCGGAGGTTCAATCCTCCGTGGAAAAAAAGAGGAAAGCGTGGCTGGATTACGTATCATCTTTGCACCAGAGTGATGGTATGAAAGAAATGAAGAAAGAAATATACCGTCGATGCAAGAATGACTCCAAAGCTTTAGTGAAAGAGAAGCGTGAAAGACTACATATGATTGAGGAAGAGAAGCTGACGAAGAACTTCGAGGCAAATACCAAACTCTTCTGGAGAGAGGTAAAGAAGTCTCGAAGTGGTTCGTCAGCATCTAGAATGGATAAGATAAGATGTAAAGCTGGTGGCATTCTTGCTAACACTCAGGAAGTGTTAGAACGGTGGAGTGAATATTTTAGAGAAATGTATGATTATGTCCATGACGCTGGCATTGTGAATGAGTCTGTGATTGACTCGGCAGTGCCAGCGTACCATGAAGACATTACTATGGATGAGATTGAATGGTCGATACGAAGTTTGAAAGATGGAAAGTCAGCGGGAATCGATATGATAACTGCTGAGATGATCAAGCTAGGTGTTACCTGCGTTAGGGACGCCTTCTGGTTTTTGAGCAAATTATGCTGGAGAACCGGAAGGGTCCCGAGCGATTGGAGACGCGCAGTCATCGTGCCCTTGTATAAAGGCAAGGGCTCACGTATGGACTGCGCCAACTATAGGGCCATCAGTCTGATCAGCTTAGCAGCTAAAGTGTATGGAAAAATCATTGAAAGGAGAATGAGGGTAAAATCCGATGGAATGCTTTGGGAAGCACAGGGTGGATTTCGAAGCGGCAGAGGATGTACGGATCAAGTTTTTTCACTCCGCAACATCGTAGAGAAGCATCTGGCTTTGGACCAGAAGGTTTTTTGCGGTTTTGTGGACTTTGAGAAAGCATTTGATAGAGTCGTGCGAAAGAATCTCTGGAACATTTTGCCCGGATATGGGGTTGACGGTGACCTACTCCGTGCTGTGCAATCCACTTATGAGGATTTTACAGCATGTGTGCGGGTGGACGGCAGCTTGTCGCCCTGGTTTGATGTCAACATTGGTGTCAGACAGGGATGCGTGCTGTCGGCTCGGCTGTTCATCCTGTATCTGGACAGTTGTCTTCAGAGAATAAGAAATATGAATGTGGGAATGCGAATGGGTGACTCAGTGGTCAACTGCCTGCTTTATGCAGACGATGCGGCATTAATAGCAGAATCACCATCCGAACTGCAAACACTAGTTACAACAATGAAAGATGATTGTATGAAGAAAGGCTTACAATTGAATGCGAAGAAAACCAAGATAATGGTATTTGAAAGAGAGACAACCAGAACGAACACTAGGATTATGGTTGATGATGTAGTGTTGGAGCAAGTGAATGAGATTGTATATCTTGGAAGTGCTTTTAGCAGCAATGGAAGGTACACCGCTGATGTGGAGAGACGAGTGAGTGCCGGGAATAGGGTGAATGGAGCGTTGGGTAAACTTCTAGGCTGCCGAAATCTAAGCCAGAAGGCACAGCTCGCTGTACACAACGCGGTGCTAATACCAACGCTAACTTATGGAAGTGAGAGCTGGGTATGGCAGAGAGAGCATGAAAGTAGAATAAATGCGGTCGAAATGCGAGCATTGCGCAAAATTTGTGGCATAACGCTTGCTGACCGCGTTCGTAATGAAGACGTGAGAGAAAGAGTTGGTCTAAAAGAGAGTGTCGGTGTTAAGATAAGAAAGGGCATGCTCCGTTGGTTCGGACATGTAGAAAGAATGCGGGACGAAAGAATGACGAAACAGATATACAATGCAAAAGTGGAAGGATGTAGGAGCCGAGGCAGGCCGAGACTAACCTACCATGACCAAATTGGTCGTGTTTTATCAGAAGGTGATGTCAGAAGCCCCAGGAACCGGCGAGCGTGCATGAAAAGAGCTATGAATGTCACAGAAGCGAGTGAAGTATGCAAGGACCGCGTCTTATGGCGCTCGGTTCTCTCTGCCTACCCCGCAAGGGACTTGGCGTGAAGATATACATACATACATATACATTTTTGTTTGAAGTTTGGCAGATTTTTCATTCAAGTATCCGTAACAAAAACAAATTCTCATTGGTGATGGCATTTTTGGTGCATTCAAAACCATAAAATTTATCAATTTGGTGTGTTAATTGAATTACTGAGTTTGTGGTAATTTGTTGCATATATTCAATTGGTTTCACTTCGTAGTTTATTTCCTTGCCTTGCTTGAAAAATACCATCAGTCGGACATCTTGAAATTGCACTTAAAGGAAAGTTTCAGTTGGGGAAAATTTCGATTTCCTGACTGACGAAAAATCCATAGTCTGGAATAGAACACATTAATAAAACAAGTTACTTAATATTATTACGCGCTTTCTTTATTAAAAAAATTTGCAAAATATTGCTCGCGTGTTGCAACCCCGCTGCTAATACAACGACTACTCAGAAGGTTACTGATAACCTCAATTACTCGCAGAAAAACAACAACTGCTAGGGAGTTGTTATTTAGCCGCTGATTTCCGTGAGGTGGATGTATTTCCCCAGTCGGGCTGTGCCCTCTCTTTGCTTAACGGTTGTGCCCTACGAATCACAGAGAAATTCGGGACGACTAAAACCATGTAGAAAATAACCAACAGAAAACTGAGGAAATAATATTGCTTCGCAACTGCTCTTATAGCGACATCTCGTTATTTATCGGCTTGTTGGTTAAAAAAAAAAGGTGGCATAAGATCGAGACGAGTATCACTCTAGAGGGGAGGCCAGCAGCAGTGGATGAATACAGGTTGAGATGATGATGATGGTTAAAATATCCAACTATTGGTCAGTAGGCTCGCATTGCTGAGATATTCAGGCGATAAAAAAAGCTATGATTTGGTCAGAGAGGGGGTCCTTCATGCGCATTAAGGTCCTTATTGGGACTAAACCCATCCATTGACGGGCTGCTTAACTTGAGTGTTTAACTAGATGAGACACGCATCGACGCCATCGAATTCCTCAAAGTCAATGACTTACTATCATCATCTTTGGAGTCGAAGCCAATCTCGCCTGCATGTGGCGCGTCCTCCTAATAAATAAAATGAGGCTCTGGGAAAGTAGTAGAAAGGCTGGTTCATAGGGTACGATAACCTTTCACAACAGGTGGGCTGTACAAAAGTTTGCCTCCCGACGTGTTGTTATACAGAAAAGTATAGCGGCAGTAGATCTATTTTTTCCCATGTCTTTCCTCATCAAAGGAAAACCGCTAAAGAAGTGTTTTGAGTAGATAACAGAAGGTACACGTGATATGTGAAAATTCCTGGTTCAAATTTTTTTTTTGGGGACATGCACCACTAAATTCGTATTTCCGAATTTATGTACATATTTACAATTAATGACGAGCTGGCTCAGTCGTGAATGACGCGACTTCGACACCAACGCTCGTGGGTTCCATTCCCACACAAGGCAAACATTTGTGTGCATGAGCATGTCTGTTTGCCTTGGTTTGGATGTTTTAAGAGAGGTAGGGCGCATCAAAGCAGCTCGTATGGGGCAGTACCTCCACCTCACAGAAAACCGCAGCCAAATAACAACTCCCTAGAGGGTTGTTGTGTTCCTGCGTGTGAGTGAGGCCACCAGTAAGCGCCCAAGGAGTTGCTGTGTAAGCAGCAGAGGAAGCATCGCGCGAGTGATAGTTAATATAGCGCAAGCGTTAATAGGCTACGGTACCCGCTTTACATCACGTGGGTATGGTGCGTATGCTTGTATGCCTCCCGACGTAGCATAAAAAAAATCACTTGCTCGGGTGCCACAATGCCATATATTATGATTAATTTGCACGATTCACAGTATAATAATAATATGATTTTTTTGTTAAATATCGGTCGAGGAAAATTTATACACTTATCATTTGGTACAATTGGAAATAATTAATAGAGGTAGGGCGCATAAATACGTTCCCTCTGGGGAAATGCCACCACCTCATTAAAAACCGCACCCAAAATAACAAGTCCCTGGAGTGTTGTTGGATTCCTGCTTGTGAGTGAGGTCACCAGGAAGCTCCTAAAGAGTTGCTCTGTTAGCAGCGGAGGCACTGCGCGAGCGATACTTTATGTATTGCAAGCGTTAATAGCTTTACATTAGGTGGGCCGTATCTTGTACGCCTCCCGGCGTTGTATAAAAAAAAAAAACATAATTTGGTACATTTGGAAATAATCCTCTGGAAACTTGGAAAAGACAAAAGACAATCTTTTCTTGGTGCTGTTTTTTGTCATTATTTTAGTTTGCAGTATGTGTACGAGAACAACGAGCGTAAACAGTTGAATGTTGCGTGTCGCACGACAGTTAGCCGCGAGTATCGCGACCGTTGACATTTCCAACATCTCTATCTAATAACACTTTATATTCAAAAGTACGCATGGAACGAGACTTAGAGGAAATAGAGTTCGTTCAGTAAACGTATTTACTTCCTTATGGCCTATATGACTTCATTTCAGGACCAAAACAATATACTTTCTGATGACGTGGTTTAATACCAAGTCGTTACTTTAATACTAAGGTTTGTTGGTTCGAGTCCCTCACAGGGCAAACTTTTGTGTGCATGTTAGGATGTTCTTAATGCATTCACTGCTGCTCTTATTTACTTGTAGAAATTAGAAACGTCAAATTCAGAATCTCGTTCTTTTTGAATTACTCAAAGAGGTATATATATATATATATATATATATATATATATATATACTTATGTATGTATATACTTACTTCAAGACTGTCTCATGTGCAAGAACCGATGGAATCCTTCCGCGCTATGGAACGGAACTGAAACTGTTGAGGTAGGTATACCTACCGTGGCCTATGAACGCTGGTAATGTAAGGCGTATCTTTCGCGTGTCACCGTGCTGACAGAACGCCAATAACTCTGGAGCTTATTGTTAATCTCACCCACTCGTACACTAAAGATATTCTACCTCATTGTAGATAACTATTTCAGTTCATCATTCAGCAATTGCAGCAGCCCCGTTTCCCCTGGGGTGACCGCTACCGATAAAGCCTTCTCGCCTAAAGGCAGTCCCTAGGTGGTGTTTACTATACTATCTAGTTTTCTCTCCTTCCTCCGCAAAATCGAGGCGAAGCATCTGGCGCAAGACAAGGTTTATTGAGAAATTATTTGACAAGGTTGTGCGAAAGGATCTCTAGGATACATATATTGCCGGGGTATAAAATTGACGGTGCGCTGGAGCTGTTCACTTCTGAGGATTGTACAGCATGCGTGCGAGTGAGTGGCAATTTGTCGCCCTAGTTTGATATCGACATAGGCGTCAAGCAGGGTTGCGTGCTGCCGGCTCGGCTGTTTATTCTGTATTTAGATAATTGTCTATAGGAAATAAGATGTACGAATGTATGGTTGCGCACGGATGATCTAGTAGTGACACCGTGCAGCAGACACATCTTCTCCACTGCCAGCACTAGACACTACGATGAAAGAGTATTGTATGAAGAAGGGTTTATGATTGAATGTAAAGAAAACAAAGATAGTGGTATTTGAAAGAGAGTAAATGCAACGCAAGAATTACAGTTGATGATATAGTGTTTGTACAAGTGATTCCGATTGTATAACTTGGATGCACTTTAGCAGGGATGATAGGTACACCGCTGATGTGGAGAGGTAAATGAGTTCAGGGAATGGTTTGAACGGGACGTTGGGAGAACCTGAGCCAGAAGGCATCGCTTGATATAAACAACGCGGTTCTGTTTCCAACGCTAATTTGTGGAAGCGAGGGCTAAGATCCGAGCGAGCGAGTAATCTGAGTTCGCAATGTAGACGTTAAGAAAGACAGTTGGTATGAAAAAAAGTATCGTGGTTAAGATAAGACAGTCATGCTTCGTTGATTGGATCAAAAAATGCAAGAGGAAAGAATGACGAAACAGATATTAAACCGAAAGTGAAGCTTAAAGAGAAAGAAGAAGGATGTAGACGCCGAGGATGTAGAGACTCATGAAATACTACCAAATAGGCCGTGTGACATAAGGTAATGTCAGGAACCCTAGGAACCGGCGGGCGTGTATGATAAGAGCTGTGAATTTTAAAGAAGCGAGTGAGGTGTGTAAAGAGCGCGTCATGTGGCGGCCGGTTCTCTCTGCTTACGCTGCATGAAGGAATTAACCTATTTGTGGTGTGTTGGTTTATGTAAAGTACTTGGCGAGAAGTTATAGATAGGTAGTCTGATCACCCCTCTCTCATCGGGTCGCGGAGGGTGCTCCCTCAGAAGAATGACTAAAGTAAGCATTTCTAGTAAGCTTAGTCCTTCTTCCGTGGTTCACCTTGTCCGTAGGGCGTAAAAACAATCATTCGCCGACAATACAAACTAGTCTGTATAGTTGTAGCGCGCGTGTATCGACGTCAAAATCACACCCTGTTTGTTTGTCTTGGCCTAATTTTGCGGCCGCCATCCCGTGCGCTTTTAGCGCCGAGTTGCCGTCTGTTAAAACATAGACATTATGTATATTGGGCAAGCAAATTTGTTCAGCGGGAAACTAATTTGTGATACAGACATATAGGGAACGTAAAAACCAAAGAATATTTGAGGAACTCGATGGCGTCGATGCGTGTGTCTGTTTAATCGAACAAGCTAGTTAAGCAGTATTAACCCCAGCCTGTCCATCGATGGGTTTAGTCGTCTCAGAATTCATCTGAGTTACGGAGGGTACGGTAAGTTGTAGGCCCGATTGTTTTCGATAGATGACAGTCGTTAAGTCAGCGGCATTCAGACCTCTAGAAAACAATTAAGTTCACCAATCCGAATTTGCTGCAGCTTGGTCCAGTAACCCATTCGGTTGAAGAGAGACCCCAGCAGTTCGAATTCGAGGTGACTAAATTCATGCATAGACAAGCTTCGATCGAAGTGTGTTCGATTGCTTTGGCGCAGCGACACCATTGAGCTACTTAGGAACCCCTTATATGCTTTAATATATTACCTGTGTATTTTTTCCAGTCCGATTATGTCCATTTATCAATCTTATTGCGATCAGTTCGGGGATCAGATCAGATCAGATCAGTGGAGCAACCGTGCGACTAAACTGTCGGAAATATTTTTTTTTTTTTGGTTCTTTTTATCCCCGAGGGGAAAGGCAAAGGGATCTAGCCCATACAGCCAAGTCATCAGTTTAGAACCATTTGAAAATCTTAATTCTATGTTCCAGATTCAGGAACTGTGCTGAAAAAATACTTGGGAAGGGTACCCAGACCCAATCAACCCAATTTAAATACCACCCGTAAAACGATAGTGATTTTTACAAGGTTTTCTTGAGGAACTTATTCACGTCTTCCAAAAAGTGCATAAACGTGTTATATTTGAGTTTTTTCATTACTGTATAATTTCACTAGCACTTATGTTACAAAATACTATCGAAATTGTCGCACAAAACTAATTTTACACTGAATTGTAAAAATTTCAAGTAAAACAACAGTGTCACTCGTCAAAAGCGCGGGAAGGCTGTCGGAAATAAATGACATTTAGATAGATTTTTTTTTGGTTCTTTTTATCCCCGAGGGGAAAGGCAAGGGATCTAGCCCATACAGCCAAGTCTTCAGTTTAGAACCATTTGAAAATCTTAATTCTATGTTCCAGCTTCAGGAACTGTGCTGAAAAAATACTTGGGAAGGGTACCTCGACCCAATCAACCCAATTTCAATACCACCCGTAAAACGATAGTGGCTTTTACAAGGTTTTCTTGATGAACTTATTCACGTCTTCCAAAAAGTGCATACACGTGTTGTATTTGAGTTTTTTCATTACCGCATAATTTAACTAGCACTTATGTTACAAAATACTATCGAAAATGTCACATAAAACTAATTTTATACTGAATTGTAACAATTTCAAGTATAACAACAATCTCACTTGTCAAAAGCGCGGGAAGAAGTCCATTTAGATAGAGTTACTTAGTGTCATTTTTTTTTTGGTTCTTTTTATCCCCGAGGAAAGGCAAAGGGATTTAGCCCATAAAGCCAAATCTTCAGTTTAGAACCATTTGAAAATCTTAATTCTATGTTCCAGCTTCAGGAACTGTACTGAAAAAATATTTGGGAAGGGTACCTAGACCCAATCAACCCAATTTAAATACCACCCGTAAAACGATAGTTATTTTTACAAGGTTTTCTTGATGAACTTATTCACGTCTCCCAAAAAGTGCATAAATGTGTTATATTTGAGTTTTTTCTTTACTGTATAATTTCACTAGCACTTTGTTACAAAATACTATCAAAATTGTCACACAAAACTAATTTTATACTGAATTGTAACAATTTCAAGTATCACAACAATGTCACTCGTCAAAAGCGCGGGAAGAAGTCGTGAATGATTGCGTGTAATATGTGCGTGTTTTAAGACAATAAAACTGCCGCGCTAAGGGTAAGAGCAGTAAGTCGGAAATTTCAAAGTTGAGAAAATGGCGGTCAAAGTTTTCGATTCAATTTTTACTTACTTCTACTTTAGCTTTTACGTTTTGGTAGGTCTGATTTTTTCAATATGTAGATTAAATGGTGTTCTTTCATGATACATACTTAATAATTGCTATTTATTTAATATAATATATTTAATTGATGAAAACTCCCATTATGTCTAGTACGATTTAAATCTATTTATACTGATTGCTTAGAATAACTGCAGTAAGTACCCTAGTTACTGCTTTAATACTAAGTATTCCATACATACGATATCTATATGTTGTATGAAATTACGTGTCACATTGGGGTAAAAAAAAACTAAGATGTTAGCTAAATTGCATTAATAATTATATATCATTTAAAAGATCATATAGTGAGAAATCTATACATATTTTGAAATGTAGTAAATTACGTATAGATTTTTTTCTACAATGCTCTGATAGTATGTAATTAAAGTGACTACCGTTTAATTTCTAAAGCATTTTTGTTTTAGTTTTTTGTATTTAACTCACTATATTTTATACCAAATCTAAGTATTTATTATTTTTGTTTGATATGAAGTGAAACTGACTGAGTTAATGCGTGTTTGTACTTGTTGAAATGCTAGCGATGAGTAATAAATAAAAGAATACATGTTTAATTACAACAATCAAAACTTTAATTGTTCAAAACTTCTTATCAAAATAACAGACACAATAAACTTAAAATATTTTAAACAATGCTTAGAGCAATTAGGTACCTACTCCTGTACCTATTTTTGAAATGTTATAATCAGTCTTGCAATAAAATCAGCATAATTTTTATTGCATTTAAATGCTCCTATGGAGTTTTATATTAACAATTCGAGAAAAAAGTATCAAAACTAGCTAGTATTAATTCTCTGTCACATTTAATTATTCTATCATGTTGTCCTCTTTGATCACTTTGTTTGTCTATAGGTCTCTTGTCGTTTTTGGCGTTGTATCCTAGTCGTTAAAAAAAAAGTTCGTACCTCTACCTGGGTCTTGTCCTTATAAAAAGTATAAATATAGTTTATTGTGCGTTTCGGGTTTTCAGCGTTTGTAACTTTTCTGCATTTACCTTCTTTAGCCGTGACAAGAGATTTTATATAATGTCCCTTAGATTCCCAACTCAAAGAGATGTATTCATTATTAATTTCTTTTCTATCTTCTTCACAAATTTTTTCTGTACATTTTTTTTTGCATGTGTCTGTACATGGGTTTTTAACGGTAAGTTTTTCAGTTTCGGCTTTAATCTTTTTATTTTTCCTTTCAGTTATTGACTCTTCTAACTTCCTTCTTTTTCTTGGGTTTCCTTTTTTTGTCCATCTTTTGTTTGAGTGAGCTTTAGTTGTGTCTGTTTGCAATGTATCTTTGTCTGTCTGTAATATATCTATATATGTCTGTGATATGTCTCTATCTGTATGTGTTATATCTTTGTCTGTCAGTGTTGTATCTCCATCCATCTGTGTTTTATCTATTTCTGCCGGTGTTGTGATTTCATTATTTAGTGGGTTATCTTCCTCTATTTTTTTTGTTACCGGTCCTTTGTACATTATTTTTTACCTTATTTTGTGTTTGATTTGTCTTCTTTCCAATTTTTTTGGATTAAAGTGTGGTTTTTGCAATCATTATAAGTTGTTTCTGAAATAAAATGTTCGTAACAAAGATAACAAAGACATTTTCTGCAAGAGCTAAAAATCTCTTCTTTGCAATTCTTATACTCACAGCTATCTGTGTACTCTTTTCGTTTTTATTATTGCAATTATTGATTGGCGATATGAATTTTTTATTATTTTCTTTTTCTATAAATGATGTGTCATGGTCTGTAGCAGAGAATGGTTGGTGTTTTTCACAAGTGTTGAATTGCTGAATATCAAAATGGTCTAAGCATAGGAGACAAGAACAATTCATACAGCTGCTACTTGCTTTTGAAAAACACTGAAGGAACTTGCAATGTTGACGAGGATTTTTGACTTGCACAGGTTTCAGAACCCTGATTTCGGTTTCTTGCTTGTCTTCTAGGCATATTGTTTCGTCAGATGAAGCGCTACAATTCAAGTTTTTTCTGAATCGTAATCTTTATCATTGTCGTCATCAGAATTTGCGTAAGGCTCAATAGATTCTGGAATATCGGATTGCGTATTCACTTGAGCTAAATGTTGATCTAGAAGTGGACTTGGGATATTATTGCAAGGATCGATAAGTACTTTTGAATCATTTTTTTCCAGGTCAACGAGCAGTGAAAGCTCTTCATTGCGACGTAAATAACTCAGTCAGTTTTCTGATTAACGGATGAGGGAAGCTCCTCATTGCAATACAAATCTTCTGGATTTAAAATGTTGCTTGCTGTTGATATTATTAGTGAGATAGTGAAAAAGTAGTAAAAAAATGCCAATAGTAACAGCAGAACGTGGGGCTACTGCTTATATACTTAGAGATAAGGTAAATTAGCTTGCAAAGTATGGTTGACATAAAAGGAGTAAGTGTGATTACTGCTGACATGCTAAGTATCCAATACTAATAAGTTTTTGATTAAGCTCATTTACACGGCAGTATGTTCACTTACTGTTTTTATTATTAGCAAAATAGATTAAAGATGTCGGAGGTACACTAATTACCGTGAAGTAAGTATATTTCCTGCCCTTATGCTAAGAAAAAAAAATCAATTCATTTACTTACTGCTGTTATGCTTAATGGTATTTTTAGGTTCTAGTGAAGCTAGAAAAACGAGAGTAAGACCAGTTTATAGAGCATTACGTGGTGATCCAGGATATGTACTTAACTCATTTTTAAAATAAATCGACTTGCTGCTCTTATTGTTAGCGCGGCAGAAAACCTTTTTATGTTTTCTTCCTAAATGGTATCTAAGTAGCGATCGTGAGCAATGTTATTCTCTCGTTAATATTCGGGTGTTATTTCAACACGAAAAAAGTAGAAAGACCTACTTCTTTCGTCTACGTCATCGACGATGAATTATGATTTAATTAAAATTTGCACGTCGACATGATCGATAGGACCGTGAATGACCGGTTTCAATGTAAGTCGTATTACAGTGATTTCCCAGTGAAACACTAGTAATTTGTAATGGATAAAGAATATTAATAAAGGATAAGTATCGTTGGCTGGATATAATATATAATGTAAAAGTATAAATGTTTTTTTTCCATCGAGTAACAGTGTAACTCAATGAGAGTAATTCCAAACAGTAACACTGTGCACGACTGAGTTTCTTACTATCTTACGTATCGTACTATTTCAGTCATTCGTACATTTACAAGCGTATCTACGTGACGTGTAACCCAAAACACAGTACCTGAGCTACTTAGATAATGTTTCATATTCATTCTTTATTGCAATTTTTTTTATAAGGTGTTAAGCATGTGGAATGTACATGTGACGCCCTGTGAGGGCACTGCAAACATAGGGGGGCAACTAGCTGCCCTTACTTAACCTCTTATAATCTATTGGAACAAAATTAACAACATTACTTAATATCTACTGTAAATTCTTAAATCTAATAATTTCTAATTATAAACTCCTAAAACACTATTACAATATTTATTTGTTATTATACATTGATGGATATACCTAATATGATTTATTCAGTTTTAGAGAAATCCAGGCTATCTTACCCTTCAAATAAAGTTTCCAATAAAGGACAGACACATAATCACAGGATTCAACTTGTATTTTTCTAGAAGTCAGCTTTTGTGCCTTTAGAGGTTCAGTTTTACGGTAGCTTTGCGGCAGTACCTACAACATAATCTGCACCGTCGTCGTAACGAGCACTCGTCGGAGACGACGGGAACGTGAGATAAGCTCCTGAGAGTCGTTTGAGACGTTACGGTCTAAAGGGCAAGATGGAATAGTTTGCAGGCTGTGTTACAAGGATTTTTTTCTTTATTTTTTTATACTACGTCGGGAGGCATACAAGCATACGGCCCACCTGATGTAAAGCGGGTACCGTAGCCTATTAACGCTTGCGATATATTTTGTATCACTCGCGTTCGATGCCTCTTATGCTGCTTACACAGCAACTCCAACAACCCTCTAGGGAGTTGTTATTTGGCTGCGGTTTTCTGTGACGTGGAGGTACTTCCCCAGACGGGCTGCTTTGATGCGCCCTACCTCTCTTAAAACATTCAGACCACGACAAACAGACATGTTCATGCACACAAATGTTTGCCTTGTGTGGGAATCGAACCCACGAGCGTTGGTGTCAAAGTCGCGTCATTTACGACTGAGCCACCGAGCTCGTCAAATTATCGTTGAAAAACATCTGTTGGCAGGTGCTAAATAAACGGAAATGTATAAATAATACAATGTTTGGGGTTTAAGATCGATTAAGTATTGATAATTATTAGTTGTTACTCGTATCTATATATGAACAAACAGTTCAGTACCTTGCGGGGTAGGTAGACCGAAGCCCGAAGCGAGCGCCACCAGACGCGGTCCTAACACAACATGCTCGCTTCTTTATCATTTACAGTTCTTTTCATGCACACAAAGGACCTGATGTGAAGATATACGAGAGTTCAGTACCTTTTTATTTAGTAACTATTGGTGACCTTCAGTGTTGTTAATACTCGTATAATAAATTTTGGTAAATATGCAAATTTGTAATGTTTTCCTCAAATTTTCAATAATGATTATGATCGAATTTCCACCTTCCGGGTGATCTCTAGTTATGTTATACATGGAACATACGGAAAGGTTTGCGCTTCTGGTTACTCATAATATAACTATTATTAAAAACAAAACCAACACATTTCTTAAACACAAAATGTTTTGGTTTTGTTTTAAAAGAAAGCGGGAAATCGTTTGGTAACTTTTTAATAAACGTTGAAGTTCGACATCCGTGAAAGGGGAATTAACGAGGAAATATTTTAGATAGAGGATTTTTTTTAATTTTAAAAGTTCTCTACAAGTTTGCTTTATTCGAAAATGCTTTTGGGTTTGTTTTTTATATAAGTACCCTGAGACGTTAGTACGGAATTTGAGCGTGGACGTGTTTCTTTATGTGAATGGCAACATTCGTGAAGGCGGGATTCGACTGCGCCCACAGTGAAAATTGTAGTTACTATTAAGCTGATACTTATAGAAAACCTACGAGGCATTTCGGTATGAGGCAATATAAAAAAAATCCATGAACATTTAAAAGTTAGGAATCTCTATTATCATTAGATTACTCACGCGAACGAACGCCATGAACAGAAACGGCCTTGTTGTGATTGGTTTACAAAGATGTTGCTAAAGTACGACCATCGACATATCAATACTTTCATTGGCAATGTTAACAACATTGTCATAGGAGACGAAAAGTGGATTTATTAATTTGAAACAGATAAGAAACAGCAGTTTACATACTAGTTTCGCCGATGAGCGGATCTCATTGTGTACCTAGATAACAAGTAGCTTAAGTCCTCAGTAAGTAATATCACTTGAAACATCTGAGGCTGAAATCATTTGTTCGTATTAAAAGAAATGAAGGTAACTAATGAAAACTACCATAAATATACCAACTGTACCACAGTGCTATTATTATATTTTAAATTAACTTTTGAAATAGAAATATCGTGAAGTATGTAATTACAACAGTGGAATATTAATGGATAATAAGTGTTATATTAGAAAAATTGAATTAGCTGCCAATTGGTAAATATAATGCTAGTGACGATTGTCGAACACGTCGAACACTTTGCGAACTTGTGAAAGTTAAAAGCGTAATATGAAATATTTGGGGAAACCTGTCCAAGAATTTATATTTCGAAAGACGTGTGATCCAACCTAAGAAATATCTAGTTTTCCCTCTGGGTTGTGGATGTCAAACGGCCGTCGGTATATTCGCCAAATACTTAGGTAGCGAACCGCGCCAATTCTAATGGAATTGGAAATGGGAAAACGCTAGGAATAATATTATGAGACTGCCTCTCTCTGTGTATCTGCCGAGTATACGAGGGTGTGTGTTTAAAGTTGTTTATATAATACCGCTATTTCCTAAACGTGCGCCAATTATCGGTAGGAAATTCATTCTTATATTGGAGCCAAAGTAGTGGTGAACAATGCAATTTATTTATCTATATAAACTTTATTTTGTAGAACATAACGCTACGAGAGGTGTATTTAATGCTGAAAGCAGTATTTACATGTCAACCGTTGGCAAACTCAGGCAGTAGGGATAAAATATTCCAGGTGCGTCCCAAGAGAGATTTTCTAAATAAACTTTCTGTAGAAGTTTCCCAGGAGGCCATAGCGTGGAGTTGTTCAAAAAAGGTATAAACAAGTTTTCTGTAGGGTCGGTATTGTATGTATGTTTTATGAAACAATAATATTATTAATAAAAGTGTAAAAGAGAGGTGATAACAAACCGAAAGAGAGCGCTGCTACTGATCAATATTAACAATTTTCTATGTTGTTTTTTTTTTTATACAACGTCGAGAGGCGTACAAGCCTCTGGTTCACCTGATGTAAAGCAGTTACCGTAGCCACTCGCGCGATGCTAACTGCTACTACAGCAGCTCCGTAGGAGCTTACTGGTGACCTCACTCACACACAGGAACTCGACAAGCCTCTAGAGATTTATTATTTGACTGTGGTTTTCTGTGAGGCGGAGGTAGGAGACTAGTAGAGCTGCTTTAGTGCACTCTACCGCTCTTAGATTCTATGTGGTCGAAATAAAAATAATAAAAAAAAAAACGGGTTGACAAACACTCCGGGAGTGCTGGCAGAAGTGAAAACTTGAACATGCGGACCAAACAGCGATGTTGATAAACTACGTTGAACGAAACGAGTAAGCGCAAAGAATTTCATGGCGCTTACAACGTTTTGGTCGCGAGAAAATAATGCCCTATGAACGATCTAGCCTTCTCTTGTTCTTTGATCTTCATGTTTTAATTGTTTAATTAGAGGTAACGAACGAATTTCGTTTATTTATTAGTTTAATTCTTTACAAAAAAAACCTACAGATAATACAAACACAAATATGTTTATACATTTGATCAAAGTGTTCAAAATTACGCCGGGCTTCTTCTAAAGTATACAATACCTGTGTTAGAGGATTTTACTCTTCCTTAATGTACTATGTGTATTTTTTTTATTGCCTATCTATACTAAGTTAGAAAGCGGAAGAGTTTGTTAGGTTGTTTGAATGTGCGAATTCTTGGAACTACTAGTCAGATTTAAAAATCTTTTTGCATTTGATAGCCCACTTCTTAAGGAAGGTTATTCAACATCTCGATATGATTCTTAGAAAGCCGAGAAAGAAAGTAAGAAAAAGCTGGTCCAACGGGATACGCACAAACGAAGTCGTGGTGAGCAGCTAGTTACGTTCTATATGTGTACCACTTTGATAATAAAGTTAGGGACAGAGGGTCTGCAGCTTAACATGAAGACGATGTCTATATGAAATATGTATTTTTTTTTGGTTACGAATATCGCACTTCCGTTTTGATTAGTGATATTTTTTTCTTCTCAAGACGATACTAATCAAAGCCGAACTTCGATTTTCAGTACCGAAGAATCCTATATGAATCGTCTTCATCTTAGATGATAAGCACCTAGTTAAAACAATGCTGATCTATAACGAAACCATTGGTAGTTTTACACAACTACCCCATTGATCAATATATACGTCGTCAAATGTGTAAGAAATTAACGATGTAATATTAACAAAGTATTGTTATTGGACTGGTGTGGACTATAATTAGCTCACGAAAGCCTTGTAAAGGTAATTTTGTAGACATAGGTATTTATCATCTAATAAAACCTGAAATTATGTGGTGTGGAGTGGTATGATGTTATGTTACGGCTGACTTTCCCTTGCGACTTTTTGTGTTTTATAATATATCTAATAATATAATATAATAATAATAATATAATAATATAATATAATAATAATAATATACGTATAAAGAAAAAAGTCTTTATTTGCCATTGGGCGGTTTAAATTTTTTAAAATAAGTTGTATATTATTTAATTCTTAAGTTAATAATTTTCTTTTTTAATCTGCTAGCATTTCGGAAATGACCATTGGCGAAGAAAAAATGCTGAAAGTAACTTGTCAATATAGGTCTATTTAAAAATTGACAATTAGATATTACAATAAATTCACATCAGAATATTATGTGCTGAATTATTTCCAGACATGGTCGGGTAGGAATACAAGTAAACGACCCACTTGATGAAAAGTGGTGACTTCCCCAGACGGGTTGGTTTGATGCGCCATACCTCTCCTAAGAACATCCAGACTGAAGAAATTCTGTGTTTGCTGTGAAGGTCCTACCGTTTTATTTTTATTTAATGTCCGGAATCTTACGGCGACCTGATATAAAGTGGTTACTGTAAAACTACAGTAAATAAGCAATACTTCCTGTATTGCAAGTGTTTATAAACATAAACACTTGCAATACCGGAAGTATTGCTCGCGCGTCGCCACCTTATTCGTAACCCAATTCACTCGCAGGAATACGACAAGGAGTTCTTATTTAACTAGTAAATAACAGCAAGCTGTGTAGGCAGAGCTGATATTTTTTAAATTTAAAAAATATTTAAATATTTTATTTTTAATTTTTTAATTTTTTTAAAATATATGGAACCCTGTACGACATCTAGCGACGAGTGCTGTTACTTCTTCTGTTGAAGGGAGTGCAGTGCAGACTCTGCACTGCAGAGTGGCTGGCCATACGTTTTCCCATATGTTTTTTTTTCTAATTGGAACGATTTTGGACCGTTCTTCCTCACCAACGAACATTTAAATTTCAAATTAAAGGATACAAAACTACAATATGTTAGCTATTAGTGTGTCGATTTTGGAGTTTCTCACTATTACCGTCTAAACGCTAGCTGGATGACATCAGTCTACCCTAAACGGCAATTTTGAGGGTAATGTGTCTCCGCTGGCTATCGCAGCTCTGCCAACAACACCCGGAATAAAACAAAGTCATGTTCATGCACATAATTGTTGATTCTGTGCGGGAATCGAACCCAAGAGCGTATCGTTAATGTAGCATTGCTAACCTCGCCACCACAGAGTCCATCAAAAATATTTGTTTTCCACCCGATGTAGTATGACATGAAACAAGTGGCTAGACTATAATATTACTATATAGAAGTTTTACTTAATTATAAATAAGTAAACCAGGTGCTCGACGTGCTCGTAACAAAGTTTGGTACGTTGACTTCAAATATCTAGTAAATCCTCGGTATCGAACAAACTTGCGAGTTCAGTGCTCCACATAAAAGACGCTTTCGCAATATTATGATCCAGACGCGACGCGACGTCTACTCGGTGAAGTTAGACTGTAATTTATCAGAACTAATTATGAAGTCATAACTCTTATTTACATATTTAGATATGTTCAAAATAATAACAGATTAAATAATTACTTAACTAAAATTAAATAAATACACAATAAAACTAAACTACATCTAAAATTTTATAAATCTAAAATAAATCTAAAAAGTGTGGCAGCCGCGGCATTGTACCAGCAAAAATGCTGGCAGAACTCTTTGAGTTCTAAGTGATTTGACGAGATATTAAACTAGTATTAAGAGCTCGCCGGTTTTACAAAAGTAATCGCATAATGAAAACGATGTTGTACGTAATTTTTATACACTTTTATAAATATGAAAGTTCATGCGATATTTCGAATCTGACTCGAATTAGATGACGGTTGTTGAGTGATACTTAAAAAAATCGGAAATAACACAAAATTTAACTATCTAAAAACTAAACAATCTTTAAAAATCCATAATCTTGCATAGTTGTGTAGCATATATAGGTGTTTTTAATTTTAGGTCACACTTATGTTTGAATGTAAAGTAAATATAAATTACACATTTAAGATCCCTACCGCAACTAACAAAAGATAAAAAGAAAGAAAAAGAAAAGAAAGATTTGGATAAAACATATCTAAGAACCACCGCTAGAAAACCTGCTTTTAAATAAAAAATACCGCATCCAAATCGGTTTACCCGTTTAAGAGCTACGGTGCCACAGACAGACACACACCCACACATATAGCGGTCATACATATAACACCCCTCTTTTTTGCGTTGGGGGTTAATAAAACGTTTAAGCGTGGGTTGGATCTCACACACTGAACGTCTTGAAACAAGCTTCTTTTTCTTCCTAGCGTGATCCAGTATCCTAAGTCTTCAGTTACATTAGGGAAAACCAGAATTTTCTCAGGTTAAGTTAAGTTAATTTAATTTAAGTTACTTTTCCCACGTTGCTCGCGATGTTTTTCCTTTAGCGTCGAGCAGAACCGAGTGATAATAACAAATATGTGCATAAATCCGAAAACACGAATTTAGTGGTACATGCTCTCATTTTTCCATTTTAAAATATAGAATTTCTGGCAAATATTCCATTAATAACTATAATGTTTAGTTTGATGTCGTTAAAAAGTAGCTGAAACACGTCTGTAACTATGTGCAGGCCAACTTAAGTTGAATATAATTTAGTAGTAGATGGCGCTAGGACAGTTTTACAGCGAGTGAAGACGTGGAAGAATTCGTCGCCACGGCGGCCGGTAGGAAGCGCAGTAGGAAGAGCAGCCGGGAGGTAGTGGGTTCGAACCTCGCTTAGGTGAGGAGGTGATTTTTCCCATTGTAAATTAGAGAATTTAAAGCAAGTTGTGCCACAACCACTTCTAAAACCTATATAAGTCACTCTCGCTATCTTAAACTAATTCTGCAATCACGGCAATTTTTACATATAGGTGACGAATTTTCCAGCTACTTATGTATTGACGGAAGTCACAGCCGTTATCGCCACGGCACCACAGCACACTTGACTAATTGTCCATTATCATGGCACAAAACCTATTTGCGCCCACGAAGTTGTAGCCTGTAGGTACAGGATAGGCTGTATTATCACGTTCGTATAAAAAAATCGGCCAAGTGCGAGTCGGACTCGCGCACGAAGGGTTCCGTACCATTATCAATAAAAACAGCAAAAATATCACGTTTGTTGTATGGGAGCCCCCTTAAATATTTATTTTATTCTATTTTTTAGTATTTGTTGTTATAGCGGCAACAGAAATACATCATCTGTGAAAATTTCAACTGTCTAACTATCACGGTTCAAGAGATACAGCCTGGTGACAGACGGACGGACGGACGGACGGACGGACGGACGGACGGACGGACGGACGGACAGCGGAGCCTCAGTAATAGGGTTCCGTTTTACCCTTTGGGTACGGAACCCTAAAAAGCGGCAGTTCGTGAATCGTATTGCCCCGATAATACTAACAAAAGGTTATTAACCTTTCATTTCTTTACCAAAAAACTGTTCCATATAGAAAAGTTGCAAAACTATTCACTCAGTTCTATTGCCTCCGTCCTATATAATTGAGGCCATCGGCAGATATTCGACGAAAACATGAAAACAATATCATAAAATCTGTTTACAACCTTCGTCATCAATATTAGCCTACCTGTGGCATGTTGGACACTCACCCCTATGCCTCTGTGTCTATTATAATTGGTACAAGCACTGCAAATATATCAACAGTAACTTCAGATACAATCAGCACCTGTGAAAAATATGTTTTTTAATGAATTTCGATTTCTCATTTTGGTCATCCAATTTTAACGCTAATCTTGTTTAGCGACTTTTGGTTTCCTATGCGGATGACGACAGATATCCCATCTGACGTAATGTTAAGCTAAAAATATCCCAGAATAATAACTACAAGAACCCCCAAACTATTTTATCTGATCAAAACGGAAAAGTAAAATTTTTAAGCTTCACTTTTTTCTGTCTGACAAATTACACAGCGTCATGTGCCGAAGCTTGTGTTATAAGTACGAGTACTAAACAACTGATAAACATACGTAAATACATTTTTTTTTTGTAAATACAGTCACACGATACATAGAAAACACCTGGACCAAGACAAACATTCATGCACACAAATGTTTGTTCTGTGTTCTGTCGATCCTACGAGCATTATCACTGCACCACCGATTTCGTCTAAATCTAATAATTATAACTTTAAATAATACGAGTAGTTTTTGGTGACTTTTGTACGTGGTAAACTTGATTGTTGCTTGTTCGTATTGAATCGGCTCCTTTATAAAGTTTATTTACTGGTCAAATGAACACCAGATAAATCAGTTGGCGTGTTCAATGAAATGTGTGATGGACCTGAAGACTGATTTATTGCATCAGCTAAGTTTATAGCTTTCGGCCGACTGTCTGCGAAGGCAATTAAGTAGTGACAAATACTGGGTTATTGGAATGTTGTAAAAGAAGGTAGGTTGAAATTGAAACAGTTGTAATGTCGACTGGCCGGTTACAATATTTGAATATGACAGTGGTGTCAAGTTCTTTGTTCTTCTATTATTGAGAAAAATAATCTTTTATTTTTGTGTCATCTCAATATTTTAATAATATAAAATAAATCTATTTTATGTTTCAAATGTGTGTTAACTACAGTTAAACTTACGCCACTACTCTGCTACTCCTGCTACTCCATCATGGAAACCCTGCATCGTTTGTGTTTTCAAAAAGGAGTGGGATCACATTTAGAAAAATGTTTTTTTTCATACCACTAAGGTGATACAGTGTGAATACTTACCGTGAACAATTACCGTAGCCTATTAATATTGGTATCACCGGGGGCATTATTCGTAGGTTGCCAACCTTTAGGCCCTGACCGCACTGCGATATTTTACCGCGATGTTTTTTTCGCACGTCTGTAACACATTGAAACTTATGGAAAAAAAAACCTTTTCTTTATCGAGCGAGTTTTTTACCGCCAGTGCGGCTACTTCCAAAAAAAAAAAAATAGTCCCCAGTTTAATAAATAGTAAATTATGTATTAAAACATAAAATTGAATTATTTTATCCATTTAATACGCCATTGTCGTAAATAAACATACAAAGGAGGTATCCCTGGCACTTTGATACCAAGGTACATTACAAAGTCTGTTTGCCTACGTAATCGTAAATGAGATAGTTCTCTCAACTTCAAGTACCTACGGTATTCACCTCTTGACTGTTCACTAACCAATGAAAACGTCGCGGTATTTGCTTGAGCGAGTGGGTAGAATTTATGTTTGAACAGTCATGTACCTAACGATTTCATACGGGGAGATAAGTAATTTTCATTAATTACGGTATAATTTATCAATGCGTACGTAATTGAGATATTTATTATGAAAATGTCGAATATAAATGTTGATAAACTACCGTTCCTAATACCTAGCAATTATCTATAGGGTTGTATTCCAGCGATTGTTTGAGGTCAGCAGGAAGCGCCCAGGTAGCGGTATGGCACGCGATGGTACTCTGTATTTGGAAGCATTATAAATGCTTTATTTCAGGAAGGCTTCCGTTATATGATTTGTCATTCGAATCATGTAAAAATAGGCAAAGGCTGTAGTCTCTTCCACAAAAACAAATATTAGGAATCATTCTAGTCACGAAGGTATAATTACGAATTCCTTGAACAACTGAAATATTATTGCTGAAAAATCGGAAAAATCTTTATCATAAGAAATAACTACTTTGTTTTGCTTTTGTTTTTTGGGATGCCAGCGATTGCAGGCGAGTTCGAAATAATGTTAAGATAAGAAAAGGCGTGCTCCGTTGTGTCAGACGTATATTAAGAATGCAGGAGGAATGCTGATGAAATAGCTTTTAATACGAAAGTATATGAATGTAGGAAAATCTGAGTCGTTCTAGATGATCCTTAACTTTCATTCGTTCCTATATTCATCCGCTTGGTCGTACGAGTATTATATCAGAAAACATAAGAAATCAGTGTTCTTTAATACAACCCGACCGACGAGAGTGCTAAAAAAACTATGAATGTTAAAGAAGCGAGTGAGGTTTGTAAGGACCGAATTACCTAGCGCTCAGTTCTCTGTACCTACGCCGCAAGAGACTTGGAGTGAAGTATACGCAAATAAAAATAAAAGACGAAAGAAGGTTACTTAAAACAAACTTAAGTACTCGTAACTATAATTTAATTAATAGGTCGTAGAGGCACAGTACTTGTCAGATTTCGCTTTATTAAGTTAAAATTTATTTCTTGATCCACCGATCACTATAAAACTTGGTGTTTGTCCTTTGTTACAAAAGTTGTAGCACCTAAATGAATAACTAGAAAAGCAAACAATAAATTATTTTTTACTTGAAAAGATCCGAAAATGGAGTGTAATGTTTTCAGTTGTTAGTAAGTTTTTCATTTCACCATAACTACTAATCGCTTTAACTAATTCAGATGTATGAGCTCTTATTAAAATCCCTATATTATCCTGGGTAGGACAGTCTATGCGACGACAAAATTAAAACAATATGGCGGATGACGTAATCCACATAATATATTGTGCAGACTGAAAAAGAAATCTTTGATGCCTGTCGAGTGTGGTATTAAAATATAAGGTTTTGAAAGCTGATTTAAAAATAAATATAATAGTTAAACATATATGTTTAAAGCTACTTTTTGCATATGAATGAAGAGGCATGCTCCATTGGTTCGGATATGTAGAAAATGCACGAAGAAAGAATTACGAAACAGATATACAACGCAAAAGTAGAAGGACGTAGGAGCCGAGGAAGACCAATACTTACCTACCATTGAACGTGTTTTATCAGAAGGTGATGTCAGGCGCCTTAAATACCGGCGAGCGTGCATAAGAAGAGCAACGAATGTTTAAGAAGCGAGTGAGGTTTGTAAGGATCGAGTCATGTGGTGCTCGGTTCTTTCTGTCTAAAGAAAAAAATTATTTATTTACCATTAGACCCTTACGAGAACGTAGACACGTGTTACATTCTTTAAATTAGATCATATTGTATGTTATTAATAATTATCAGCATTTCGAAAATGACCATTGGCGAAGAAGAAATGCCAAAAGAAACTTGCCAATATGGATCTTTTTTCATCATCAATATACTACTCTGTGTAAAAAGTATCGGGAATATGTCAATAAAAAGACCCGCGTAAAAGAGGTCGTTCTAATTTTTTTACTGCATGTTGGTAGCACTGTACTGATTTAGCGCGCAAAATTTGAGCGGGATCTGTCATTTAATTTGTTTTAAACTACACTTTTTGTTGGTCATAGTTTTGAGTCCTCGGCGATTTTTACAATGGAAAATATTGTTGAACAAAGAGTGTGCCTTAAATTTTGTGTTTCAAATGATATTTCATGTGGTGAATCACTAAAAATGTTGCGAAATACCTACGGCGAATCGTGTATATCGAAAACAAGGGCTTATGAATGGTATAAGGCTTTTAAAGAAGGCCGAGAAGTAGTAGTAGACTTGCCTCGTTCTGGTAGACCTTCAACCGCTACGACCAGAGAAAACATCGACAGAATCAAGAAGCTAGTGCTCGAAAATCGACGTATGAGTCTGAGAGAGTTGGCTAGTGAGGTGAACATATCTTTTAAGTCCGTCCACAACATTCTCATTGACATTTTAGGCATGAAACGCGTCGCCGCTCGACTAGTTCCAAAAGAGCTCAATTTTGTTCAAAAAGCGCAGCGAAAGCATGTCGCTGAAGACATGGTTTCCCGAGCTTCTACGGATCCGACCTTTATGAAACGTATAATAACTGGCGACGAGACATGGGTTTATGAGTACGACATGCAAACAAGCCAACAGTCTTCAGAATGGCGTCTCGAAAACGAGCCGAAACCCAAAAAACCGCGGCAAAGTCGCTCCAAAATCAAGGTGATGCTGACAGTTTTTTTTGACTACCGTGGTGTGGTTCACTCCGAATTCCTTCCAGAGGGAGAAACAGTGAATAAAGAATATTATTTAGGCGTCATGAAGCGTTTGCGTGAGAGTATCCGCCGAAAACGTCCAGATTTGTGGCAACACAACTCATGGATGCTGCACCATGATAATGCACCATCACACACAGCCATTATAGTGAAAGAGTTTTTAGCGAAAAATTCAACAAAAGTTCTCGACCAAGCACCGTATTCACCTGATATGGCTCCGTCTGACTTTTTTTTATTTCCCAAGTTAAAATTACCACTTCGAGGAAAACGTTTTGAGTCGATAGAAGCCATAAAAGAAAATTCGCTGAATGAGCTAAAGGCCATACCGCAAATAGCCTATGAAAAATGTATGGAAGACTGGGTGAAGCGGTGGAGATGTTGTATTGCAAGCGATGGGGCCTACTTTGAAGGCGATAAAATAAATTTAGATGAATAATTTGTATTTTTTGTTTTATTGACAAATTCCCGATACTTAGTACACAGAATGTATATTACAATAAATATATGTGAGCGTACATATTATGATATAAAGTGGTACAATTAAAGATATATTAATACATGTGCTGAATCATTTCCAAACATCTCTGTCAGTTAGATATTCATCGATTCTGTAATAACCCTTCTTACACAGAGTATTTTTGATGTACCTGTTGAACATATTGTCAGGCAAGGACGGAACTTTTTCAGGTAATTTATTATAGAATCGAATACAATTTACAATAAAAAATCTACTAGTCTTAGCAAGCTGATGTACTGGCATATGCAATCTATTCCAGGATCTAAGATTTTCACGGAATTTTGAAAGTGACTATATGTTTTTACGAGCATACATTATGTTCTCATAAATATACTGAGAGGTAACCGTGAGGATATTTATTTCTTTGAATATTTATCTAAGTGATTCCCTGGAGCCCATGTTATAAATAGAGTGGATGGTTCTCTTTTGTAATATAAAAATAGTTTCAATACCAGCCGCTTTTCCCCACAACTGTATACCATACGACATAATACTGTGAAAGTAGCTGAAATAGACAAAACGCGCAGTAGCCACATCTGTGAATTGTCTAATTCTCCTAAATGCATATGCCGCAGAGCTGAGCTTACTGGCCAGTATTTTATGTGGGGGCCCCACTGCAATCTGGAGTCTATTGTAATTTCGAGAAATACAGTATCATTAATAAATTATAGTACATTATTGCCAATAAGAACTACTGTATTGGCAGAAGCCACATTTAATAGACAAAATTTTATACATTTGGTTTTAGTTGAATTTAATAAAAGATTATTACGAGTACATATGAACCAATTTAGAATGGTATCCAATATAGAATACTATTAACCATGCCAATATTTTAGCACCGGCGAGTAACATTAAAAATTAAAGAAGTATCATCAGCAACTAGTAGTATATCAGCTATTTTCTGGACCATGTAAGGCAGATCTATTACATATACTAAAAATAAAAAGGGACCCAGTGTTGAGCCCTGGGGCATTCCAATATTAACATTGCAGCCTTTAGATTTGACCTCATTTATATCAACAACCATATAGATAGGTACTAACTAAAACTATTTGAAGCAGATAATAAATTAAATATAAAATATATATTTAATTCCTCTAGAACGCAAGTTAAAACGAGAGCCTTTTATTTTCTTTGGTTTAATACCATTTGGATAGAATTTACGTACGGGCAAGGTGCGATAAATAATAAAAATATCTAATACGACCGTGGGTGGCTATGAATGCCACACGGCTTCGCTTGGAGCGCATGTTATGAGGCTATTTAACAGGAAATGTGATGAAAAATACGTTTATGTTGCGTTGTGGTGTGAATAAAGCGTTAATAATAATAGTTTTGCCATATAAATTGTAATGTTTCGTTATAAAGCAGTTCGAACATTAAATATTTCATAAGTTTTAGGGCATAAACACGCGAAATTACGATTATGGAAACCGACGAATGGAACCTATCAAATTTACTGCAACGTTAAGGTAATAAATTACCATGGGCGCTACGATGCTACGCCGTAGAACGGCTACGAGTTCTACAAAATTCAGTAGCGCTTAGTCTACGGATTTGTGTAATGGCTCCTTGCCGTAATAACTTTAGCTTTCCTGTGGTCAACTTTATTAGTTTTGTAAAGGTAGGGCCGCATTTCACAGAAAATGTGCTGCGGCGAATTTTGTGATAAATAATCACAAGATTAAAATGTAATTAGGAACCGCGTATAGATAACAATTTTTGTTTTTAGTTTTAGTTAGTAGTCTATCATATAACTGTATTACATACCCAGTCAAATTCGTTCTGAATATAGAGCTAACCGTAAGGTAGACTTAAGAGAGAAGGGGGAATGAAGAGGCCGGGCGCTTTGTACTCGTAAATCCCTCTATCTTACTGAAAAGCGCGGCCAAACAACAACTCCTTCAGGGTTGTGGTAACGAGAATTGTTTGTAAAGTAATTAATGAATAGCTTTCATGTATTAAATTAATATGTTAATTAATTAAGCAAAATAATTGATTAAAAAATATGAAAGAATATATAATTTGAACAGACCTCTGATCCAGGACAGGATTCGTGTAAAGCAGGAAGTATTTGAATTGATTTTGAAATTTTGCCAATAAATTAACAGGGTTCCACAATGTAGCCCCATATGACGAAAATGTAAAAAACTAATTAGAATTTTCTAGAATATCATAATTTCTCTTTTGCACCCGTAACCCGGTATGACCGTATGAAAGAAAGGACAACTGATGATGGTATTTTGACGCTAGGTCCTTGGTCTCTATTAGAATAGACATGTACTTTATGTACGTTGTTTTTTTAGACTGGAAGAGAAAGGATGAAGAGAAAGTAGAATCTGAATTACTAGTATATAAGTTGGATAACCCAGGAAGGTAAAAGATAGAAAAACTTAAAAAGGGTGAAAGAATATTAGTGCAACAAATATTAAGACTCCATAGAATACGTAGTGATCATTCACCTGAAGATTTTGGAACTAATCTTATGCCACCTTAACATCGAAAGAACGCTGTTTCTAGGGTTTACTAATATCAAATATAGTTCCGTTAGCGTCAACCTGCAAACAGGTTACTTTATGCTTAACCAATTTTTATTAATTTTAATTGTATTAATTAGTTATACAATTAAAATGAATAATGTATTATTAATTAAATAATTTGGCTTCAGTGAAAATGACGTAGTCATTGGAATAGTTTTATGAAATTCGTTTAATTCTTTACTTTAGACTACAATTTTCAGTGCCTTATCTTAGCTTGGCAACATGTACGTTGATTTTTTTGAGACAATGAGGCCACTTTAGTGTATAAAAAACAACAACAAAACGTTTTTTTTGCGGTACCAGGGGCATCATCGAACTTGTCAAACCTCTTGAGAAAACTTCGACAGGGAGTTCATTCTACAAGTTCGAGGAAGACAAGAACTGTACTGAAACCGCACATTACACGATCATTCGTACCAACATGATTTTTGCAATTCTGGTTTTTTTTCAAAATTGCTAGGATCAGCATCTGAAAGTTAAACGAAGATTTTCTAATGCGGCTATTGTATACTCCGGAAAAAAAAGATTTAGGCTTTACATATATACTTCGTTTTTATAATGATGAAAAATTGAATCATCAGTTCTCCATTGGTTACCTTCATGATATTATGCAAATGTTAAGTTTGTGGAACTTGTGAAAAAAATGTTTCTATCTATCTATAACTTCACGCCAAATCCCTTGCGGGGTAGGCAGAGAGAACCGAGCGCCACGTTACTCGATCCTTACATATCTCACTCGCTTCTTTAACATTAATTGCTCTTCTCATGCACGCCCGCCGGTTTCTAGGGCTCCTGACATCACCTTCTGATAGAACACGACCAATTTGGTCATGGTAGGTAAGTCTTGGCCTTCCTCGGCTCCTACATCCTTCCACTTTTGCATTGTATATCTGCTTCGTCATTCTTTCATCTTGCATCCTTCTACATGTCCGAACCATCGGAGCATGCCTCTTCTTATTTTAACACCGACGCTCTCTTTCAGACCAACTCTGTTTCTAACATCATCATTGCGAATACGGTCTACAAGCCTTACGCCACAAATTTTGCGTAGCGCTCGTATTTCGACCGCGTTTATTCTACTTTCATGCTCTTTCTGCCATACCCAGCTCTCGCTTCCATAAGTTAGCGTTGGGACCAACACTGCATTGTGTATAGCGAGTTGTGCCTTCTGGCTCAGGATTTTACTGCCAAGAAGTTTTCCCAACGCTCCATTCACACTATTCCCAGCACTCACTCGTCTTTCCACATCTGCGGTGTACCTTCCATCCCTGCTGAAAGCGCATCCAAGATATACAAACTCATCCACTTGTTCCAATACTTCATCATCAATCGTAATCCTTACATTAGTTCTGGATTCTTCTCTTTCAAATACCATTACCTTTGTTTTCTTCGCATTCAGTAGTAAGCCTTTCTCCATACTTCTTTCATCGTTGTGACCAGTGTTTGCAGTTCAGATGGTGTATCTGCTAATAGCACGGCATCGTCTGCATACAGCAGACAGTTCACCACTAGGTCACCCATGCGCAATCCCACATTCGTTGACCTTATTCTCTGAAGACAACTATCGAGATACAGGATAAACAGCCTAGCAGATAGCATGCAACCCTGTTTGACACCAATTCTGACATCAAACCAGGGTGACATGCCACCATCTGCGATCATCATGCGAAAAAAATGTTTGACATTAATATTACAACAATAGTACTGCAATGAACACACAACAAAAAATGTGTATACTTTAATATTCCTACAAACAAAGTAAATCAAATTCTATGGCGTACTTCCCATTAAACTACTCGTACTATCATGAAATTTGGCAGGTAGAGAGGTGTACAGTACTAGAAAAGGAAACGCCGAAAGTCGTTACTTGTCAAAAAAGTGCAGGTCGTTTCTCCCGTTATGCCGCATTCAACGATATTATCCGTCGGACCCTCGCCCCTGTCAACGTTCCAGCTATTCTGGAACCCACCGGACTCGCCAGGGACGATGGTAAGCGACCCGATGGGATGTCGTTGATTCCATGGAAGATGGGGAGGGGTTTAGTGTGGGACGCAACTTCCGTTGACACACTGGCCTCTTGTCATCTCCATCGCACTACCATCAAGGCAGGCGGGGCGGCCAGGCGGCCGAACATTTAAAAATAAATAAATATAAGGGTCTTGTCTCCTACTGCAACTTTGTTCCTTTCGGAGTATAGACCCCTGGTTCGTGAGATCCAGGTCGCTTTTTAAAGAACTAGCGAGACGTCTGATCGACGTCACTGGCAATCAAAGAGCTGGTAGCTTTTTCGCTCAGCACATTAGTATCAAAGTATCAAATTTAGAAGAAGATTCGTAGAACTCACAACTAATTATGAATTAAAAGTAAAATTCAGAAATTGATACCAAGAGTTCTGGCTCCAAAAATCAAAATCAGCTCTCCATCCTGGATTGTGGGAAATAGTACAGAAATTTTTAATTACGTTTCCTTCATCATATATGGCTGAGCTTGGGTTCAGTGCTGTAGCTAATTTACTGTGTAAGAACAGGAATAGCTTACAGATCGCTGAGCGTGGTGATTTGCGACTGATGTTAACTAAATTGAAATCCGACATTAACAAATTGTTAAAACTCTTCCATCTCATTGATGTTACTTATTGATTTTTTTTTTTTTTTATTATATTTTATTTACACATTTTTATTAATTGTCTTGTCTTTGCCGTTGTGCAGTGTCCCTTTGTATGGTCTTTGTCTGAATTAAATGTTTTTATTATGTATGTATATCTTCACGCCAGGTCCCTTGCGGGGTAGGCAGAGAGAACCGATGTTTTTATATAATATATCTTTTTGTATTTGTAATTAATAATCACGACCCTCTGCCACGACCACGAGGAGCACGATTAGAGAGAGAGAGAGAGAGAATTAGTTTTTAATTTGTGATTATTAACACATGATAGACAGACATATAAAATTGGTATAATTAACTAATATGTAAAAGGGGGCGGTGGAAATTTTTTTTCTTGTAAAGGCGGCGGTAATCCGTAAAAGGTTGGGAACCTATGTCTAAACCAAGCCCTTTTTTGACGCATCAGAAGGTATATCAATTAAGTAGAATCATCCACATCAAGTCGTACTCACCTTACTCCTAGGATACGGGTCGCCTTTTAATCGAATGGGTTCACTGTTTACAGTGCCACGCTGTTCAATTGCTGAGGACAGTATTTTTCAAGGTTACTGACAGAGCTGTACTCGAAATTTCTCGATGTGTTTTGTGAGATATTTTAAATAAATCACACTCCATAGTATATGGCTGTGAATTGAGGTTGGGTTGCATTTCAAACCTGTAAGTTATTGGGCATCTGTTTGTGGATCAGAGTCTGCATTAGTCTTTTTTTAGTTTGTCTGCGCATAGTAATGCATTTTATAGCTATTCATTTTTCGTTAAATAGCTTTAAATATAGTATAACTAATATTTCAATAATGACGAAACAGATATACAATGCGAAAGTGGAAGGATGTAGCAGCTGAGGAAGACCAAGACTAACCTACCATGACCAAATTGGTCGTGTTTTATCAGACGGTGATGTCAGGAGCCTTAGGAACCGGCGAGCGTGCATGAAAAGAGCTATGAATGTTAAACAAGCGAGTGAAGTGTGTAAGGACCGCTTCTTATGGCGCTCGGTTCTCTCTGCCTACACCGCAAGGGACCTGGCGTGAAAATATATACACAACTAATATTTTCAAGTAGTTCAGATAATTATGATCAACATCGATATGCATTAGAATGTCCCTATAATTGAACATCTCAGACGTTTTTAAAAATTGAAAAATACCTTAGAAACATTGTTGCGTGTTTGGAATAAAATAACATAGATTAAGCTATCTTTGTTATTTCCACGATGTTTATAATACAAAATACTAACAAAGAAAAGTCCGCAAACTTGAACAACGCTTCGAATTCGCTAACAATAATGGAATTCACAAAAGGTTTAAAAGGTAGTGGGCACTTTAAAATATTCATACCGTATCTAAGATCGTAAGGGTGTATTCAGAGTATGTCGCTCTTTGTAAGTCCCAAGGTTGACTGCAAATTTAAACATTGCTCGACAAAACAATGGACAGCATACTAGTTGTCATGGTAACCGGTGTAATAACAAAATTAGGCAAATAAAGCGTGTCGCGCCGAATTTGACCTGCGACCTCGCTCGGCGCGACTGGCGCGAGTACCATATTATTTGAACCCTTCAAACAAACAACGGATGCGTGGAAAATGTGATTATACGTAGACATAGGGGTTTGGACAAATGACTTGGTAATCCAAAAAGTTGATTGATTGTTGATATAAAGTTTTCGTGATGTGTTCGGCTACAATCTATGAATAATAAGCACAATCAACGCTATAATTTAGAATCATTTTGAAACACATACTTTCTTTTGATGGACGGTTTCAATATCCACAAGTACCATAGTAAAAATTAATAGTGATTTTTTTTTAGTATGGGACCAGCAGACTTATGTTTAAACGAAACCGGTTAAGAGCAAGTTGAACTTGCACGTCGATAGTTCCGTAAAATTCTTGGACCGCATAAATATATTTTTAATGAATTATCAAAACTCTGCTTATTAGACATGCCATTTTATTTTTATTTATCTTTATCCATATTTCATTACTTAATACAAACGTGATCCAAACTTGACCCAAAGACTGTATTGGACGGCATGACTTTCACAACTGTGATAATTGTAGTATTTTCATTTTACGATAGCCAAAGATAACGTATAGGGTCTATTATTAGTATTAATGATTTTAATTAAATTAAAAAAAACTAAAATCTACCTACAGTAAAAGCAAAGAATACGCCCGTGAAAAGTGAAATATTTCTAATGTAAAAAACAAAACGCAAAGGTATTATTGTGATATAATAATATATTAGATTCTTGGTAACTATTGATATTTTGATGATACCTAAAGGGTGAACGCTACACTTGCTGCACTCTGCTATTTAATATCCTGGGTGGGCGAAGCTGCGGGTAACAGCTAGTTTGGATATTTTCTTCTTTGGTGAAATCCCTTCTCAGAAGTAATTACTATCTTCATTCTAGCGTTATCTCGTTTCCTAATCCACTAGGACTGGCGGAGTTCGCTACCTAAGCCTAAGGATTTAACGAAGATACTGATTTTTACATACAGCGACTGCCGTCAGACCTCCACAACCTAGAGGGAAAATCAGATCTTTAGGCAAAGTTGTCACGATGTTTTCCTTCATCACCGAGTAATAATTAATTAATTAAATTACAAAATTAATTAAATAAGTACATGAATCAGAAAACACGAATTTACTGGCACATACTTACGCGAGGATTCAAACCGGAAGCTAGTTGACCAATAGGTCGGTCCTTTATCCATTGTTTCATTGCTCACCCAGGAAATACCTCTATAGCAGAAGTAAATTATAGATGACGAGTTCGGTGACGCAATGGTTAGTAACGCTACTTTGACACCAACGCTCGTGGTTTCGATTCCCACACAGGACAAACATTTGTGTGCATGAACATGTCTGTTTGTCTTGGTCTGGGTTTTTGTTAAAAGATGTAGGGCGCAACAAAGCAACCCGTCTGTGGAAGTACCTCCACCTCACAGAGAACAGTAGCCAAATAACAACACCTCTGAGGGTTGTTGTATTCCTGTGTGTGAGTGAGGTCACCAGTAAGCTCCTAAGGAGTTGCTGTGTTAGCTGAGGTTATATCGCGCGAGTGAGACAATGTTTTGCAAGCTGTCATGGACTACGATAACCGCTTTACATCAGGTGCGTCATATGTTCCAACGTTAAATAAAAAAAAAGATTTTTTTGGATAACGATGGGCTACTAATTTATGTCTGACTTCCATTTTATAGAATACTCTTCCGCATTACTTATTACAACTCCTATCAAATTATTATACAACCATGAGAAGCAAACTAGCATACCATCGACCTTATATACGGTGGTTACCGTAGAATGAGGTACAAAAACTACCTCACGCACGTTGCCGTTGCTAACACAGTAACTCCTCATGAGCTTACTGGTAACCTCACTCGTAGGAACTCAACAACTGTTGGAAAAATTGTGTAAAAGTGCTATTTATTTGACTTATCAGTGTGGTACCCATTCGAAGTAAATTGCCGGTGATTTTGTTAAGGTTACTTTACCGTAGTGGTTTAAAATCGAGACAGTCATTTTACAATCGATACTGAAGTCATTATACTGTTGAAATGTTTATTCCCTGTCACACGCAAAGTTGACGATCTTATCTGTAATGGCACATTGGCCCAGTATAGGTCCAAAGAGCCATTACAGAACCGAATTACACCATAATTCCCGAGTATATAAACTGTACTGTCCACTCGTTTTCATATTTACGTGTTTACTCAGATTTGTGCAGTTATGTCAGCGAATATGCACTATATTACTCTCTGCATAAACCTGGCATGAAGATATACATACATAAGATATGGTAAAGATGGTATCCTGGTATGAAGATATGTATGTTTATCTTCATGCCAGGTTTATGAAGAGAGAATCGAGTGCCATAAGACGCAATCCTTGCTTGCACACCTCACTCGCTTCTTTTATTATTCATAGTTCTTTTCATGCACGTTCCAAGGGCTCCTGACGTCACCTTCTGGTAAAACACGACCATGTTGGTCATGGTAGGCGAGTTATGGTCTTCCTCGGACACTACGTCGCATTGTATATCTGTCCTAACCCGAACTAATGTTCCTTGTACTCGTAATTATAAAGCTTGCAAATCATATCCTACTAATATTATAAATGCGAAAGTTTGTATGTATGGATGGATGTTTGTTGCTCTTTCACGCTTAAACGGCTGAACGGATTTGAATGAAATTTGGCACGTAGATAGAGTATGATCTGGATTAACACATAGGCTACGTTATTTGACTCCACGCGGGCGGAGCCGTGGGCAGCAGCTAGTATAATCATATATGTATACTGTTGCGTCACTGGTAAATGACCCACAGAGGAGTGATAGCCCAGTAGACAAAATTCAAGAGTAGGTATGATAAGGAATACAAATGGAGATGTAATTAAGGATAGTACACATAGAAAATTTAAAGGAATGACAGGGATATTTTGAAAGTCTATCTGAACGAGGCAGAAACGAAAGAAATAAAAACGAAGATGTGAATGAGAATTTTAACTGTGAAAATGACATTAGCGTTGAAGAGATAATGAATGCAATAATGAGAATGAAAATATGTAAAGCTGGATGATATGATAGATATCTGCCGAAATGCTCAAAGCGGGTGGAGGAATCATAGCAGGCCTGCTGTACCTTATATTCAACCTGTGCTGGCGTTCCGGCCGTGTACCAGGCGACGGGGTAAAAACCGTGATTGCTAATAGCACGGCATCGTCTGCATACAGCAGACAGTTCACCACTAGGTTACCCATGCGCAATCCCACATTCGTTGACCTTATCTCTGCAGACAACTATCGAGATACAGGATAAACAGCCTAGCAGATAGCATGCAACCCTGTTTGACACCAATTCTGACATCAAACCAGGGTGACATGCCACCATCTATCCGCACACATGCTGAGCAATCCTTGTAAGTGGACTGCACAGCACGGAGCAGTGAACCGTCAATCCCATATCTCGGCAATATGTCCCACAGTTCCTTTCGCACAACCCTATCAAAGGCTTTCTCAAGATCCACAAAACCGCAGAAAACCTTCTGGTCTATGGCCCGATGCTTCTCTACGATATTGCGGAGCGAGAAAACTTGATCAGTACATCCCGTTCCATTTCGGAAACCTCCTTGTGCGTCCCACAGCATTTCATCGGATTTCACCCTCATTCTCCTTTCAATCACCTTTCCATATACTTTTGCTGCTAAGCTGATCAAACTGATGGCCCTATAGCTGGCTCAGTCCATGCGTGACCCCTTTTGCCTTGCCTCTTGCCTTTATACAAGGGCACGATGACTGCGCGTCTCCAGTCCATTGGGACCCTTCCAGTTCTCCAGCATAGATTGCATAAGTACCAGAAGGCGTCCCGGACGTAAGTGCCACCTAATTTGATCATCTCAGCTGTGATCAGATCAATTCCCGCTGATTTTCCATTTTTCAAGCTTCGTATCGACCATTCGATCTCATCCATAGTTATGCCTTTGTCGGACGCCGTCAACGTGGAGTAAGCATCCGACTCACTCTCATTGTCAGCGTCCGAGGCATACTCATACATTTCTTCAAAATATTCACTCCACCGTACATAATACACACTTCCTGAGTGTTCGCAAGAATGACACCAGCTTTAGACTTTATCTTATCCATTCTGGATGCCGACGAACCACTCCGAGACTTCTTTACCTCTCTCCAAAAGAGTTTGGTATTTGCCTTGAAGTTTTTCGTCAGCCTCTCTTCCTCATTCATAATTTGTCTTTCACGCTTCTCTTTCACTAAAGCCTTGGTTTCATTCTTGCATAGACGGTACATTTCTTTCTTCTTTTCTCTCATATTTTCATTTAAGGGCAAAGATGATACGTAATCCAGCCACGCTTTCCTCTTTCTTGCTACGGAGGATTCAACCTCCGCATCCCACCAGGCATCTCCTTTCGCTGTATTACGTCTCTTTGCGCATCCACAAGCTTCTTTTGCACTATCCACCATACTTTCTTTCAAAACTTTCCAACAATCATCCACATCTGAGTCGGAGAGGCTTGCATTTGCAAGTCTCTCACTTACTAGATGCACATACATTCTCCTTACACTTTCATCTTGCAATTTTTCGCTCATTATCCTTTCATGATCTCCGAAAGGGATACGCACTCGCCAGTGCCTCCACTTCCTAAAAATGCCCACAAACCGGCTTACCACCAGGTTGTGGTCCGTCTCAAGAGTGGGGCCTCTAAAGGCTCTTGTATCCATTAGAACATTTCGGAGACGTCTATCTATTAAAATCAAATCAATCATACTTTTTTGGTCATTCCTTCTCCATGTATACGTGTGAATATCCTTATGATGAAATAAAGTATTCGACACGAGGAGGTTTCGTTCCATACATAAATCTAGTATTGACTTACCTGCTTCGTTCACTCTCTTATCTCCATACGAACCAAGAACAGCTTCATAGCTGTATTGCTTGTATCCAACCCATCCATTCAAATCTCCACACATAATCACTCTTTCATTCCCTTCAGCTAAGTCCAGAACATCCCTCACAGACTCCCAAAATTTCTCCAGTTCTTGAGCACACGCTGAGCTTACGGGAGCGTATGCTGCAATCAGAAATACTCGCGTGATGCCCAGTTTAATACGAACCCAGAGAAGTCTAGGCTCTACCAAACAGTAATCTCTTACACCAGTGGCTAAGCGAGAGGAGAGTACGACACCTACACCATCACTGGCATGATCGTCCCGGTCTACCCCAGACCATAGGGCCATCATCCCACCGGGCAGATCATCGGTGTCGCTCTCCTTGCGCTTAGTCTCTGTCACACACAAAGCATCCAAACATCTATCATTCATTACGTCTATCAGTTCATTCGTCTTATCATTCAATCCACCTCTCACATTCCACGTGCCTATGCGGCACTCGGCTCCCCTCGTCCCGCCGGAATTGGCGTTGCGTGGTGGGTGGCGCCCCCCGCCGCCGCGTGCAGCTAAATTCGCATCGACGGGGGCGGATCGGTGCGCGTCGCCTACGGGGGACGCCCTAATCCGTACGTCGGTGCGCTCTTGGTCCAGAATTGCAATCGACTGATTGGCAGGGGTCGCGAACGAGCACGCTTCTGGCACATGACTCCCTATACAAATTTCTATATGTACTATCCTTAATTATATCTTCATTTGAATTCCTTATCATACCTACTCTCGAATGTCCAGATTTTCTTCGGGCTGTTCTGACTAAATGCCAGTATAACTTGATATTGGCCCGAAAATTACTGGAGAATTATTATCATAATGTCAATAATCACTAAAAAAAATCGGCCAAGTGCGAGTCGGACTCGCACATGAAGGGTTCCGTACCATTATCAATAAAAAAGGCAAAAAAATCACGTTTGTTGTATGGGAGCCCCCTTAAATATTTATTTTATTCTATTTTTTAGTATTTGTTGTTATAGCGGCAATAGAAATACATCGTCTGTGAAAATTTCAACTGTCTAACTATCATGGTTCATGAGATACAGCCTGGTGACAGACGGACGGACGGACGGACGGACGGACGGACAGCGGAGCCTCAGTAATAGGGTTCCGTTTTTACCCTTTGGGTACGGAACCCTAACAAGACACGCAAAGCCACAGATAACAAGCTAATATCAATAATAAGGAAATAATACTGTGTAGCATTTGTAAAACTATTAATGAAATAAATTATGTATGTAGGTATATCTTCATGCCAGGTTTAGGAAGAGAGAATCGAGCGCCATAAGACACAATCCTTATACACCTCATTAGTAATTCATTGTTCTTCCTTAAATTCTCAATCTATGCTTAATATGTAATTAGTCACATTACTGCCGTAAACAAATTATATATTGCATCCGGAAAGCTATGTGAAAGGAAACGAGTTGATAATGGCAATAATATTTTTGTGCTACTAATTTAATGTAACACACAAGTGCATGCATGACTCGTAATAGTTACCTTGCCTCTCAACTTCATTGTGGTATTTTTGTTTCTTGTCGTATAACATATCAAATTATCGTCACGTTGATTCAAGTCTAAGTTTTCATTCAAAAATCGTACATAGTATGTGGTATTTTGATAGTCATCGAATGTCATTGCCGCCGAAAGCTTTCAGGTTATTTTATTAAGCAGTACAACCTTGCCCGACAACAATGTCGGTACAGTTTATTGCTGTGTACAACAAGCCTGGGTTATAGCAAAAATGCTTTGTTATTTCCCCCCATGAAAGCCGTGCCAGTTAATGACTCGTTTAATAAGCGGTAGGTACGAATAGTTTGATAGGTATTCTAATTTCAAATCACAGCTGAAATTTTGTCACAGTAGAATATAAACAGTTGACGAGCTTACACGGCAAAGTTGTAAAAGTTTTGAACATATCGTGTCATACTATATTCGTTATATGCTATAATTATTCATTTCATTAAAGTTAGTAAAATTGCGGTATACCCGGGGAACACGCAAGCGACAAGGCAAATTGTCAGTGAGTTTTGCTTCATCGAAGGTGAGAACCAGTTCGCTTTTCATGAAACGTGTAAACAGTAAAGTAAATAGTAAAATTAACATTTTGTGAACAATATGAAAGTCTAGATTTGTTCTCAAGTAATATTGCTGAGTGAGTTATTGAAACGCGATAATGTCATGCAGGTTTGCTCGTATGAAGTTGTTACATGTGTTTTAATTGTTTTTTTTTTGTGTTATCGACTTGATGGAATTAAGCCGTAAATTGAAACAACTTCTGTTGTATACACCTATCCATAGCAAGTGTCTATCCATAAAATAACTAATTGTTACCTTCCTACAATAAGTGAACGTACCTTTGTACACGAACGCTAATAATTATTGTAGTTAAAAAAAGTTGTGTCCTGAATGGTATCGCTTGTACTAACCTAGTATTTAGAATGCACATGCACAATGCGGTGGTTGCCGACGTCATCTGCTTTGCAGTAATATTTTTGCTACTAATGCGCCTGCACGGTTTGTAAAGGAACGCCAGGATATTCGAAAATGCAGTTTAATACGTGTTGCATTCGTGATTGCATATTAAAAAGATTGTTTAGTGTTTTTCTCAATTTAATGATTTATTTATATTTATTAATAACTTAGTTATTACCTTTGTTACAACTACAAATAAATGGTTAGTGTACTTATTAGAAAAAAAATGTGCCACTTTGAGGCAACTGCTTTTTAGTGTTGTATTATTTTGGTTATTATTGATAGGTAGTAAACAATTTTACTTAGGTAGATATTTCTACATTGCAAGTTGTACTACTTTTGTTCTCTAATTAGTTAACGTGTGTTTAATAACTTGACTATTGCTTAAATATTGTGGTGGTATTTAAATAAAATTTAGTAAGTTGATGTTTGAATAGAATGGAGCCGAACGAGGGAACATATCATTAGAATTTGTTGTTTGTGGCAATCCTGATGTTCTCCTCAATGATTACATACTCTTTTAATATTTTAACTCGGCGTGTGCTCATGTGGGAGAGGAGGAACATCTGTACATATCGATTTTTCTAAAACAAATTTAAGAAACTGTCAATCTCAAAGAGAAATGTCAATGTCACTGCGTTTACATAACATAACTGTCATTGATGTAACTACTCACGTCACTGTTTTTAAATTTTGTTTCCTTTGTTTACTCGTAATCTCAATTCTGTTTCTTTATTGATACAACATACGAAATTTTATGTTACAAGATACAACATACGAAATTTTATGTTACAATTATTAGAAGTTTTAGTAGTAAAATAAAATAAATGTATTAATACCTAATTATCTACTAACATGGGGTACCTTATATCAAGTTACAAGTGGTTGCTACTGTATTTTAGAGTTAGTGTTACTTGTTACTTTTGTTGACTTTGAGCTCATCGTGAGCATCCTCTTCGTTCTAATGAATCATAAATTACTCATGAAAAGAAAGATTTTGTAATTAAAACTATGAATTAACCTTCAACTTGCCGGCGTTTCTGTCATAAGAATCTAAACATTTAAATAGTGTTATCAAATTAATTTGTTTGTTCATTATCACTTAAGTACAGAAAATATTTTTTTTAGACCGTGCTAGAATCTGGGAGTGTGGGGAACGCTTCGTCGTCTGATGAGGAGTTGGAGCAGTGGGAACAGATCTTTATGATGAGAGATGAGAATGGAAACAGTTACAATGACAAGTAAGTACTTTTTACTTTAGTTATGAATACTTATTGTTGATGTATATATATGTATAAATAAGTAGATATTTATAAGAGCTTGGTGGTAGAGCGGTTAGTAATGTTACTTTAACACTAGGTGTCATGGTTTCAATTTCCACACAGTACACAAACCTATGTGTGCATGAACATATCTGTGGTCTACATGTTTTTAAGAGGGAGTGCACATTAATCTCTCATTACCCGCGGACCGCTTTTCCGCCAAGAAATGTATGGGAAAACGTATATAACGGGGTCTCACAGGTTAAAGTGGTCTGACTGTGATAGACCTCGACACAGTCAAATAACACCTCCCTGTAGGATTGTTGCATTCCCATGTGTGAATGGGGGTTTTCAGTAAGTTCTTAAGGAATTACCGTGTTAGTTGCCAGCACGGTTGGCAACATGCAAGCAATACTTCCTATGTGTCAAGTGTAGTAGGCTACGGTAACTACTTTACATCAAGTAGTCTATATGCTTGTATGGCTGCCTATGTTGTATAAAGAAGTATACATGTAGTTTAAAAAGGTAGACATACATAGTAAAGGCCATTGGTGGTGCAGTTTATTATATTTTTTATACATCTATGGTGGCAAACAAGCTTATATATGTCTCATACGCATTGAATATTTACTTGTTGTTAAAATTACAGACATCTATCTCTCTATCTATAACTTCACGCCAAATCCCTTGCGGGGTAGGCAGAGAGAACCGAGCGCCATGTGACTCGATCCTTACATATCTCACTCGCTTCTTTAACAATCATTGCTCTTCTCATGCACGCTCGCCGGTTTCTAGGGCTCCAGATATCACCTTCTGATAGAACACAACCAATTTGGTCATGGTAGGTAAGTCTTGGCCTTCCCCGGCTCCTACATCCTTCCACTTTTGCATTGTATATCTGCTTCAACATTCTTTCATCTTGCATTCTTTCTACATTTCCAAACCAACGGAGCATGCCTCTTCTTATTTTAACACCGACGCTCTCTTTCAGACCAACTCTGTTTCTAACATCATCTTTGCGAATACGGTCTACAAGCCTTACGCCACAAATTTTGCGCAGCGCTCGCATTTCGACCGCGTTTATTCTACTCTCATGCTCTTTCTGCCATACCCAGCTCTCGCTTCCATAAGTTAGCGTTGGGACCAACACTGCATTGTGTATAGCGAGTTGTGCCTTCTGGCTCAGGTTTTTACTGCCAAGAAGTTTTTCCAACGCTCCATTCACACTATTCCCGGCACTCACTCATCTTTCCACATCTGCTGTGTACCTTCCATCCCTGCTGAAAACGCATCCAAGATATACAAACTCATCCACTTGTTCCAACACTTCATCATCAATCGTAATCCTTACATTAGTTCTGGATTCTTCTCTTTTAAATATCATTATCTTTGTTTTCTTCGCATTCAGCAGTAAGCCTTTCTCCATACATTCGTCTTTCATCGTTGTGACCAGTGTTTCCAGTTCAGATGGTGTATCTGCTAATAGCACGGCATCGTCTGCATACAGCAGACAGTTCACCACTAGGTCACCCATGCATTGTGCACATTCGTTGACCTTATTCTCTGCAGACAACTATCGAGATACAGGATAAACAGCCTAGCAGATAGCATGCAACCCTGTTTGACACCAATTTTGACATCAAACCAGGGTGACATGCCACCATCTATCCGCACACATGCTGAGCAATCCTTGAAGGTGGACTGCACAGCACGGAGCAGTGAACCGTCAATCCCATATCTCGGCAATATGTCCCACAGTTCCTTTCGCACAACCCTATTAAAGGCTTTCTCAAGATCCACAAAACCGCAGAAGACCTTCTGGTTTATGGCCAGATGCTTCTCTACGATATTGCGGAGCGAGAAAACTTGATCCATACATCCCCTTCTATTTCGGAAACCTCCTTGTGCGTCCCACAGCATTTCATCGGATTTTACCCTCATTCTCCTTTCAATCACCTTTCCATATACTTTTGCTGCTAAGCTGATCAAACTGATGGCCCTATAGCTGGCGCAGTACATGCGTGACCCCTTGCCTTTATACAAGGGCACGATGACTGCGCGTCTCCAGTCCATTGGGACCCTTCCAGTTCTCCAGCATAGGTTGCATAAGTACCAGAAGGCGTCCCGGACGTAAGTGCCACCTAATTTGATCTTCTTAGCTGTGATCTGATCAATTCCCGCTGATTTTCCATTTTTGAAGCTTCGTATCGACCATTCGATTTCATTCATAGTTATGCCTTCGTCGGACGCCGTCAACGTGGAGTAAGCATCCAACTCACTCTCATTGTCAGCGTCCGAGGCATACTCATACATTTCCTCAAAATATTCATTCCACCGTTCTAACACTTCCTGAGTGTTCCTTGACACCAGCTTTAGATCTTATCCATTCTGGATGCCGACGAACCACTCCGAGACTTCTTTACCTGTCTCCAAAAGAGTTTGGTATTTGCCTCAAAGTTTTTCGTCAGCCTCTCTTCCTCATTCATAATTTGTCTTTCACGCTTCTCTTTCACTAAAGCCTTGGTTTCATTCTTGCATAGACGGTACATTTCTTTCTTCTTTTCTCATATTTTCATTTAAGGGCAAAGATGATACGTAATCCAGCCACGCTTTCCTTTTTCTTGCTACGGAGGATTCAACCTCCGCATCCCTTTCGCTGTTTTACGTCTCTTTGCGCATCCACAAGCTTCTTTTGCACTATCCACCACACTTTCTTTCAAAACTTTCCAACAATCATCCACTTCTGAGTCGGAGAGGCTTGCATTTGCAAGTCTCTCACTTACCAGACGCACATACGTTCTCCTTACACTTTCGTCTTCCATTTTTTCGCTCCTTATCCTTTCATGATCTCCGAAAGGGATACGCACTCGCCAGTGCCTCCACTTCCTAAAAAGGCCCACAAACCAACTTACTACCAGGTAGTGGTACGTCGCGGGAGTGGGGCCTCTAAAGGCTCTTGTATCCATTATAACATTTCGGAGACGTCTATCTATTAAAATCAAATCAATCACACTTTTTTGGTCATTCCTTCTCCATGTATACGTGTGAATATCCTTATGATGAAATAAAGTATTCGACACGTGGAGGTTTCGTTCCATACATAAATCTAGTATTGACTTACCTGCTTCGTTCACTCTCTTATCTCCATACGGACCAAGAACAGCTTCATAGCTGTATCGCTTGGTCCCAACCCATCCATTCAAATCTCCACACATAATCACTCTTTCATTCCCTTCAGCTAAGTCCAGAACATCCCTCACAGACTCCCAAAACTTCTCCAGTTCTTGAGCACACGCTGAGCTTACGGGAGCGTATGCTGCAACCAGAAATACTCGCGTGGTGCCCAGTTTAATACGAACTCAGAGAAGTCTAGGCCCCTACCAAACAGTAATGTCTTATACCAGTGGCTAAGCGAGAGGAGAGTACGACACCTACACCAGCACTGGCATGATCGTCCCGGTCTACCCCAGACCATAGGGCCATCATCCCACCGGGCAGATCATCGGTGTCGCTCCCCGTGCGCTTAGTCTCTGTCACACACAAAACATCCAAACGTCGCATTCATTACGTCTATCAGTTCATTCGTCTTATTATTCAATCCACCTCTCACATTCCACGTGCCTATGCGACACACGGCTCCCCTCTTCCCGCCGGAATTGGCGCTGCGTGGTGGGTGGCGCCCCCCACCGCCGCATGCAGCTAAATTCGCACCGACGGGGGCGGATCGGTGCGCGTCGCCTACGGGGGACGCCCTAATCCGCACATCGGTGCGCTCTTGGTCCAGAATTGCAATCGACTGATTGGCAGGGGTCGCGAACGAGCACGCTTCTGGCACATGACCTCCTGCACAATTTAACTTGTTGAATTACAGACATAATAATAAAAAAAGATCTCTTACATGAGTTCTGAACCCTTATTATTACAAACTTATTACAAGTCTTCTTTTTTGTAGCATGTTGACGCTTGAAAGGCAAATATTACTAAGCGACACTAAATAAACATTACAGGAGAGTGATTTAAAGTTCCAATATTTAGAAAAAAAAAATTAAACAGTTATCTAATTGTTGGATTTCAATGCTTTTAACATACATATATGTGTAATTTTTATAGCTATGTGTGATATTATAATAAACCATATAGCTCTAGTCTAAAAGGCAGTTCATGTCACTTAGATAAAAATTTCTCCATTTGATAACCAGGTAAAATTATATAAGCTATCACTGAAAGTTTTGTGATAGCTTATATAATTTAAAGTTACAGCACTTTGTTAAATTATCTAAGCTATCACTAAAATTTCTGCGGTAATAGGTTAATAGATAAATTCAAACACTTCAGAAATTATATTCAGGAATATTTAACATTTTATGCAGATGTGGAAAGGCGAGTGAGTGCTGGGAATAGTGTGAATGGAGCGTTGGAAAAACTTCTTGACAGTAAAAACCTGAGCCAGAAGGCGCAGCTGGCTATTCACAATGCAGTGCTGGTCCTAACGCTTACTTATGGAAGCGAGAGCTGGGTATGGCAGAGAGCATGAAAATAGGATAAACGCGGTTAAAATGCGAGCGTTGCGCAAAATTTGTGGCGTAACGCTTGTAGACCGTATTCGCAATGATGAGGTTAGAAGCAGAGTTGGTCTAAAAGAGAGCGTCGGTGTTAAAACAAGAAGAGGCATGCTCCGTTAGTTCGGGCATGTAGAAAGAATGCAGGATGAAAGAATGACGAAGCAGATATACAATGCTAAAGTGGAAGGCTGTTGGAGCCGAGGAAGGCCAAGACTTTATGATCAAATTGGCCGTGTTCTATCAGAAGGTGATATCAGGAGCCCTAGAAACCGGCGAGCGTGCATGAAAAGAGCAATGAATGCTAAAGAAGCGAGTGAGGTATGTAGTGATCGAGTCACGTGGCGCTCAGTTCTCTCCGCCTACCTCGTAAGGGATTTGGCGTAAAGTTATAGATAGAGTATTTAACTAAAGTATCTAACAGTTTATAAAAAAATTTAAAGAAAGTTATATAAATGTTATTGTACATTTAGTATCATCCAAACTAAATGTATCTTAATTAATAAAATTAATGTGAGTCTTCCCTCGTAACTGACAATGTTTAACTAACAAGTACAAAATTACTAAAGTGTGTGAACATAAATGAAATTAAACTTTGTTGAATAAATTTTTTTATTTAAAAATCTTTGTTATCCTTTGTTGGACGGCTCTTACCTTAGATTTTTTTATACTACGTCGGGAGCTATACAAGCATACGGCCCAATGTAAAGCGGGTACCGTAGCCTATTAACGCTTGCGATATATTAAGTATCACTCACGCGATGCCTCCTCTGCTGCTTACACAGCCACTCTTTGGGAGCTTACTGGTGACCTCACTCACACGCAGGAACACAACAACCCTCTAGGGAGTTGTTATTTGGCAGCGGTTTTCGGTGAGGTGGAGGTACTTCGCCAGACGGGCTACTTTGATGCGCCCTACCTCTCTTAAAACATCCAGACCAAGACAAACAGACATGTTAGATAATCTTTGACGTTTGTTGCATGTGGAATGTTTACAAATTCGTGTTTGAAATAATTAGGAATGACTTTATCAGTGTAAACTTTGACTAGATCTTCATATTTTGTTTATGGTAAAAGTGATACCTTTGCTTTTGACTGTAAACAACAAGTAAAAATAATTAAGTCCAAACAAATAAAAAAGTAAATACATGTAAAAGAGACTACGTTGATATTGCCAATTGTTAAATTTTCCTAAGTGTAGAATTTCCTAAAAATCACTTTTTTTTCGTTGGTTAGTGAGCACAAAAAATGGTGATTTGGTGTAAATACCCCAGTATCTAAGCGACATGAAACTCGTCGTAGACGCACGACGATTAGACTAAACGACGCAGAAAAATTTGACCGATTCGAATGGTATATGTAACTCATTTTAGGCTTTTTTGTCGCCTAGTCATTTTTGCCTTTCAAGCGTCGATATATTTTAAATCTAGGGTAATAACAATATGGGATATTACAATGTTATACTATGTTTCTCTGCCTGTCCCCTTTTTGAGTAAAGTTTGCATACTCACTAAAAATCTATTTCGCACTGAATTCTCATGCACCCTACAAGTTGCCTCGTGTATAATAAAATAGTAAAAAAATGGTGTCCAAATTGTAACAATCTCTATGTGTGCTTATCCAGGAATTCAGCAAGACATGATTCGCCAGTCCATATTGTTTAATACATAATGTTAATTATTTAAAATACAAAGTTGATAACCAAAGAGAGGGATATATACCAGCTAAGGTGAAGTTAATTGATGAATTATATATTTGTTGATTGAAGATAGATTTGAAATTCAATGATCGCATTGTAGATTTCAATAATCGTACTTGAATTATGGGTTACTGTATTGTATGGTTACAAAAAAAATATTGTATTTATATTCTACCATGCAACCATTAGGGTTTATAAATCGATGCATACATTTTTAAATGGCTTAGGCCTACAGCCAAAAACAATTGTGAGATTGAATCAGCCTTATCAGGGCAGTTTACTCAGCGTCGAATGTATACAATGGAATTCTCTAAAATGCCATAGGGCCCACGTGGTCCATACACGTTTTGCATCGGTGCCGTGTGCACTGATTCCGTAACAATCTTACATTTTTGCTTTTTACACTAATCGATCGCAATGTTTTTTATGAAATGTGCATCACATGCCCTATTTTTTTTTATACTACGTCGGGAGGCATCCAATCATACGGCCTACCTGATGTAAAGCGGGTACCGTAGCCTAATTAATGCTTGCAATATATTAAGTATCACTCGCGCGATGCCTCCTCTGCTGCTTATATAGCAACTCCTTGGGAGCTTACTGGTGACCTCACTCACACGCAGGAACACAACAACCCCCTAGGGAGTCGTTACTTGACTGTGGTTTTCTGTGAGGTGGAGGTACTTCCCCAGACGGGTTGGGTCTATCTATATTATCTGATCAGTCTAGGCACAATATTATATATATTCTTATATATTTCAGAAGCCTTGGAAAACACTCAGGTCGATGAGAATTCACTAAAAAATATTGCGAATAAATAAATAAATTCAATCTATCTGCCTATAACTTAACGCTAAATAAAATTGATACCTAGTGGTAGTTTCTAATTCGTGATCAATAAATAAACCAAACATATTTTTCCTTTGCAAGTTAATGACATGTAACAAATCAGAGAAGAAAAGGAATCCTAATAGCCAGAGGTCCGAATATGATCGGTTTTTACATAGCTAAATTTTGAGGTAATCTACAGGCAATGTTAAAAATGAATTTCAAAATGCAGTAATACACTCGAAAGTTGGCTAGTGGATCGTTATATAAGCGAGCAAACAAACGACGAGGCTATAACTTCTTCTCATTAACTTGTATATTTATTTAATTTCCTAGAAGAAAAAGCCGCAGTATATGGTGTCGTCCATCTTGCATCCCGGTGTCAATAGTGATTGTGCTAATAGTTCTGGTGGTACTGGTACCACTGCTCGATCAACCCAACGTCGTACAGATGGCGACGCCGAGTGCTCCAGTCAGCTTACATTGCACAGACGAGTGTAGGTTAGTATCACTTTTTTATTTATTCTATGTAAGGGGGTGGGGGCGTTACCGAGCGTGTTTCGCTTGTTCGTGACAAAAACATTCTGTATGCTACATAAGCTGTTCAAAATTTAAATTGTCTAATAGCATGGTAGCTGAAGAAGCAGGAAACGAGAGGTGTGAAGTGAGCATTAAGAAAGCTGTTTTGGTTATTTATTTATGACAGTAAGTGTAGCTAAAGACGAAATAATTGATTAGATTAGTAAACAATAAACAAAGTAATGCAACTTATTAAGTAAGTAAACGATTTATTAATTTTTATTTTTTTTTAGATTAATGATTATCAATAATTGTTTAAAATTTTCTACGCATTACACTACGGTGTTCATCTGTCGATCGTTCGCAATCGACTAAAGGGGTTTCGATTCCAGTGGGCCGATTCTACTAAAAACTGCAACTGCACTGCAGCGCGGCGTGTGTCAAAATGCGTACATTTTGACGTTTCGGTATTCTGTTAAACGATCTGACAGCAGCGACGTTGCAGGAATGTTGCAGTAAAGGAATCGCTATTCTGTTAAAATACCTGCATTGCAACTGCACGTTTCCTGCAATATAATCGTATTCTGATAAATTGTTTTGACATTTGTATACCGGTGACAGATGTTTTGAAGGAGTTTACTTGCAGTTTTGTTAACGTTACTCTTGAGCAACTTTTGAGAAGTGAAATTAATATTCTGAGGCGTTGAATTATATTTGCTTTGTTTTGGGAGATATTTGTGGATAAATATAATTAAGTAAAGCTTCTTTTCGGTTAGAAATACCTCCACTCCGGCAACCAAGGTCAATAGTGAAACTATAGGAGTCAACATTAAATAAAAATTCAGTTTTGATAGATTGAAATATGGCAACATTTCAGGTTTTAAGTAGTTTACTTGCAGGATACGCACAGTTGCAGGGTAGTTGCAGTGCAGCATACGCGCAGTTGCAGTGCAGGAAATTTTAGTATAATACATCTATCGGCACTGCACTATTCCTGCACGACTCAAGTGACAGGCGTAAACGTGCAGTTGCAGTTATTTAGCAGAATTGGCCCACAGAATGCCGTAACTCGGTGCGATATTTTGAAGTACCTTCAACCTATCTAGTAGTATACACGAAGTCTTTGGTTCCCAAAGATAAGTAATCGCCATCACCTATAGCATATCAGCAGCATCAAAGAGTCCATATGGGACTCCTTGATGTTGACCGTTAGCAGTATTAAATATACTCTTTTCTAGACGTGCTCTATGTTCAGGAACACCGATGAGTGAAGGGAAACCTACTTTAAGACATAGCCCGGCTTGAATAGAAATCTAAACGATATTTCTCTGATTCTTGTTTGTTTGTATGAATTTTAACAATGCGCCAGATTTAAGTTTGATACCATTAGAGCCATTTTTGTGTTGCTAGTGTTAATAGGCTATAACACAAACCAATAAACCACTTGACCGAATGAAGGCACCCGCGCTCAAAAAACGTTGTTGTTTTTTATCACCTAAATATCTCAGCTACTGACCAATGGAGGAATATTTTATGTAGTGAGCCGATAAGTGCCGCGATCGTGATCCGCGACAGAAGAGTTGCGCTTTTTACTTTGCCCCCGACCCGTAGCGGTGAATTGAGTTACTACGTAATACCAATTTCATCGGTTCTCCATAGGTTTCCTCAAGGGCATATGATGATGCCTTCGCATCAAGCATCCGCTTGTTAAAACCGACCTGGTAGAGAAAGTTTGTGGAGGAGTTAGGACTGGCTCTATTGAATGTCTCTTGATTTACTAAATGGAGAGATAACCTCTCGCCCTGTGCCATTCTCGTTGCTCGCTGTCATCAATGACAACTTCTAAAGGGCTTCATCCTGCTGTTATAATATCCATGCCTGATATTATAATGGTAACCAGGAACCCAAAAACCTCAGGAACCGGCGAGCGTGCATGAAAAGAGTATGAATGTTGGAGGAGCGAGTGAAGTATGTAAGGACCGCGTCTTATGGCGCTCGGTTCTCTCTGCCTACCCCGCAAGGGACCTGGCGTGAAGATAACATACATAAGAACGTCCATTTATCTTTGTTATTCGCGCATACAAAATATTTATCAACTCGAAATGCTAAGTTAACCTTGGTCGTATGATAATGGAGAATGACTTTTAAGTTGCCATGATTAATGACTGTTTTTCCTTTCCAGGCTGTCGCTGGTGGAGACGATCCCGGAGGGGATGGTATACCCCGCCAACTCGACCCACGCTCCCATAAAGAAAGCGTGGTTAGATTTGATAGATGAAGCTCAAACGTCTATAGAAATAGCGTCTTTTTATTGGTCGCTTAGGTTTAATGAAGTATATCCTTATAATACCTCTATAGAGGTAAGGCTTTTATGTTTTAATTGTATACATAGATAATATATACATACATAAACACCTTCACAATATAAACATTTGTGTGCAGGATAGCATGTTTATTGTTTTGGCCTAGGTGTTTTAAGAGATGTAGGGTGCAACAAAACATCACGACTGGTCTTCTTACAGAAAACCGCAGTCAAATTACAACTCCTTGGAGAGTTGACGTGTTCCTGCGAGTGCTGTCTTAGCAGCAGGGGCAGGCAACACACGAGCAATATTTCCTGTATTGCAAGCGGTCATAGACTACGGCAATGAACCACTATATATTACGTCGTGCATACTGTTTAGCAGCGAATATCGATTGATTAAGTGGTAGTGTACAAACGTCCTAACACGTTGTGTAAACGGTATATTATTCAACAGTGACTAACGTACTTTTAATGTTATAAAATTTGAATGGGGCCATACATTTAATAAAGAAGGGGTTTTTTCTAATTTCTCTGTATGTATGAGTATATATTACTACCATATTATATATTAAAGTCAGCGGTGATAACTCAGTAGATAAAGAACCAGTGTGACATGTACCACAAACATTATTTATTTATTTAATATCGGGATATTAACAGATTCGTAATTCAATTAGTATAGCAAAACTAGCATGCAAATATTCTGATTACAAATTTCCACATATAGAACGTTGACTAAGGATGCTAACTAAAAAGAAAAATATTTGATATTAGAAAAAAAAAGAAAACTAAACAGGGAATTAAACAAGTAGTAAAAGTAATGAATCCATAAAAAAAAACGGGTTGCACTCCGGGAGTGCCGGCAGAAGTGAAAACTTGAACATTAACGTTGTGCATTTTTGAATATTTTGGAATGGTTAGGGAATAATTTCACATGAATTGCTTTATTCATCAGTATAAAAGTACTATCATGTATGTGGTAAAATACAATATTCATTTATTGCGCTATCGCATACAAACATGACAATTTATATTACATTAAAATTTTTATCCATAATTTCAACGACTCTTTTACCATCATCATTATCAGCATTATCATCGCCAATCTCTGAAACTCAAACACACACGCACACTCGCGCAAGCGCCCTGCGCCGCTTAAACCAAACAGCGATGTTGATAAACTATGTTGAACGAAACGCGTAAGCGCCAAGAATTTCATGGCACTTACAACGTTTTGGTCGCGAGAAAATAATGCCCTATGAACGATCTAGCGCTTCATGTTTTAATTATTTAATTAGAGGTAACTAATGTTTTAGCGCTGCAGCAAACTTAAGATCTAATTCTCACCAAAATCTTACGGTCAGGGTCACGTGTCCTGACGCAAGTTTAACATTTTTTACTCATCCCAAAAAATGCACAACGCCGCTAAAGAAGTTTTCACTTCAAAAATTAGATACACTTTGATAATATAATCAATGCTGAAAATAACTCAGCGTGAGATTATTTCTCACTGCAAAACAGATCAATGTCAAAGTCTAATATTATTCTATTAAAATTTTTACAAGCTTAGTCTTAGCTTAGCTTTGTCTTAGGTTTTCACGATTATTATACAGTCTTCCTGCGACCACGGGCGCTGCAAAGCATTCGAAACGTCGGGTTCAACAAAATAAATAAAACACGCGATACTTCCGTTAAAAATTGTTTTTACAAGCTCTTATGAAAAATGAATATTGCCCATAATTGGTATTACTAAAGGCTACATTTAACAAGGAAGGGTTTCTTATATTGGTACGGTGTAATACAAGTTTGGCTAATAGTTCAGGATAATCAGTCCTGCCGTTTGCTATCTTCATCAAGTAGCAAATATCACATATATTTCGTCTGTAGGGAACGTTTATTTTACCTTTTTAATAGGAACTATTCCACTATACATATTATTCAGCGCTCACAACGGAAGATTTAAGGGGATTTCGATTTAAGTCACGTATATCGTCATAGCTTCAATTGTAGTTTCTTTTCGCAAAATAAATTATATGCTTACTACCTTATCCCCAATCCCTTTGTTGAAAACCGTATGACAATCCGTACAGTTTCTGACTTTAGCCTGAACAATAGCAAAGTCAGTGCGGCGGTGGATTTTATTATTCTTCTTAATATTATCCCATTTCCTAATCCATTAGGATTAGTGGGGTCCACTACCAAAGCCTAAGGATTTACTGATTTTGATATGGAGCGACTGCCATCAGACCTCCATAACTCACAGGGAAAATAAGACCTTTGTTAGGTAAGGTCACACGTCTACTAACGAAATATATTTTCTTTGGACGTGGTGGTTTCCTCACGATGTTTTCCTTCACGCAAGTGATAATTATAAATATGTGTCTTATAAATTTTGTGGTACATGCCTATGCTAGGATTCGAACCAGGGACTGTAGGTGAATAGTGAAAACCGGACCTTTCTTGTTAGGTGCGAACACTATTTTTATTAATGTAATTTTGTAAATTATTAAAGTTGATTATTTTTTCAGGGTGAGCAAGTGTTCCAAGCATTATATGCTGCCGGGTCAAAAAGAAAAATAAATTTAAAAATTGCTCAAAATTGGCCCACTAAGTCAAATCCTAATTTAGATACTGAATATTTAGTTAAGAAGAAAGCTGCACAGGTTTGTTATTTTATTTATGTATAAAATATTTATATATTCAACACTCCACTGTTGAATATATAAATATTTTGTGTGAGATATGTGATCCTTCTCCGCCCATCTCTAGATGGGCCAATTGTCTCTAATGAAAATTCGGAAGAGGATACAAAGAGGCGAATCGTGAATGGTGGTGGGCAGTAGTGATATAGGAGCCTTGTATTCAATACTGGGTAGAGAGCGGCTGATGTTAATGCTACAACAGTGCCCGGGTTTGAAGCATTGTACATTTCCCAGCTCTCCACCGCCGCGCCGGTATCAGAGTACCCCTAGAGCATTCTTGGAATTACTTAACGGATGTTAACGGCCTAAAAAGGAACCTCTATACGACTACGACGACGATACCGGGCGCCATGAGACGCGGTCCTTACACACGTTTTTGAATTGCGGGGAGTTTTAGTGGGACGCGAAATGAATTATCTTCCTGTTCATTTTTCTCTGTGTAATCAAAACATATGCTACACAAAAAACCTATTCCATAATACCATTTTCATTATATGCTACACAAAAAACCTATTCTATAATACCATTTTCACCATATGCTACACAAAAACGTATTCTATTTCCACCACTTCGAAGCTGTAGACAACTAGTATTATTAAAAGATTTTTACTTATTCTTTTATACGAATGAAATGTTAATGTTTGACAGGTAAGGAGTTTAAATTTCTCCAAGCTACTGGGGTCTGGCGTACTCCACACGAAGTTCTGGATTATTGACAGAACACATTTTTACATCGGCAGTGCCAATATGGACTGGAGGTCTCTTACCCAGGTTTGTGAACATTTTTTTTATTTTAATGTCGGAAAACATACACGCATACGTCCCACTTGATTTATAGTGGTTGCCGTAGCTTGTACGCTTGCAATACAGGAAGTTATGGTTTATAGCTGTGGTTTATACCTGATTTGATGCGCCCTACCTCTCTTGATGAATTTAAACATCGCAGTAATAGGACAACCCTCCACGGTTTTGTTATATTGTTGCGGTATTTTGTGCGGTAGAGGAATCCACAACTTGCAACTTTGCTTCTGTGAAAACCTTACACTGAATTGGGCGACAAATCCTTTATTATTGAAACTATTAACTCAAGCCATGACATACCTTAGGTACGTGTACTTATCAGAACAGCAAGATCCGTTGCTCTTTTTAAAAAAAAGTTTTTCTATTTGTATTCAATTGCAATACACTCATATAATGTAACAACACAATTATTTTATATACCTAAGATATGTTTGTATATTTTATTTCTTTATTTTATATACATTAGACGTAAGTAACTATTTATTAGTGTATTATACTACGTCGGGAGGTATACAAGCATACACGGCCCACCTGACGTAAAGCGGGTACCGTAACCTATTAACGCTTGCGATATTATAAGTATCACTCGCGCGATGCCTCCTCTGCTGCTTACACAGCAACTCCTTGGGAGCTTACTGGCGACCTCACTCACACGCAGGAACACAACAACCCTCTAGGGAGTTGTTATTTGGCTGCGGTTTTCTGTGAGGTCGAGGTACTTCCCCAGACGGGCTGCTTTGATGCGCCCTACCTCTCTTAATTTATTTTATTAGATAGCAAATCATGTGTCCTTTGAGTGAGTCGCCACAGTAAGTTTTCGTACATGGTTGGGTCGATACATTCGAAGTTATAACCTTTATTTATTTCTGTTCTACAAGTATCTTCATCTTCCATGCGTTATCCCGTATCCTAATTCATTAGGATTGGCAATGTCCCCTAAGCCTAAGGATTTGTGGAAGGTACTAATTTTAACATGGGTCTACTGCCGTCAGATCTCCACGACCAAGAGGGTTAACCATACCTTTTTTAGGTTTTGGCCGTGCGGGTTTCCCCTTGATGTTTTCTCTTTGCCTCCGAGCCAGTGATAATTGCAAATATGTACATAAACCTGAAACACCAATTGATATTTGTAGTATGTGCATGCCCACACCAAGACTTCTTCTTCTTAGCGTTATCTCGTGTCCTAATCCATTAGGATCGGCGTGGTCCGATACCGAAGCCTAAGGATTTGGCGAAGATACTGATTTTTACATGGAGCGACTGCCGTCAGACCTCCACGACCCCGAGGGTTATCCAGATCTTTCTTAGGTTACGACACACGTCTTTCAAAGTATAATATCTTGAACGTGTGGGTTTCCTCACGATATTTTTCCTTCACCGCCGAGCAAGTGATAATTACAAATATGTACAAGAATCCGACAATACGAATTTCGTTTGTCCATACTAGGATTGGAGTTAGTTAACTGGCTGGCTTGTTATCCAATAGGCTTTTAATTAACACAGAAATTGAAATATATATATATATATATATATATATTTCAATTTCTGTGTTACTCTGTGTATCTCTGTATACTACCGCCGTCAATCGCATTATCATTCGATAGCACAAACGATGTATTTCAATCAGATATGTAGAAGGTAAGTGCTCGTTACGTAAACTGTATACGTGACTGTAAACATGCACTGTTGCATGCTGCACCGGCATATAGACTATAAACATTTCCTGAAAAGTCTTCGACCAACTCGCTACAAATGACTTTGATTGGATTACTGGTGAATTAATAACAATTTGCTGGATTGAATTGTCCTGAAGTGGAATTATTTAACTATTCCTTCTACGAAGCAATTTTTCTAAAGGTCCTTGGCTATTAGATTACCGATTTTTAATATTATGGGTTAAGATATGAAATTGCCGATTTGTAAACTCGTTTTTTTCTAAGATGTTATATATTTATTTAATCAAAATATTTACCCTCATTATCTATACATTGCTGCCATCTAATCGGAAGTTAATCGCAAAGGCATAAGCCTTTGCGATAAAACTCTGGGGATCTAGATTCAACAAACTGTGAAAGTATTTTGTACTGCCTCCTGGGAAGAAGTTTTTTACCACGTAGAAAATTGTCCAAGTCACGAAGAAAATGGTAGTCAGTGGAAGCAAGGTCTGGCGAGTGCGGAGGATGATGTATGGTTTCTAACTGCAGCTGCTGTAGAGTTACAACGGTTTCTCGTGTAGTGTGAGGTCTTGCGTTATCATGGAGCAATAATGGTGAAGATCGATTCACGAGTCGGGGCTGTTTCACTGTCAATTTCGCCATCTTTGTTCGAAGTTAGGCACAGTAAATATCTGCTGTTATTGCTTGACCAGACCTGAGATACCTATAGTGAATAGCACCATGAATAGACCACCAAACAGTTACCATTACCTTTTTATTGGTAAACATTGCTTTAGGGCACTGTTACGGCGTTTGACCTGGGGTCACCCATTGCATTCTCGCTTACGGTTGTCGTAAAGAATCCACTTTTCGTCACACATCACAATTCGATCCAATATTCCTTTATTTCTGTACCGATTCATAAAGGCAACACAAGTTTCGACACTCGTTTCTTTCTGCAGATCTGTAAAATCAGGGGGCACCCATTTTTCATATTTTTTTTATCTTATTAATTTGATGCAAATGAGGCAATATTGTAGGCAAGGTAACGTTAAACCATGCCGCTAATTCCTGGGTAGTTTGACGCGGATCGGCTTTCACCATCTCCTTCAATTCAGCGTTATTCACCTGTCTTCGGTCTTCCACGTGGTTCGTTCTTCAAGTCGAAATTTCCATTACGAAAGCGTTTAAACCAAAAACGCACGGTGCATTCATTAGCAGTCTCCTCTCCAAATGCAGCATTGATATTGCGAGCCGTTTATTGCCGCGTTAGTGCTGCATCGGAACTCGTATTCAAAAATTACTCGGATTTTCGAAGTATCCATCTTTCCCGTCTAAGCTGAATAAAAAAAACAATTGAAATTCGAAAACCAAATGTTGCACATTTTCTAAAAGATATGTATATCCTCATAGGTATCATATGAAAAAAATTTTACTCGAAAATCTCACACCATGAAGGATTAATGTCAATCCGAAGTATATATTACTATAAAACGGCAATTTCATACATTAACCCCTATTATTAAACTGAACGAATTAAATATTATATGTATTTCGATAGAACAAGTATAGAACGAATTATTTAGCGCAATAATGTTCTGTAAAGGTGTGAGGGAGCCTGGTGACATGTAATACAGGAGGGCTACGCCTATCTAGCTCAAGCACCAGTTCTCTCCACTAAAAAGTTCACAACATCCTACTATGTATTAACTTAAGATATATTTTCTATGTGGAGAGAAAATAAACGATATTATTAGATAAACCGCCGTGAATGGTCAATCGCCAGGTACAGACACATAAAATGTGAATACATTTCATAATACAACGAAATTTTCGTATATATCTTAAAATTATAATTCAGTTTTTAAAAACCCTTTAAATTCGAAATATTAAATGGCCTAATCCATATTTGGAGTTCCCGTGAAATGCAATTCATCAAAAAGTTGCCATGCTATCTTATAAATTATACAGTCATAAAGTAGTTGGTAAGCGAGCGACCGTCTATGGAGTATCGTTCCATAGAGCGGTCACGGTAGCATTTGAACTCTAGCACTTTATAATGCTAGAGTTTTAATGCTATGTCAATGTAACCTTAACAAGGCAAGCCTCGTTTGCCTCCTGGCGTGATATATGACATCTTTCAATAACCGATTATAATGCCTTTGTTCCGACATAACACAGTTGGTTTAGATCCGATTTAGATTATCCATGCATGGGTATACTCTTGATGGAAGTTTGATGAAGATGTGATGAAGTTCTGAAATGACTATGAGTAAAATGAAAGTTAAAATGTGAAATCGATATTGTTGTTCATATCGCAGTTAAAATTTTACTGTTGTGGATTCAATGAAGTCGATTTTACGTAAACAGTATCACGTTTTATAAAAGAAGGAGCTGGCCAAATAATGTAATGGTAGATGGTAGATTCACCTGGAATCTTGAAGCACCTGGGCGAATTAAGTACGATCCCCGTTCAACATACTTTATCAGGATTTTTTAATCTTTCTGATTGCGGTTCGCTGTCGAAACAGATTATTTAGTAATCTTAGTATGTATTACGCCGGTAGGCAATAAGGCATATACCTGATTCCCCAACTGCTTATGCATTCACTTCTTCAGTAATCTTTTAGATTACTGAAAATCCCATTCAATCGCAGGATTACGTCAACCCTCCAAGGAGTTATTATTTTTGCTACGGCCCAAAAGTAATAAAGATAAAGACATTATGTAACTACGAGTATTATTGAGTATTATATTTTATGGACCCACGACTACAATTTAGTAAAAAGAAAACTTTTACGCCGTAGCCTATGAACACCAGGTTAGTTCAGTAATTTGTCATGATTTGCAAAAGTTAAATAACAATACTTGTCCTCAGGTGAAAGAGCTGGGTATCATCGCGTACAACTGCTCTTGTCTCGCCACAGATTTGGGAAAGATTTTTGACGTAAGTACCTAATATATTTATTGCTCGTAAACAGTTTGCAGACGATACGACACAAACCATAGCTACTTGCCTTAATTTAGAAGTCCCTATCAGCCGTTCGCCTGAGGAAATTTGTTTTGAAGTACGGCCTGAAAGCAAAAATGTGCCTTAGATATAACTACGGCGAGTTCGGTAGATCATTAAATGTGTCAATTTGTTTGACTTAGTTATAGTTTTGTAATAAAAGTACTTTAAAAACAAAAAAGATAATCTCCGCAAGTCCCACATAATTGAGACGGCGAAAAATGTTAATATGTGACTTCGTAATTGGGATGGAGTGTTAGTTATCCTGTTATGCATGCAAGGTTGACACTCCATTCAGGAGGCAAAGAGGAGCTGAGTAGTTTCCATTGCGCCAGTATCCTCGTCTCTAGTTACACACATCGGCCCGTTTCACTTTCGCCCCGCTAAGCACTCCAAACGCCTCGTACGCCATAATGGTTTCCTTGAAAGTACGTTTGATTATATCCGCTCAGCTATATGGTGTTATTTCAACAAATCCTAAAGTAATATATAGTATATTTTGTATGAAACTATTTTATGGAAAAGGAATCCTAAAGAAATATTAATACTAACAGTAGGCTGATTCTACTAAAAAACTGCAACTGCACTGCAGCGCGGCGTGTGTCAAAATGCGTACATTTTGACATTTCGTTAAACGTCGCTTCTGTCAGATCGCTTAACCAAACGTCAAAGTGTAAGCATTTTGACACACGCCACGCTGCACTGCAGTTGCAGTGTTTAATAGAATCGGCCTACAGATGAAATAAATGAAGTTTTCTTCGTTTCATTGATAATTCCTTTGTCATTTTTACAAAATTTTACTGAGTAAACAGAGATTTTGTCAGATTACTCAGTATAATTTTGTAAAAATGACAAAGAATAGATTCACTGATCACAAATCATTGAAAGTGCCTCAAAGGACAATATTGGTCTATTTTTCGGATCGTTTTCTCAAGACCGGTGATCTATCTAGACATATAGATAATCAAAGTTATAAATACATGACTTTAATTGCTATATCAGTATGTTACCGCAGTTTCCACCACTATCACGTGAACGTTTAATTGGAAACTGTGTTACGTAAGCTATTCCTAGAAGACATTTTAATTAATTGCATCCAAAGGTAACCGTTGCGCTCGGAAATTCAATACACATAAATAGAATAAGTACAGTATACAATTATTGCAGTTGCTCGTAACGGGGTAATGAGCAACATCCCTTTGTACCATGTTAAATGGATTGAGCGTGGGTATATTGTGGTATAGTGGGGATATAGTTCATCTGATCGTGTTATTTAGGCTGTGGTCAGGTATTATACCAAAAGTGAAAATCTTGCAAGTCCTTCATGACGATATGTCGTATATGTATAAAAATAAGATAGTTATTTGAAAGAAAAGTAATCCAGTTATAGGGACTGTCACAGAAGTGAAAACTTGAAACTTATCCTCACAGAGATACTATTAATATTAACATACCGTTCATGCGTTCACTTATTAGCATATCGGTGTCGACCAAAAACCGCTCAATACGCCAATAATCAAAGAAGTATTTATTTCATAAAAAACAAAATAGACTACAAAGTGGAATACGCTTTAGTTTGTTTAAAGGGAAAACTTGAAGGAAACGTTCATATACCCTCCTCCTTTTGTATTATCGATCAAAAATATCATTTGGTTCAGGATATTATCTTCCACTCAACTAAAGTCTTTGAGTTCCTTAACCTATGTACCGATTAGGATTCATTATCTTGAATTGTGGTCCCATATTAATTCGGTGAAACTTTGTTGAAACAAATTTTCGATAACTTCTTCGTTTATCAAATTATTTTTGATGTTTCTTTTACAAGTGCAGTCTTATAATGATCACATGTGATTTTTGATGATAAACTAAAATGTTGTAAAATTAAATTTCACTTTCAATTTCAAAGTGAAACTACTTTAATTTATTGAAGTCGACGTCAATAAAGATATAATAACATCGTGAAAAGGCATCGACTACTATAAAGTCGGTTTCACTTATGCTGATTGCAGTAACATAAAATGCAGAAATAGAACTTAGAAGTAACATAAAATAGAATGGAATATTCCAGTTTTTCGTGCACATAGCGATATCCATCTGACAAGCACCGGTAGTATTAAACGTTATTTGTAACGTTTTAGATGCAGCTGTTTGACATTTATCATTATATAAAAAATCTAGATCTGACAAAATATCACTTTCCCATTTATATTATCAATTTATGATCTAAGTCTAGCTCATAAATTGATGATATAAATGGGAAAGTGATATTTTGTCGTTGTTTTACTTTAAACGGGGTAACAAATCGATGCGATTGTTCGTACAGACAACACTCAACAAAGACAACAGTTCGGGGAAATATTTTTGCGTATTTTATTCGATTGACTGCCAGAAACAAACAGGTATACTGTACCAAAGAGATATTACTGTAACTTTTTACTTATAAAATACGAAATTACTTTTTCATCGACATGTGGACAAAATGCACTTCAGCGCTCTCTGTTTTAATAATTTGTAACGTTTTAACCAACTGCCTACTTTGCACTTTGATATTAGATGTTGAATGTCTCATAGTATTGCCAAAATAAAGTGTATAAGTATTTGACATCTGTCACGACATCTATGGTAGTTGAGTTTGACGTTTTGTTTTATCTTTCTGTAATTTCAGTACATTAAACATCATGGCACCTACGACTGGAACGTCTCTTTTACTTTTAATCCAACAAAACTTCATCCATTCTCCGAGCAATACAATCATCGCCCAACATGTTATACAAAAATTGCCGTTTAAAGTAGGATAAATAAGATTACTTATATAATCGCATTTTGCCTTAGCTGTTTTTCCTTACGTTCCACACTTTGAAAACACAGTAGAAATCTGTACATTAACAAAGCTAACAACTCAGAACCTAGTATATACACGTAGGTAATATAGCCAGTACCTAAAGTAAATCTGCAAGCGAGCTGCGGACTAATTGCCCCCTTTGTTCCACAGAGCCGTGATCGTATTTCAAAGTGAGCTTCACTACAGTATTCAGGTTATTTTGGATACATTACAAATGTTTTGTAATACCCATAGCTTCAAATCTCTTTAAATATAAATATAATGAAAGAGTCTTGAACTCTAAAAGATACTGAATAAACACAGTCACTGAAATATTCCAGTGACTGTATTTGCAGTTGCAGTTTGCAGTTTTAAATGTCTCATTCAATGTTAAATGTATGAATCATGGGCAGGTAATTAGATATAAATCTTAAGATAGCTTCTAATGTATTTGTATTTAAGAAATACGAAAATGATATGAAACATTTACTTTGCTAATTTAGTTTTAAATAATCAAATATGCGGTCGTAACCTGGGTAAAAAATAAACAATCTTTATGTGTATACACCAATAGAAATACTTTTTGTATAATATCGGGAAACAAACAAGTGTACAGCCCATTTGATATAAAGTCATCGTAGTCTATGAATGTAACCTTGTCATACAAGAAATATCGCACGCACGTTGCTATTTCCGCTGCAAGCACGGCAACTCTTTAGCTTACAGCTCCCTCATTCACAAGAATGATACTCTGATACGCTCTGAAAGGGTAGGCCGTTTCGCCAAATCCTCGTTAGTTAATTAGCGGGGCGCACCACGTGCATGTGAGATTGGCTTTGACTCTTGTAGAAACTAAATTATACTCTGAAATAGTTTTACAACTGAATATGATACTGAGCCATTGACTCTCCAAATCTCGTATACTAGTCATTTTGTATGCGTGTGTTTGATGGTTTAGAATTACATTCACAATAGGACCCGGTAGATGGCGCTGTAATCGGGTTCATTTTTAAACCGGACGACGTCTATTGGGTTCGCTAGTATTGTAATAAATTTCTGATAAAATTTTCAATTTAGGTTGAAAATACCGAAATTTTCAGTATTTAATTTTAGCCTATGAGACGCGTAAAGTGCGGCGATGGCAAATTCAGAATGTTTATCTTTATCTTTTATTGTACTTTGTTTTATATGTATTTGTCTTTGGTGTAACAAAGATATTTTATAACACCGGCGGGGTCTATGACGTGACTTTGGCACCAACGCTCGTGGGTTCGATTCCCACACAAGACAAACATTTGTGTGCATGAGCATGTGTGTTTGTATTGGTCTGGATGTTTTAAGAGAGGTAGGGCGCAACAAAGCAGCCCGTCTGGTGAAGTACCTCCACCTCACAGAAAACCGCAGCCAAATACAACTCCCTAGAGGGTTGTTTTGTTTCCGCGTGTGAGTGAGGTCAACAGTATGCTTCTAAGGAGTTGCTGTGTAAGCAGCAGAGGAGACATCGCGCGAATTATATATTTTTTAATACCGCTAAGGTGCCAAACAAGCGTACGGCCTGCCTGATGGTAAGCAGTTACCGTAGCCTATGGACATTTGCAACACCAGGGGTGTCACTCTTGTGTTGCCGATCCTATTAATGTATTACAAGCTTTAATAGGCTACGGTCTGCACTTTACATCAGATGGGCCGTAGCTTTTTTGTCTCCCGACGTGTATAAACAAAATACTACAAATATACTTCATTGCACCATATTAAAATTGTAAAGTTATATCAAAGGTAATGTTCTTTGACAAGAGTTTTAAAAGAGGAAAGAGTTTGAGCACAGCGAATGTGGTACAGCATTCCAGAGACTCACCGCTTGAACTGAAAACGATTTGGAATAGAATCGAGAGGATTGAAATAGAGTTTTAAGACTTAGTTTAATTAATAGTAATGTATTTAATTTAACGTTTGAAATGTAATATTATTGTATTGCATATTTGCATGCCACGATTGGTTGAATGTCAAGGCTGAATTGTGAAACTCGATCTGTAATTGGCTACACTCATAGCAAATAAAGATTTCATTAATTCATTCCAAATATTCAGGAACACCGTTCCTATATGAAATCTATGTTTGTCTGTGTGTGCGTTTTTTTCGAATATTCGAATTTTGACTTCAGATTCGGATTCAGCATAAAAAGTAGAATAGGAATGTTCAGGAACACCATTCCTATCTCTTAAGGAACATGGTCAAAAAGGCCGACAAATAAAAAAAAAAATTGAATTGTTATATAATTGACGAGTCAGGTGATCCTCTGGCAATGCAAGCTTGCGCATTGTCAACTGGTTTTTATTGAGATCATATCGGTGTTGAATTGCCAATAATCAATAATAGTAGATTAATTATTATTTGACTGTCATTACATGATAAGAACTCGATGGCGTCGTTGCTCGTGTCATTCTAACCGAACACGCAGTTTAAGCAATGTCGACCGCAGCCTCTCTATGGATGGGTTTATCTATCTCGAGTTGTCACAGCAACACATCACCGGTATAAAGGTTACTTTTTATCTCGACGATGTGTTCCTGTGGGATGACTCCCTTCGCGAAGACTGCTTTATACCCAGAGATCCCCCGCTATTAGTCAACTTTATGTAGGTTGCTCCCGAGTTTCGAGTGCCCAAAATATGCATCGATACGAAAGTAATCGGTCTTATAATAACCTCTACAGAAGCATGTTGTAATTGAAATATGAATTTGCTTAGGATTCTATCTATAATCTATAACTTCACGCCAAATCCCTTGCGGGGTAGGCAGAGAGAACCGAGCGCCACGTGACTCGATCCTTACATATCTCACTCGCTTCTTTAACATTCATTGCTCTTCTCATGCACGCACGCCGGTTTCTAGGGCTCCTGACATCACCTTCTGATAGAACATGACCAATTTGGTCATGGTAGGTAAGTCTTGGCCTTCCCCGGCTCCTACATCCTTCCACTTTTGCATTGTATATCTGCTTCGTCATTCTTTCATCTTGCATTCTTTCTACATGCCCGAACCATCGGAGCATGCCTCTTCTATTTTAACACCGTCACTCTCTTTCAGACCAACTCTATTTCTAACATCATCATTGCGAATACGGTCTACAAGCCTTACGCCACAAATTTTGCGCAGCGCTCGCATTTCAACCGCGTTTATTCTATTTTCATACTTGCTTAGGATTGTTATATCAATTACGATTATTGTATTATCGACAGAACGGATTTGATTTTTTATTTCGGAAACATTTATAACTCCTATAGGATAGCTATTTTTGTATAAAGATTATTTATGTGACGCATAAATTGATAATTTAAAACATGTGTTAGTTTTATTCCGGCTCCTCAAATGCGTGGCTCCTGTGTAATAGATCTAGAGCATAGAGAATCATAGTACTCATAGTCATAAAGTCCAAATGTTTTAGAGGGGTTCGTACTATAATGAATGTAAAAGTGTATTTATTTATCGGTTTGTCCTTTTTTTCAAATGAAAACGGAGCGACGCATGTATGTTTTTTTTTGCATGGAGATTTATTTTGTATGGAGGGCCCGAGAGTGATATAGGCTATTTTTACCGCGCAAAATATTTTACTCCTACAGAAAAACACGCTTTGTTACACCCGCGTGGTCAAAGACAAGGTCAATCAAAGGTTAGTATATCATAATTATCGTTCGTAAGGAGTCAACTCCAGTCGTGTGTCGGAACTGATACACACTCACTTTTTTTTATCACGAAGTGAGGGACTCAGATGCTACACAAAGTCGGAAGTGTTTGCCTTACAACGTAGTGTAGTAAAAAGAACATTTATCGTAGATGTGGCATGATATGAACACAATATAACTCATTCGCTCGAATTGATAACCTATTCGATGTCGGTTAATAAACTATAAAAAGTTAAAACAAAGTTTGAATTCAAATAATGAATTCGCAAACTCCCCAGTTCTTATATATTTTCTACATCTTTGTTTTCCTTCATTACGTTAACCCTTTTCTTAAATCCATTAGTACCCGCTGTCCGTATATATGTACCTATATATAATTTTTTAATATGAAGTTCTGAACTACTACTTTTAAATAGGTACTAATTATATGACTGTTTACGGTATTTTATTCTGCGACATGTTAAACAATCTAGTTATTTTCAAGGGCGGACAAACCACAAGGACGGACCTTGTGCACCGTGAGAACGTTTATTTTTAACTCGACGGTTTAATGCATGCAATGGTTGTAATTAAATTTGCATTTCACGATCACGACACAAAATAGAAAAATCAATAATGCATCCTGCACCGGTATCAGAATTAGATTACCTTCGCTTCGGACTTAGGCTACCTTACAGGTGGTTGATTAGCTAAAAGCTAATTTGTGAAAGATGTTATTTGTCTGTATTCAGACTTAATAGAATAATCAATACATTGCACTCGTGCCACAATTGGATTACCTTCCAATGATAATTAGGCAAATTTTCAAGCGGCTGTGAAAGATCAGCAAACTAATAAGTCAGTCAAATAATATTATCTATTTGACTGCAGTGTTCAGAACCACATAATAGAGTAATCAAATAGAATGCACTGATACCACAATTAGATTATCTTCTAATGAGAGTTAAGCTTATTTAAATACGGCTGTTTATGAAAAGCTCAACAGTAAGCTAAATTTGTGGAATATGTTATTTGACTACAATCTTCAGATATAGAATATACGATGAACATACACCAGTATATTCTTTGCTCGTGGATGTTTAAACTAACATAAACATGTTCTGGCTATAGTCAGTGCTGACGAAGATTACATGAAGTAAAGAAATTACTTTGTCTAGTAGATTTTATCAGGGATTTAAGTTTCAGGTTACCCAATAGCTGGGCGTAGTCAATCACACGGATAACCCATATCCCACTTTAGAGACCAGCAATACGTTTGCTTTTGTATAACGGAAGTGCACTATACTGTATTATCATAATAATGGTTTGCGGCTTTAGTTATAAGTACTGTCGACATTTCCCCTCAAGTCGACTACGGCCATTTCCTAAATTGTCATTCTATAAATCTTTTGACGAGCTCGGTGGCTCAGTCGTGAATAACGCGACTTTGACACCAACGCTCGTGGGTTCGACTCCCACACAAGGCAAACCTTTGTGTGCATGAACATGTCTGTTTGTCTTGGTCTGGATGTTTTAAGAGAGGTACGACGTATCAAAGCAGCCCGTCTGGGGAAGTACCCCCACCTCACAGAAAACCGCAGCCAAATAACAACTTCCTAGCTAGAGGGTTGTTGTGTTCCTGAGTGTGAGTGAGGTCACCAGTAAGCTCCCAAGGAGTTGCTGTGTAAGCAGCAGAGGAGGCATCGCGCGAGTGAATCTTCATATATCACAAAGCGTTAATAGGCTACGGTACCCGCTTTACATCAGGTGGGCCGTATGCATGTATACCTCCCAACGTAGTATAAAAAAAAAGACAACTGATAAACATACGTAAATACATTTTTTTGTAAATACATTGTCCGACAATATTTATTATTTATTTATAGGTGGTACTTTCGAATTTATAATATTCACGTGATTTTATGGTTTTCAAAACATATGCAAGTTTTAATTCTATTGACAAATAACGGTCACGGTAATGTGGGTTTTGAACATTAAGGAAAGCTAAATGGATTGAGTAATAAATCCTAAGTAAGTTCGCCCGACACTTGGGACCTTCTTTTATTATGTACGAGTGGTCCGCTCGTCCGGAATTCACTTATTCTGGAAAAAGTACGTTATGCAATACCTACTACTCGTATTTTCCTCGAATACGACGCACGTAAAAGGTTTCCATCGTTATTTCATTTTCATACATTTGCGTGGAAGTCTTGAGTAACAGAGTGAAGACCGTTTGACCTTTTATATTATTTAATTATTTTATTTGTAAATGGTGCAGAATGTATGGCAGAATAGGACATAGGTGTACAAAATAAATAGGGATCGGTCGAGTGCGAGAGCTTTATCCGCAAAAGTTTTATCTGTCTTTCACTTCAAATGTACATATAATAGCATATAATAAATATAAGCAATGGTTAATTATCAATGTTTACGAGAAAAATTTAGTTTAAAGAGAGTTTAAATATTTTACTAAAAGTTCTTCCTCAAAATATATTCATCATCACATCAACCCTTACTCATCCCACTGCAGGGATACGGGTCTCCCTTCAACCGACGGGGTTTAGAGCATACTCCATCACGCTGCTCAAATGCGGATTGGCGGAAGCCAGTGTTTGCATGCCGACCGAGGGCCACTGACTTAGCTTAACGGCTGTTACTTGTCGACAACAGCCGGGACCGACGACTTAACGTGCCCTCCGAAGCTCGGAGAAACTCGAGATAGATTCTCTAACATTCATAGCTCGTTTCATGCACGCTCACCGGTTCCTGGGGCTCCTAACATCACCTTCTGATAAAACACGCATATAAACGTAAAATATCAAATTAGTAGCAATCTACCATGAACGATACTTTGCGTAGTAGTACTTCTACACAAAGTTTCTAACTCTCTATTACTAGTAGTTGGAGACGCTCAAAAAAGGGGAAAATCGTGACGAACATAATCACCTCCTTTTTATGTTTGTGTAAAAAGATTATATTCTTAGGAAATGCGTAAGCTACTTTCACTATTGACAGTCGTTAGTATTTTATTACACGTTATGAACCGAATGGCCATTGCATGGGTAATTTTATGTAAATTTTTATGTGTCAGAAACATTTAAAGGTCAAGGTTGCGCGCTGACTAATACCCTTTCTTCGTATCGTAACTTGACTTAACGCCATGCTAATTAAGTTTCTCATTACACAGCATACCTGCTATCTACGTCGTAACATAGTCTTTCGTATAAGGGTGTGTACACATTTGATGGAAACGTGTTGCGTTTCCGTGGCTCGCGTGCATTGTCGCAACAGATTTGTGCCCCTCTCAGGAGGCAGCTTACGCCAAGCTTGCGTGTGCGCCAAATGAGCAAAATAGCGCGAGTTCTGTGTCATCCATACTAAATATGCATCATGAGCACCACTATGCTGATGGGCAGTTACACAAAACGGACAAGTTCGGTGGCGCGCTGGTTAGTACCGCTGTTTTACCACCAACGCTCGTGGGATCGATTACCACACAGGACTAACATTTGTGCACATTAACACGTCTGGTTGTCTCGATGTGAGTGTTCTTAGAGAGATCGGGCGCATCAAGAAGTAAGATCTGTAGCAGAAAAGTTGCCATTCAAGCATATTATGGATATATAGGTTGCATACTCCGATATGGCATACTTCTTTGTGTAAACTCTTGTCACATAGATCGAGCGATCAAAGCATAGAAGCAATGCGTCAGGGACATCCGTATATAGACCAATTGACATAATGCAGACCTCTATATAAAGAACTAAACATTTTGACAGTCTGAGTCAGTCTTGTGTGTACATTCTTGAAATTTGTGTATTTGTTTGTGACCAAATTTTTTTTACAAAGCAACACGACAATAACAAGTAGGGTAACATACACCCTAACCGAATGAATATGCTCGCAATGACCACTTCTGCATATAGCAATAACAGCTATCAGATGGTTGCTAAGATATATAATAAACTAAGCGAAGATATCAAGTCTCTATCTCAGGTACTTTTTAAAAGAAATCTGAAAGTGGCCAATACAAAAGTGTTTCTACTCTATTCACGACTTTATTAATTTTTTCAAGAGATGTTAATTTGATAATGTCACATACTAAATAACCTATAAATTTTTGCATGCTAGTGTCTGGTAAAATGTGTGAAACCTGTACTATTTATAATAATTTCTACTATCTGTACCATATTTATAGCATAATAAAAAAAAAATACAAAGTAGCCCGTCTGGGGTTGTACCCCCTCACAGAAAACCGCAGTCAAATAACTCCTTCGAGGGTTGTTATGTTGCTGCTTGTGAGTGAGGTCACCAGTAAGCTCTTAGGGAGTTGCTGTGTTTGCAACAGAGGTAACATCGCACGAGCGATACTTAATGTATTACGTTCACAGGCTCACGTTGTATAAAAAAATAATGGGAACGCCGCATTGCACAATATACTTAGTAAACAATGATTTTAGTATAAATTAGTCGATATTCTGTCGGTTGCTTTTGTAAATAAAATTTGTTTTTTTTATATTCAACCACTACTTGCCTCGCGCATGATTCTTGGTTCGCCTCCCGGTGATTCCACGCGTATCAGCGCGGTTCATACGTAGTACGAGAATAGATCGCGCTGCGCAATAAATACGTGCAATTTGCGAGCATTTCGCTAATAGGCACTTTTGCCAGATATGTACACACCCTACATAAACGCCCACAAGTTTGCCGCCTTTGATTAAGTTACCCTTTGTTGTATGAAGCTGGCACTGACTTGTACCGCGTAACTTCCCTGCAATCAGCGTTAAGTTACTAGTTACGAGGGTGTTAAATAAACCCATATAGGTAGGGTTATAATAAAACATCTATCTATAATTTCACGCCAAATCCCTTGCGGGGTAGTCAGAGAGAACCAAGCGCCACATGACTCTATCCTTACAAACCTCACTCGCTTCTTTAGCATTCATTGCTCTTATGCACGCTTGCCGGTTTTTAAGGCTCCTGACATCACCTTCTGATAAAACACGATCAATTTGGTCATGGTAGGTAAGTCTTGGCCTTCCTCGGCTCCTACATCCTTTTACTTTCGCGTTGTATATCTGTATCGTAATTCTTTCTTCCTGCATTATTTCTACATGTCCAAACCAACGTAGCATGCCTCTTCTTATTTTAACACCTTTTTCCTATCAGCTCTGTTTCTAACATCGTCATTGCGAATACGGTCTACAAGCGTTACGGCACAAATTTTGTGCAACGCTGGCATCTCGACCGAATTTATCTACCTACTTTCATGCTCTCTCTGCTATACCCAGCTCTTGCTCCCACAAGTAAGCGTTGGGACCAGCACTGCATTGTGTATAGCGTGTTGTGCCTTTTGGGTCAAGCTTTACTGCCAAGGAGTTTTGCCAACGCTCCATTCACACTATTCCTAGCACGCACTCGTCTTTCCACATCAGCGGTGTACCTTCCATCCCTGCTGAAAGCACATCCAACCATTTCAACACTTCATCTTCAACCGTAATCCTTACATTGGTTTTGGTTTCTTCTCTTTGGAACACCTTATAGTCGTTTTCTTCGCATTCAATAGTAAGCCTTTTCCCATAAAATCGCCTTTTATTATTTGACCAGTGTTCGCAGTTAAGATGGTGTTTCTGCTAATAGGACGGCATCGTCTGCATAAAGTAGACAGTTCACCATTAGGTTACCCATGCGTAATCCTACATTCGTCGATCTTATTCTCTGTAAACAAGTATCGAGATACAGAATAAACAGCCTTGCAGTTAACATGCAACCTTATTTGATACTAATTTTGACATCAAACCAGGATGACATGTTGCCATCTATTCGCACGCATGCTGAGCAATTCTTGTAAGTGGGCTGCACAGCACGCAGCAGTGCGCCGTTAATCCCATATCTCGGCAATATGCCCCAGTTGCTATCGCACAACCCTATCAAATACTTTCTCAAGATCCACAAAACCGCAGAAAACCTTCTAGTATGGCCAGATGCTTCTCCACAATAATGCGGAGCGAGAAAACTTGATCCGTACATTCTATTCCATTTCGGAATCCTCCCTATGCCTCCCACAGCATTCCATCAGATTTCACCCTCATTCGATTACTTTTCCACATACTTTTGCTAAGCTGATCAAACTGCTGGCCCTATAGCTGGCGCACTCCATGCGTGACCCCTTGCCTTTATACAAGGGTACGAAGACTGTGCGACTCCAGTCCGTCGGGACTAGTTCCAGTTCTCCAGCATAGATTGCTTAAGTAGCCGCCTATTTGGATCATCTCAGCTGTGATCGTATCAATTCCCGCAGACTTTCTATTTTTCAAGCTTTGTATAGACCATTCAATCTCATCAATGGTTATACCTTCATCGGACGCGGTCAACGTAGAGTGAGCATTAGACTCACTCTCATTGCCAACGTGCGAGGCATATTCATATATTTCTTCAAAATATTCACTCCTCCGTTCTAACACTTCTTGAGTGTTAGCAACTAAAACTAATTTAAAACATGACGGTGAGTGTTTTAAGGTGCCGGGCGTGTTACTGTATTAGCAGCGGTGGGTAGCAACACGCAACCGACATTTCTTGTATAGCGGACGCTTATAGGTTACGGTATCCACTATAGATCATGTGAGACGTAAGATTGTTGGTCCTCGAAAAAAAGTAGTCCTGGGTGCATAAATCATTGTGCCACTAATATCGATCAACCATTTCAATATTGGCAGATTAACTAAATTTTAATACTAGGGTCACTAGGTGTCAGACAACTTCACAGATGATGAAAAAGTTGATAGAGAGCAAAGAGCGTTGACTTTCGGGGCGAATATGGTGATTCGTAGGATTTCAGGGTGTACTACGAAGTTAAAGGACTCTTTACGGCATACCCGATATCTACGTCGTAACATAGTATTTCGTATAAGGTTCGCGTGCAATTGTTGGAACTATATAGTACCCCTCTCAGGAGGCAGCTTACGCCAAGCGTATGTGGGCCAAGTGAGCATGCAAATCGCGCCAGCTCAGGGTCACCACTATATGCTGATGGGCAGTTTCACAGATGATGACAGGGTTGATACAGAGAGCAAAAAGCGTTTACTTTCTGGGGGAATATGGTGTTTCGTAGGGTTTCAGGGTGTACTACGAAATTAAAGGAGAATAACTAGGTATATGAGTCTTGCTGCCAGTCCTTTTACAACTGCAACCTGTGTTTCTCCTGACTGTGTACTCACCAGACTGTCACAGCTGTTCTACGATATAATAACATATTAGAGTGCTGAGTTAGCCAATACATGTAGTGTCTGAGACATTGCCCATACGCACACGTACCATTTACCACTGGCTCTACTGTAACATTAGATAGAGAGTAGCTTCCTTGCTGCATCGTGTCTATGACAGTATCAAAAGGTAGCGTACAGATTCACTTATATAATTAGATAAGCTTCGTTTGTAGATATAAGAATCTTACAGAGATAAGACTTATTTAGTGTAAAATATCTTGTATATAAGTGTTAATAGTTTTAAGAAATTAGTTGATAAATGGACAGTAGTTAAACTATTTCCGTTGAACATACTCGTTAGAGATGTCGCTTACCAAAACGGAAGTTTATCAATATAGTTATTCATCATTTAATACGATGTAACATGTGACATGGCGATAAATTTCACATCTCAAATAAGTCTGTAGTAGACGGTATCTGATCCCTTGTAGGATGAATCAGCTTACATTGAAAGTCTATAATAAACCTATATTATTATATAATGAAAAAAAACCATGTATTTATAAACCGGCGAGTGTGCATGAGAATGTATTAGTAGTGGTAATAAATCTGTCCAGAAGTGGCCATTTAATTAAATTTAGAAAGTCGATCAGCTTTCTTTCAAACCTATATGTCCGGGAACCCTATATAGCCTTAGTGCAATCTCTTTTTTGTTAAAAGTGTTAATCATATTAAAAATATCGTTGGCTATCAAAATACATCTGATATGCGTTTCGAGTCACATGTTGCAAAGCACTTTTGCTGTCAGAGAGTCTCAATTTCGCTGGAGGGCGGTGCTCCACCCGTCCATATTTAGGGGTCCGATGCGAGCCTATATTTTATCGTTCGGGAAGCGATATTATCCTACTTTATATTTGATGAATTTATTGTGATTGTGCGTCAAAAACTTGGTGTTCGTGAATATTGTTTATTACAATCACGGCGGCGAGGGGGCGACGCGCTCGATACACCTGCCAATAATACGACAGCTAAGAATTTGGAAATAGATAGTTGTGTAGCATTAAGTGTGCAGAACTTTGTAGCAGTGCGCAATTATAGAATAACTATGATAATAAACTTTTTTGATAACACAGCGGTAACTGTTGTATTAACATATCTAATAATCCTTCAATTGGATTAGGTTATGTGAAATAAAGTATTTTTGTTTCGTTTATGAATAAACATAAAAACGATAATTATCAGATGAGGGCAATCATAATATTTTTTATGTCTATATTCTAGCATTTAAATTGTTATCGTTAATAATTGAGATTGCATATCTGACTTTACATCTTTTATCAAATGACGATAGTAGTATGCACTATGAGCCGTAATTTATTTGAAAGTATATTCACCAAAGAGACTCGACCGGCGCCGTTTGGGTAATTTGAGATGCTTTCGCTTGGCAGTTCATCACTTCTGAACATGATCTGCATTAAGCTTAGATATTCGCGCAAATGATAAACTATTTTTTTTTAATGTTATCCCAAAATATTCGAAAACTCACACTAAGCTAGAAACGTAAGTTACGGGCAGGCAATAAATACGATTTCTGTATGATAAATCTAATATACATTTTCCTTTATTGCATACGAAACATATCCATTTGTCTTTGGTACGAACTTCGTGCTCACCTTCTAATTTTTTAATACTCAATATTGCTTTTATTGGAAACCGATATTTTGCCGACAGTAGCGATATAGTGACGTGGGGGCCCCCCCCAGGAAGAATTTTGGAAATATATTCTTGAAGCGGATACATGAGGGGCTGAACTTTATATGAAAGCTACTCGGAAAGCTTGGTTTGGATTAAATCTTGTTTGAAAATATTGAAATTTTGCACAGATGTTCCCTTTATGATGTAGACAAAGTACATAGCTAACATGCAAGTTACCAACTTCTAGCATAGCCTGTCTATGCATGGTTTTATTGTCTGAAGTTGTTATCGATAACCAACAGTTTTGAAGATAAATTTAAGGCATACCGAAATTGAGCAGCGTAGCGGAGTATACTCTCTTCCTGGGTTGAAGAGAGACGATTTATACGCGGAGCTAAATCCGCTGCGATATAAACGTGAATTATATATTTAAGTGACATGTTTTATTGAAAAAAGAATAACAAATATTAAGTTACATAAACTATCGTTTGTTGTAATTGTAAAAATAATTTATCGCATGATATGTACTATATAATGATTTATACATGTGTTTGTTATGTAAATTGTGGAAGAAATAAATAAATTTATTATTAATATATATAAATTCACGAGTTCCATAATCTGCCACCAAATGTTTATGACTTAAAAAATATATACGTGTTATAACTTGGAAGTAGCGTCTGACTTATTGAATCACAAACTGTATTCATTTGCTAAGTTCCTTTGTGTATTTTGTGTAGGTATACTGGAGTCTCGGTGCGTCTGACGCGGTCGTACCGGACACCTGGCCCGACAGCCTTAGCACGGACATCAACATGGAACACCCCATCAACATGAGCGACGCGCAACAGAATTACGGGGCGTTTATATCAGTGAGTATCTACTCCCATATTATTAAACAGAGCACGTACGAATCGTGTTAGCGAGGAAAAGGTATTTCTTGTTCATACTTTTCTTTTCTACTTGAAAACTGGATATTCGGGATCAATTTACCCGTTTTCGTTTTTTATTTTTAGTTTTATGTCATGTTCAGTACTTCTTCAACAAATCTATTTTATGAAATCATGCATAAATATATTATTTCTTAAATGACCACTGAGTCTTGAAAGGCCGCAGTCCTGACACTCAATTTAATTCAAGAAACACTTCAGACCCATAGTTCTTCAAAAAGGTAGTGGAGATGTTGCCGATGTCTATAGGATACATTTTTAACATCCGCAACGGCAGAAAAAAACATCGTGAGTCCAATAAAACACGCATGTCCAATAAATTACATTTCGAAAGGCGTGTGGACCTAACCGAAGAAATGTCTACTTTTCTATCTGTTTCGGTTCTTCCAGTATTCTGGAAGACACACAATTTAATTGAAGAAACACTTCAGACCCACAGTTCTTCAAAAAGTTTGTGGAGATTTTGCAGATGTCTATAGGATAAATTTTTTTCAACACACTTGCTCATAAAGTGGCTCTAATTTCACCGCAATTAGGCATATAATGACACCTGTAATCAAACTGTGACTTTTTCATTGCTATTATTCACAAGTGAGTTATAGATTTTTTTTTATTTTATTGGTTGAGTTGCTTTGTTCTTAAAAAAGTTTCGATACAAAAAAGATCGTGTTCAATAGTACAAATAATGTATCTATTGCTTGCTCATTTCATGCAACTTCGTATTTAAATAGATAATTTCAACTTGTACGTGTTTAAAAATAAAACTTTCACTCAAATATAACTTTGTTTTCTCTGTAATAAAAAAAAGTTTAAATTCCCCAAAAAAAGAAACGTCATTCTTTTAGTCTATGGCCGATCCCTTTGTTAGATATGCGCTCATAGGAAAACTGATTAATGGTGACTTCTTCCCGCGCTTTTGACGAGTGACATTGTTGTTATACTTGAAATTTTTACAATTCAGTATAAAATTAGTTTTGTGTGACAATTTTGATAGTAATTTCTAACATAAGTGCTAGTGAAATTATACAGTAATGAAAAAACTCAAATATAACACGTTTATGTACTTTTTGGAAGACGTGAATAAGTTCATCAAGAACACTTTGTAAAAATCACTATCGTTTTACGGGTGGTATTTAAACTGGGTTGATTGGGTCTAGGTACCCTTCCCAAATATTTTTCAGCACAGTTTCTGAAGCTGGAACATAGAATTAAGATTTTCAAATGGTCCTATACTGAAGACTTTGACACTGGCATAAAGTAGCAACACTATTGCCATATATATTAAAAAAAAAAAACTGATAAATTTTTCCCGCCATTGCGAAAAATATTTCACAACTCGTTTTCACTGTTGAAATTATAGTTATTTATTAATCAAAATGTCTACAAGTACTAGTTATGAAGAAAATGATTTATGTTGTACGCCGCCCGATATAAGATGTGAAGCCCTTAACGTTATGGAAAGTTTACTACCTGAAAACTCCAAGGAAAAATATCTATTAGCGTACCAAAATTTCATACAATGGCACAACAACACAAGAATACGCATTGTTTTTCAGTGTTCATGGCGTACTTTAAACATACACATAGTTACAGAAGAACTTCAGCTACATTGCTGGCTAATTCAGGAGCTGATATAATGACTTTGCGTCATGGTGGGTGGCGTTCTAACAATGTAGCAGAATCATAAGTAGAAGATTCCATACAAAACAAGAAGAAATTTTGTCCAAAAATCACAAAAAGAATTAGACCTGATTCTGAGGCGCGTCCTACTGGCGAAACACCAAGTACATCCAATGATTGGATTTCACCTACACCTACACGAATAATGAACCATCGCAAATAACAATAGAACATGAAAGTATTTCAGTAAATAATCTATCTTATTTTCTTCACAAGTGTGTTGAAAAACGTCGTATGATACACGTGTGCATTGATGATTACCGTCCTCGGCTCTCTTAAGACCCTCACCTAACGGCTCGGGTCTCAATGGCGCCTCAGCGGTAATCTCCAACATTACACACTTGTACCATAATGTACTATAATATCCGCAATACCAGAAAAAATCATCGTGGGTATAGGTATGCCCAAGAAATTACATTTCGAAAGATGTGTAACCTAACCGAAGAAACCCTGCTTTTCTGTCTGGATCTGACCGCAGTCGCTCAATTACAAAATCAGTATCTTCACCAAATGATTAGGCTTAGATAGTGGACCTATAAATATAGATAGATATTAGGAAGCGGGGTAATGCAATGGAGAAGAAGTTACTCTTAATTTTTAATATACTAGTAAATGAGATTTTATTTAAAGTTAAAAAAGGTTCCTACACGATGCTTTTTTAATTGATGATTGTATTTTCGACAAAATCTTTACTGGCTTTTATGTTAAAGCAAGGAAGTTTTGTTATTTGGTTCCTGATTTATTTTCCTTATAGTCCCTTCCATAATTCAAACCGGGGACCTGTTGGTCACAAGGCCAGTTCTTTATCCGCTAGGCTATAGGCGTTCCTTAACCCGTGTGTTCGATTACAGTGACACGCGTAAAATCGCCATCAAACACGTCAACAAATTTTCATTGTTCTATTGATTTGCTCACAAAGAAATTTAGGTACATATCTCAAGCTGCCTATTATTACTCGTAGTAATTCAGTTAATAACTAGCCAGACATTTGAGTTCGTTTACTAACCGCTAGTTAAAATAACCATAACAGCGGGGCGTCGTAAAGTTAGACGAACGTTTTAAATTGACAATAAAGTAAGAGTGCTCGTGTCGCAGCCCTTCCATTTAATGTCTTTATGGCGAGTCCATCCAGCCTTGTGTGCTGACTCACCACCGGTAAAAGGTTCGCTTTATCCCTTAGCTAAGTGCTAAAACATTGTCAGAACATTAGTATTAGGAATAGATATATTTTTAAAGCAGTAGGTAGTGATTACGCGAAGAAATTCGCTCATTGTAGACCGATTCTACTAAAAAACTGCAACTGCACTGCAGAGCGGCGTGTGTCTTAATGCGTACATTTTGACATTTCGTTAAACGTCGCTGCTGTAAGATTGCTTAACGTTGCAGGTTTTTAGTAGAATCGGCCTACTGATTTCAGTAATAAAATAACTCGGTCAGTCTCTGGAAAATATGTTTTAACCTCATGTTGGGATCATTCAATCGTTTAGGAAAACTGAAAGAAGAAATAACTTTGTAAAAATACTAAAAGATGAAGCCGAGCCTTCTGGTAACCACTTATAAAACGGGAAAACAGTAGATTAGGAATACACTAGATTTTGGGCTTAACAACTAAATTTATGTGGGACTACTGGGGAAACAAAATAATTTTCAAAATCGTTTTGCAATTGACGAACATGTTGCATAACATATACACAAAAATGTACGTGTCGAAATGAGGAACTTCCTCTTTTTGTTGTATTTTTAACAGAGGTAAGGTGCATCAAAGCAGCCCGTCTGGCGACGTAACTCAACCTCACAGATCAAAACGTGGCTAAATAACAACCCCCTGAAGGGTTGTTGTGTATTAGTAGTAGTAGTAGATGGTATCAAGCGATACTTAATGTATTACACGCGATCATAGGTTACGGTAACCGTATTACATCAGATGGGCCATATGATTCCTCTCGACGTTGTAAAAAGGAACACATTGGATTAATTTTAACATTATGATGGTTATTTTTAAGTTTATTTAATGACATTAAAAAATCTTGTTTTGGTATTAAAATTAGTATTAATACTAGAAATCGTTTTTTATACCACTAAGGTGGCAAACACGCGTACGGCCTGCTTGATGGTAACACCAGGGGTGTCACTCTTGCGTTGCCGACCCTGTGAACAACAGGTGCAAACAACCCTAAACATTCGACAAACTGCAACACAAAAGTTTAGGTATGTCGGTTTGACATGATTTATGAAGGTCAAAGCTACGTATACCGCGGCCGGACTCGGAACATAGTGACTGACAGACAGTCAAACACATACACAAAGCAATGTATTATGGAGCAATTATGGCTGTCTAATGACGACCAGTTGTCCATTCAACATCGGCCGGAACATTTCATGTGATTGATAGTCTGTTACTTGCTTTTATCAGATTGTGTTTAAAGTGATGACTTTAGGTGATTCATCGTTAGCATATATATTGAAATCGCGTGATTTATTATAGTGATATTAATATAAATAGAAAGATCGATTCGAAGAAGTTCTATTCCCACACGTGACAGACATTTGTCCTGTGTCGAAGAAAAGGTAACTGGTCTGGAACGAAAGACCGCATCACAAAAGAGGGTACCCTTCCCTCTTTTGTGATGCGGTCTTTCGTTCCAGGCCTTCAAGACTTCCCGGCTGATAAAGTAGCCGTACAACCTAGAATACTAGCAAGCACTTCGCCATCCATTAGTCGGGAAAAGCAGGCTTACCCTGGACTGAAATGTATCGTACGTCAACGACTATATCAGTACTAAGAGCAATGAATGTTAAAGAAGCGAGTTCAGTTTAAAGAATCTTTATTATTAATTTCTCATTACAACATAAAGCCATTTACATGAGAAAATATTAAAATCTAATTAAATATGTATACATTCTAAAATCAATTTGTAGACATGGGCTGCTCAGCTCAAAAAGAAAAGGAAGTACAGATTGTGCATTAAAGTAAACTATTACATAGCTACTTATACAATATTTAGTTGTTAAAAGGTAACCGGTATATTTTATAAAATAGTAATTTATTGACAAACAATTCACAAAGAAAAAAAAAAAGAAAATTAAAGGTACTCTAGATTTAATTAAATTGCAAATACCGTCTCACTCAGCTTATCAATGCGCAATTGTCCGCCAATTCGCACAAACAAAGGTGGCAAGATACTAAAGCCATTTGTGTTGAGTAGAAAGGTGAGCCAAGTTCAGAACATGCGATACTATTTACTTTTTTTTTTTTTTTTCTCTTACAAATACATTTTGTATAAATTCATGCTACAAACATCCATACAAAAATAGATACCTATGTACATGCGAAATATGCATTTTCGGCCCAACTCGACTTGTAAGCCTCGCTCGCTTTGCTCGTTCAGTCAATTGTCACTTGGTCGGGTATGTTTTAATTATGTATTTTGTAAGCCTGGATTTAAATACCCACAGAGATTGAGCATTTTTAATGTCTTCAGGCAATTTATTGTACAGTTGTGCTCCGTCAAAAGTTATGGATCTTTTTCCATAGTTAGTTCTAATTTTAGGTAAGGCTATGTAGTTGACTCGTCGGCCAGGACGTTTAATTTTGGGAAATGAAATAGCTGAATGTATGTATTTGTGCAGTATCTTGTAAATTAATATGCAAATTGTATATATGTATAGTTGCTTTATAGTCATAAGTTTGGTTTCTTTGTAAATTTTGTTGGTGGGAGTACGGTAATGATAGTGAAACAGCATTTTTATAATTTTGTTCTGTGCAATTTGTAAGTCTTTTAGGTTAGTTTTAGATGCATTACCCCAAATTTCTATGAGGTATAATAAGTGCGGTTTTACGAGTGAATTATATATAGTAAGGCGAACTTGTTTTGGAAGACAGCGAACTATACTACGGAGTGCTCCCATTAGACCCGTGAGTTTAGATTTTATGTAGTGAATGTGAGTATTCCACGTAAGGTGAGAGTCTAGTCTTAGACCGAGGTATTTTTCGCTGGTTTTTACCTGTATTGGTTCGTCATTAATTTTGAGATCTAAGTGTGGTGGGATTTTTTTATTTTTTGGTCTAAATATAATATAGCAAGTCTTGGAAATATTAATCGTTAGTAGATTATATTTGAACCAGTCATTTATGATGTTAAGATCGTGCTGGGCTTGTTCGATTAGATGGTGAATCGTTGATCCAAAGTAAAAAAGACACGTATCATCTGCATACAGTGTCACCTGTCCGTGTAGCCCTGCCTCATTTATATTATTTATATAAATGAGGAAAAGTAAAGGGCCCAATATGGAACCTTGTGGTACACCGCATGTGATAAGTTGAGACTGACTCTCATACTCATCCATCTTAACCATTTGATATCTATCGGATAGGTATGATTTGAGAATATCATAAGCCCTACCAGTGACACCAATGCTCTCGAGTTTTCTTAATAGCAACGTGTGGGACACCGTATCAAATGCTTTCTTGAGATCAATAAATATCCCAAGAGCCAAGTTTTTATTATCAATGTTAGACTTGATTTTAGTTACAATATCCGTAGTGGCCGACAAAGTACTAGATATTGGTCTAAACCCATATTGTTGATCGTAAAGAAAATTCATCGAGTCTAAATAATCATATAAGCGTTTATATATGACTTTTTCGAGAACCTTGGATAACACTGGCAGGACCGAAATTGGACGATAATTCCCTGGATCAGATTTAGATCCTGACTTGTGTATAGGGCTGACTTTAGCCTTCTTTAAAGTAGTAGGAAAAAATCCACCAAGAAGTAAATTGTTTATGCAGTCAGTCAGATTGTCCAATATTAAGTCTTTTAGGCACTTAAGAGCCTTGATTGAAATACCGTCCATTCCAGAACTGGTGTTTGGGTCGAGATTATCTATAATTTTACTGATTTCGTCCTTAGTGCATGGATCCAAAACTGAAAGTTCCGATCTACTCTCATCCTTATTAAAATCAGGCAAGGCATTAAGATAATTGTTATGAAATCTGGTAGGAATATTATTGCCAAGAGATTCGCCGATTGTCGAGAAAAAACTGTTAAAGGCTTGGCATATTTCATGGGGATCAGTCACTGAGCCATGGTCCACACACAATTTTGAAGGAACACAACTTACTTTATTTTTGTTGGCGGACAATGTACCTATCAATTTCCACATCTTTTTTGGCTTTTTAAGGCATTTGTTGAATTCTTTATAATAGTACTCTTCCTTATTCCTCCTAATCATCTGCCGTACATTATTTCTTAAGTTTACAAAATCAGTCTTCAATTTTTCGTTATTTGGCTCAGTTTTCGTTTGACTCCACAGCAAATTTCTTCTCTGTATATTATGTAATATTTCTTTATTTATCCAATCTTCCTGTGGCTTATTGAGTGTCTTGATTTTGGTATATTTATTATTTTTTAAGTTTGTTATTATAAGGTTTTCAAGCACAGTATAATCGTCAATACTGGTGAGATTTTCATTTTTAATCGAGTTGTACAGTTTAGTGTAGTTCAGTGCTTCATAAGTAACTCGTTGCTTAGGCTGTTTTATGATTTTCTTTAATTCAACATATATTTGCTTATGATCTGAGAGTGAGGAATCAATCATTGCTATGTGAAAGTTATCATTTTTCAAGTTGGAACTAACATGGTCTATAATAGATTTGGAAGTCGAAGTTTCTCTGGTGCAGTGATTTGTGTCTATTAGATTAAGCAATTTGTGACCAGACTCGTTAATAAGGTCATTATATAGTTTTGTCTTTTTGTCATTGTCCAGCAGATTGACGTTAAAATCTCCAAAGACAATTGCTCTATTCCTCAGTCGCAGTTGTGAACCATAATCTTCTAAGAAATTTTTGTAATTAGTATCACCTGGATGGTAAATAACTCCCACGTCTAGTGCATATTTATCCAATCTCACCCACAAGTAGTTGTTTCCACCAGTATAAAGCGATTCTATTAGACTGTGCTGTAAGCTGTTATGTACAAATGCTGAAACACCTCCGCCTATTTTGTCCGATCTTATGTTATAATAGTGACTATATTGTGGTAATTGCAGTGCATTTGCTTGCTCATCGTTTTTAATCCACGTTTCAGAAAGTAGGATGAGATGTATGTCTGTCTGTATTGATCGTAATATGCATTTCAACTCGTCAAACTTTCCCGGTTTTCGAATACTTCGTACATTAGTATATAAGAAGTTTAAATGTGATTTGCCAGTATTCAATCGTTGATAATCATTAATTACTTGATGTGTTGTAGTATCTTCACATATTTGGCATGGAATATGTGTTTCAATTAACTTCTTACAGAGTTTTTTGAAATTGGAGTTGCGATGATTTTTGGGACTCCCTTAATAAATTTTATTGTAAGATTTGTTTCACCGCTTTGTTGACGTTGAGTTAGTTCATTTTTCAGCGCATTAAGATACTTTTGCTGGTTGGGAGTTTGGTCTGAGTATAACTTAACTTCTTTCGGCGCCTTGTTTTTGTTACGCAAAAGAGATTTCACTATTTCTTGCGACGTAAATCGTATCTTAATTTTCCTGCATTTATCAGAGTTATATTTTCCTAATCTAAAAACTTCTATGGGTTTTGGGCAATCTACCATAATAGTTGATAGGATCTTGCTCACATCGCTTTCATCTTTTGTTAGTCGTTCATTAGCATTAGTACCCGATTGCTCAGATACGCCGGCCAATATTACATTTTTCGCTCTATTGTCCCGCTCGTGTAATTCACCAATGATTTTTTCGCCCATGTCAATATGATTTTGGGCAGGGAGCGCTAGTGGAGTGATTATTTTTAAATTGTTGAGCTCAGTTTCTATTGATTTAATCTTATCATCATATAGTGTAATTTTGTTTTCTAATTGTGTAACATGCGACTTTAATGTGTTTTGTTCTATAAGGATGCTTGATGTAGAAGCCTTGATGTCGTCAATCTGACTTTTTATATCAACGATATTTTTATTGACTTGTTGCATATTTTCATTTTGGGATCCAGTGAAGTTAACTAATAATGCAGTAATACGTGACATTTCGTTACGGAGCTCCGATATTTCGTTTAGACAGATACAATCAGAGCCTTGAAGCCTCCTTTTGCGTAATGTGATTTGACTTTTCGCGGTTTCTTGAAGTGTTGATAGGTCAGGCTGTGAGCCGGTTAAGATTTTGTTGGGAGATCGTAATACGTTCATCATGTATTAAGAAATTAAATATATCTTTAGGGACTTGGCGGTACTCTGCCGCGCATATAAATCCTTTTTTAAATATAAATTTGCTCTATGCACTCACGTTAGGATGCTTGAATCAACAGGTGATGCGGGAGCAGTCGAATGATATATCTGTGCTTTGTTCACACGCCTCGCAGGTAAAAACACAAGTGCCCGCAATTTTATTTTATTGTGATGATTATTTACTGGTTATAACTTGCTGATTACTAACTTGTCAATTGCGGCAAATATCATATTTTTGGAAATTGAACTATGTGTCGTACTGTTTAAAGGCTAATTTTAAATAGCTACCGATTTATAAACTTAATAGCAGTAACACGTTCACTCTGCACGAGCAGTCTCGAGCAACTCCGAGTTAGGTGTGCAAGAATCGAGTCATGTGGCGCTCGGTTCTCTCTGCCTAACCCGCAAGGGATTTGGCGTGAAGTTATAGATAGATAGACTATATCAGAGCGATCTGTTGCAACAAATGCTATTTATATGGCCGCCCACAGCGCATCTGTAGAGTGGAAATTACTGCCTGCGGCCCTTGCGGTTCAAGCAGATCAGTTGAGTACACAAGCTAGATTGAGCATGCGGCGCCTGCAAAAGACGTCTTGAACTTTAATCAAACTCTCACTAACTACGCGTTATCTCGTCAATTGCAACATAACATAGGCACTATTCCTTTTGTACGAAGGTTTTTTTTATACCACCAAGGTGGCAAACAATGGTAAACAGTCACCGTAGCCTATGGACATTTGCAACACCAGGAGTGCCACTCATGCGTTGCCGACCCGTGGGGAGGGCGGAGGGACTTCCTGCATTGTAACTGCTTATAGGCTACGGTAACTATCATACCATTCCGCGTCATACAGCTGACACGAACGGTTGTATATAGTGCTTTTATATCAAGTAGTGTATTATACCCGCAATTATGGTTGTGAAAAAATGTGCAGTCTGTAACAAGAATGTTACCAAAAAATGTCCTGGATTGGAATGCAGTAGGTGCAACAAGGTAGTTCACGCTGAACCAGATTGTGCCAAGCTATCCAACAAGCAATTAAACACCTTGCGTAATGCGAACAATATTGAGTGGAGCTGTGAGAGCTGTCTGCAGAACGTATCCCGTAGGTCATCATATTTTATTCCCGAGGACGATGATGACGATCAATACGATACCAGTACCATAATTAATACTCCAACTGCAATAGACACGCGAAAACTTGTGCAAGACATAAGCCGCGAACTTAAAAAATCCTTTCAAGAGGAGATTGGTCAGCTAGGAGCGTCACTCGAATTCTTAAGTGAGCAGATGAATTCTATGGATAAGTACATGAAAACGCAAGACAGCAAAATCAAAGAGCTTGAGCATAAAAACATAGATCTACATAACAAAAACAAAAACCTTGAACTTCGAGTAGCTGTTTTAGAACAAGGCATGCAACAAGCCGTGCAAAAGTCCTTGTTAACATTTGTGGAAATAGCTGGATTACCCGAGACCTCTTCTCAAGACCTAACTCAAATATTATCAATAGTGGCTAACAAACTTGATATGGATGTACGTGATATCCAGTCATCAAGACTCATACCAGGAAATAAGGACAAGCCCGGTCTAGTATTGGCTGAACTGAAGTCGAAAATCGATCAAAAGAGATGGATAACCTCCAGCAGGAACAAACGTCTAAGTGTAGGAATGATTCTTACAGATGCACCACATGAGACGGTCGATAACCAGGTTTTTATTCGTCAAGCATTAACTAAGCAAATTAAGACTGTTCTATATAATACTAAGCTAAAATTACATAACTTGTACCAGTATATTTGGTGTAATGATGGCAAGGTATGTGTCAGAAAAACTAATAATAGTAAAATATACTATATACGATCTCTTCAAGACATCGAACAAGTTCCTATATAAATATAATAAAAAAGTATAATTTAACATCTGTTTATTCTAGATCTAACTAGTCTATTAGTAATGGATCCACTAAAAATTAAAGAAATTTATAACTGTAAAACTATTGATTACTTCTTTCAACAACTGCCTTCTAATCACCAAATAAATTTTTCTTGTTTACATATCAACATTAGGTCACTCATTAAAAATTTTCCTAAATTATTGCAAATTATTCATCAATGTAATTTCCCGCTCAATATGATTGTTATTACAGAGGCGGGAATATCTAACAATATTGTTCAACTGTTCAACATACCGAGCTATAACATGCATGCACAACTAAGAGTAGGTAAAAAGGGTGGTGATATAATAATCTACATAAAACAATATTTCAAATTTACGACAATAACCTATAAAAGTTACACATTCGAAAATATAACAGGTATCTTAAAAACTGATCGTCAAAATATAGTTGTATGTGCAGTTTATAGGCCGCCTTCGTCAAACAAAACGTTATTTATAAGCGAACTTCGTAGGTATGTCTCCAACTTCGATATTCAATGTAATGCACTTCTGATTGGAGATATGAACATAGATCTGAAAACGGTATCATCCCACACCGACTCATACTTGGAAACACTGTGCGAGCGCGGCCTAGTGTGTGGAATCACAGACTACACTCGTATTGATACGAAACCTAATTGTGTCACTAGATCATGTATCGACCACATTTTTGCCCGTTTCCCCACACTAGATCCGTTCTCCGCGGTTGTTGATGTTGTACTGGCAGATCACCACGCAATAGTGTTTTCCTGCGTAAGTAACAGCCCGCAAACGCGTCGTATACAGGAGGCTGCTAAAACCTACTTCGATTATAATATTTTTCGTGATGAATTGAATAAAATAAAGTGGATACAAACTAATGACATGAATTCTCCTAGCCAAATATATGCTTTTATTCAAAATTCTTTAAATAGTGCCCGATGTATTGCAACGAAAAAATATAATTATAAGAGACCCCGTAAAGAATATCGGGTTCCTTGGATGGATGATAATATACAAAAATTGTGTAACAAACGGGATAAACTGTTTAGCTTATGGAAACGGAACCCAAAAGACTTAGAACTAAGACTAGAATATAACAAAACTCGTAACAATGTGCACAAGATATTGGAATCAAAAATGAATAATTACTACTTAAATAAAATAAATAAAAATTTTAGTAACCAAAAAAAAGTGTATCAGATTGTTAATCAGATGATGGGTCGTCTCACATTGTCTGTTGATCAAGCTATAACTAAAGCGTTTGAGTCTCAAGGTCTTTCGAATGAAGTTATAGCTAATAATTTTGCGGAAGAATTTGACAGCGCGGTCAAAAAAATTATACCCAACTGTAAGGTTAAACTATTGAATGGAAGCTCATATCTGGAACCACTTAACTGTAGTATCCGATTTCAGAAAGTCTCTAGTAAAAAAATTAGCTCGATTATCAAAAGTCTTAATAGTAATAAAGCTCCAGGAATAGATGGGATCAGGGTTTCTGAGATCAAAATGGTTACTGAAGACATATCACTGGCAGTTGCCAATCTCTTAAACTGTAGTGTAAGGACCGAGGATTATCCTCGCCAACTGAAAAAGGGAAGTGTGAGGCCTATTTTCAAAAAAAAGGGTAGTCGATGCGATTACAGTAATTATCGACCAATTACACTTTTGTCAGTTATTGACAAGGTAGTCGAAAAGTGTATATGTGATCAAATCCATAACTTCTACAGGGATCATAATGTCATATATCACAACCAATTTGGTTTCCAACAAGGAAAAGGGACCAGTGATCTTTTATCTAAATTTACAGACCACGTCAACGACAACCTGAACCAGAAAAGAAATATACTACTTCTCTTTATTGATTTTTCTAGAGCTTTCGATACTCTCGATCATAACAATTTAATACAGAAGCTCGATGCCTGCGGCATACGAGGTCCTTTAATGCATTGGTTTAAGAGCTACCTCAATGATCGAACATTTGCGGTTAAAATTGCTGATAGTTATAGTAGCATTAAAAAAATCACCCAAGGTACAGCTCAAGGTTCAGTCGCAGGTCCATTGCACTTCTTGACGTATGTCAATGACATGAGCAACTGCCTTAAACATAGCACTTGTTATCAATTTGCTGACGACACTTGCCTCTTGATAAGCGATAGTAATCTGGATAAGGCTTGCGATCTTCTGCAATCCGATTTTATTAACATTTGCAAATGGTGTCACGATGCTGGTTTGGTTTTGAACGCAAATAAGACCAAAATATTGCACATTAGATCACCCTACTTAAAATCTCCCATGGTCCCCAAATCTTTAATTGCTCATGAACATAACTGCCTGCACCGGTCATGTTCAGGTATTTGTAACTGCCCCGAAATTGAACAGGTAGATTTTTATACATATCTTGGTCTACGAATTGATAAAAATCTTAACTGGAAGCTTCACATTGACAACGTGTGTAATAAATTGAGACAGTTTCTAGCAATAATTAAAATTCTTAATCGTCGTATACCTTATTCTGTTAAACTTTTATTATACAATTCACTAGCTGAATCTCACATAAAATACGGGCTCAGTAGCTATGGCCGTACCTATATTACTTATCTAAATAATATTTATAGACTTCAGTTAAGAATATTAAAAACAATTATATCGGCAAATACAAAATCGCAATTCCGTGACAACGAATTGGGTATTTTCAAACACTGTAAAATTCTTCCAGTACATACCCAGGTAAAACACAGTTTATTAAAAGAAAATTATTTTAAACATGTTTCTGGCACGAATGCTAATCAGCCTGTATATTACACGCGCTCTGTTGCACAAAACCGGTTGCCGATATCACGAGTCAACAATGTATACGGCGAACGGGTGTCAAGCTGTGTTGTACCGCGAATAATAAACGAACTACCTTTAGATTTAAAAAATAAACTAACTCCACTTAACATTAAATTTAAATTAAAGAAATATTTTTTGGATAGTTTGGCCGGTTTGTCTCTGTAACGCACTGTATTGTGTTGTCGGGTTGTTTACGCTGTTTATATTGTTTTATATTTTGTCATAATAAACATGTGCCTGATAGTCGATGTGGGTTGGGTGGGATGTTACCTTCTGTTATACCTACTTGTACCTGACTTGTATGGCGGTTATGTATGTTTACGCACATTCCTGCCGTGTTTAAAACGGTTATCAAGTAGACATTAGTGTATGTTTGTTGTACCAATAGGATCATATCTATTTTAATGTAATTACTTTTTAAATGTATAATTGGTTGACGTGGATTACTTAGCATTGAAGACAAACCTCAGTGGTTTTATAATGCTAATTATTATGTATCTTTTTGTAAGTCTGTAAATGTGAAAAAAAAAAAAAAAAAAAAAAAAAAAAAAAAAAAAAAAAACTATTTTACATCAGGTATATTTGTAAGCAACGTTATATAAAAAAATGTTATTGCAGTAACATTTTTTTATATAACATCCGCAAAAGTCAAGTTTCGACAAATGTCGTCATGCCTTATCTCCAATTTGTTTATGAGCAGGTCGCACAACTTGCAGGCTAGGTTAGCTTTTGACGGCGAGTCATTAATACCCGGCGAAAGAAGTTATTCATCTGTTTTTCATACCTCATGAACTATAGATGTACCGCCGACCTATTACGACCAGACCAGACTATAACCTTTTTATGGTTATTGCCAGCCGAATTTTATGTTGTGTTGGACATTTTAACGATATCATGAAGTTTGTTCGCGTTTAATGTGTTTTCTACACGAAGGAAATAACCTATGGAGGTCCAATAACACGTTTTTTCGTAGTAAAAATGTCTCCTCTACGGGTAGGGGGGTGAAGAAGAACGCACAGCACTTATTGGCTAAAGTATTGATAGATCATCGCTACATTCAGCGGATTATTGGTTAAAATATCCTACCATTGGTCAGTAGGCTCGAATCGTTGGTATATTTAGGCCCTAACATCTTTAACATCACCTTCAACTTTATAAGGCCCAGCCATGCAATTCTGTAAGAGCAAACATCCTTACATCCTCGGAAACATCGGCTGTTATAGCCTTGAACACAAAATTGCAATTTCTTAGTGTCGCTTTTCATGGTTGTGCGACACTAGCGCCGCAAGGCTGCGTTTGGAATTGTAATTCTACAAGGCAAACAGCCTCGCGTACGCTTACAGGCTTATAGAATACCAAATAATTTAGCCGTGATCGCAGTAGACGATGTCAAAGCTGTGACATCTGTGATCACAGCGACGCACACAGCCATTACGAGTCGCTTAGAGAATTGCATGGCTGGTCCGGCCTCGCATGGAATACTGTTCACAACTTTGGGCCGGCGCGCCACAATATTTGCTTACTCCATTTGATCACATACAACGTAGAGTAGTTCGAATCGTCGGCGACCCAGTCATCTCCGCTCGGCTGGATTCGCTTTGAAGCTTTGTAAACGTTGAAGGCTATGTAAAGTACTACTATTTGGTGGTGGTGGTTGGGGGTTTAGGGTCTTCATGCTACGTCCTGTGGTTTCTTGGTTTGTGGTTTTATACAGCTCGGTGGCAAATTGTCATACTGCTGTATGCAATACATGTATTTTATAAGCGCTATTGTGTTTTATATCGCTTTTGTAACTTGTATAACTGTAATTGTAACTAGTAATACGAGTACATTGCGCAGCAAACAAACTTGCAGTTCCTCTGGTTACGCAGTGTATGGACACTTGGAACACAAGAGTATCACTCGCTCTTGCCACCTTCGTTGGTAACGCAGACGCTCCTTCAGGAACTTCTTGGTGACCAAGATTGCCACTGATATTCCTTGTATCGTTGCTAACGTTTCGTATTTCACGTACCAGTGTCTCGCTGTACTTAGATGAGGTGAGGATGAGCTTTCCTCTCAGAAGTAGCCTGAAAAAAACTCTTAACATAAAAAAAAAAACATAGCCCTGATATAGTTTCTTTTTATCTTTATTATCACTATGGATGACGAACTTTAGTGTAAGACACGACATATGATTTCCCACCAATGATTAAGAATAGGAACGCTCCGCTGGTTCGGACATGTAGAAAGAACGTAAGAAGAATGAATAACAACGCGATTGTAGAAGGATGTAGGAGCTGAGGAAAGCCAAGATTCAATTACTACTAACTCTAACTCGTCCCAATGCAGGGACACGGGCCTCCCTTGAACCGAACGGGTTTTAGTTTACTCCACCACGCTGCTTAACTGTGGATTGGTGGAGGACGGTGTTTTCAAGCCGCTCGATGACCACGAACTTAGACTTAGAATCATCTATCGACAACAGCCGGGACCGAAGAGTTAACGTGCCCTCCAAAGGAGCTAGTGATAGATAAACACAATCTGCAATGGGCTGAAATCGACGTTGCTTAACATGCGTGTTTGAATTACACGCGCAAAGACGCCCTCTACCACCATGACCAAATTGGTCGTGTGTTACCAGAAGGTGGTGGTGTCAGGAGCGCTAGGAATCGGCGAGCGTGTATGAAAAGAGCTATAAATGTTAAAGAAGCGAGCGAGGTGTGTAAGGACCGAGTCATGTGGCGCTCGGTACCCTGCGGGGTAGGCAAACCTACCCCGCAGGGTACGTGTAGTAGTATTGAGAATTGAAACAAACATATTCCTTTGTTTTGCGGCACGTGTTCCACGGGTAAACTTTCAGTGTTAAAACTGACAATTAAATGGGAGTGGTCTATGAAATTGTTTACTCGCTCAGGTACTGCGGTCCTGAAGTTATCTCTAATCGCGCCCTTCGACAGTATAAATGTCAGAATGATCATTTTTCAACGTTTGTGTGTCAAGGGTGTGGCCCTAGCTGTGAGTTATAATATTTCTACTAAAAGCTTTTTGTCTATTGCGTACCACGCGGAACGAGTGCGTGCCCTATTATTAATAGACCATTAAGCGCCTTAGATTCCAACGACAATCAATTTTAAACGTAAGTGTTTTACAAGCATACAGGCCACCTGTTGTAAAGCGTTTACTGTAACCTATGAACACTTGCATTAATTAAGTATAGCTCGCGTAATGTCACCTCTACTACTAACACAGAACTCTAACCGATTTACATTAGATGGACCGTGTATACTGCATGCAAACAAAGTTCTGTGAGAATCGAACCCAGTACCGTTGGTGGTGTTGGAACCCAGTAGCGTTAGTAACCACTGTGCCACCGAGCTTGTCATTTATAAAATATTCCTTTAGGTTAATTCTGATGAAATCAACTTTTATTCTAGAGAAGAAGATAAGCCCTTCTAACTATTTTATCAATTGTTATAATTTGAACTCTCAGTTTGTGAATTTAACTCCCAGCCGAGGTTTTCTCAAGGGACTACAGCGTGGGGTTCTTCAAGAAACGCGTGAAGAGGTGTTTATAGTGTCGGCAACTCATGAGTGACACGCCTGGTGTTGCAAATGTCCATAGGCTATGGTAAATGGTAAAGGTTCCGTACCCAAAGGGTAAAACGGAACCCTATTACTGAGACTCCGCTGTCCGTCCGTCCGTTCGTCCGTCTGTCACCAGGCTGTATCTCATGAACCGTGATAGTTAGACAGTTGAAATTTTCACAGATGATGTATTTCTGTTGCCGCTATAACAACAAATACTAAAAAATAGAATAAAGTAAATATTTAAGGGGGCTCCCATACAACAAACGTCATTTTTTTGCTCGTTTTTACTCGATATTCATAACGGCAACAGGTAGATGCTTGAAATATTCACAGAATATTTAGTTATATATTTACTTTAAAAATAAATAATTAAATTAAAATAAAACAAATATTTAAGGGGGGCTCCCATACAACAAACGTGATTTTTTTGCCGTTTTTATAGATAATGGTACGGAACCCTTCGTGCGCGAGTCCGACTCGCACTTGGCCGATTTTTCTATTTGATATGCTCGTAGGTATGTAGATATTTAAAATGCTAATATAAAATTAACAATCAATGCATTGAATTGGTACACAGGCTTGTAGAGAGAGGATAACCTCTCGAATGCGAAAACAAAGTTTCAAAAGATAATTTCAGATTTACATTGAATCGAGAAAAATAATACTATATAAAGTATTTTAAAATCAAAGAGTGATAGGCCATTGAATAAGGAACCGGCCTACCTGGTCCACGGCCACGGTTTGAATCGTGGCGGGTTCAGTACAACTAAATTCGTGTTTACGTATTTATGCACGTATTTATCGCTTGCTCGGCGGTGAAGGAAAACGTCGTGAGGGAACCCACACGGCCAAGAAATCATATATCGAAATATGTGTCACCTAACCTTCTCACTCTGGGCTGTGGAGGTTCTGACGGCAGTCGCTCTATGTAAAAATCAGTGTCTTCGCTAAATCCTTACGCTTAGGTAGCGGACCCGGCGAATCCTAATGGATTAGGAAACGGGATAACGCGAAAAAGAAGAATGTGTTTTAAAATATTTAAATGTATCATGGTGCAGAAAGTCATTTTATTAGTTAAATCTTTTTAACTAGCGCCACCTGTTGTTGAACAGTGGAGTTATTAACCAACTGTCTCTTCAATTAGTTTCAATGGTAAATGATTGGACTGCGGACAAGGCACTATAAAGATATTGCTTTTTAAAATGTTATAGATTATGTGGTATAAAATAAGCTAAGCAGAGTAAGGTTAGTAACGAGTTACTAACCACTGTTGCGCGTTCGATTCCCACACAGCACAAACATTTGTGTGCATGAATATGTTTGTTTGTCTTGGTCTGGGTATTTTTAAGAGAGGTAGGGCGCATCAAAGCTTGTTTGGGGAAGTACTCCACCTCACAAAAGTCCGCAGTCAAATAACAACTCCCTCGAAGATTGTTGTATGCATACGAGTGAGTGAAGTCACTAAGAAGCTCCTAAGGAGTTGCTGTGTTGGCAGCAGAGGTGGCATCGCACGTGTGGTACTTAATATATTTAAAGCGTTCATAGGCTACGGTAACTGCTTTACATAAGGTACCATAAAATTGAGAGAAATTAGGTAAGGTCTTTTGTTTTTGTTTCAGAGCTCTCCACCGCCGTTCAGTCCTGCTGGGCGCACGAACGACGACGATGCTATCGTCTCCATCATCGAAGCGGCCGAGGAGTTTGTATATATCTCCGTCATGGACTACGCACCGGTGCTGGAGTTCACTCCTGTATTGAGGTAGTTATTAATTTAAGAACAGGGAGAACCGTCTGGTTCCTGGATTTAAATTCTGGTGCGACAATGTGTATACCATTGTATTCGTGTTTTAGGCCTTATGTACATATTTGGAATTATTGCGTGTTTAGCGGTGAAAGAAGCCGAACGTTCAAGAAATTATATACCGAAAGACGTGAGGCGTAATTTCAAAAGATTGGTTTTCCCTCGAGGTTGTGGACGTCTGACGCCAGTTGTCGCTCCATGTCAAAACCAGTATCTTCACCAAATCTTTAGGTTTGAGCCCCTAAGCTAGATTAGGACCCCGTTAATCCTAATACATCAGGAAACGGGATAACGTTGGAAAGAAGAAAGAGGTAATTATTATCAAGGTATTGCCGGCGACTCGCCTTGTATTTTAAATGTGCAATCGGAATCGAGGGCACATTTTTTAAGTCCTTGAGAAACGAAATAAGATTTACAGGAAAATTAATAAAAAATAGTAAAAACTTAAAGCAAAGGGTCATGAATTTCCTAAACGTGAATTATAACTGTTATGATTTAATAACTTGGGCTCTGAATCCAGACGCGTGCATAAAAAGGCACAGCCCAAATCTCAGATAGTATTATCTTTAGCTTAATAATTTTTTATAAGAATTTAGTTAGATTTTCTTAAATATTTAAAGAAATTCTAAAATTACAACTTTTTGAATTTCTTAATAATGTCATATTTTTTCTTAAAATATTACATTATATTATAGATTATACAGAATATGACATTACAGATTTATTACGGTATAGGTGCCTCAATTCATTAATGTCTTTACTGAGGAATCTGCAAAACATAATTTATCTACAGAAATACATAACATACATACATACATATCATCACGCCTGTCTCCCATTGGGGTAGGCAGATACTATAGAACGCCAGGTACACCTCTTCATGCATGCTCATCGTTTTTGGGTACTGTTGATTTGGCCCTTTTTCAATACATCACCAATTTGATCTATATGTGTGCGTCTAGGGCGGCCCCTCCCGACTACACCATTCACTCTTGCCTGTAACACTTCTTTCGTAACTCTTTTGTCATTCATTCTTTCTAAATGACCAAGCCATCTCAGCATACCCTTTTCAATTTTAAGTAATACATAGTTACGACTTTAATATATTTTACTTAGATACCTCTGTGAATTAGTTAAAAAGAAATAATGACACAAAAGTTAATTGTTAAAAAGTAAATAAAATTCGAATTTTACTAAAACGTCTAAACTGAGATTGGCGGGGTCTGCTACCTAAGCCTAAGGATTTGGCTTGTTAGATACTGGTTTTTATATTGAACGACTGCCGTCAGACCTTCGTATTCCATAGGGAAAATCAGACCTTTCTTAGGTTAGGTTTTGTCTTTCGAAATATAATTTCTTGTATTTGCGGGTTTCATCACCATGATTTCCTTCACCGCCAAGCAAGTGATAATTACAAATACATATGTACATAAATCCTATAACACCAATTTAGTGGTAGGTACATGCTAGGATTCGAACCCACCAGTCGGTCAAAACGCCGGCTGGCCCATTACCCACAGGGCTACCACTGCTAGCTACCCTTCCCAAGTTTCGTATCTGTATTAAATTTCAACGGAATATTAATATATATATTTCATACACTTCTATTGACGAGCTCGGTGGCGCAGTGGCGAAACGCGCTGTTACTTTGACACCAACGCTCGTGGGTTCTATTCCCACACAAGCAAACATTTGCGTGCATGAACATGTCTGTTTGTCTTGGTATGGATGTTTTAAGTGAGGTAGGGCGCATCAAAGCAGCCTGTCTGGGGAAGTGCCTCCACCTCACAGAAAACCGCAGCCAAATAACAACTCCCTATAGGATTGTTGTGTTCCTGCGTGTGAGTGAGGTCACCAGTAAGCTCCTATGGAGTTGCTGTGTCAGCAGCAGAGGTGGCATCGCGCGAGTGATACTCAATGTATTGCAAGCGTTTATAGGCTACGGTAACCGCTTTATATCAGGTGCGATGTATGCTTGCATGCCTCCCGACTTTGTATATAAAAAAACTGCGAATTGTTTTGTATATATTTCAGATTCTGGCCTAAAATCGACGACGCCATACGCAAAGCTGCTCTCGAGCACAAAGTGAAAGTGAAGATGTTGATCAGTTGGTGGAAAAATTCGCGGGCCTCTGAGGACTTCTTTCTGCGTTCGCTGACTGCATTGTCGCAGTCGTATCCGAGGGTCGACTTGCAAGTGGTGAGACTTGTTCTTACAAGTATTTGTGTGAACATGTCTGTTTGTCTTGGTCTGCATGTTTGTAAGAGAGCCTACCTCTCTATACCGCGCATCAAAGCAGCCAGTCTGGAGAAGTACCTCCACCTTACAGTAAATCGCAGCCAAATAACAATTCCCTGCAGGGTTATTGTGTTCCTACGACTGAGAGTGGAGCAGAGTTGACATGTCGCGAGTGAAACTTAATGTATTACAAATGGTCATAGCCTACGCTAACCGCTTTACATCAGGTGGGCCGTATGCTTGTATGACTCCCGACAAACGCAAACATTGAGCGACCAGCTACGGAGACGTGACCACTCGTCAAGTCGGCAGAGACTAATGCTAGCTGCTATAGATTTGACTAAGAATATCGTTTAGAATTTAAATTGCAGCATGTTCTCTGCGATGTTTCTATACCACCGTATATGTATATATGTACTGTCACTAGAAGATAATTAAGGTGGATGTTTATTGGATGTTTATTGCATAAGTACCTAGTCCGATCATAAGTTCTGTTACAAATGAATATGCATTTATTTTTTTATGACATATTGTAATCTTAATAAAACTTATATGTACATATTAATGGAAGTCTCAGCAAAATATAAAAAAAAATATTCTATTCGAAATGGCCACTTTTGCCTTTGATACAGGCCTTAATCTGTCACGCCACGAATCTATGGATTTACGCACTGTTTCCGTGGGAAATTTAGCCACTGCCTGGTTCAGAGATTTCTTAAGAGACGTAATATCGGCGTGTCGTTTCGAGCAGGCCATGTCCTCTAAAACTGTCCATATTTTGTAGTCTAAGGGGTTCAGAGCTGGGCTAGACGAGGGCCAGTCTTCAGCTTTTATAAAGTCCGGAACGTTGGTTTCGAGCCAGGCTTGGGTAGTTCGTGCCTTGTGACCAGGTAAAAAGTGTATTGCTGAGAGGTTTTACAACACGATCCAAGACAGTTTCTTGATACACTTTGGCTGAAGTCTTCACTCCTTTTTCACAAAAATGAAGCTTTGTGACTCCTTGATAACGACATTCAACATTCACCTGCGTATCGGGACAGAAGGCATTTGATCGATCCACTCTCTTCAGCACTAGAGATTGATTTAGGGTATGTTCTGTATATCGGCGATAAGCGTCCAGCTTCAGGTCTTGTTTTATTATACGCGACAGATTCCTAGCGGGAATCTTCATTATTCGCTATAAGATTTATTGTTTCGTAATGAGGTTTCGGCGAATTCTGGCTTTAACAACATTAACAGCTTTTGTAGTTCTAACAGCACGCGGTCCCCCGATCTTTTATGGTCTTCAACATAGTAAATGCTGGTATATCTGTCGATAGAACGATATACGAACATACGGCTGATATCAAGCTTTTGAAGTGTCTTGAATATGACCGACGGCTCATATTTTCATTAACACCCCATTCCATATTGTAATTTGATAATAAACACGAAAATAATATGTAAAACGACGGGAAATCGAAACTAGTTTTTAATATAATAAACGCGCTCCAAATTCGAAATAATTAAAGTGTTGAAAAAAGGAAAAGTTTCTATGTAACAGCATTTATGGCCTGACTAGTTATGTAAAGAACATTAGATTGAAGCCAATATAAAGAGAGAATCAGGGAATACGTCTGTATCGAGATATATTCTTATTCGTTATTTTTTTTTCAGAAACGTTTCATAGTATCTTCAACGCCAGACCAGGATAAGATTCCGTACGCCCGCGTCAACCACAATAAATACATGGTGACAGATCGCACAGCGTACATCGGCACTTCTAACTGGTCCGGGGACTATTTCACGGACACAGCCGGCGTGGCCTTCGTATTTGAACACGAACACGGATTGTACCAGAACCTTACCAAAGATATAAGGAAAGAATTGCAAGATATATTTGAGAGAGATTGGAATTCTCCATACGCAGTCCCCCTAAGGTCTAGTTTATAGCGACGATGATAATATATTTTATGATGGGCGAGATCGAACAAGAAATACTCCTTTTAGGGCATTAATGTATTCTACAATTTGACGCAAAAATGGCTCATATTTTAATTAAATAATACCATGTATTGTTTAATTAGAATATGTGCCAGGAAATGGCTACATTGTCATTGAATACATGGTTATTTTTTGGCAAATTATAGACCTAAAAATATGATTTGACATCGCACAGCCTGGAAGGTGAAATACATACAAAAATATGTATTTTAGATTGTGAATCGCATCTTATAGTTACACTAGCGGGTTTTGCAGGGTAAGAATAGTATTTGTAGTAAATTTAGTAGTAAGAATCTACTACTAAGTCTACTACAACTATTGAAAATAAATGAGTGTGGTCAGTGTCAGCCTGGCCAATTTTGAAAATTATACCATTTTTATAACTATACTATTGAAAAGAACGACGGCCCGATCTGACCACATTAATCCACACAGGTTAATCAGATTTTTAGAACTCATGTGATCCAAATTGTCATCAACGCACCATTTGCGTTGAGCGAGATTTCAACGTCATGCTGCCAACGCACCGTATGCGTTCAGTTAATTGATAATAATATTAAGTGGCACATTTGCGAGGTTTATAACATTTAAATCAATGGGTTAATTTGTGAAATTGGCATTTACCTCTACGATGACGTAGATTAATCTACCCCCGCTGCATCGACCATACAGAATATATTCTTTTTTAGAATTTCAGAGTATACATGTTTCTACTTACATGTTTTGATCGCGGTTTTTAATAAGGATGCCCATATCGAAAGTAACTACTATCATGCCCGGAGGGAGCGTCGTTAATTCGATATCACCCAGTACAAGTACATAACTATTCGAGTGTGTATATATAAATAGGTCTACTGTAACATATTAGAAACAGATTGAAACCACTAATACGCGCAAATTAGGCTAAATTTCGTTATAAATTGACCTTTTTATTGAGGCGTTTTACACTATCATTTTATTTAATACTATTTGAATAGACGAAAAATGCCAATGTTATCATTTTACTTTAAACATGATATATAAAGCTGATGTACTTACTGGCGTTTTCGATGCATCTATAAATAATCATTAGATGAAAGATTGTTTATTTTGGATATCTGTTGTGTGTTAACCTTAATGACCATAAAGTATTAAATCTTCCTTATTTCATGGAAAAACCGACCTTGTTCTAACAGATTTGACTTTAAAAAAACGTTCTTGTTAGACAAGCTTATAACGTAAATCATTAAATGTCATACTTTTATGTTAACACATATCATATCCACTTGTTCTAATTAAAAAAAAAACCCGCTCTGGGAAGTTATTTACTTTTTTGTTGCAACACTTTATGCTGACAACTATGTCGTTTCGCTCTAACATATACTTTATATATTATGAACAATTTTTCTTTCGCGACTATAAATAATTTTCTTCAAGCAACGAAAAGATCATCTCAACGCGCCGATACCAACACGACAGAAATCAACATGTGACATTTTAATGACGTTTAAACTCAGTGTTGCGAGTACAAGAAATTTATTCTATTGTTATTTCGCAACATATTACGAGGTTTTTATTTTTTTCTGGTTAGGCTTTACATGTATGTACTTTGAAGTATGCAATTCAAAGTATATATTTTTTTCCATAATATCCTACTAATATTATAAATGTGAATGTCCGTTTGTTTGTTACGCTTTCACGCGAAAACTACTGAACCGATCATCATGAAACTTTGTACACATATTCTTGGATAAAATAGGATGCTTTTTATTAAAAACAAAATATTTTTTATCAATGCGAGCGAAGCCGCGGGTAAAAGCTAGTATAATATACATGTAAAATTCTCAAAGAGTTTGGAAGGCTTGTCAGATTAAGTCTAGTGCAGTAGCTATTGTTAATAGCGTTTGAGAATAAAACCTTTATTTCAAATTAATAATGTTTATAATCGTGGTATAAATTACTGAATTAGTTAGTATTCAATAAGTTTGTGAGCAACGAGTATTATTAAATTATGACAAACTGCGCTTTATCTTGAATGACAGAGTGCCTTCTCGTGTGATTTTGAAGTGTTTGCTTAACTGGTATGTAGTTTTTATATCTCTCTAGCGCTAGCATAACTATGTACATAACAATACATTGTCGTATAGATTTTGTATGATTTTAATTATGTGTGAATTGTGCGTGTCTTTTCTATGAGTTTCTTTGTAATTTTAGTTGTTTAGAATTAATATGTGAATTAAAATGGTTCAAGGAAACAACATTGTCTACTTCTGCTTACATCTACTGTTATATATTACGTAATGCATATCAATAGGTATAATAAGTTCCTCGGTCCTCGGTATTATACTTCGCGTGCAAACTTGTAATTTTGTATGGGACCGGCTGTTTCAAATTCTAGCTAGTATTTTATGTGTGAGACAGTCTTGTAAGACACTGTACATATAAACTTGTATAAAACTTAAATTTGCATGTATAACCTTTTTTTGTTAAGAGATTCATTGTAGCAGTTGATTATGACGTGGTTTTTGAAGTGCGTTTCATACAAATGAGTCTTAGTACTATTACTATATTATATATTTCGATTAAACTATTAAAACTCATGAACATATACGTAAAATTAAAGAAAATACAAATAGAACAAATGAAAATGAACGAAATTTATAATCACAATATAATACGTTCTTATATTCGTTAGGATTTATTTTAGTTTGATTAAATATCCCACTAATATTACGCTTCATGTAATTACCGGCACCTATTTGTTTTTCTTTAATTTTTATTTATTTATACTCATAATCGCAAACTGTATTATTATGAGTTGTTCAGTTTACAACAGTAAAAATAAGTAATAAAAAAAATATTACTTTCTTCCTTAGGAAGCAAAAAGTGATATACTGAAAAAAGTTAAATACTGAATTACTTGCTTGATAACAATGAATGGCGCGAAAATTCCATATAAGTTATTCCTGCTATAGCTATATATAAATTCTACTCAAGATAGTGCGGTAAGAATAGCTTAATGTACATGTTTTTCGAAAACTGAAGCTGCTGAAAAAAGCTGATGTGGGGGAACCAGAACGCATCACATAACAATTTAGTGTATTGTACCCTGGTGTCCCTTAGTTTAAACCAGTTGGTGAAACTTGTTAATTTGTGAGTTATCAGTGATCCACCCGTAGTGTAACGATTTCGTATGCCTAAGCACTGTACAGTGCACACCCATTGTCTGCTTTAGCACTGATCCGGGCCCCGGGTCACCAGTGACACGTTTCACTTTTTTGTAATCAAACTTAAGTCCTTTCAGTTGGTTAGAACGGGTAACGATATAGTCAATGTAAGGTTCTAAATATTTTTTTGTAAGCCTATGCATAGGTAACATGAACAAACCAACCCCTTTTGGAGCTTTACCCAATATATTTAGCAAAACAATGAGTCTTTTATCGAATTTTATGTGTGATTCATTGACTAGTATAAAATACATGCTATGACGCCTATCTCCCATCAATTTAGGCAGTATGGTATAACGTCAGGTATGTCATGTCAATTCAAACCATCGATATCAATTTTACCGAATACAATAATGTACCAGTTCTCTTGTAAATCTAAACTCTTTTCGTGTGAAGAAGTGTTTTAAGCATAAAGTACATATGTACGTAATATATATCAATATAAGAATTTCGGCAATATTTATTGGAAACAGTATTTTTGTCAATTCACAATCACATTATTGTTTAGATGATGTAACTTCCATGAATGTTTTAATCGTCTATCAAGTAAATAGTTAGTAGTAAGTCATAGTGATGTAAGCATCAGAAAGCAATGGTACTTGCGTGTGACGAGTTCGACAAATAGTGTGATATTTGTATACAGTTGGACCTGTAAATAAAGAATATTTTACTTCGTACTGGTGTAGTTCTCATTGTAGACCAGATATTTAATATAATAATTACAACTTGAGATTTTATAATGCACAGATGGTAGCCAAGCTCGCGAGCAATACGGCTCGCAAGTGTGAAGCGACTCTGCTGTTTGCACAAGGAATCCAGATAATCCGATTCTGACTTTACGAACAATATTTCCCGACAAATTCACAGCGGCATCTAGGAGCGCCAAACTAAGCAAAGCTGGTTTTTTTATACTACGTCGGGAGGTATACAAGCATACGGACCACCTGATGTAAAGCGGGTACCGTAGCCTAGTAAGTATTTGGTACGTGGTATAGCGGCAGGAGATAAATATACAGGCGTTATAAAAACAATACGGAAGGTATTGTTTTGGAATTCTGTTATTATTAAATACATGTACAACAGTTTATCGTATACGCTGTAAATTGCTGTGCCGAGTTCTGTTTCTTTAACAGAGATTTAGGCAAAATATTAACTGGCAATTTTATATTTAAACAACTGCTTTCGTAATTGCCCATCCACTACCGTTAGTACATGCATTATGTTACATTATACATTCGTATATAGTATGCTATTCCAACGACATGCCATAATTGTAGCTTTGTAGCATGTTATTCTTTCGACTAATATCTACAGTGCCAGAGGATGCCTCGTCGAGAGGCGAAACACGTGTCACAGAGACGACCGGGGCAGCAACGTTGGCATACGGTTTATCTTTAAGATGGTGACTATTCGCAGAGACAACCGCAGCAGCCGAGGTAGAGACATGCCGGAGCAGCCATGGCAGCGGCGGGATCTACTAATGGCAGCGAGTGAGTGCCGGCCGGGGTTAGTTTACATGATCTAATCGGTAGTGAAGCACACAAAGTAATTTAGATCAAATTGCTTATAAATATGACTTTCGCAAAATATCATATTACGATATCAGTATTTGTTGATAGCAAAACTTGGCTGATTTCGTCGCATGTGATTAAGTCTTATTTGGTAATGGTTTAAAGGTTGATCACAAAATGACTGCAATACAGATAGAGCCCCGCATCAACTAAATACAAAGGACTCATCTACAGGCTGATATTAAATTCGATCCACAAAATTTCAGAGGAGGTTATACAGGTAATGCAGATACAAGAAATAACGTGTTTAAGGTAAATGGAATAAAATAAAAAAAATAAATGCAGTTGAAGCATTTTATACGTAACTGTACGTACGATATGCGGAATGTAAGCGATCAGATGATCCTCGCGCCCGCCCGCCTAACGCATTTGCTATATGTATAATTATAATCGCATTGTTGTTTTATATACCTAGTCCGGTCATAAGTTCTGTCAAAACCTTATTATTTTAATTTTGGAATACTGGCCAGAACAACTTTGACTAATTTTAAAAATAGAACGTTCCCGCTTGCTAAAAATAAAAAATATATTCATTTTCAAATATGGAGTGCTCGAAGAAGGAAGATGAGAGTCGAGGTTATCGCGTTGCACTGCTGTGGTTACGCGCCAAAAGAGATTTTCAATATTCTACAAAAATTGAGCATAACACTACGGTTTATTTATCGCACTACCAAACGATATACTAAAGATTCAAGCTTCGAAGATCGTAAGAAGAGCGGCCGACCTTGCACAGTTAGGACACCAGAGGTCATCAAAGCACTGAAGGCGCGAATCCAAAATAATCCCGTGCGTAAACAAAAAATCTTAGCTCTTCAGATCGGATTAAGCAGAGCCACTGTCAAAAGGGTCTTAAATGCAGACCTGAGACTACGACCTGACTAGATAGGTAACGTTGGGTCTCATACAAGCATACGGTTAACCTTATATAAAGTGGTTACCGTACCCTAAGAACGCATGCAATTCAGGCAGTATTGCACGCGCGTTGTCACCCCTACTGCTAACACGGCAATTCCATACGAGTTTACTGGTCACCGCACTCGTTCGTAGAGACACAACAACCATCCAGAGAATTCTTGTTTGACATTAGTACATGTTTTTTATACAACGTCTGGAGACATACAAGCATAAAGCTCACCTGATGTAAAGCGCTTACAGTTGCCTATTACCGTTTGTAACGCATGAAGTATCACTCGTACGTTGTCACCCCTGCTGATAACAAAGCAAGTCCTTAGAAGCTTACTGATAACCTCATACACAGGAACAGGGATTGACGTAGTATACAATATTTTTTTTTATACAATGTCGGGAGGCATACAAGCATACGGTCCACCTGATGTAAACCGGTTACCGTAGCCTATTAACAACACAGCAACTCATAAGGAGCTCACTAGTGCCTTACTTCCACGCATTAATACAACAACCCTCTAGGGAGTTTTTATTTACTGCGGTTTTCTCTGAAGTAGAGTTATATATCCAATCGGACTGCTTTGTTGCGCACTATCTCTTTTATAAACAACGAGACCAAGATGACTCCGACAATAACGAGCTCGGTGGCGGAATGATTAGCAGTGCTATTTTAACACCAACCCTCGTCGGTTCGATTCCCACACAAGACAAACATTTGTGTACATAAACATGTCTGTTCGTCTTGGTCAAGATATTTTCAAAAGAGGTAGGGGACGCATGAAAGCCAGTAAACCGCAGCCAAATAACAAATCCCAGAAATATTATTGAATGAGGTTATCAGTAGGTAAGCTTCTAATGAGTTACTGTATTATCAGCAGGGGTGACGTGTGAGTGATACTTCATGTATTGCAAACGGTCATATGCTACGGAAACAGCTTTATGTCCGGTGAGTAGTATTGTATGTCTTCGACGTTGTATAAATTTTGTAATATGTGGGATCGAACCCACGAGGCTTGGTTATAAAGTTTAAAAAAAAGTTAACTTACCTACGTATACTTTAATGATTATTCAAAGTATCCTCCGCCTCTTTGTATGCACACTGAGCTCGTCGGCGGATTGTCTTTTGGTTTTCAAAACGCGTTAACATTTTTTTCCCGAGTTTGGCTCACTGTCGTGGATTCACTTTCGTAGACCCGTATTTTAATTTCTCCCCACAAATAAAAGTCAAGAGGTGTAATATCAGGGCTTCTGACAGGCCATATGATAGGTCCACCTCGCCCTATCCACCGATCGCCAAACTCACGATACATATGTCGAGCTCGGTGGCGCAGTGGTGAAACGCGTTGTTACATTACTTTGACACCAACGCTCGTGGGTTCGATTCCCACACAGTACAAACATTTGTGCGCATGAACATGTCTGTTTGTCTTGGTCTGGGTATTTTCTATGTATGATAAGTATGTATTTACAAAAAAAAAAAAATGTATTTACGTATGTTTATCAGTTAGTTATGCGATCAGTTCACATGCATATCGCTGATCCAGCACCTGATTGCACACGGCACCATTGCTTAGTAACAACATGGCCGATTTGCGCAACCCAAGTAAACTGCTGATGCAGCTCCTCGCATGGCCAGCGGGTCTACGTGATGACGACGCGACCTCACTTTGCTTCTACACATCGGGCGGGTCACATCTATATATTAGGCTAGCATTAAAATCAATGTAATATAAAGTTTAGTTAATAAAGTATTAATTATAATTTTGGTTTTTTTTCGGTTTCTTTATTGCCGAAAATATAAGTAGTTGTCTAGTACCCATAACACAAGCTTCGCTTACTTTGGGGCTAGATGGCGCTGTGTAATTTGTCCGACAATATTTATTTATAAAATTTATAAATTAAATTATATAAGCGCGAACGTCTATTTGAAAGTGAGCAGGCGCTCCGTCATGTTGAAAATGAAGGTTTCGCCAGTATCCCAGTGGTATATCTTCCAGCAGTGTCGGTTGTATATCCCTAAGAAGACCGAGATAGTGTTGTCCCATCAGTTTTTACTGAATAAGGTCAGATAACATGGTCGTTTATAATTCCCGCCCATACGTTCACACTGAATTTTTTTTAGGATTATGGCGACATCACCAATGTTCCTTGTGAACATTAGTCCGATCCTAGTGAAACTTGCTTCGTTAGTCCACAAAATATCCAATTTCTAGCAGCCAGTTACAAAACTCGCACCTTGAACGATAGTCTGCTAGAACCAGTTCTTGCGCGGGTTGAAAATGACAAGGATGCTGACTGAAAATTGTCCACGAGTTCCGAGTGAATTCACAAAGGTAGTATATTAGTTGTTATACTTAAATGATGTTACTCTATTGCTTTGGGTTTGTAACCCATAATAATAGATGTAAGTGTAGACAAACAAATATCCCTTGAATTGGAGCAGAGGAATTCCACTTATAGGAAATTAAACACATCGATACAAAATGGAATAAGTAATTTTATTAAATTATTTTAGTACCACTTTTTATGAAATCATTAAAAGTGACAGTAATGCTAATAATTTTCTAAACAACAAGATTGACAAAAAAAATGTAATTCTCGCAAGTTACCGTAAAATCAATAGAAACAATTTCTCCATACTTTCTCAGATATACTCTTTAAAACATGAATGTGGTATATCAGAGCGCAAGCTATTTATTTTTCTGACATGCTATAATTTCCGGTATTTGTAAATTTGCATTACATTCCTACATGTAATATGTAATAGAAAAAATACAATCATTTAATTGAATTTGGAATTTGAATTGTAAGGTCGAAATAAAAGTGCATATAAAAGTAACCAAAAATTACAAATTGATGATTTTTAAGAAAGGTTATTTATCATTAATATTGATGCATTATTATTCACAAAAATTTGTTTCTATAATTTTTCGACATTAATATACAGAAAATCACTCCTAAAAATCATCAATTAGTCATCATCACAAACACTTCATACAGTCAGTTTTTACTTTTCATTTCAAGTTATAATGTTTTGTTGTTTATAACATTGTAAACATTATATTTAAACTAAGCGCTTACACAATATTATTTTAAATTAATATTTATAAAAATCAACTAATCTTATCGAGATGTCAAATAGTTATCCACAGAACTACCAATACCCATTTAAAAATATATTCTATATATAAACTTACCATTGAATTTTATTATACCCAGGTAAAATATTCGGTATAACTTCGACTACTAATCCGTGCGCACTCTATCATAATAAACAAAAAAGAATAAAACTAAAAAGGTATAAAAAAAATATGCCTGGCATCACATAGAGCAAAGAACATGTTCAGGATTATTTGTCGCCCGTTAACGTTTGGTGTTCTTTTGAGTTTTTAACTGCGTATCTTACATTGCAAATGCGTGAACGCAAAATTATGGATGATTAAATATGGAACTAAAATAGTCTTACCAATTCGTGTTAAGCACGTATAAAAGATATCTAACCACCAATAATTTGTAAGAAGGCTGTGGGAATTGAATATTTATCACCACGAATGAAAATATAATATGTTATGTATGGTGTTCCTATACAGCAGTTATATAACCTTGTACAACGCAATAAGATGTTTGTTATATAATATCTTCACAAGTTTATCAGTAAACTAAATGAAACTAGTATGTCCTTTTGGAAATGTGGTTTAATTAAGAGATTGGTAGCAAGGGAGGAAAGGTTTTGATGAATCCTGGATCCACTTACCGTATATAAACTCACAGTCACAGAGGTACAAACTGAATCCTAGTCTGATCATATTGAGATATCTGGAGTCTCTAAATTCTGCGATTAAAGAGCGTTAAATTTATTTACTAGTTTCGAAAGCCTGTTATTAATGAGCTTAAGGTCAAGAACTTAAAATGATACGACTTCAACCCGTTAATTTTCACCTAAAAATTCCCATACTTGATTTGCTCCATTTTACAGAATTAAATTCGAATCATCTTTGTAATTTTTTTATTGTTATCGTTCTGTAATGTCAATGCTTTTAATGTTTTAGTCCTGAGTTTATATACGTATGCGACTGTGCTTAATAGGTTACTCCGCGATAGAATGGCTTTGTAAGTGTATGATAAATTATCGAGAAAACGAATGAAGGCACTTTGATGTCCTGTTGACATACCTAAAACAAAACACACGATATAACCGTTGATCAAAAAAAAAAAAGTCCTTTGCACTATTAAAAAATAAATCTGCAAATTTATGTCTATGTTTAATGCCGAGCGTCATAAGACGCAGTTCCTAATTCAAATAAATACAAATTCCTAATGTAAATAATTCCAAAACATGTATGGGAGTGTTTAAATTTTGGTGATCTCTCTTAATTTTAAAATGAATCATCCAATTTTTGTTAGACGACCTCGGCTTTACGTGCGCTGTAGACACTTATAGACATAGGTATAGGAGACCTGTCTGTAAGCACCAATTAAAAACGGTCCTCAAAATTGAAAGAGTATAACTGCTGAGTACGAACATCATAACATGTACAAAAATTACGATATCGTAACATATAAGTTCGATAGCGAACGCGCCTTAGAAATTGACACCGCAATATTCGAAACAGTGATGTTAACTACCTTTTTCTGCGAATAAATATTTCCTACTTGTACATATTTAGGCGTGCGTCGCACTGTCTTCCACAAAGTCCCTGGCTTCTTCTTGCGTGACGCACTCCACGTGAGATACTTTATTCCTGAACTTGACGCCGTAGAATTTGTGCGCGTGCTCCAGTAGCTCCGGTCTGAAGGTCGTCGTGATGAATTGTGCTGATGTTGACAGCTCGTGGATCATATTTGCGATGGCTTTACGATGTTGCGCGTCAAGGGCCTGAAAATTCATTTAATAATGTAAAGCTCGTCATACATGTAGCTTATAACACAACCATTGAAGAGGCACTATTTAAGCAACGTATTAAGATGATGAAGAACGTCACACTTTAAAAATGGTTTACATTGACGTTACAGTTTGTCACAGCGTAGGAATTTTGCACACACGAAATAGAAATAGTGAAATAAGCCCCATTTTTTGTGCAGACTTAAATAAATATATTCTAAAATATAGTTGTTATATAATCGCTAACATGTATGTCGGTGTGCTTAAGAATTAAAATCCTTGCAATTACAATAGCAGAGAAAATAAAAATTAAGTCACTTAGGTTCATTTTAATTTTGCAACATTATCGCATATTAAAGGCCAAAATTTAAAAAACAAAGAAGCTTCCGCTATTCCTGTGTCGATTTTATAGTAAAAATTGCAATTAACATTCACCCCCTAGAATATTGCAGGTGATAAAATCACCTTCTTATTTGCCACCCGTGAGGAATAACAATGGACAACTCATGTTTCGCTGTAACGGTAACCAACCTGATCGATTTCGTCGAACAAATAGAAGGGCGCCGGGTCACACTTCTGTATGGCGAATATGAGCGCCAACGCGACGAGCGACTTCTGCCCTCCAGAAAGCTGGTTCATCTCCCTCATGTCTCCCTCTCCGCCCGTGAAGGACACTTTGATACCCACACCCGTGAATTGATCTGTGTTGGCACGCTGAAAAAAAAAAACAAAAAATCACGTGAAGAATTATCATCTACGTCTTATATTAATTCGATTTTTCAAGGCTCGAAGGGTGTAAAGGATAAAACAAAATATATAAACTAATAAAGCATTAAACATTGATAATATACCGCGATAAAAAGGTCACTTCTTGTAAATGTATTAATTAATTTTAGAGTCTCTATGAGTAAAAAACCGGCCGGCGTAGGTAGGTAGGTAGGTAAGTAGTATTAAACCACGAGGATTCGTGCCTCGAAGATTTTTCCCGTTTTTCCGATTATGTTGCAAGTTTCTCCCCAAAACGTATAATTACAATATTAGATGTATTAAATTTGAACCGTACTTGTAAAATAGTAACTGAAAATGGAATAAATAGTACCGCATTGTTATAATTGTGTTAGTTCTTGTAGTGTTTGTACTTTAAAGGTAACACGCCCATACCAAATTCACTTGGGCTTGATAAAAAATGTAAACAAACCATAAAAAAGGTTATTTAAAGTATCGGAAAAAATATAAAAATAAAAAATATACTTTCATCAAACACAATACATTGTTAAATGTTATTTGTATATAAATAAATATTATAAAGTTAGTATTGGAATTGCGATTACAATTACCGTCGTCTTTACACTAATACAACATTTCAATCGTATATTATTTGTATGAAGATTTCATAATTGTGGGCATTATAAAAGAAGAAGAGAAATGAAAACACTGAACATTGCTCTAACGAAAAGATAAAATGGATTAAGCGAGAAATTTAGCTTTGCCATTGGAAAACTGTAGTCCCCATACATTGATATAGGTCGCGGTTATTTTACCAACTGCAAATAAGTTCGTAATAGCAGATGTATTTTTTTTTTGTGATATAACTACGAATTTACGGGTTTCGAATTTTCCCTTTTACTTATGCTGCATGAAATTGCTCTGTCCCAAATTTCACGATTCTAGGTCAATGGGAAGTGCCCTAGAGGTTTTGATTCTCTTGCGAGTGTCAAAATAAACGGGGCATACACGGACGTAACTTTTGATTGCGTTGACCTACTAGTTTGATTTTTTCGTAACTTGATACCCGCGCTTGAGGAAAAGAATCTTGACAGATGAACAACAAAGGATACTACAATTGTGGGATTAGGCAGAGATAACGATTATACAAAAAATTACAGCAAATTGTACCGACACGTTGATTGCAATAGTGACTAGTCTAGCCATCGTCCTAAATAGCGAAATGTCAAAGTCGACCGGTTATTAGTCCTTGCATAAAAAGCCATGTAAGTTCTAGTTTTCCTTAGCGGGTTGAGAACGTTTCAATGCTATGTCAACTTATAGTAGTACAGTACAGTTTTTCTATGTTACAGTTATTACTGGCTTCACGTAAACGTTAGATAAGAGACCTATCTAATAAATAAAAACAAAAAATAATATTCTGGAAGTGGTTGACCATCTCACAATGGGAGGCTTCGTACAAACGTCGCCTGCGTACCTCTGTCTCACCTATTTTTCTACCGCCAAGCAGCTGTATTTATGCAGGTGTGTTCCAGTTTGAAGGGCGAGATATGGCAGAGAAATTACTGGGTACTGTGACGAAACAAGCTTAGGTCACAATATTCGCAGCGCGCGAGTAACATCCCCGTGGTGTTGCCAGCGTTAACAGGCTGCGGTGACCGCTTACCATCTAATGCGAGTCGCATGCTTGTTTGCCAATCTAGCTGTATATAAAAAAAAAGTAATAGACCAGTGGATAAATAATCAGCGTATTAAGCCACTGGTTCCCCATTCGAATACTGGTGGGTGACCTAATTCGTAGTCGGATTTATGTACATATTTATAATCATCACTTGCTGGGCGGTGAAGGAAAACATCGGGAGCAAGTCCCGCTCGTCCTAGAAATTATATTTCGAAAGACGTGTAACAGGTCACCTGAGAAAGGGCTGTTTCCCTCTGGGATATGAAGGTCTGATGGCAACCTCTATATGCCAAAATCAGTATCTTCGTCAAATCCTTACGCTTAGGTAGCGGACCCCTATTGGATTCTGAAACGGATAACGCTAGGGAAAAGATAATTCACACTGTGCACGTGCGAGTCATAAAGATTTTTTTATATCACTAAGGTGGCAAACAAGCATACGGCCTGTCTGATGGCAAACAGTTACCGTAGCCTATGCAGATTTGCAACACCTGAGATGTCACTCATGCGATGCCGATCCTCTAAAAACCTGAATATTAGACAATCATAATGAATGTTTCAAATTTGTTATATAAATTCGATTGACAAAAAATGCAAACATCCTGCTTGATGTACTGTATACCGTAGCCTATGAACAATTGTTATACAATCAGATCGCTCAATACAGAATGGTGAATCATGTGCAACTGAGATTGGTATTGCGTCCAAGACTACTTTGCAGGATCTAAATTTTCATTAACATATACCTGTTCGAATCATTTTTTTTAAACAACTAGATTGGTAAACAAGCATGCGGCCGGCATTAGATGGTAAACGGTCACCGCAGCCTATTGACGCTCGTAACAGCACGGTGGCTGCCAATCTTATGACCTAACGCTGTTTCATCACAGTACCCAGTAATTTCTCTGCCATATCTCACCCTTCAACCCGGAACACAGCTATATAAATATAGCTGCTCGGCGGTAGAAATAGGTGAAACAGACGTATCCACGCAGACGACTTTTGTACAAAGTCTCCCTCTGGTAATCATAAAATCAAAAGTGCATTTTTATCTTTGACGTCGAAACGAAAGCAAAGTATCGGAATATTTTCCACACAAGAGAAGACACGAGCAGAAGCTAGTGGGATTTACTTTACATGGAAATATGAGTTAATTATACACATCCTATGTATGATTCCTTAGATAAAAATGTAAATGTGAGCAAATATCTAGTTCATAACAGTGACACAAAAAGATGTGTTCAAAGTCAACATGTAATCAAGTACAAGTTAAAAGGGACTCTAAAACATGTCTTGTTAGTTTTCCTCGGCGCGCGGTGAAGGTTAAACCGACAGCCAATGACTGAATTTATAATGTTACGTGTACAAGGATTGTCAAGATCGTAAAATAAACACTATAGCGTCTACTTAAGTAGGACTTTTGTTTGACGAGCTCGGTGGCGTAGTGGATAGTAAACGCTACTTTGAGACCAACGCTCGTGGGTTCGACTCCCACACAGGACAAATATTTGCGTGCATGAACAGGTCTGTTTGTCTTGGTATGATGGTCTTTGTATGATAGCTTTGGGGCTAGATGGCGCTGTGTAATTTGTCCGACAATATCTATTTATCTATAACTTCACACCAAACCCCATGCGGGGTAGGCAGAGAGAACCGAGCGTCACACGACTCGGCTCTTACACATCTCACTCCGTTCTTTATGGGGTCCACGACGGGATATTTTCACATGTTTGACAAATTTTGAATGAAACTTTGAATTAGTATCTGAAATTTTTCGCTTTTCACAAACTGCGGAGAGAAGCGGGTGGAGGAGTGGTATTTGTGAGGAACTGGTACACCTTTTTGGTACAGAACCCTGAAAATAGATGGCTGACTAGGCTATTACAAAGGGATAGTACATAAACATTTTAAAGTAATTTGGCAATTTTATATCAAATACTTACTATATTGTAGTTATTAAAATTAAGACTTGTATTCTTGTCCAGCAGTAGAGAATTGCTAACTTACCTACATTAAAGTGTTTATATATTATAGTTGGTAGGTGATTATTTTCTACAATATATACTTTTATTACAATAAGACTGAGAGGTATTCGTTGTCTCTTTTCAACAAATACATTTTTTTTAATTAACACATTGGTATGTTGGATGTATATTTAAAATACCGGTCAAGTGAGAGTACTCTCGGAACACAAGGGGAACCCTTGTGTTCCGAGAGTACTCTCACGTAACGTTTATGAACATATGGAGAGCCGATGAGGCCGATCTTACGTAGTAATTAAATTCACCGCTACGTGTTGGTGACAAAGTAGAGCACGCAGTTTTTATTGGCTAGTTCGCAGATCAACATCGCGGCACTTATCGGCTTAGGTTAAAATATTTTCCCATTGGTCACTAGGCTAGAATCGCTGATATTTAGGCGCTTTTGTAAGCGCAGGGTACCTTCATGTGCAGTCAAACGGTTTACTGGTTTTTGGTGAAACATATAATAAAGATTAGGAGTAAAAAGAAGAATTATCGGACATTTTCCTTCGTAAAATCTTTTAGGATTTACGAAGGAAAATGTCAGATAATTCTTCTTCGTGACAAATTTCAAGACTACTATAAATGATGGTATCTTATAATATTGAAACTTACTATGTAATATAACTTTGACTTGAATTTATTATAGGAGATAAATACCACAGATAGTGATACCCGATATTTTCTTAGATTTTTGTACATAAGTTGGACGGACAGGCAGATAGACAATCAATAAAGTGATCCTATTAATATTCCGTTTTACATTTTGACGCTCGAACTTTTTATGCACAAAACCCTATATATCGCACCTTTAGAATTATAGGGACCTAATTCAAAAAATCATGAATTTGACTTTATGTCAGGGAACGACCCAAAAAGACTATCTTTATCATTTCTTATTAAAACACAGGCCGATTTTGGCGTAGAAAGCTACATAACGTATACTTCGGTCTCTTTTACTCCCCTCCGCTTGCCGCGGTTGTTCGGTTTGAGAGGGACGCAAGCAGTAACGTGCCGCGAATATCCAGAACATGTCGCTGCGCGCTTAGTTTCATAGTGACCTAATCCGAAATAGGCCCGTACAGGATTAAATTTCAAGGTAAGTAAAAGTTCAACTTTTTAATTTAATAAGGACCTTATTCATAATTGAGTCTACATCATACTAAACTTTAGTGAATCATTTGTAACCTTTTTGTTATTGAGTCCCTATTTGATTGAAAAATAGTAGTTATTAAAGGCCCATTTCTTAATCAGTCTTTTTATTTATGAAAGTTATGATAATGATTAAAAATTATTAATTATTATGTCTCTCTTGTAATATACATATTTATTATTTGCTGACTTTTTTAGATATGGGTCTGTCTAAGTATGAAATTATTTTGATGATTTTCTAATTATGACTAGAAAAGTCTAATGTATTTTTTTTAAATACCAGATTTGCAGCCGTCACTATTCAATTAAGGGCGAAATAAAATAGCAAAATGAAGAAACGAGCTGATTATATTTTGGAGAAACTAAAGATCGACACTAAAAATCACAATAGCACTGAAAAAGAAAATATTGTGCCGTGTAATTATGAAGATACGCTAGAAAACCAAAGTAACTTCTCAATAAATTCTTCAGTTATAGAGAACTCTCCTAATGCATCCATTCCAAATTTTGATCTGAAGACGTTACCTTTATTCAATAAAAGCGTGACTGAGGTGGTTATAATCTTATACTTTAATTGATTATCTTTAATAGTCCATAATTCATTGCAAACTAATTTTATTAATTATATTTTAGGCACAAACTTTGAATAACGCTGAGAAATTAATACAAGAACCAGAGACTTCTCAGCAAGCAATTCCAGAGACCAGAAGCAGCACCAGCAGTAGCAGCAGTTCTTCTTCGAGCAGATCGTCATCAACATCATCGTCTTCCTCTAGCAGCACATCTCACGTAAGAAGGGCAAATCCCTCGAATGTACAAAATATTTATTATCAGTCACCAATTAACTCAAATGAAAGTGATGTAGATTTAAGTGACAACGACCCTACTTATACAGCCGACAGATCTCGATCACATCTTACAAAGAATACTTGTTTATCAGCATCCAGTTCTTCGCTTTCTTCTAACAATGCTATGAATACTGACTCTGTTAATACTCTATCTGAATCTACGAGGAGATCCAGAAAACGTGCCAGAGATCCATCAAAATGGAAGCAAAATGTAGCGAAAATTTTGAGGAATTCAGGTAAAGCATATGTTTCATCTACTACTAAAAAAGAAGTACCAGCCCGTTGCGTTAAAGAACCATGTAAGTGCAGACTTAAATGTTCAGAAAACATAAATGACACAGACAGACATAAATTATTTGAGAGATATTGGGCTATAGGCAATATTGATTTGCAGAGATATTATATCAGATCTTGTATGGTGGAAGTTTGTCCTAAATATAAGTACACTAATGCAGCCAAACCTAGATTACCGAATAATGCATTTTATTTTACAGTTGATGGCTATAAAATTCGTGTTTGTAAGACTTTTTTTATTAACACACTAGACATATGTGACCGCCAAATTAGAACTATAAAAAAGAAAATTGTTCCAGAAAATTTCGTCAGTAAAGATAATAGGGGTAAGCATAAGTCAAGAAAACCTATAGATGAGAATCTCATTGAAAGCATTAAGGGGCATATAAATTCGATTCCAAGGATAGAGTCTCATTATTTGAGAGTTTCTACTAGCAGAGAGTATATTAGTGGTGAGAAGACTATTATGGATCTATGGAAAGATTTTGATCGATTACAGAAAGAAGAAAAAAAGCCTACATGTGACTATTGGTTGTATTACAATATTTTCAATAAATAATTTAATATAGGATTTTTTCAGCCTAAAAAAGATAGATGTGATCTCTGTTTAGATTATGAATTAGCAAACCCTACTCGAAAAAAAGATATTCAAGAAAAATATGATGATCATTTCAAAGAAAAAGATTTGTGTCGCCAAGAAAAGCGTTTAGATCGTCAAAATATTGACGAAACAAATATATGCGCAGTCTATGATTTGCAGGCTATTATGCAGTGTCCCACTGGAGATACGTCATCATTTTTTTACAAGTCTAAATTGAACTGCCTAAATTTTACCATTGTGGAAATGATGAAGAAGACAGAAGAAGTAAAAAAGCGTAAAAAGAACGATAAAGAAAATGTCAATGAGATAGGGGCTTATGATAATGTTTATAGCTATTTCTGGGATGAGGTTCAAGGTAACAGAGGTGCTAACGAAATTGGGTCTTGTATTTTAGAATATTTACAACATTTAAACAAGCATAATTCTAACAAAACACTTCACATTACTTTTTTTTCTGATAATTGTTGTGGACAAAATAAAAATAAATATATTACTACATTATATTCTTATGCTGTAAGTAAATTCGAAAATATTCACACTATTACTCATAAATATTTAGTAAAGGGCCATACGCAAAATGAAGGAGATAATGTCCATAGTCTAATTGAAAAGGAGATTAAGAAAAATAAGATTTCTGGACCTATATACGCACCCTATCAATATGTCACCTTAATAAAGAACTCTCGCAAGAATGGTAAACCTTTTAATGTGAAAGAGTTAACATATGATTTTTTTATAGATTTAAAGATTTTACAAGATAAATGGGGTTATAATTTTAATGAAGATGAAAACAAACACAATGTCTCGTGGAATAATATCAGAGTTCTAAAATTTTGTAAAGCGAAACCTTTCGTATTTTTCTATAAAACATCATATTTTCAAAGAGAATTTAGTATGGTTAATATGAGAAACAAACGGAAGAAAATGGACAGAATAGATGACATAACGGTAACCAAAGCATACTCACAAAGACTAGAATTAAGTGTACGTAAGAAGACTGATTTACGCGATCTCATTAATAAAAACTTAATTCCTAGTTATTATGCAGATTTTTATAACTCAATTATTTAATTACTTGCGTTCTTATTTTTTTTTTTCAAAGTTTTGTTTTAGAAGATACTTATTATTAAGTTTTTTATTTTGTATACGATTTTATCCTTACTATTGCCACTGTGCGTAACTATTACTAATTTAAATATAACGCACAATAAATTAATAATTATAATTTTATTAAGTGTTATAAAAAATGAGTACCTAATACTTTAGAATTTAAGTATAACTAATAATGTGATTTTATTGTAAGCAATTATAAAGGCTAGAAGCTTGGTTAAGTGATGTTAACTTTGGAAATATTTTTTTAGTTCCTTTGCAACCTGTGATTAAAGATTAGATTTAATTGATATCTGGAGTGTTATTTCACGAGGTTACTTTCTAATAAACCTTATTTTTTCTATATTTTATAGTTTTTGTATTAACGCAAAACCAAAAATATCATCTAAAATTTATTGATTGAGTGGCCTACTTACGGATAATACAAGATTATGACCGAATATTCAGAAATACAGAGACCTATGTAACAAAGAGTCTTTAAAAAAAACTAAGGCTTTAATCTTACAAAGACCTAATTCCGACGCCATTTTTTGAAAAATTATAAAAAATAATATATTAACATTTTTTATACTAATTTCTCACAATACATGTAGATAAATATGTTAAAAATCAAATTAACCTATAAATATATACGAGTTTTATGAAATTTCGTATAAATAACCGCATATTTTACAAGAGTAACAAATGCACAAATCATTATGCAACGTTTCCCAACAATTTACATTTTTTAAATAGGTCACTATAATTCTAAGGGTGCGATATAATAACAATGCATAGTACAAATACAATTTTGTGGTTATAACAATGGATACTCGATTTCATGGGCGTAGAATGCCTTGAAGACAATAGACGTCTATATAAAAATATTTTTATAATTCAATACGCCCGAAATGTCCTTTACATAGAAATCTAAGGAACACACAGAAATCAAGTCAAGTTTAACATTGTAGTCTGATTTTAATGCTATTGCAATATTGTAAAAATCATTTTTATCAAAAGGACGGATTTCATAGAAAATTCGGTCTAAATACCTATTTATCTATATTTTCAGTTAGTGCAGGGTGCAGCAAAAACGTTCGAGGTTTTTACATATTTTTTTAATTAAACAAGATTCGTTGAAAAATTACTCAGCATTTATACGATGTAAAGATCAAGAGACCACCTTTCAGATGTCACAATTGAAGAATGAAGTAACAATTTGAAGGCAAGTATTGTATAATAATATTTAATTTAGATATTGACTTTGAGCACCTCAGAGAAGACCGCAGACAAATTATAATTCCCTGGAAGGTATTTGTTTAATGCCAGAGAGTTTAGCCACCAGGCACCTTACGAGTTGTGTCTGTATGTGTGTGTGTGTGTGTGTGAGATATAGAGGGTGGCAGCGCACGAGCAATATTCCCTGTGTTCAAAAGACCAAAGATAATAAATTCCCAATAGGGCGCATGTGCAGTAGATAAGAAGGATAACTTCAAGGCGGAAGGCTTAACGGAAGGCGGCTTGAGTACGCTCTAAGTCCCTTCGGTTGAAGGGCGACCTGTGTCCCTGCAGTGGAATGAGTTAGGGTTTCTGTAGTAGTAGTACACAGGATATTAAGACCTGCTTATCTTTCTTAAAGATAGCAAGGAGCTGATGTACTCCAACAGCATAAAAACTATAATCGCGAAAGTCCTAAGAAATGACGTGTATGGTCAGGTAATGTACATCAGGTAATATGGTATACTTACATCAGTGTTGATTTCTTGTCCATCATCCGTGCTGACCCTCATGATGAGGCTGCCGCGGCCCTGCGGGACCAGCTTCTTGAATACCTCCGTGAAGTTTTTCGTCACCTGCTTGAATGTAAACTGAATCGCCTCCAGTTTCCTGTGTTCTAGAGTCTCGATCAACTCGCGGATCTTCTCGCCTCTACAAAATATATATCATCATAAGCATTTTTTACATGTTTCACCAATTTTAAGATAGCTAGGGCGCATCAAAGTATGGGAAAGTACCACCACCTAACAGAAAACCGCAACCAAATAACTCCGTGGTTTTGTGGTCCTGCGTGAGTGAGGTCACCAGTAAGCTCCTAAGAAGTTGTGATACTTAATGTGTCGCAAGCGTTCATAGGCCACGGTAACCGCTTTACATCAGGTGAGCTGTATGTTTTTCGTTTCCTGATGTTGTATAAAAAATATATGTAACATTAACGATTGTGAGGGTCGCTAGATTATTTTTACACTACATCGAGAGGCTTTAGAATAGTATTATTTGTTGGAAATCATCATCATTATAATAATCATCATCACAAATCACATCACAATCATCATCATCATCACAAATCACATCACAATCATCATCATCGCTAAATCACATCAAATTCATCATCATCACAAATCACATCACAATAATCATCATCACAAATCACATCACAATCATCATCATCACAAATCACATCACAATTATCATCATCACAATCATCATCATCACAAATCACATCACAATCATCATCATCACAAATCACATCACAATCATCATCATCACAAATCACATCACAATCATCATCATCACAAATCACATCACAATCATCATCATCACAAATCACATCACAATCATCATCATCGATCACATCACAATCATCATCATCATCACATCACAATCATCATAGTAACAAATCTCTGGTACTCTACACAGGAACTGGCTTTAGAATAGTATTATATAAACGGCTTTTTATACAACGTTGAGATGCATCAAAGCAGCACGACGGGAGAAGTACCTCCTCCTATTTTTTTATACACAATGTCGAGAGACATGCAAGTATACGGATCACTTGATGTAAAATAATCCATTATCTTACGAACGCTTGCAATACAGTAATCCCGATTATTTTCTAAACGTTGCTATCTCTGCTTCTAGTTACACCTCATGAGTTTGCATGAGGTTATTAGGTAACCTCATGCAAGACGCAACCCTCCATGGAGTTGTTATTTGGCTGCAGTTTTCTGTGTGGTGGAGGTACTTCTCCAGACGGGCTGCTTTGATGCGCCATGTGAATGTATAGGTAATGAGGGTAAATATTTTGATTAAATAAATATTTTTAAACTTAGAAAAAAAACGAATTTTAATTTCTCAGAACAAATCGGCAATTTCTTTTTTTTTTATACCACCAAGGTGGCAATAATGCATATGGCCTGCCTGATGGTATACAGTACCCTATGGACATTTGCAACAACAGGGGCGTCACTCATGCGTTACCGACTCATACATAGACAACACTCAGACGAAGACTAACAGACATGTCGTACATAAACGTTTGATTGTGCGGGGATCGAATCATTGGTGTTAAAAATAGTTAATGCTAATCGCTCGACCACCGAGTTCGTTGTCGTATTTTTATATCACCAACGTGGTAAAACGTGGACTGCAACGCCAGGGGCAATACTCGCGCATTGTCAACCCTGTGAAAAGTCAGGTTTTTTATGAATAAGCTGGAGCCGTAATCATGCAAACCTCAGCAGGGAGGAAATTCGCTTGCATCAAATTAAATAAACAAAAAATCCTTCCTTTTATACAGCGCCGGGAGGCAAACAAACATACGGTTCATTTGGTGTAAAGTGATTAGCTATGATCGCTTGTCAAGATGACAGTACTCGTAAGTACCACCCAAAAATATCTATCTTTCAATCTATATCTTTACGCCAAATCCTCGTGGGGTAGGCAGATATAACCGAGCAGGCTACATCACATTCGAGCGAGATTGGCCTCGCTTCTAAAGGTGATAGTGAGCTATTTCTTCTTCTTCCTTTCCAAGGATTTCGCGAAGATACTGATACTGATTTTGACATGGAACGACTGCCGTCAGACCTCCACAAGCAAGAGGGAAAACAAGAAAGTTCTTAAGTAAGTAATCTTTCGAAATATAATTTGTTGGACGTGCGTGTTTCCTCACGATGTTTTCCGTTCCGCTAAGCAAGTGATAATTATAAATATCTACATAAATCAGAAAACCGAAATTTAGTGGTACATGGCAGGATTCGAACCGGGGACCTGTTGGTCAATTGCTAGATTCCTTATCCCCTGGGCTATCACAACTATTGATAGTGAGCCTTTTTATACGCCAATTAATTTTGCCCTTGCTTTTATCTTAATAACTAACTATATTAAGATAAACGCAAGGGCAAAAAGATTTTATATTTAAAAAATGCTACGACTGCAACCTTATTACTATGTGAGAAGTGTCCTTTAAACGCGATCCATATTTACATATTTAGTTTCATTCTAATTCGAACACTAATTCAATGAAATTTGGAGACACGCTCAAACATATACAGACATAAAACAAGGCCAAGTTTAATTACAGTTTGTGATCTTAATTGATCACGGACTAAATGAAACATGCCCACTGTACCATCATTAACATACAACACTAATAAATAAAGTCGTCATCGATACAAGTACGACAACTATTTAGCCCTCATAATTACTAATAGTGTCAAGATCCAAGCAATTAAGATTGGGGTGAACTATGTAGGTAAAGTTAAAACAATGTACTCGTATAAATATGAATACCGAAACAACGCACCTTGATTCGTTTTTAACGCACGACGTAAGACGGCCACGCAAATGTATTCAGTTTATATATTTTTATTATATGTGACTCTGTTTCAAACAGTACAGGCGAGAAGTGTAGCCGCAAAGTTTTCTGCGTTGTCCACCTTCACCGACGTTTTGGAAGGGATAAGAGATTTCGCGAGTTTACTCAACAACATCTACGATATATTCAGCATTTTGTCGACCGATAATATCACAGAGATACACGGAAACCTATCGATACCAGTACCGGAGGACGCTTATTTAAACATATCTGAATTAGTGAGGAAATATGGATATCCGTTCGAAGAGCACCCCGTCGTTACTGAAGATGGATATACATTGAACATTCACAGAATCTCTCATGGAAGAAATGGAAAGAAAAATAATGTAGTCGTATTTCTGATGCACGGCATTCTAGACAACTCAGATAGTTGGGTTATACAAGGTCCGGATATGGCTTTGAGTTACATATTGGCCGACGAAGGATTCGATGTTTGGATGGGAAATGCCAGAGGGAATAAACATGCCCATACGCATGTAAAGTACAACACTTCGCAGCCAGAGTTTTGGAGGTACACATGGGAGGAAATAGGAACTTATGACATACCGAAAATGATCGACTACATTTTAACAACGACTGGGAAGGAAAGTGTGTATTACATTGGAAACTCGCAAGGGACGACTACGTTCTATGCGATGAACTCTTTGAGACCAGAGTACAACAAAAAAATTAAGATGATGTTTTCACTGGCTCCCGTAGCTTGGATGTCACACGTTAGATCCCCAATGGTGCGCTTTTTTTCTCTGGCGTATAATGCATTGGGATATTATTTATCGGATTTGAACACGTATGTACCTAGTCCGAAGTTTTATAATAAAGTGGGCGCGTATGTGTGCAGTGTTTCGGGTATCAAATGTAAGAACTTTCTAGAGGCCATAGTTGGGAATGAGTACAGATCGGTGAATGAATCAGTGTTGCCAATAATGATCGGGCATATGTTTAGTGGTAGCTCTATACTTCAGTTCGTACATTACGGACAATTGGCATCTTCAGGCAGATTTTGCCGCTACGATCATGGGCCGGAAGAAAATTACAAATTGTATGGCAATTCAACACCTCCAGATTACAATTTGGATAAAATTACAGTGCCGGTAGGGTTATTTTACAGTGATAATGATTGGTTGTCGGATCCTTACGATGTGGAATTGCTTAGAAAACACTTGCCTAATGTTTCCTTTAATGAGTATATAGAGGGGTATATTCATTTGGACTATTTATATGCACATGACGCTAAAGAAAAAATATTCTCCAAGATTATTAGTCACATTCTAAATTTGGAGCAAGAGGACAAAGGTCACTTAGGAAATGATATTTAAAATTAGGATGATTATAATCAAAAATATATCTAGCCTTCTATTAGAGTATAATACCGCAACTACACATTAGTATACGCGTTGGAACCAAACTTGCCAAACAAAGTACAAAGTAGGGGGGTACGTAAGCATATATACGGTCCACCTAATGTAATACAGTTACCGTAGCATATGAACGCTTACAATACATTAAGTATCACTCGCGCGATGCCACCTCTGCTGCTAACGCAGCAACACCTTAGGAGCTTACTGGTGACCTCACTCACACGCAGGAACACAACAACCCTCTATGGAGTTGTTGTTTGGCCGCAGTTTTCTGAGAGGTGGAGGTACTTCCCCCAACGAGCTGTTTGGTGCACCCTACCTCTCTTAAAAACCCCATACCAAGACAAACAGACCTGTTCATGAGCACAAATGTTTGTCCTGTGTGGGAATCGAACCCACGAGCATACGTGCCAAAGTAACTTAATAGCGCGTTTCACCATTATACCACCGAGCTCGTGTAAAAATAGCAAGTTACCAATTATTTATTGTTGATATAACTATCAAGGCTTCGCATTGACAGCAATATATAAATATATATATATACGTATTTATCGATCTTGGAAGGATAAGTTTCCCTTTTCTTCCTAATAGCTGTTGGGTCTGTAGTATTGTCATGGTTCCTGTGACAGTTTTTTTTTTATAATACAATGGTGACAAACGTATCAGCTAAATGGAAAGCGTAATTTTATTTTCATAGATTTGCGTAGTTAGTCTATAAAGAATTTTCATGAACTTTGTAGTAATTTTAAATCAGTAAATAACTTTCTAAATGGCAGACATTTACTACCATAACCATTTAAATTGTGGTCGTTTTGTAACCAAGACGTTTTGCTTTCATAATATAGTACCTTTTAAATTGTGGTCGTTTTGTAACAATGACGTTTTGCTTTCATAATACAAAACCTTTGAAATTGAAGACGTTTTGCAACAAAGACGTTATGCTTTCATAATATAGTGCCTTTTAAATTGAGGACGTTTTGTAACAAATACCTGTTTGCTTTCATAATATAGTACCTTTGAAATTGGGGACGTTTTGTAACAAAGATGTCTTGCTTTTATAATATAGTGCCTTTTAAATTGTGGTCGTTTTGTAATAAAGACGTTTTGCTTTCATAATATAGTTAGTACCTTTTAAATTGATGACGTTTTGTAACAAAGACGTTTTGCTTTCATAATATAGTGCCTTTTAAATTGAGGACGTTTTGTAACAAAGACCTGTTTGCTTTCATAATATAGTACCTTTGAAATTGGAGACGTTTTGTAACAAAGACGTTATGCTTTCAGAATATAGTACCTTTTAAATTAAGGATATTTTGTAACAAAGACGTTTTGCTTTCATAATATAGTACCTTATAAATTGACGAGCTCGGTGGAGCAGTGGTGAAACGCGCTGTTACGCTACTTTGACACCAACGCTCGTAGGTTCGATTCACACACATTTGTGTGCATGAATATGTCTGTTTGTCTTGGTTTGGGTATTTTCTTTTTATAATAAGTATGTAATTACAAAAAAAATGTATTTACGTATTTTTATCAGTTGTCTAATACCCATAACACAAGATTCACTTGCTTTGGGGCTAGATGGCGCTGTGTAATTTGTCAGACAATATTTATTTATTTTTAAATTGGGGACGTTTTGTTACAAAGACGTTTTGCTTTCATAATACAGTAACTTTTTTACTGAGGAAGTTTTGCAACAAAGACGTTTTCGCTTTCATAATATAGTAACTTTTATATTGAGGACGTTTGGTAACAAAGACGATTTTGCTTTCATAATATAGTACCTTTTAAATTAAGGACGTTTTGGTTTCATAAATAGTATCTTTTAAATTGGGGACTTTGTGTGACAAAGACGTTTTGCTTTCTTTCATAATATAGTAGCTTTTAAATTAAGGACGTTTTGTAACAAAGACGCTTTGCTTTCATAATATAGTAACTTTTATATTGAGGACGTTTTGTAACAAAGACGTTTTTGCTTTCATAATATAGCACCTTTAAAATTGGGGACGTTTTGTAACAAAGACGTTTTGCTTTCATAATATCTATCTATCTATAACTTCACGGCAAATCCCTTGCGGGATAGGCAGAGAGAGCCAAGCGCCACGTGACTCGATCCTTACATATCTCACTCGCTTCTTTAACATTCATTGCTCTTCTCATGCACGCTCGTCGGTTTCTAGGGCTCCTGATATCACCTTCTGATAGAACACGACCAATTTGGTCATGGTAGGTAAGTCTTGGCCTTCCTCGGCTCCTACATCCTTCCACTTTTGCATTGTATATCTGCTTGGTCATTCTTTCATCCTGCATTCTTTCTACACGTCCGCGCCACCGGAGCACGTCTCTTCTTATTTTAACACCGACGCTCTCTTTCACACCAACTCTGTTTCTAACATCATCATTGCGAATACGGTCTACAAGCCTTACGCCACAAATTTTGCGCAGCGCTCACATTTCGGCCGCTTTTATTCTACTTTCATGCTCTTTCTGGCATACCCAGCTCTCGCTTCCATAAGTTAGCGTTGGGACCAGTACTGCATTGTGTATAGCGAGTTGTGCCTTCTGGCTCAGGTTTTTACTGCCAAGACATTTTTACTGCCATGAAGTTTTCCCAACGCTCCATTCACACTATTCCCAGCACTCACTCGTCTTTCCACATCTGCGGTGTACCTTCCATCCCTGGTGAAAGCGCATCCAAGATATACAATCTCATCCACTTGTTCCAACACTTCATCATCAACCGTAATCCTTACATTAGTTCTGGATTCTTCTCTTTCATAATACAGTAAATTTTATATTGATGACGTTTTGTAACAAAGACGTTTTTGCTTTCATAATATAGTACCTTTTAAATTAAGGACCTTGTGTAAAAAAGACGTTTTGATTTCATAACATAGTACCTTTTAAATTAAGGACGTTTTGTAACAAAGACGCTATGCCTTCATAATATAGTACCTTTAAAATTGTGATCGTTTTGTAACAAAGATGTTTTGCTTTCATAATATAGTACCTTTTAAATTAAGGAAATTTTGTAACAAAGACGTTTTGCTTTCATAATATAGTACCTTTTAAATTGGGGACGTTTTGTAACAAAGACGTTTTTGCTTTCATAATATAGTACCTTTTAAATTAAGAACGTTTCACTTACGAGTTTACTGGTGAGTTCACGCAAACACAAGAAGACAACAACTCTTCAGGGAGTTGTTATTTGGCTGCTGTTTTCTCTGAGGTGGAGGTATACATCCCCATATAGGCTGGTTTTATGCCTACCTCTCTTAAAAACTTCCAGACTAAGACAAACAGACATGTTCACGCAAACAAATGTTTGTCCTGGGAATCGAAACCACGAGAGTAGGTGTCAAATTAGCGTTATCACTGCGCCACCGAGATCGTCATTTTGGAGAATCTCATTCTGTTATTTACAGGGTAAACCTAGGGTAAACTTCGGCAGTTCATTCCACAACTGTTGAGTGAATAGTTATCATCAAAGAGAGGTAGGAAGCATCAAAGCAGCCCTTCTGGGGAAGTACCTCACAGACAACCGCAGCCAAATAACAACTCCCTAGAGGGTTGTTATATTAATGCGTGGAAGTGAGGTCACTAGTGAGTTCCTTATGAGTTGTTGTTTTGTTAATAGGCTACGGTGGGCCGTATGCTTGTATGCCTCCCGACATTGTACAAAAAAAATATATATTGTATACTACGTCGATTAGTATACTGCATAGCATGCGGCCCAACAGATGATATAAAAAAGAAAACTAAACGTTCAAAACTTACCCAATATCAAGTTCCTCTTTCCTCTTGTACAATTTTTCTTTCTGTTCCGAGAAGCTGATAAACTGGTCCAACGCCTTCTTGTTTACGTGGTTGTATTTCTTAAGATGCTGGTTAGCCTTCTCCAGCTCTTTGAACAACTATTTGATAAGTAGAGAAGAGTTAAACGGTTTGATCAGCGATTTATCCCCGCCATTGCAGATTTTTTTACTAATAGTCAAATCAGTGTCTTATAAGATTATATCTATCTATTATATACGAGTGACACAATACGCGGTCATTCAGTCCATTTCAGCCCTTATTTGTCCACTGCTGAACATAGGCCTTCCCCTAGAGAGACATTCGCATAGATCCTGTGCCACCAGCATCCATCGACTCCCTACAATTCTCCTAAGGTCGTCGCTCCATCTATTGGATCACCAGCGGTTGTCGGTTCTACGAACTATGAGGCCGGCTCACTGCAATTTCAGCTTGCTTATCCTTTGGGCTATTTCCGTTACCTTACATCTACTGCAGATATCCTCATTTCTAATTCTATCACGCACAGAAACCCCAAGCACAGCTCTTTCCATAGCACGCTAAGCGACCTTGAACTTTGCCATACGGCCCACAATGAAGGGACATACTCGTATACACCTTATATTCAAAACGATTTGTTTTATTAAATTAAAAGGCTGTGACGTCATAACATTGTATTGCGGTAAACAAATTAACTTCCGAAGATCTCTCTCGAGCTTTCATATGCCAGATTAAATGAATTAGAACAAAATGAAATGCTACATGAATAAACAGGCAGATAATTAAAAGGCTCAAAAATCCAGCAACACAAAAAAGTGTCGTAACGGAAAATCTCTACAGTACAATACTAATTAAAACTCTGTCAGTGGCAGTCAGTGCGGAGCGGCGACTTGCCCCGCGTCTCTCTCCTACCCTTTTCAGACACATCCGAATTTTTCCAAAACACCCAAATTACTATTAAAGTACTACTAACCGATAAAAACAAAGTAAGCATTGCCCATTTCACCATTTACACCATATTACAAAATCAATATGATATTGGTCATCTACAAGTTTTACTGCGTATTGTTTTGCTACTGAGCGACTGCGACACGAGCGAACACGTGGTCTTCTTCATACGTTCATACTTAGTAAGTCACGCTCTTTAGATTGGTTATGTATACTCTAATGTGAGGAACAAGCATATTGTCCACCTGACGTAAAGTAGCTACCGTAGCTAGGGTTCCCACCTCTCCCGGAATTCCGGGAGTCTCCAGGAATTCAGCAATGAAAAATTAAATCTCCCGGCTCCCGGAAGGAAAATCAAATAAACAGTTTTCTCCCGGAATTTCAAATTTGCGCGCGCTGGCGGAATGATAGAGAGTGCGAAAATAATATGAAGATGCGCGGCAGCGGTCTGCTGGTCAGTGCGTCGCAGCTCGCAGTTGCTCGCGTCCACATTTTCAACCTCTCTCGCTCACCTCACCCCCGCCGCCCGCCTCGCTCGCAAGCAAACTTTATTAAGATTTCTGCGTTTTGAGAGAGGTTCAAGACAGCATTGTTGAATGAAAGAGTAGATTTGAGATGGACAAAATTTTTCTCAAAACCAGAGTTGGAGACGAATTGAAGAAAATAGTTTCATGCGTTTTGACAATACCTGTATCAAACGCCGCTTGCGAGCGTGTTTTTAGTATTGTATCCGATATATGGACCAAAGAAAGAAACTGCTTAAATGAAGAACATGTCAAGGCAGAAATCCAAACGTTCTTCAATTTTAAAATGGACTGCAGAGTTTTTTTTATTTGTTAGGCCAGATATTTTGAAGTCTGTACGTTCAAATGAAAAGTATAAGTTCAAACTAAAATAAAAAGTTATGAAGTCGCTGTTTTTTTTCTCCCGGATTTAGACTAATCAGAGGTGGCAACCCTAACCGTAGCCCATAGGCAAATTGGAAGTACCTGTTTCAACGACAACTTCTGATACTTGGAATGTAGCTCCGGGGCATTGGGTAGAGAGCCGAGCGCTGCAATTTTGTCGAGAGACTCCTGTATTTTTTCCTGTAGCAACACTTCTTTCGATGCCATCTTTTCCAAGCCCTTGGCGTCTTCTTCCATCTTGTCTTGTGCTTCTTTTTCCTATACAAGGATACATATTTGATTATTTACTGTAATTATTTAGCTTGACATGCATAAGATTCTGCATACAAATCAAGGCGAAATGTTTAGCAATTTAAGAAAACTTATTGGCTTATTATCAATATCAATAGCTGGCCGAGAAGCCAGGCGTTTTATACGTAGATAAAATGCAAAACCATATCTCAATACAAAATTTAATCCAAATCGTTGCAGCCGTTTCCGAGATGCACGAAATATATATAAATATATATATATATATACAGGAATTGCTCGTTTTAATGTAATAGGATGTGCGAACCACGCCAAACATTTTTTATACAAAGTCTAGTGGAAAGTAAGCACTTGCCTCGATGTGAAGCGTCACCGTTGCCCGCGAACGCAATACGAAGCGCTTTGCCACCCCGCTGCTAATGCAGTTCTACGTATGACAAGGACCGTACAAGTAACCTCACTAACTTGCATGAACACAACCCTCTCCCTTCAACCGGAGGGGTTTAGAGCACTGTTCAACTGCGGATAGGTAGAGGCGAATGTTTAAAACCGCCCTGAAGGCCACTAGGACATAGCTTGAGCAGTCAGAACCCGTTATATACGTTTTCCCATACATTTCGCAGTCGTATTCGACCACCCGGGTCTCGAAGGGTTAATGTCTGGCATCTATCGAAAACATCCCGGACCAACATTGCCCTCCAAAGTCGGGGAAACTCGAAATAGATAAACTTGTGTGTTCAATTACACTGATATGATAAAATATATAATAGTTAAAGTATAATAGTTAAGAGCAGATATATCCCAGTGGCTAAAGAACCGGCCTACCACTAAATTTGTGTCTTTGGATTTATGTACATATTTGTAACTATCACTTGCTTGATGGTGTAGGAAAAACATCGCGAGGAAACCCGCACGTCCAAGAAATAATATTTCGAAACACGTGACCTTACCTAAGAATGATCTGGTTTACCTCTGGGTTGCGGAGGTCTGAGGGCAGTCGATCCTTGTCATAATCAGTATCTTTCCCAAATCCTGAGGTTCAGGTACCGGACCCCGCCAATCCTAATGTATTGGGAAACGGGATAACGCTAAGAAGAATTAGAATAGTCCAAATTGGTTTCATATATATACCTTATTTCGCCATTTATCAAGCTCTATTTTAAGAGACTTCTCGTTCTTGACTGCTGCTTGCACTTTCCTCTCGACCTCCTCCAGTTCCTTGTTGATCTGCCTAATACGTTTCTCTGACGCCGATAGGTCTGACTTGCTGTTGGCCAGGCGACGCTTGCGGTCCTCCACTGATATCTCTTGGAGAGCTTGGACTAACTCGTCTTTGCGGCTGTGTACAGAAGAATGTTTTGAACTAACTGGGCTAATATTCTGTTTTGACTGTGAGACCGGCTCACTATAATCTTTAGAGACAAGGTCACCTACACGTGGTGCACTTTGCTAAATAGCTGTGAGGAGTTGCTATGTTTTGCAATGCGCGAGAAATTAGTATTGCAAGCGACCTGTCGCCATTGTTACCACTTTGCATCCGGAGGGGCGTATGATTATAAAAAATGTTGAAAAACAAGCCAAGTGCTAGTGCTCCGAGGGTTCTGTGTTATTAAATTTTTTTATGTTGCTTCATTTATATATTATAACAAATAAAACAACGTAGTTGCCAGTCCGTCTGCTTTATTGCACTCTACTTCTCTTAAAAACACCCAAGACAAACAGACATGTTCATGCACACAAATGGACAAACAGACATTCTCATGCGGACAAAATATTTGTCCTTTGTGGAAATCAAACCCATGGGTCTGATGTTAGGGTAGCATTGCTGTGGGTTTACCACCGAATTAGACGTGGAAATCAAACCCATGAGTCTGATGTTAGGGTAGCATTGCTGTGGGTTTACCACCGAATTAGACGTGAAAGATTTCGAAGCAAAAAAAGAATATATAAAGCCAAGCAAGCTAGATGTTATATATATAGTATTCATGTTACCGAATCAAGTTATTGGTGAGAAGATTTTCAAGTTTGTTCTTGGTGGCTTCGAGATTCATTCTGGCACTGAATGCCTCCTTGTTCTCTTGTGTGAGCCGTCGAATAGCGTCGTTTAGCTCATCCACTTTACCTTGGTCCGATGTCGACAGTTGTTCCATTAATTCCTAAAATAACACACTATTTAGTGGTGTTTTGAAAGGATGGCTTACATTCAGAGATACATTTGCCTGCTTATATATATTTAATATATATTTGTGTATAATTCAATTTCACAAATAAAACTAGTTCACAATATATATGTGATTGGAGTCGCATGATTATAGAAATAATGTAAATTGAATAGTTACTAAGTTTTGTAGTAAGTGAATAATCTATACATAATTACGAGAAATAAATATCTTAAACCTATTTCTAACATATTTCTATCAAAATGTTTCCGAAAATGAGTAATTCTGTCACAAATATTAGCATTATTTAGAAAAAAATAAATGACCTATTCATGTTATACAAATGTCATTTATTGAAAAATCTCTTTTTATCGTTTAAAAACATTCATAAATCAAAAAGCTGTTTTTAATACAATTGCCTATCTTAAAATATTCAAGGTACTTTTTAAATAAAGCATATTCATTCTACCTATAGGTAAAAGACCGCTGATGTGGAGAGACGTATGACGAATGTACATGAAGTGTTGAGTAAACTTCAGGGCAGCCTAAACCTGAACCAGAGGGTACAACTCGCTGTACTTAACGCGTTGTTTACCTCACCGTAAAGTTATGGAAGTGAAAGCTACCCAGCTTGGCATGAAAGTAGAATTAGGCAGTCGAGATGCGATCATTGTGCGAAATTTGTGGAGTAACGATTGCTGACTGCATTCGCATCAGGTTGAGATGTCAGGATTCTTAGGAACCGGCCAGCGTGTATGAATGTTGAATAAGTGAGCGAGGTGTGCAAGGATGGCAACTTATGGTCCTCAAGTCTCCCCGTCTACCTCACACCCTGCAAGGGAGCTGGCGTGAAGATACCGATAGATAGAAAACTTATTTAGCTCAAGTCTACTAGTACACTGTTAACTTTAGCATGTCAATGACGCGAACTATATATAGTATCTTAATAATATTCCCGGACAAATTACACAACGCTATCAAGTCCCGATCTAAGCAAAGCTTTGTGCTATGGGTACTAGACAATTGATGTACATACGTAAATACCTTTTCTTTGTAAATACATACTTACAATACATAGAAAACAATCAGACCAAAACAAATAGACATTCATACACACATTTATTTGCGTGAGAATCGAACCCAAGAGCCTTGGTGATAAAGTAGTCATCGCTAGCAATTCCCCAACCGAGCTTGTCTAGAATCTAGAACTAGAGATGAACGCCCCTAATGAAGTTATCACTGCGAAAAATATTCACTCTTACATGTTCACAAGAGAAGTTAGCATTATAGGTGGATTTACATACCTGATGCAACTCAGATTCGAGTCCCTCCTTCGTGGCTTGCATCGCCTCGAGGCTGGACCGGCATTGGGCGAGCGAGCGTTCCTTTGGCCCTCTAAACCTCTCTATGGATGCCAGCTCCTCCTTCATTAGGCGTATATCCGCTTTTACTTTGTCGAAGATGTCTCTGGAAAAGATACGTACATAACAGAAACTACTTCAAGTGGTGGCTTTAGGGTTTAGGGTAGTATAAGTATGTACAGATGGATCCTGGCATGTACCACTAAATTTGTGTTATCGGATTTACGTACATATTTGTAATTTTCACTTACTCAGCGGTGAAGGAGAAATTTCGTGAGGAAACCCGAACGTCCAAGAAATTATATTTCGAAAGATGTGTGACCTTACCTGAGGTCAAGGTTTTCCTCTGGGTTGTGGAGGCTTAGATAACGGACCTTGCCGATTTTAGTGAATTATGAAATGGAACAACGCTAAGAAGAAGAGTATAAGTAGTTACAGGTCTCGCAACGCGAGGCGGGCGAGTGCCACACCCAAAGGTTTATTTGTGTACATGTAACATACGCTCGCCGCGCTGACGTCATGCCTAACTGAGAAGCGCTCTCTGTATTGCTTACACAGATTCCTTATATTTAGCAAGTGCGAGGTAGTCAGTGGCCTGTATCAAAGCCAAAGGTGGCCATTTTGAATAGTATATTTTTTTTTAATCCATAAATATGTACATATACGTTTTATAAAGATTAGATTACTTCTTTAAAAAAAGAAATGCATATTCATTTGTAACAGAACTTATGGCCCGACTAGGTATATATAAAAGGGTGATTGCTAGAACAAAATTCGATTTCGTCGGCAGAGTTGGCGAACGACTTGCGAACCTTCCCTCTGGGAGCCGTGCTTTCTGATCTCTCGCTAAGGCAGCCGAGGGAAATTTCTGTCAACCATCCATACCACCACTGCGAAAACCGGATGGCGGTTTGGCCCATAGCGCCAAGGAGAAAGCCGATTTACTCGGTAAACTATTTGCCTTTAACTCGAATATGAATGACGGGGGAGCTGTGCCACCTACCATCGCGTGGTGCGGTAGCTCAATGTCAGAAGTCTCTATCACCCAGCGAGATGTCCAGCAGGAATTATTCTCTCTCGACATTCATAAGTCGAGTCGGCCAGATGGTATACCGGCAGTGGTGCTAAAGCTGTGTGCTCCTGAGCTGAATACCAGCAAGGACCTTGTGATTCGGTTCAGAGACGAGCTGTAAGATTTGTTGGCGAACCCAAGCTTGGTATTGCGCCCTTAAGTTTAAGGCGAGATTTTGCTTCGCTTTGTGTGTTCTACAGATTGTACAACGGATTGTGTTTTGAAGAATTGTTCGATACGATGCCGAGAGCTTCTTTTTACAATCGCACCTCTCGCCGACGGCGGGGAGTTTACCCTCACACATTGGAACCGCAATGGTTGCGTACTGTGCGGCTACAGCGAAGTTTTCTTCCGAGAACTCTCAAGTTGTGGAATGAACTCCCAGCGAAGGTTTTCCCAAGGGACTACTACAGCACGGATATCTTCAAGAAAGGCGTGAAGTCAACCCTGGTGTTGCAAATATCCATAGGCTACGGTAACTGCTTACCATCAGGCAGACCGTACGCATGATTGCCACCTTAGTTATTTAAAAATATATATGTATAAGGTTATTGCTAGTTGACATATTGATGCGACGCAAGAGTTTGTGTAAATACAAAACGCTAGTTAGTATACATTCCGTCGTATAAATATCCTTTCATTCACTCTTTCTACCCCCTACTTCAAATCAATATGACGGACGGCAATACAATGGATTTGTTGTTCTAGATGATGAGTAATCGCCCACAGCAGCCGTTTCAGAGACGATAAGAGGAGTCGGGGCAGCGACAGCATGCATCTATTAACAGCAGAGGGTGGATGCCGGCCGACGCCAGTTCTCATGAACTAATTGGTGTCGGAAGCACACAAAGCAATTTCGATTAAATTGCCCATTATTATCAACTTGGAAAATAGTTTGTAAAGCACAAATTTGTTCGTATATTTTGCTCATGTTTTCAATTAATTACAAGTGGCGCGAAGTTGGCGGCACATCCGGTAAATGCATGGCGTATTTTTTACGCTACAATTTGTTCACATAACATTTGTGTGTGCTACTCACTGGTTATCTCTTTTTAACTATGCGCATGCACTAGCCAGTTGATCATAGTGACTACTAGAAATATTCTTTCAACATCGTCTCACATAGAGGCATTTTTTTTATATTGGTGCAGCATAGTGGATCCGTTTCGCCTGTTGGTAAGCGAAAAGAAGAGCCAATATTGCAGCGGCAACTGACAAATGACTACTGTGTCTGTTAGTTGACGCTAACATGCTGGCTTGCAAGGTGCTTCTTCACGCTTCGTTTGAAGGATCCCATGTTGTAGGAAGGAGGAAACACATGTGCAGGCAAGGCGTTCCACTTTTTATTAGTTCGACAGAGATAGGCGTTGCCGAAGTTTTTAGTACGAGAAAAAATGTCCTCAACAGTGGAATGATGACATCGCGAGTCGGTACGTGTGGATCTATGACGGAAGGGAGAGGGTGGGATAAGGGAAAATAGTTCTTCAGAGCACTCACCATGGTACAGGCGGTAAAATGTAATTAGTGAGCCTATGTCCCTACGAAGTTGCAGAGGTTAGGCATATAGTCCACCTGATGATGACTTATTGGTAAACCTCACTCACTCGAACACAACAACTCTTCAGGGAGTTGCTCTCCGTGTCTAAATTAATTTATTAATAACAACTTGTACATGCACGTACTTAGCTTTTCCCTGCTTGGTCTCAGTGCGTTGCATCTCTGACACAATGCTGTTAATACTGGTCTCGGTCTTGCCGAGGTCCTGCCTCAACGAACTCAGCTCCTGTTCGAGGTTCGTGATCTGCTCCATCAGCTCTGAGCGGGTCTTCTGCATCTCCAGTCGAGAACGGGATTGGTTGAAATAACCACCGGTAAGGGATCCTTTTGATGATACCTAAATTTGGAAAGAAAAGATGAAGTTTTAATTTATTTATTGGCCATTGAGTCTTCATGGCTACTTAGACACGTATTACATTTTGTAAATAAATTCTTATTGTATGTTAATTTGTTATAGTTACGAAATTCCGAAAGCACATCTAATTGCACAACACTATACTGTTCGACAAACGTTTGTAAAACATACTTTAGGACGAAATAAAACATTAAAGAAACTTTGCTTTTTTTTTATTTCTTCTCACAGTTGGCAATGACCTTTGGTGAAGAAGAACAGCCGAATGAATCTTGCCAACATATTCGCTTGCTGCACTAATCGTCACTGCTTCGTAAAATTGTAGTAAGCCCTTGGTGTTGCACGTGTCCATAGGCTACGGTAACTACATATCAACAGGCAGGTCGTATGCTTGTTTGTCACCTTAGTGGCATAAAAAAAAGCTTTACGCAGAACCCAGAATAAGAAATAGGTTATACGTAACACTGATTCAATCTATATTATTAATGTAGATCATATATTACTTGTGTTCTATTATTTACAAGCAATTTGATGTAACCTATTTTGTGTTTCCGCCGCCAATTAGTTCATGCGAACTAGCGCCTGCCAGCGCCGCTAGATATTGTAAGAATAACGCATACGAGATGCTCGCATGCGTGCGGTTCCTGTGCCAGATGACACGCATTCGCAGAGACGACTGCAGCAGCAGAGGCAGAGACAACCGGAAGGTAATCGGTGGCGGAAGCATACAAATGGAGAGTTGTTGTGTTCCTGCGGGTGAGATGTGTTACCAGTAAGGTCCTAAGGAGTTGCTGCTGTGTAGCAGAGGTCGTGACACGCGAGAAATACTTCCTGAATTACAAGCGTTCTTCGACAACGGCGGTCATTTTAGGGGTCGTCCATTAATCACGTGATGTTTTTTTAGCATTTTTTAACTCCCCCCCTCCCACTTGGTGATGCGTGGTGAGGTTTAAGACTAAACCCCTCCCCCCCTCCCAAATCACGTGTATTTTTAGCACCTACAAAGAATCTTAAAAATTTTCGAATATTATCTTTAAATACAGGTATAAAGTATAATCTAATTTTATTCTAGAAAATTAAGGACCATGATAAAAATGTATAGACAGAAAGGTTGCAGGTTGTTTTTGACTGGCATAAAAATAATATTAAAGGAATGGTGTAATCATGCGAAAACCATATTGTATTAGTACATGATCATATTTAATGTACATTGTCCTCTGACCACGGATTAGCAAGACTTTCTTCAACACTAACAACTGAACGAGCATCTTGCAAGTCGGTTGTTGGCTCTGTGCTTTATTGAAGATCAACGTCGGTTTCATCAAGCCACTCGGCGTCATCATTTTCGCGCACTACGCAGAGAACCTCTCTCGATCTGCCGATCGATCATCGCGTGAGGATGCGTGTGGGACGAACATTGCGCATCTCTAGACTATTATTCGGATTAGGTTATAAACAATAAATACACGTGATATCTTACAACACCCCCCTCCCCCCTGGTGATATTTCGTGATTTTTGCCGAACCCCCTCCTCCCCCTTTCGAGCCTCACGTGATTAATGGACGGCCCCTTATATCGTGAGCCATATGTATGTCTGTAAGGGTCTGCAAATGTTTGTATGCTCGATGTTGTGTAAAAAATGTAGTTCAATTTGCCTGTAAATTTGACGGTCACAAAATAATGCTTGAATCCATTTTTAAGTTACCTGATCACCCTCCAAGGTGACACAGTCCAGATGGAATTGTTTGCCCAGCTCGGTGGCGCACTCCAAGTTCCTGCAAATGAGCGTTTTTCCAAATATGTACTTCATGGCCTTCGCGTACTTCAGGTCGTACTTGAGCTTCTGAACCATGGCGATTGCGTTCTGTAATAAATAAATATTTTATTTGTAAATAAATATATATTTTATACAATGAGAGCTCGATGGCATCGTTGCGCGTGTCATTCTAACCAAACACGCAGGTTAAGCAATGTCGACCGCACGACCCGTCTATGGATGGGTTTGTCTACCTCGACTTTCTCCATGTTTCGGAGGGCACGTTAAGCATCAGTCCCGGCTGTTGTCGATAGATGACAGTCGTTAAGCTAAGTCAGTGGCCCTCGGGCGGCTTGAAAACACTGTCATTTGAGCAGCGTAGTGGAGTATGCTCTAAACCACAGCGGTTGAAGGGAGACCCATATCCCTGCAGTGGGATGAGTAAGGGTTGATGTGCATGGATGGATGGATTTTATACAACGTCGGGATGCATTCAAGCATACGACCTATCTGATGTGAAGCGGTTACCGTAACCTATAAACGCTTGTAATACATTAAGTATCATTCGCGCAGCACAGCAACTCCTTAGGAGCTCACTGGTGACCTCTCTCCCACGCAGGAACACAACAATCCTCTAGGGAGTTGTTATTTAGCCGCGGTTTTCTGTAAGGTGGAGGTTCTTTCCCAGACGGACTCCTTTGATACGCCCTACCTCCCTTCAAAACACCCGGACCCAGGTAAACAGACATGTTCATGACAAATGTTTGTCCCGTGTAGGAATGGAACCCATGAGCATTGGTGTCAAAATAGCATTACCAACCACTACGGCACCGAGCCCGCCAAGTTTGTTTGTCGTGTATATATATTGTTTTAGAGAACGTGTCATCTACTTACATTGTCGTTTGGATAGACCATATCTCTGACTTGCAGCCTGTTCAGAGGCATGAAGGTGACCTCTCCGGGCAGACTCTGACGGTTCATCTCCTTTAGAATTTTGGTGCCAACTGTGTCAGACTCCACAATGTGGTGGAAGAGCCTGTTCCCAGCAGTTACCTGCAATATAAACATGTCACAAGTTTCACAACATAGTAGAAAACTTAGCGAAGTGGCATTTTTCCTAATTTTCACTATGCAAAACTTCAAGTCAATTCGAAAACTTCCTACTCTTACAAATATCTTCTGATTAAATTCGTTGTGAGTTCCAAGGCAGCTGTAGTTTAACCCCCAGGACAGCAATGGACTTCACTGTTCATTGCCTTTTTGATGGTCGCTGCTGTTAATTCTGGCTACACAGGAGACACAGCGGTGGGAATAAGTGGTGGGCCTGTCCCATACGCAAAACTTCCCATTTTGAAGTGATTTTTTGAGTAGGTAGTTTTTAGTTTAAGTAGCCTCTTTACAAGTTGAAAACGGCGCGATATGCAACCCCGAAACCACCGCAACTACGAAAACAGGTTACATAAACTGGACCATTTCCGACAGTAGGTTCGTTATGTAGGAGAAATAATATCTCTAGAACCGATCTAACGATTTTGCGTAACTCAACTCACCACTGCGGGTCGGGGATGAAGTAGAACGCGCAGCTCTTATTGGCTAGTTAACGGATCAACGTCGCGATACTTATCGGCTTATTGGTCAAAATATCCACCCATTGGTCAGTAGGTTCGAATCGCTGATATATTTAGGCGCTAAAACACTGCGTTTTGGTAAGTGGCCGGGCCTTCATACGCTGCTAAGTGATTTATTGGTATGTAGTTTGTGTCCCTGTAGACCCCACACTTAGAAATAAGATCCCTGCGAAGCATGGCTGCGTCGACCATTATGTTGACCATACACGTGGTAACGTGTTTCGTGATGATAGTACACCCGTTGAAAAGAATATTATTAATGAGTGAAAACAAATTATTATTAAAAACTACTGCTTTGTTAAACTAAGTAGAAAATATAGCCGGTGCTAAATTGCGTCAAGATACGGCCACTGTAAAATAAACAGCTGATTCGTTGAGTCGTTCAGCATGGTTTGTTTACATACCCACAGACATATGTTTATATACACACATCCATCCATCTTCTCAAAAATGTGAAGAACAACTCAGAGGCCTTAAGTGTTCATACACTTAAGAGAGGTAGGGCGCATCAAAGCAGCCCGTCTGGGGAAGTACCTCCACCTCAAAGAAAACCGCAGCCAAATAACAACTCCCTAGAGGGTTGTTGTGTTCATGCGTGTGAGTGAGGTCAACAGTAAGCTCCCAAGGAGGTGCTGTGTAAGCAGCAGTGGAGGCATCGCGATACTTAATATATCGCAAACGTTAATAGGCTACAGTACCCGCTTTACATAAGGTGGGCCGTATGCTTATATGACTCCCGACGTAGTATAAAAAAACCGGCCAAGTGCGAGTCGGACTCGCGCACGAAGGGTTCCGTAGCATTATCTATAAAAAATTCGGCAAAGTGCGAGTCGGACTCGCGCACGAAGGGTTCCGTACAATTATCTATAAAAACGGCAAAAAATCACGTTTGTTGTATGGGAGCCCCCCTTAAATATTTGTTTTATTTTAATTTAATTGTATATTCTTAAAGTGAATATATAACTAAATATTCTGTGAATATTTCAAGCGTCTACCTGTTGCCGTTATCAATATCGAGCAAAAATGAGCAAAAAAATCACGTTTGTTGTATGGGAGCCCCCTTAAATATTTACTTTATTCTATTTTTTAGTATTTGTTGTTATAGCGGCAACAGAAATACATCATCTGTGAAAATTTCAACTGTCTAACTATCACGGTTCATGAGATACAGCCTGGTGACAGACGGACGGACGGACGGACGAACGGACAGCGGAGCCTCAGTAATAGGGTTCCGTTTTACCCTTTGGGTACGGAACCCTAAAAAGGACAGTGTATGAGGCTCACAATCATCCGTAAAGGCAAAGCAAGCGAATATCATTGAATTAATCAATTTTTAATGGAAGTATCGCGTGTTTTATTTATTTTGTTGACCCTGACGTTTCAAATGCTTTGCAGCATTCGTGATCGCAGGAAGACTAAGGTGACATTTGTCTTAGATTGGTTATTCAATTATTACAAATGTGTAACAATCGCGAAAACCTAAGACAATATTTAAAATCACCTGCGCGTTGTGTACCCCGCCAATATAATAAAGTCTTAAGGTATTTTCTACAGAATAAATGAGGTCATCAAGGTTTTTAACGCTGCGTAAGCGGAGTTAGCCACGTGGTAGTTGTTGCTTGTTAACTACCCGAAAGGTATAGACTAAGTTACAGTACTAACCTCTACCGCAGTGTAAATGGTCTTGTCGCATGAGAAGTTTTCAATGACAGGTCCATAGTATTGTGTCGCAATTTTGGCCCATTCCCCTCCCCTCTCTTGGAATGTTTCCAGTACTTTCCTCACACTGTCGCGTCCGTTGAGAATAGGCTGCAAAGATGGAACAAAACATTAATTAGACATGCATTGTGTGGATAATTTACCAAGTAAACAAAAGCGAAACAGAAAACCGCAGCCAAATAACAACTCCTTGGAGGGTTGTTGTGTTCCTATGTGTGAGTGAGGTCACCAGTGAGCTCCTAAAGAGTTTAATAATAAATAAATATTGTCGAACAAATTACGTTATGTTACTAGTTAACTGATAAACATACGTAAATACATTTTTTTTTGTAAATACATACTTATTATACATAGAAAATACCCAGACCAAGACAAACAGACATGTTCATGCACACAAATGTTGCCTTGTGTGGGAATCGAACCCACGAGCGTTGGTGTCAAAGTCGCGTCATTCACAACTGAGCCACCGAGCTCGTCTAAAGTTTGTGTGTTAGCAGCAGAGATGGAATGGCGCGAGTGATATTTAATGTATTGCAAGCGTTCATAGGCTATTCAATTTCAATTCGGGATTCAATTTCAAGACGTTGGATAAAAAAAAATAAACAATAAACCACAAACATACTAAGATAATTAATTATTCAATTAACACAACTTATTATCACAAGCATATTTATGCGTTATATAATACTAGCTGTTGACCGTGGATCTGCCTACGTGAAGTTCTACTTTTCACACAGGAAATGTATATAAAAGTTATGAATGTTAAAGAAGCGACTGGGGTGTGTAGGGATTTGCGTATTGTGGCGTTCGGCTCCCTCTAGCTACCTCGCAACATGTCTGGCACGATGATAGATAGATAAATATTTTCGGGATAAAAATAGTCTCTGTGTTAATCCAAATCTAATCTAGAACATACTCTCTTTATGTACTAAACTTCTTTCAAGTTCATCCATACATCCTTCCAAACTTTTACATTTATAATATTAGTAGGATAATGTTTTTTTATACCTCTAAGTTGGCATGCACCCTGGGTTTCATGACAAATGTAAGCTGCGTTCTCCATTCATATCAATATTTAGACTAAGCACTAGTTTTTTGACGAGCTCGGTGGTTCAGTCGTGAATGACGCGACTTTGACACCAACGCTCGTGGGTTCGATTCCCACACAAGGCAAACATTTGCGTGCATGAACATGTCTGTTTGTCTTGGTCTGGATGTTTTAATCTCTCATTACCCCAGGACCGCTTTTCCGCCAAGAAATGTATGGGAAAACGTATATAACGGGGTCTCACAGTTTAAGAGAGGTAGGGCGCATCAAAGCAGGCCGTCTGGGGAAGTATCTCCACCGCACAGAAAACTGCAGCCAAATAACAACTCCCTAGAGGGTTATTGTGTTCCTGCGTGTGAGTGAGGTCACCAGTAAGCTCCCAAGGAGTTGCTGTGTAAGCAGCAGATGAGGTATCGCGCAAGTGATACTTAATATATCGCAAGCGTTAATAGGCTACGGTACACGCTTTACATCAGGTGGGCCGTATGCTTGTATGCCTCCCGACGTGGAATAAAAAAAAAGTTTTAATGTTTTTAATAAAAAAAAGTTTTATGCTAACTTACGCTAGCTCTATACAAATCTGAAATCTTACCTTCCCGGCCATAGAACGCAGTGCTTGGTCAGCCTTTCCAAGGTCGTCCTTCAATGAGGACAAGTTCTGAGTCAGGGTAGTTTCCTTGCGCCAAAGTTCGCTGTAACACAGTGAAGTTAGTTCTCAACCGTTTCTTGTCGATAGAGGTATTATTAATAAGACTTGTTTCTGTACGCGTTTATCTAACGAGAATATGAATGAGTCCCAGAATTCGCTATAAATAATACAAATACCCAATGAGGGGAGTGGAACAACCTTCAACCTTTCGGAGACGCATAATATGCTACTATTTGCCTTCCAATGGCCGTCCCTAACGTCGTCAAGTAATACAAGGGATTGAATGAAGCAGTAGTTGCTCTAAGAGGACAGTTAAATTCCTTTCATCGTATTTCTATTCTTTCAAATTATACAATTGTTACTTTAATTTACTTTTTTTAAAAATTTACTTTTTTTCTGTGGGTAGCTGCAAAATAAGTAACACATAATTTTATGTGCTCTTAAGAAATTTTAATTATTAAAAATAGATTACTTACATTTTTGTATAAAAATTACAATCTAAATGTGTTAAGTATTGTTCTTGCATCTGCTGACACATAAATTTCTAACATCTTTCACAATATGGACACTACATCACAACTGAACAAAAATTTAGAAGAACTAACATCACTATTCAACACCAGGATGGTTGAGTTTGAGCGAAATTTGCAACACCAATCTTCAGCACCGGCCCCTCCGACCATGAAAACACTCTCCGCAGACTTCCAGTCGTTTAAAACCTTTGTATGGAAGGCCATCTCGATGTTGAAGTCTCAAATTGAGGTGATGTCTATAGGCCTGGATAATCTTGAGACTCATAACCGCAGGAGGGTTCTCCTGTTCCATGGCATACCGGAAGAAGATAATGAAGTTTTACCACACATTCTTCATAAAATATTGGGTGACCAACTCAAACTACCCGTTGGTGATCGCAGTTCTTTTGGTGCATGGGGCAGTGCTACGTCGTTAGAAGCCTGTCATCGGCTGGGTGGTAAAAAAGATCAACATCGACCTGTGCTAGTTCGTTTTGGAAGTCATGCTTTTCGGACCTCAGTTTGGAACGCCAAAACGAAACTAAAAGGTTCCCGGATTTCCGTTTCGGAATTTCTAACGAAGTACAAGCAGGAACTCTTTGTTGTGGCTAGGAAGCACTTTGGAGTAAGGAATTGTTGGTCAACGAACGGCAATATTGTTGTTCTCTGTGGAAACACAAGAACCAAGGTAGCGACGCTAGAAGATCTCCGCCAATTGCAGTCTCGTTACCCTTCGAGTCAATCGCAGCAGGAAGACACTTCTCGGCGCACAGGTGCAACGGGGAAGCAAGCCGGAGTCAAGTAGAAGTCCCATTCACGGTATACTCGTGCTCTTAGTTGATATTTTAATGTTATTGTTATACAATGATCGCAAATTGTTAACTTCGGGCAGTTTTATAAATGTAGTTTCGGTTTCTACCTCTCAAATTTTGTTATTTTAAACTTCAAAAAAATATTTTGTAGAATTGACTGCAAATGACGTGACATATCACACAATAGATACAGATTTTATAATCTTCTTCTTACTTCGGTTGTGGCAATGACTCTTAATATTAATTTTGTCAATGTGAAAGGTTACATTTTTTTTTTTTTTTTTTTTATTACTATTATTATTATTTTTTGTATTATGAACTAGGTATGGTCTACGAGTACGTGTCCTTAGTAGTTAAGTGAACTGCTAATATGTTATTGTTATGAACTTTATTGAATGGAATCGAAAACTTTTTGTATTTAAAAATGTGTCCTGTCCTGAGTCCAGTTTGTATATAGATTGTTCAGTGATGCGAGTACAATATAATAGGTACTTATTTATATATTTTATTAGTATTGTATATATATATATATATTGTTTGTTGTTTTTTGCTTAATGTCTTTTGATGAAAACATTAATGATAACTGTTTCTTATCGTGTTCCTCTGATGAATACGAAAGTGCTCTCAGTGACACTTCATCAAGTTCTGAGTCTTCTCTTGAAAGTAAATTACAATCTACGTTTGTGAGGAACTCTCGCTATCTCAATGTTGTGCACATTAATGCTCAGAGCATAATAGCTCATTACTCCGATTTTCTTGCATCCTTTAGTAATGCTGCTGTCGACGGTATTTTGGTCTCCGAATCCTGGCTTAAGCCATCGCTTCCTTCTACTCTGTGTTCTCTTCCCGGTTTCCGACTCTATCGAAATGATAGAACGGGAGCTGGTGGAGGCGGCGTATGTATTTATCTCCGCGAAAATATCCCTTGCGCTATAGTCTCACATTCGCCTTCCGAATATTCTGCTTCCCTGGAGCATTTATTTCTGGAAGTTACTCTCCACCACACAAAAATTCTACTAGCAGTAGTATACAGCCCAAATGACAAAATCGATTACTTTCATACCCTTGAGTCAATGTTGGAAAGCTTTCGTCCTATGTACCAACATGTAATATTAATGGGTGATCTTAACACCTGTCTTTTAAAATCCGATTATAGGACAAATAAACTCAATGGTTTAGTCTCTGAATTTGATCTACAACTTTTGCCACTTTCTCCAACACATCACTTTCCTAATTGCAGGCCTTCTCTCATTGATTTAATGTTGGTTTCTGACGTTGATTCAATCATAAGACATGGACAACTTACAGCGCCTTTCTCATACCACGACTTAATTTTCCTTTCATATAAGGTGCGTCCTTCAAAGCGAACAGCTAAAACTATTTCCCAGCGTAACTTTAGAAATCTTGATGTAGATCGCTTGAGGGATGATTTCTGTAACCTTGATTGGTCCGACCTATATTCTGCTGCATGCGTAGATCATAAAGTGCAATGTTTAAATTCTACCTTAACATCGCTATTCGATAAACATGCCCCATTGAGACCAGTTAGGGTAAAACACTTGCCAGCACCATGGTTGTCCTCATCGATTAAGAAAGTTATGACTAAACGAAACAAAGCAAAGTCCAAACTGAAAAGAGATCCTTCAGAAATTAATATTCAAACATATAAAAAATTACGTAATATCTGCAATAGGATGTGCAGGGACGCAAAACGCCACTATATTCACTCCTCTATTGATAATATGTCTCCGCCACATATTTGGAAATTTTTACGATCACTGGGTGTGGGTAAACCTCCTGAAAATGTCAATGATCATATTGATCTTAACTCCTTAAATAAACATTTTTCTACTCCTCCAATTTCAATTGATACGGCGAAAAAAATGTCCACTTTACATACTCTTTCACAATACTCTTCACCCGCAAGTGATTCATTTATTTTTCGCAAAGTCACAGAGGAAGAAATAAAAAAAAGCATTATCTCTATTTCTACAAAAGCTGTGGGCAGCGATGGCTTGAGTCGTGACATGCTTACACCTATCATTGACCTTGTTGTTCCGGTGATTACACATATAGTAAATTTCTCTCTAACTCACAACGTGTTCCCGACTGCATGGAAAATGGCTCAAGTTATTCCTCTTCCTAAGACGTCTAATCCGTCATCTTTTTCTCAATACCGTCCTATTTCTATACTTCCTTTACTCTCAAAGGTTCTCGAAAGTGCTGTCCATAAACAACTTCACACATATCTTTCTCGTAACAATCTTCTCAGCCCTTACCAGTCAGGCTTTCGTCCCAACCACAGTACGGTCACTGCGTTGCTAAATGTCACGGATGATATTCGTTACGCCATGGACAATAAAACACTCTCCATAATTATATTATTAGACTTTAGCAATGCATTTAATTCAGTCGATTTTGATATTCTCTTAGGTATACTTCGCTCAATTAATTTTTCTCCCTCTGTGATGGCATGGTTCGACTCTTATCTTCGTGGTCGCCGGCAATGCATCAAACTCGATGAGAGATCATCAGAGTGGATTGATCTTGTTGCAGGTGTGCCACAGGGCGGTATCTTATCTCCACTTTTATTTTCTATTTTCATAAATGAAATATCCAAAGTTCTCTCTTGTCCCTTCCACCTATATGCAGACGACTTACAAATTTACAGCCATTTCTCAACTGTCGAAACCGATGAAACGATTGAGGATATAAATCGCCAATTATGTGCTATCCAGGGTTGGGCTGAAAACCATGGTTTGCTGGTAAATCCATCGAAGTCTCAGGCTATAATCGTAGGTAGTAACCATTTACGTAAGAGGCTCAATTTTAATAGCTTGCCTAAGGTTTACTACAATGGTCTACAAATTCCATTTGTTGATAAAACTAAAAACCTTGGATTAATCATTGACGGAACACTTTCCTGGAACGCGCATGTTAATGACGTTAGTAAACGCATGTATTTTACATTTCACTCTCTCAAGCGACTTCAGAACTTTTTGCCTTTTAAAACTAAAGTTATGTTGGCTCAATCTCTCTTACTCCCCATTCTCGACTACGCAGATGTTTGCTATTTGGATGCAACTGAGGAACTACTCAACAAGCTAGAAAGATTGCAAAATCTGGCTATACGTTTTATTTTCGGTCTCCGTAAGTACGACCATGTTTCGGAGTTTCGTGTACAGTTGAAGTGGCTCCCTATTCGATTTCGCAGAAATGTGCACATACTATCCCTACTTTTCAAACTAATTACCAATCCCAATTCCCCTCAATATCTCTGTTCTCGTTTTCCACTTCTCCCACCGCCAACTCGATCCCAACGTTCTTGCTATATAAAAACTTTACACTTCCCCCCAGCTAACACGAGATTCTTTTTTAATTCGTTTACCGTACGCGCTGCTAGACTTTGGAATAAATTACCATTGGAGATAAGAGAGAGTCCTTCTGTATTTGCTTTCAAGAGAAAACTAAAGAAGCACTATTTAAATGCATTATCTTCTAACGAAGAATAGTTTGTATGTATATGTGTATACATATGTATATGGTTATATATTTTATGTATGTATTTGTATGTTTATTTGTGTGTTTTATAGTTCTATTCAATTGTTTTTTTTTTTTTTATTATTATTATTAGTATTTTCCTTTTTTCTTTTTCTTGTGTGTTTCTTACATTTATTGAATTTTGTTTTACTTTATTTTTTTTTAACTGTAAGTATCAGTTTTTTTTTTTTATTTTAGTAGTTGGCACATATAATTGTTATAACCCTAGTACAATTTCTTTTCACATTAATTACGGTTGGCTGGAAGAAATCTCTTGAAGAGATAAGCTCGCCTTTGTACACTGTATTTAACACTTATTGTATTGATTTATTTGTGTGCAATAAAGAATATTATATATTATTATTATTGTTAACAAATTTCATAAATATTCAATAATATTTACATATTACATATTTCATAAATATAATTATGTCCATTTGTCATTTTATCACTACTATATTTACAACAACTAATCACCAGAAGTGTTCGTAAAGAGATTTGGTAAAGGACGCTATAGAGGAATCCCCATGTAATTATCACTAGCTCTACGGTGAAGGAAAACATAGTGAGGAAGCCCGCAAGTCCAAGAAATTATATATATTTATATTTCGATAGACGTGGGACCTAACCTAAGAAAGATCTGGATTTCCCTCTGGGTTGTGGAAGTCACTCAGAGTAAAAATCTGTGTTTTCGCCAAATCCCTAGGCTTAGGTAGCGGATCTCGATAATAAAACCTTCTGATAAAACATGTCAAGACAAGGACAACAAGGACAACAATGTCCTTGATGACAAAGGCATGTCAAATCTAATAATCATTTTGTATAACGTTACATTAAATGTGTTAATATGTTTGTCGTAAAACAGTATGGCTTGAGTGATAAATTCTAATTATTTGTTTAATTTAATAACACGGTCATTGCACTGTTATATCAATACACATATGAATTACACATACACTTACCGGCACGGAAATTGGCCACGAATGATTTTTGCAGTAACACGCATTTAAAAATTTTTTGGGAAGTGAATAAATTTAGGTGGATTCAAAATGGACTTTTTTATTGTTCTCAACAATTTTCTTATGAGTACGAAAAGATTTTGTGTAAAAAAAAACGATTCAAAAATGTCACTTGACTGAAACTTAATTTTGAATCACTACGAGTACACTTTAATATCGCGTGTTTCCTCCCCTTGCCCTTATGAGTGCTTGCATCCGATCAGGCATGCTCTGGATGATGTTCCAAACGTCTACTTGCAATAAGCTCTCCCAAGCGGTCAATGCTGCTGTCCGGAGCTCTCTAAGCAGGCGGATGTGGAGAGGATTTTACTTTTCTTTTGAGCATGTCCCAGATGTGCTCTATTGGATTTAAGTCCGGACTACGAGAAGGCCACTGTAATTTTCGGATACTAAGCTCTTGGGGGTATTTGTTAACGCATCTTGCTACGTGAGGGCGAGCGTTATCATGCAGTAACTGGAACTGGTCGTATCCAATAAACCCTGCATAGGGTACAACATGATCCTGAAGGATCTTCTCAATGTAACGTGTGGCAATTAATTGACTTCCAACGACAACCAACCGTACGAGCTTTGGAACTTATTCCTCCCCCAATCGTTAATGAGCCTCCATCAAAACTAACGGTTTCCGTAGTGGTGATTGGTAGAAAGCGCTCGCCTATTCTGCACTCATTTGTGAACTTTAGTCCATTGCTCGTGAGTCTAGTTGGCGTGTTCTCGGGCGAACCCAAGTCTGGCTACTCGGTGCTGTCTTGAGAAGTTCTGGACCGCGTGCTGGTCTGCGCGCCTTGAAATTTACTTCTTCCATTCGTCTTCTTATCGTACGATCACCCTTTGTCACCTCTTATGTTTTGGAGCTGCTGGCGGATCTCAACCGCAGTCAGGTAGCGGTTTCTCAAAATTTCCAAAACAATGAAACGGTTGTCTCGAGCTAATGTGCATCTTATGCCACCATTACCTGGTCTGCGTCTATAGCTGCCTGTCTCCTGATATCGTTTCAAGGCGTGCTGCATTGATGAACGTGGTACATTGAGCACAATATCCACCTCACGTTGTGTTAGACCTTGGTCAATTAGAGCTACGGCTTGTGCAATCTACGCTGGTGTTAAAGGCATTTTTTTCTTTTAAAGTAGATTTAAGTCTTTAATTAAGACGTCTAAATCACAAAATTTCAATAAATGTACACAAACAATTTTTACAAGTCAATTCCAAAACTTCCTACTCTCCTCCTCTCCTACAAATTTCTTCTGATTAAAGTTGTTGTGAGTTCCAAGGCAGCTGTAGTTTGACCCCCGGGACAGCAATGAACTTCAATGTTCATTGCCTTTTTAGTGACCGCCGCTGTTAATTCTGGCTACGCAGGAGACACAGTGGTGAGAATGAGTGGGCCTGTCCCGAAAAAACATTTTTTACAAAACAAATTAAAAACATCAACTTGCTCAAATCACCCGATGCGACTAAATCTCCATAGTCACAATAGGCAACACTTAAACATAATGAATTACTCTCTTGAAATAATAGCTAAACATTTTTTGACCCACCTTCATAAATAACATTTGTTTTAAACACTTATAACTTATGCTATCGCTAGATAAAGAGCTTGGCCAATCTTCCGTGCCACTGAGTGTAGTTATTAATAGAATATAATTGAGGTACTCGTAACAATGACTGGAATAGTATTAAAATATTTGTGTTAAATGTGGGCGGCTGTACGTTACGCGCCAAGAAGGTCGTCATGATGTTTGTTTATCCAACAGTTTAATGACATTCTTTCCCCGTAACTTACATTTGTTCTTAATCAAACTTTGATTATGTATGACGAAGCAGAGTATGCAGACGAATGAGATAAAAAGTATTTGTTTATCTATCGAGTAATGACAACAGTAGGATGTTCAAATATAGAAACACTACATACAGATTACAAAGACAAGATTTATTGAATGGAGTTTTGACGAGCTCGGTGGCTCAGTCGTGAATGACGCGACTTTGACAACAACGCTCGTGGGTTCGATTTCCACACAAGGCAAACATTTGTGTGCATGAACATGTCTGTTTGTCTTGGTCTGGATGTTTAAAGAGAGGTAGGGCGCATCAAAGCAACCATCTGGGGAAGTACTTCCACCTCACAGAAAACCGCAGCCAAATAACAGCTCCCTAGAGGGTTGTTGTGTTCCTGCGTGTGAGTGAGGTCACCAGTAAGCTCCCAAGGAGTTGCTGTGTAAGCCGGTACCCGCTTAACATCAGGTGGGCTGTATGCTTGTATGCCTCCTTACGTAGTATAAAAAAAAAAAAAAAATTAAGTAAGATAGAGCGCATCAATGAGCCCGACCGCAACCAAATTATTACCGTCTAAGGAGTTGCTGTGCTAGCAGTAGAGGTGGCATCGGGTGAGTTATACTTAATGTATTGCAAGCGTTCATAGGATCTACGGTAACCGCTTCTCATCAGGTGGGCCATATGCTAGTATGTCTCCCAACGTATAAAAAAGATACGCTCCGCCAATACGCAGTTGAGTAGTCCGGTGTATACCCTAAACCCCTTCAATTGAAGAGCCGTATCCTTGCAGTGGGATGATGAAGGGTTTGTATGCTGAGGCATTTAGAGTATCGATAATTTTAAACCGAATTTAATACCGATTATCATCAATTAGTAACAGCCGGGACCATAGGCTTACCGTGTTGCGAAGCATGGAGGAGTTAGAGATAAACAAACCCATCCCAAGACAGACTACGCTTGACATTGCTTAACTTGTGTTCGACTAGATTGAAAACGCCACGATGCCATCGAGTTAGATATGCTGTGGTGCATAGGTTTTTAAAACAGAAACCAATCAATACTCACTTCCTAGCACTTTGCTCCTGATCTTTCCTCTTCTTGCACTCGTAATATTGCTTGTTGTGTTCGTCGATGGCCACCCGCTGCCGCTCCATTTCCTTCGTCATCTCCTCTATTCTCTTCTCCAACTCCGTCAGCTTGGTGGCGTCCCGGCGGAGGTCTTCGCGCAGTTTGTTCTCGTGGTCTTTCTTGTCTTTTATTTGCTTGTTGAGGGATCTGTTTATTTTCAAGATAAATATTAACATGAAGGAATAACCTATGGAGAGCCGATAAGACAGACATTAAGTAGAAACTAAATTGGGTTAATTTAGTTTCTACTTAATATCTTCCACATCGTCTTTGCATAGGTTACGGTAACCGCTGCAGATGAGCCGTATGCTTATATGCCTTCTGACGTTGTATAAAAAAAATGAATAATCTGTAAGTGCCGCTTGTGTGGTAGATTGTGGTATTTTACCTTCTGAAATGTCTTATCTCTACCGCTGTGGAATATAAAAAAAATAATTATTTCTGGTTAAAATAAATGAGTAGTCCGTAGTGGCAGTTGGATATGCAGATGACATAGCTTAATCTATGGGAAGTTTCCGAACACAGTAAAGGAAATCACGAAGGCAGCCTTGAAGACTGTCGATAAATGGTCTAGGCTAGGATAAACAACTTCATAATCAACCGGCGGAAAACTACAAAGGTTCCGTTCACTAGGCTCAGTAACCTTACAGGTTTAAAAAGACTTAGATTAACGACGGCAACGATGTCAAATATCTAGAAGTCATACTAGATAAGAGGCTGAGATGGTACATTAATCATATCATTTCGGCCTGTATACGTCCACTGAACATAGGTCTCCCCTCTAGGGACCTACTCGGCTCGATCCTGCATCCATAATCCCTCTACAATTTCTTGAGATCGTCCAGCTAGTGAGGGGGTCTAACTACAGACTAACTAAACCAAACGCTTACTTATGGAAGCGAGAGCTGGGTATGGCAGAGAGAGCGTGAAAGTAGGATAAACGCGGTTGAAATGCGAGCGTTGCGCAAGATTTGTGGCGTAACGCTTGTAGACCGTATTCGCAATGACCTCATCATTAAAATAAGAAGAGGCATGCTCCGTTGGTTCGGACATGTAGAAAGAATGCAGGATGAAAGAATGACGAAGCACATATACAATGCAAAAGTGGAAGAATGTAGGAGCCGAGGAAGGCCAAGACTTACCTACCATGATCAAATTGGTCGTGTTCTATCAGAAGGTGATGTCAGGAGCTCTAGAAACCGGTGAGCATACATGAAAAGAGCAATGAATGTTAAAGAACCGAGTGAGGTATGTAAGTATCGAGTCACGTGGCGCTCGGTTTTCTCTGCCTACCCCGTAAGGGATTTAGCGTGAAGTTATAGATAGATAGATAGAAAATACTTACTTTAATTCCTTCTCAATCCACCGATCTCTATCCTGTTTAGATGTGAACTGCGTCCCTCTACCCTGCTTCGCATATAGCTCTTGTCTCTTCTGCTGGTTCAGGGCTAAGGCTCGGGTACATTCTTCTTCGCGAGCCTTCATCTCTTCGTATTTCGGTTTTAATTCTTCTAGCTCGCGTTCTTTTTCCGATATCTGCTGTCGGAGACGTTCTAACTCTGCTTCTGCTCTTTCCTGTTAAGAATGTGGTTAATAGATACAGTTGTAATCTACCATTTTTATGTCATTATTTATCCCGCTTATGTAATATGCGAGTTAGCGCTATGTTACAACTGGTTTGGGCGTTTGGAACTATCGTAGTTTTCTACTCGATTGAGGTTCAGGAACCGCAACTAACCTACGTAAACTTTTGTATAGAAAAAATGTCTTATTCATCTTCCTAGCTTTAACACGTTTCCATTAGGATTGGCGGGGTCCGCTTCCCCTCCAATTTTAATGGCATAATGTTGAAAATACAGATTTTTATATAGAGCGACTGGCGTCAGATCTTCACAACTCAAAGGGAAAACCCAGCCCTTTCTTCGGTCAGATCACACGTATTTCGAAATATAATTTCTGAGATGTGCGTCTTTCTTCACCACGTTTTGCTTCACCGCCCAGCAAGTGATAATTATATATATACTAAATCCAAAAACACGAATTTAATGATTGGCCGGGATTCGAACGGAGGACTAGTCGCTTAATCTCTCATTACCCGCGGACCGCTTTTCCGCCAAGAAATGTATGGGAAAACGTATATAACGGGGTCTCACAGGTTAATAGGCGGGTTCTTTATCTACTTGGCTGTCACTGCTCGTTCTGTATTGAAAACATGGAACATATTCTAATTTATTATATGCATATTTAATAAAATTTGTGAGTGAGAAACTTGTGTAATAAATAGCAATAACATTAATGAACACTCAATACGTTACATAAATACGTTAAAAAATAGTATTGTCTCAGGTTTTCGCGATTGTTACATATTGAATTAAACAATTTTTAACGGAAGTATCGCGTGTTTTATTTATTTTGTTGAACCTGACGTTTCGAACGCTTTGCAGCGTCCGTGGTCGCAGGAAGACTAAGGTGATATTTGTCTTACATTCGTTATTCAATTATTACATCTACCGACATGGATGGATTAATTATATATGTTCCGATTCACACAAAAATCGCTCACAGTGTCCGAACGTTTTTTAGTAGATCTCTGGGTTTGTGACTCGATTATTTTTAGGACTGGATCCCAAGCAGGTGGTACTTGCCAACCATCTTCTCTATTGAAATTGGGGTGTTTTCTTATTTCAATAGCCTCGCGCAATATTCTCGGCATGTAGCGATTCTCCTTGGCGAGGATTTGTGGTTTTATGTTTGAAAGTTCTCCATTTTTTAATTATCATATTCAATTTCTACTATCAATAAATTGATGTGTCAACAATGGAATCGCATTTTTACTTAAGGGAATGAAATACTGAAGAAATGTGACAACGCGGAACTCTGCGGAATAAGTTTCTTGCACGAAATTAGAATGTAACTAATAATAGCTAACATAATTATGTTAGCCACACATTTTCATCATCATCATCATCAGTCATCCAATTAGATGATGTAAATTAGATGATGTAAATATATATATATTTTTTACACAACTTGACGATAAGTTCGTAAGCCTACCAACGTCCTATATTAAAATAGAAGCGGTTGATAGTACGATATACTACCACTGTCTAATTGCGCCTTCTTCTGTTCCAATGTTTGGTTGCTAATGCACAGGCGGTCACCACAGGACATGTAGGATAAGTATTGTTTTTGTAGCTGTTTGCAATTCATAATAAACTGTGTCGCATGTTAGTAAATAAATTATTTTATTATTTTTACGTAATCTATACTAATATATAATTACTATCCTAAGTCGGGTTTGCAAAATTCTTTTGATAGGCCCTATTCTTAAAGAAGGTTATAGGCTATTCAACACCACTATACGACTCTTAGAAGGCGAGGAAAACTAAAAAAGCCATCAAGTGAGAGTGCGACTCACGCTCAGAGGGCTCCGTAAAAAATATTTTCGCAAATTATTGTCGCAAAAAGAGTATTTTTTTTTTATTTTGTTTATATATTTTGGTTTTCGAATTTTTTCCTTTACATGTGCTCCATGACATTGGTCTTACTATATGTCATGATTCTAAGTCAATGGGAAGTGCGAGCGTGTCAAAATATGCGCATAAACGAGGCATAAACTTCCGTATCTTTTGATTACGTAGACTTAGAAGTTTGATTTTTTCACTGCTCGAAGGGATTACAGACCAGAGTATCTGAAATTAATTTTCTTGACAGACAGACAGACGTCCGCCTGGTCGGGCAACAAAGTGATCCTACAAGGGTATCGTTTTTATGTTTAAGGTTCGGACCCTAAAAAGTAGAAAATGCGTTGCCTACGGAATACCGGAGTATGCGCGGATGAAGTAGCGGGGCGCAGCTAGTATGAAATGATACTTAAATACCTATCACAGAACGTACCTTAGACTTGTTGTCACCGTCAACGTCATCTGATAAATCCTTAATTCCTAGTTCCAACTTAGTCTTTTCCCTCAAAAGCTGTTGCTGCTCCGTGGAAAGGATGTCTTTTTCCTCGCGAGCGCCTGCGACGTCTTTACGAGCTTCCTTTAATTTTCTAGAAAAAAAAAATACAAAAAGAGGTTGAATGCTAGAAGAAGGAATAACGAAACATATGTACGTGAAAGTAGAATGATGTAGGAGCCGAGGAAGGTACCTACTTAATGTTAAAGAAGCGAGTGAGGTTTGTAAGGATCGAGTCATGTGGCGCTCGGTTCTCTCTGCCTACCACGCCAGGGATTTGGCGTGAAGCTATAGATAGATAGAAAAAGTACGCCCTGTACATAGACAGACCTATATATAATGTCTATCTATCTATCGTGCGGTTCCAGGTAACTTATGACGAGCTCGGCGGCGACGGAGTGGTTGCAATATTACTTTAACACCAACGCTCGTGGGTTCGATTCCTACACAGGACACTAATTTGTGTGCATGAACATGTCTGTATGTCTTAGTTTGTATGTTTTTTAAGAGAGGTAGGGCGCATTCTTAGAGTAGAGTTACTTACTAACTCTACCTCACAGAAAATCCCAGCCTAATAACAACTCCCAGAAGATTTGTTGTGTTCCTGCGAGTGATTGAGGTTACCAGTATGCTCGTAAGGAGTTGTTGTATTATCACTTCATGTGTTGCAAGCGTACATAGACTACGGTATCCGTTTTAATCCAGGTGGGCCGTATGCTTGTATGCCTTCCAAGCTTGTGCAAAAAGAAATAATTTACCGAGTACTCTTTAAGCGGTGGAATAAACTCCCTAATGAAGTTTGCCCAAAGGATTACAGCATGAAGTTCATCAAAATAGGCATCGAGAGGTTTTTACAGGGTTGATGAGGTACGAGTGACGTAATTGGTGTTACAAGTTTCCGCAGGCTTCGGTAACTACTTACTATTAGGCAGGCTGTATGATAGTTTGGCACGTTAATGTTATAAAAAACGGTCACCATACATTGCAAGGTATCGTCTTCGACCCCAAGTTCATATAGAATATATCTAACACCTCTAGTATAGAATGTAAATACAGTGTGTCCCGGGATAAAGTGTAACCCTGAAAGGGGGTGAAAATAGACCAAAAACTATTCGATCGATTTCTTTCAAAGTAGTCTGCGGATTACGTTGAAATAAAAATAATAATCGTGTCAGTTAGTGAGCATTGAGAATACAATACCAATTAGCCAGCAAAAAAGTGACTATAACACAATATATACCTATCTATCTATAACTTCACGCTAAATCCCTTGCGGGGTAGGCAGAGAGAACCGAGCGCCACGTGACTCGATCCTTATATCTCACTCGCTTCTTTAACATTCATTGCTCTTCTTATGCACGCTCGCCGGTTTCTAGGGCTCCTGACATCACCTTCTGATAGAACACGACCAATTTGGTCATGGTAGGTAAGTCTTGGCCTTCCCCGGCTCCTACATCCTTCCACTTTTGCATTGTATATCTGCTTCGTCATTCTTTCATCTTGCATTCTTTCTACATGTCCGAACCATCGGAGCATGCCTCTTCTTGTTTTAACACCGACGCTCTCTTTCAGACCAACTCTGTTTCTAACATCGTCATTGCGAATTCGGTCTACAAGCCTTACGCCACAAATTTTGCGCAGCGCTCGCATTTCGACCGCGTTTATTCTACTTTCATGCTCTTTCTGCCATACCCAGCTCTCGCTTCCATAAGTTAGCGTTGGGACCAACACTGCATTGTGTATAGCGAGCTGTGCCTTCTGGCTCAGGTTTTTACTGCCAAGAAGTTTTCCCAACGCTCCATTCACACTATTCCCAGCTCTCACTCGTCTTTCAACATCTGCGGTGTACCTTCCATCCCTGCTGAAAGCGCATCCAAGATATACAAACTCATCCACTTCTCCAACACTTCATCATCAATCGTAATCCTTACATTAGTTCTGGATTCTGCTCTTTCAAATACAATATATACATATATAGTTAATACTATAATTACGAAGATACAGCTGTGTAGGCCAGAGAGACGGTACTCCAGCTGGCACACGGTTTTATGATCGCAGTTTCAACAGTATTTGAGTGTGATGATTAGTTTTTTTGGCTCTCATTGCAGCAATTGTGAGTTAAATTTCTGACTATAATCTAAAAGTCTAACCTCACTGGTTTGCCTTAACGGCATGTGCCAGCTGAAGACACGTTTCTTCAGCTAACACACAAATAACAACTCATAGCAACGAATTTGTAATTGCTGCTAAAATTATGACTGAAACATCCAATTGCTTCTAATATGCTTTAAAATATGACATGTATAGAATTTCTCTTCTGACAATGAGGAAGCTGTAGACACACACTCGAAAAAAAGAGTGTTGATAAAACATTATAAAACATAACAGAAACAGATATACAATGCAAAAGTGGAAGGATGTAGGAGCCGAGGAACACCAAGATTAACCTACCATGACCAAATAGGTCGTGTTTTATCAGAAGGTCACGAGTCAAGAGTCCTAGAAACCGGCGAGCGTGCATGAAAAGAGTTACGAATGTTAGAGAAGCGAGTGAAGTGTGTAAGGACCGCGTCTTATGGCGCTCGGTTTTCTCCGCCTACCCCGCAAGGGACTTGGCGTGAAGTTATAGATAGATAGATAAAACATTACTTTCTACGCAAAAAAACCATCACGGAAGATGCTTTTCGCTCAGGACGTCCAATTGAGGTAACGACTCCAGAAATTATCACGAAAATCTACGACATGGTATTGGCAGATCGACGAGTGAATTTGAGAGAGATAGCCAACACTGTAAACATCTGATATAAACGACTTTCTAACATAATACATGAACATTTGCATATGAAAAGCTTTCGCCACGATAGGTGCCACATTTGCTGACAATAGGCTATTTGACACTATTAAAAATATGCTACGAAATGTGGTGATTCTATTAGGTAATAGCATAAAAAAACATATTTATCTCTGTTTTATCCAAAAATATTTATAGATTTTTCAAAATAAACAAAATAAATTCAAATTATTTTTGAAATTAATTCAGCGACATGAACGTTCTGTGATTGGCTACGCCTCGCGTGACGTCACACGCTGGTAAACATTGTTAATTGTTATACGCTGTATGTGATTCTATCATTTTTGTCGTATTTTCTTCGTTTCTTGTGCTATTTTCACAAGATTTTTTGAAGATTCCGCAAGACATTAATGTCTAGTAATAAAAATAAAAGTGTTTGCTATCAAAATGGACGAGAATTTTGTACGAGCCGACAATAGAAATCTACCTACGATAGAGGCAATTATGGTTGCACTTTTCTTCAAAAATAATACTGATTATTATGCTGCAGAGCTGAAAAATATAAAAACTGCTGTGTAAGTATCTACTTATTTATTTATAATGATATTTTTTATATAAATTTGCGTCGCGGTTCCACAAAATATTTAGGTTATGTCTATTAATACCTTTCAAAATTTCTAAGCCCATTTTGTACTTCATGTAATTAATTGTATCTTTTTCCATCTGAAATGTAATAATCGAAGCTAGGTAAAACCAGTTTTTGCTATCAAGTTGATGGAAACAACACATTTTAATCAAATGGTTTTAGGTTATGTATATGTACTATATTTATTTCGTTTTACAAAAATCAATTTTTACTTATTTCCTATTACTATTCGAATCAAATATTACTGGCATACTTACATCAAAGTGATCTTCACACATGAAAACATTTGTATGAGATAAAATGCTGTTTGGGTCTCTTCGAGCTAACTGTAACCACTTATTACGTCTCTTAGGGTTCGTTGGAACAGAAACAAACACTTTTTGTGGAGTTTTTATAGAAGTATTTGTACATTGTGGCACAATACACCATTTATACACCATTTTTTTTAGTAAATTGATAAGAAAAATATTAGAAACACGCTGAATGTACACTTCGGTACACTCGTTTACTTGTCTGTGACGTCACGCAGATCATATGCAACCCGCCATTAAAAAAACAGCGTTTTTAGCGCGAATATTGTAGTTTAAATTTCAACACAATATTTTACGTAAAATACTGCAAATTTCGCAGAAATATGCATGTGGTGTATTCATCATATACCAACGAATAATTGAAAACAATTTTTCAAAATCAGTCAAATAGCCTATTGACCAAAAATGTTAAAAAGTGACACTTTCCTAGGTTAATTTGTGACAGTTTGAATGAATGCCAGAATTAATGAGTTTCTGCGCCGTGTAATCACTGTAGACGAAACATGGATTCATTTTTACACACAGGAGGCAAAACAATAATCTAAGCAGTGGGTGTAAGCCGGTGGCAGTACTCCGAAGAAAGCCATCAGCTAGCATCATCTTGCCAAGAAGAAAGTTCTGTTTCACCACAATAATGCTCCTGGCCATTCTTCCGCCATTGCAACGGCCAAGCCGGTGGAGTTACGTTACGAAATGCTTCCCCACTTCCCATATTCTCTCAGTGATTACTTACTTTTTCCAAACATTTAAAAATGGCATGGGGAACGAAGATTTGGAACTGATTTGGAGGTTATCCGAAACTAAGGTAAATTTTGAGGGCCTTGGAAAAGATAACTATAAACAAGGGATCAAAAATTTTAGTATCTTCTAACCAAGTGCTCTAAAAGGAGATTACGTTGAAAAATAAATGATATTGATTTGAAAAAAGTAACTCTTTGTTTCATTTTTTCGAACTTATCAATCCACCCTCGTATATGTGCGCAGTATGTTTGTTTAGTCGTTATAGGAATTAGTAATTGGAATGGGCGCACTGCAGTTACCGGGGCAGCGACAACCAGATCATCCATGGTATCGGCTGCGCTAACAAGGATCAATTAACAGTAATGGATGAGTGTCAGCCAGCGCATATTCGTATAAAATAACTGCTGGCGGAAGCACAAAGCAGTATAGATAAAGTTACCAACATATAATTACGTCAAATTTACCTGTTAGCTTCTCTGACGTGGTCCTGAGCCTCTCGAACCATGTCTGCGTAATGCTGTTGCTCCTTACCGCTGTTCGAGCGCATTTTCTCCAACTACATAAAAATAATACATTCATTACATCTCCCTACCTTAACTACAAGAGTCAGGAGGCTTACAAGCATACAGCTCACTTGACGTAGTCTATGAACGTTTACAATAAATTAAGTATGGCTTGCGCGATGCTACCTCTGCTACTAACACAGCAACTTCTTAGGAGCTTATTGGTAACGTTAATAATTTGCAGGAACACAACAACCCTCCAGGGAATTGTTATTCGACTGTGATTTTCTGTCAGGTGGAAGTAATGCCTCTCTAAAAAAACACCTAGAGCAAAAGAAACAGACATCTTATGTCATGCACGTAAATTTTGCCCTGTGTGGGGATCGAACCCACAAGACTCGGTGTCAAAGTAGCATTACTAACCACTCCACCATCAAGCTAGTCAAATATATGTTATATAATAAGGCGTGAATAGTATTATGTTTATTTATAAGATGCTGTGCGCTTTTTAAGAGATGTAATATTTTAAATTTTATTAAAGTATCAAATTGTTTCTGGGCAATTGATCTGAAAATCCAATGATGGCTAAGTTAATTCAACATACTGCATAAAAGCAGCTCAATTAGCAGGTTACAACAACAAATGAATCACAGATTAAATCAAATTATTAGGGAATCTAACAACATTTCGAAGTGTTTGAAATTAATCATAATTGATATTTACCATCGTAAAAAATGGTGACAAATATACTATTTAAATAAAAAAAAACATAACTCTGTTTAAATAATATTTATTTAATTAAAAATGGCGCGGAAATGGCGCATTGATCTCGGAACGCGTGACGTCATTTGTAAGTAAATAAACTATCAGCCGTAAAAGCTATTATAGCGTTAGATTACGTGGCATTTTTAAATAAATGGCCTATAAACATAGTTTTGCATCATTAAAAGGTTCTTTATTTAAAACGATATTTTTAAGGTGACAAATATTTATTATGGTAATTAAATCCACTTTTTGAATTGTTGTCCGAATCTGTACATGTGCGGCATATGCAATCTAGTACGCACTACCACCGACAATATATATTCATACTAGCTTATGCCCGCGGCTTCGCACGCGTAGATTTTGGAATTTCAGCAGTTTTTCTTATTTTTATTTTACTTCTTATTTTTTAGTACAGTCGGCATTAAATAGTTAGTAAAAGTATCAAATATCCTTATTTGTGTAGTAATGAAGATATGTCACGGCCTGTTCGGTTTTCATTAACTATTTGATACTGGCTGTATACACTCAAAGCACCTCTTTATTCTCAACATTGCCTATTTTAAAAACATAAAAGTTTCAAGCCACTTAAAAAAAAATATCTGCCTGGGTTGAAATTCAAAAAAATCTTCCTTATCTCTCATATGCATTACAAAAGGAACCTATTGGTCATTGAGTCAGTGAATTAGACAGGAACTCCATTTCTATTAATATAGATTAGCGTCTCGTTCAAACACAATTTCAACCCCCTTTTCACCTCACCTCACCTCGCTAAGGGTGGAATTTTTGAAAATGTTGAAAACATTTTTTTTTGGATTCTAATAGAGAGTATCTATACAAAGTTTCAAGTCACTAACTTCAAAAAGTTTTCTGCTCCATACAAACTGTCAACCCCCCTTTCAGCCCCTAAATGTGGAATTTTTAAAAACGCTGAAATTACTTATTTGACGTCTTGATTGAGAGTATATTTACAGTCTAAAGTAGCTCACTTTAAAAAATAACAATTTCTTAATAATTCAACTTTTAGTTCAAGAAATACTTTTGACCTCCATTACACCTGGGGTGGAATTTTAAGGCATGATTTTTGAGAAAAATATTTTACTCGTGTTTCATGCCTTTCAATAAAGAACCTTCATGCTGAATTTCATTCGAATAACTTCAAAAACGGCAAAGTTTCATACTAAATTTGCACCCCCGTTTTACCCCCTTAGGGGATGAATTTCCAAAAATCCTTTCTTAGTGCTCCCCTACGTTATAAAAGGAACCCCTGTGCAAAATTTCAAGTTTCTAACCCTTATAGTTTAGGCCCTGCGTTGATATGTCAGTCAGTCAGCTTCTCCTTTTATATATATAGATTACGGTAAATTTATGAACAATGTGTTTCATGATTTTTAAAGTACAGGATTGGTACAACGCAGATGTAATACAAATACTTTTTTGCTGAAATAATGTCCTTCTTGCGAGTTATATTCTTGCCATCTTCACTTTATTTAGCTGGCTGGTTTTTATATTTTTTCATTGCATTTTAGTAAAATGTATGTCGTTTATTATCTATTTTTGAATACATTTTGGTATAGATTAGCTAAACTAATAAGTTATGTTGGATTTTACACATACAAAAAATGACTAAACTACTAAAATATATTTATGCTTTCAATACAAAAGCCACAAGCAGGAAAAAATATCTTTAGTTATCATTTTAATTTTTATTTGCATTTTCAGCTACAACTGTACATAATGAGATCTCACATGTTTTTGTTTACTCTCTATGTAATAACCAGCAGGCCTTTCTGTGTTTCTGTTAAAAACTTTTCATGTATAGTGTTCGAAAAGCTTTTTGAATAATGGTAGTTTTTATTAATACCACCCGATAAAAATAAGAATTAAATCTGATGTTCGGCTTTCTTCTACCACAGTACAATTTTTAAGGCATTTTCTACAATGTATGGTGAATTACTGACTATCAGGTGCCCAAAACTTGTTTGTACCTCTCTTAAATAAAAAAAATTTAGATAAGCATTAAATTTATAAAAAAATACAATAGCTGTACCTCATCTAGTTTCCTTTTATTTTCCCTATGCTCGGTGTCGTGTATAATGAACTCAAGCACACGCCTCGCTCGATCCCACTTCTGATACTCTTTTAACTCCTCTTTCTCTTCCTCCAGTGTCTTCAGGCGCTCTTCAATAGTCTGCAGAAACTCATTGATTTTCTCCACCTAAAATTACACTTAAAATTTAATATGGATAGGGGTGGCAATTGCCTCTTAAGGAAAGCTAATTTCATCGGATTCATAAAAACAATTTTAGGAAATAACAAGTCTTTTTAAAAATTTTATGTGTATTAAAAACACATAACCAAAAAAAAACAAAATAAATGTACTTAAAGTACTTAAAGCGCCAAATGACAATTATATCAATTTAATAAAATTAACCTTTCCAACTGTTTCTTTTAGTATAGCAACGGATTCTTCTCTTCTCTCATCATATACTCTGGTACCAGCCACTTCTCTCAGTAATTTTAGCCTATGTGAATCAGGAGCAATTGCCATCTGGTTGATCTGTATTTGAATACAAATAATATTATTAACAAATATTGGCACTATTCGAAATAAAAAAAAAAATATTAATAATTATGTTTTAATAAGTCTATTATAAAAAAAGTGGATTGACCTTGGAGCTTGGAGTCTCGAGTATTACCATTGTGATTATCCGACTCGTAAAATACTATGAAATTGTGATGGAAATATGTTCAGAAACATTAACAGAATAAAACTTATTATCTCGACAGAAATATCTACACATTATAGTCTACTAGCTGCTGCCCGCGGCTCCGCCCGCGTCGAGTCAAATAACGTAGCCTATGTGTTAATCCAGATCATAATCTATCTACGTGCCAAATTTCATTCAAATCCGTTCAGCCGTTTAAGCGTGAAAGAGTAACAAACATCCATACATACAAATTTTCGCATTTATAATATTAATAGGATTGTATGGACACACAGTGATACTTCAAGCTATACTGTTTGACTATTGTAACGTTCTCACGGCGCACGCAATAAGAGTTAAAATAGTGCTGCAAGTGCCTAATACACTTCTTTGTGTGTGCACCTAGAATACCTTAAATAAATAAAAACTAAAAATATTTCCTACTAAAAACCAAATTCTGGAAATCTCACATATAATATATTATTTGATGATTATAAAGCAAAAAGAAAAATGATCAACTTTTGAACACAAAACTCATTTAAAATTTGCTAATTCCACTATTCCAATAAAATACAGGTAATTTTTTGCCATCTGTTTCCAACATAGAGATTTGCCGAATCTTGGTCATTATTATTTAAATATTGCATTTTTTGTTAAGAGGTTTTCCGCGCTTGCATGCTGTGCAATTTTTGATTGATAGAGAATAAAAAACTAAGTTATAAATATACTGGTAATTTACCTTTCCCTGTTTGACAATATAATAAGGGTTGGAGTTTGATAGGCCCGCACTCTCTAGAAGATTGAGAACCTCAGACCGAGGCACTACTTTTTTGTTCAGGAAAAACTGGTCTTTCTTAGATCCAATTACACGTCGCAGAAAGATTTCATCTTTTTCAATCTTAAACAAAAACATAACATTATACTTTGCGACCATCAATACAGGTTCCGTTATGGTCGTTCAACTGGTGTTTTTGCTAATGTATCTAACACACCATTGGGCTTTAAATATGGCGAAGGCGTTCGATCGGGTCCGGCATCGGGGTCTTCTATCGAAGTTACCATCATACGGGCTGCCCAAGGGTTTGTGGAAATGGGTTGCCAGCTTCTTATCCAGCAGACGCATTGTAGCCGTGATCGACGGCAGTTGCTTCAATAGCATGGGTATCAATGTTGGCATCCTACAGGGCTCTGTATTGTCCCTGATGCTGGTTTTGCTGCATATCAATGAAATGTTGTCAATTGATGGTATTCATTGTTATGTGGATGACAGCACCGGGCACACTTATTATACACGCCGTGTTCACATCCCACGTTCCCTAGAGGAGGTAAGCCGCAACAAACTTGTGCCTGAAATGGAGGGTTCTTTGGCTAAAGTATCTGACTGGGGGCGGCTTAACTTCGTCGAATTCAACCCCATGAAGACACAAGTTTGCACATTCACCGCTAAGAAAACCCCATTTGCTGTGGTTCCTAAATTCCAGAACACACCTCTTAACATCACCAATAGCATTAGGATGCTTGGTATCGAGATTCTCCAGTGACATTCAATATAGAAGTCACCTAGAAGAAAAGGTCAAGCTGGCGTCCAAAAACCTTGGTGCGCTCAACAGAGCAAAGCAGTACTTCAGTGCGGGGCAAAGACTTATGTTATATAAGTCTCAAGTCAGACTGCACATGGAGTACTGCAGTCACCTTTGGGCGGGAGGACCTGTATACCAGCTTGGACCATGGGACTCCATTCAAAGACAAGCTGTGAGAATTGTAGACGAACCTAAGCTTGCATACGGTATTGAACTCTTAAGTTTAATTCATTGAGGCCCATTATATACTTGTTGCCATAACGCGCATGGCGGAATTCAACCATCTGGGCCTCAACGGGTTAAGGAGATATTTTGCCTCCCTTTGTGTTCTACAGATTGTACAATGGGTTGTGTTCTGAAGAATTGTTTGATATGATGCCGACAACTACTTTTTATAACCGCATCGCTCGCCGACGGCGGGAAGTTCACCCTCACATGTTGGAACCACAATGGTCGCATTCTGTTTGGTTCCAGAGAAGTTTTCTTCCAAAAACTCTCAAGTTATGAAATGAACTTCCAGCCGAGCTTTTCCTAAGGGACAAGAGCATAGGGCTCTTCAAGAAAGGTGTGAAGATGTTTTAGAGGGTCGGTGAGTGACACCCCTGGTGTTGCAAATGTTCATAAGTTATGGTGACTGTTTACCATCAGGCAGGATATGCTTGTTTGCCACCTTAGTGGTATAAAAAAACTTTTTTACAATAGGTACAACAATTCAAATATCAATGGCTGAAGGATTGTTGTATCTACTACCATGTGTTCTATTACTTTCCACACAACATACTTCACCTTAAAAGTTCAAAATAAGCAATACTTACAGGGATTCGATTGTCTGAATTGTCAAAAATAATCTCTACAAAAGCAGATATGACTCTAGGCCCCGTTCCTTCGTGGAGTAGAGCCAATCTCTGCTCTGGCCTGAGATGTGAGAATTCATCACTGAGTACAAACTGGATAGCTGTAAAAAAAAATCTTAAACCTTTTACCTTATCTTATTATGTATGAAAGCAAACTATAGAAAGTAACAGTATGGTGGCAAAAATGATTACATAATGTGCTGTTTCAAGAAGGTTCTTCTGCTTACCACAACCACTAGGTTATAGAGTGTTTACAAGGTTTTCCAAAGAAACAGGTGCAAGGGCTGCTAAAAAAGGTGTGAAAAGATTTTTACAAGGGGGACAAACTGCAAGTAATGCAAGTTTACGATCATACTGGATGTATAATAGTTTACTATCTTAGTTGCAAAACACAAAACTACTGTACATATTATATGGTAACCATTCAAATGTAAAGCAGAGTATGAAGCAAAAAAGTCATGTGTTAGTGATTTACAAAATCGACGATTACGATTCCACATTCACAAACCCACAATGCATAAATGTATTAAATTGTAAGTGTAAAACAGTATTTCTTGACAAATATTTTGAAATATATAACATATTATGTTATACAGTTATAATCATAAAGAAATTGCCTACATAACTGTAATTACGTCCTTAAAATCATGCAAGCAGACCAACAATAAAACAATAGATAATAATAGATAATTTCAAACAGGAACATAATGCATAATAGTAACTGCTAAATTAATTTATTTCATTTACTATATTATCATGAACCTGTGAATTATTATAACAATTAATATTATAAAAATTACTGAAATTTACTTATAATATTGAAATTACAGTAATACAATACTATAACACAGTAGATTAGTTCCGCTTTATAGGAAAATGCGTTGTATGAGCATTCTCGTGTAACATGCTCGTATGACCCCATACAGTGCAATATGCACAAATGATTCACATTTAACTTTTCTCGTTAAAGGTGGTTTAAATCAAATATTAGGGAAAAACTATGTAATGAACATTTACGATTTATTAAAATACAACATGGGAAATCCTCGCATTATATGAAGGCAAATATGTGTTATATGAGGGACATGATAATTGCGTAATATGAAGACGCATTATGAGAGTACCGTATTATAAGGGAGATTATAGTATAGTAAAGTTACTGAATTACACTAAAACTTTTCACAGCATGGTCTTTGCATTATGTTTATGGGGAACTGTGTCAATTTTCTCATCAAACTATATTGCTTGAATTAAAAGCTGAGCTATATTCATTCAGAACAAATTTTCAGCAATGTTGACACTTACAAACAAGTAAATTCAAGTTTCAGCATTACATATATTTACACAAGTATAAAATTTCAACACTGCTCGAACTTCAGGCCAATGACGAATGTTAATTTTACAGATGGCTATACATTTCAGTTTTTGAAACGGTAATATGGAAGAAGATAACACACTTGAAGTTGATACAAGATGAACCTGTGTGTGTAAACAATAACATATCTTAGAGAAATCCAGAATTCATTAAAATAAATTTGGCGGAAGCACTTTAGATTAAGTAACACCATAAAAGGGGAGGGGAGGGGGGAGGGGGGTGAGGGGGAGTGGGGAGGGGGGGGGGGGGTGATGGGGAGGGGGGGTGAGGGGAGAGGAACCCCCAGAAGAGGGAACTATAACACGGAAACGCATAGTTTTAAAGTTATTAACATTCTAATTTTTTGAGGTTATGTCACCTACAATCTTTCAAATTCAAACAATCACTGAATAATCATTTGCCAACTTTTCGTATAATTTTGTTTTATTTCCCAACCTCACAGTTGCCAACTGTATGTTTGGTCTACTTTTTATAATGACACTTTTCAAAATGGCAAAGATTCGCTTCTGGCACTTCGCCGGCCGCTGCCGCGGCATGCTCGCTTCGCTCGCTCGGCTTGTGCGTTGTTTGTCATACTCTAACCTAACCTAACCAACTGAGATTTCTGTTGCTATACTTATTACTAAATTTTTGTTTGAAAGATTTGACAAATGATAAATGCCCAAACGTTTTGTGTCATTATAATAATCATCTTAACAATAATTCTACCAAATGAAACAAAATGGCGGACGAGCGATATTGACTTGACAAATACGATGTTTATTTCCATTTCACTGTTTATTCTTGTAATTTCGGTTACAAATGCACTTGACATCTACAATGTTACGTTGAGTTTGACGTTTCTAATGCTTATAATGAAACGTTTTGATAATTTATATCAAACATGGCGATTTTATTACGATTCTTTGAAAAAACATTGTAAATTTCAATAAATTCTAGCGTAAAAACTATGCATCTCCGAGCCTTAAAATTTTAGTGATTTAATCTTCTTTAGTAAAGCTATTCATAAAAAAAATATGGTGCTGATATCAGGTGTTACTTAATCTAAAGCTGAGCCAATTTGGCTGATATAGTTTGAATAAAAACAGTGAATTTTGTATTTTGATCAAAATTTTACATTCCAGAAGTTATTGGTCCTAATGTAGTTTTATTGGATTTTATGCATGGAAGGTCAAGTGTTAACCAATAAACTGTACAATAAAAAAATAAGCTTTCAGTACATACCACAGAGAAACTGATCATCTATACCTACCGTCCTACTTTACGTTTACTTTCGTATCTTATTGAATAAACAACATATAGACAAGGAATGCTAAGTACCAAAAGTGATGATAATGTGTACCAACCATGAAAGAAGTTGCTTTTTCCAGAACCATTACGTCCAACGACTACATTGTGGCGTTTATCAAAGGGCTCCACTACAATTTGCTCCCGATAACTCTTGAATCCCTGAATAATTACCTGTAAACAATAACAATACACTACACTACATCATTCATAACCATACTACTTACACGGAAATTATTTTGATCAATTAACCCCCTGTCATTAACATAATAGAGGAATTTGGTTAAGTACCTGTTTTATGTGCATTTTCACAAATTAATCATTTAAAAAATAGGTATATTTATTATAGGATAAAGTAGACCGCCATTTCCACCTGTCAGAGGCAGTGATACAGAGGACAGAATTGAAATGACATGCCTGATTCTCTTCTTTATCGTTGTGGCAATCAGTCCTCACCCTTCAATTTTTTCTATTACGTTATATATTATAATATATATATTATAATATTACAGTAATAGTATTATTATTGCGAATAATAATATTACAGTAGGAATATTTATTTTTTTACCATAATTTTGTACATTGATAATTGGTATACATTTTGGTTGCGCACATCAAAACAGCCGTCTGTGGTACCTCCACCTTACAGAAAACCGCAGCCTAATAACTATCTGGAGAGTTGTTGTGTTCCTGCGTGTGAGTAAGGTCACCAATAAGCTCCTAAGGAGTTGCTGTGTTAGCAGCAGAGGTAGCATCACACGCGTGATACTTAGTGTATTGCGAGCGTTAATAGGCTATGGTAACTGCTTTCCATCAGGTGGGCCGTATGCTTGTATCCCTTCCGACGTAGTATAAAAAAAAAGACATAACAAGTGAAAAGAGATGGTGCTCTAACAAGGTAGATAATAACCTGTGTTACGTCACCAGTCACCAAGCTCCTCTCGCTTTTTTACGATTTACAAAATCATTATAATAAATAATAATAGAGTAGTCATTGTTTACGTCATAATTAACTTTCACTAACAATAAAATATCACATACAAATCATTAACGATAACAAAAAATAAGAATAGAAAACTATAATATATTTTACAATTATAATTAACTAACCATAATTACTATAACATCGGCAAATCAAAAGTAAGTGATATACACGCTGTTGATATTGATGGCGTAAACTTTACAGTCTAGTAGCTTGAAAACATCTTCCAAAGCAGTCAACAGTTTCAGAACAGAACGGCGAATAATTAATAGATTCAGGCGTTATTTTGCGAAAGTCAAATTTACAGGCAATTTGATATGACCTACTTTGTGTGCTTCCGCTACCGATTAGTTCATGTGACCGTTAGTAGATGTATGCCACCGCTGCGAAGGCTGCTCCGGTCGTTTTTGCCTGGGCTGTTGCAGTGGTACTTGCGGTTCATGTTCGCCATCTGAAACATGAACCGCAAGTACTCGTCACCGTTGCAGCGGTCGACTCTGTAACACGTGTTTCACCTCTACACGAGGTATTCTCAGGCGCTGTAGATGTTAGTTGTTAGAATACGATGCTACGAATGATAAATACATCCAAAGTACCTTAGGTATAATGATTTACCACCCGCTTTTAGAAACTCAGATGAGATTCAGTAATCACCCAAGGCATTGTTGTTCTTATTCTATTTGTATGTATGTTGTTGTTCTATTTAAGAGCAATCCATATCTCGTACAGTCTGATGATCCGGGATTTCCTCGGTGAAGTATCGCGTCAATTTGGCTCTTGGGTCTGATGCCAAACCAAATGCTGGTTCTGGCGGCTTGGTATATAGCTTATAGGCACTCTCAATCTCCCTAAAGATTTCTTTTTTTTATATACCACTAAGGTGAAAATCAACCATACGGCCTGCCTGATGGTAAACAGTCGTGGATAGACTATGGACATTTTCCTCACCTATTTCTACCACCAAGCACCTATATTTATATAGCTGTGTTCCGGTTTGAAGGATGAGATATGGCAGAGAAATTACTGGGTACCGTGACGATAGAGCCTTAGGTCACAAGATTGGCAGCGCGCGAGTAACATCCCGCGAGTAACATAATGCGAGCCGCATGCTTGTTGCCAATCAAGTTGTATACAAAAAAAAATTACAACACCAGGGGGTTTACTTTTAAAACCCTTTAAAAACCTCTTCACGTATTTCTTGAAGAATTCCATGCTTGGAAAAACCTCGACTGGGAGCTCATTCCACAGTTTGAGAGTTCCCGGAAGAAAATTTCTCTGGAACCGCACAGAATGCGACCATTGCAGTCCAGCGTGTGAGGGTGAAATCCCCACTCATCACTCCTCCAGGTGCTCCCGCCCAAAGGTGACTGCAGTACTCCAAGTGAGGTCTGACTTCAGACTTATATAACATAAGTCTTTGCCCCACGCTGAGGTACTGCTTTGCTCTGTTGAGTATATCAAGTTTTTTGGACGCCAGTTTGCACTTCACTGGAGATCTCGATCTGGAGAGCCAAGCATCCTAATACTTTTGGTGACGGTAAGAGGTGCGTTCTGGAATTTAGGAATCACAGCAAACGGAGTTTTCTTAGCGGTTAACGCGCAAACTTATGCCGCTCCCGGTCTGATATTTTAGCCTAAGTACCATCCATTTCAGACACAAGTTTATCGCAGCTTTCCTCCAAATGGGAACGAGGGATGTTTGCAAGGCCTGTATAACAAGTGCCCCCGGTGCTGTCGTCCGCATAACAATGAATATACCATCAATTGACAACATATCATTGATATGCAGCAGAACTAACGTCTGAGATAGTACAGAACCCTGAGGGACGCCAGCATTGATATTCATACTATGGGAACATCTACCGTCAACCACGGCTTTTATGCATATATTGGATAAAAATCTGGCAACCCATTTGCAGAAACCCTCGGGCAGCCCGTATGATGGTAACTTCGATAAAAGACCCCTTTGCTAGACCCGATCGAACGCCTTTGCCATATCAAGGCTGACAGCCAATGCCTCACCTTCACTCTCTATAGCCAAAGCCCAGCGGTGTGTAAGATACACTAGAAAATCACCAGTTGAACGACTGTGGCGGGAACCGTATTGCCGATCGCTGATCAAGTCGTAATCTTCTAAGTATCCTAGGAGTCGTGTGTTTATCACAGCCACCATCACCTTGGAGAGAAGGGGAGGTTTATAGCAATAGGCCTGTAATTCAATGGGTCTGATCTATCGCCCTTTTTAGACACCGGGTGCATATTGGCGGTTTCCCATGAAGTCGAGATTTGCCCAGTGGAGTAGGAAAACACGAAAAAGCGCGTTAGTATAGAACACAATTCAGAAGTACATAGCTTCAGCACTTCCATTATGCAGATTCCCATTAGCTCGCGCCGTGGTCCAAACACTGTAAGCAGCCTGCTTAAGAAGATTGTGCCGTGCCGATTAAACCACGACCGTTTTCTAGCTCCTGCAGTAGCTATAAGGAGATTGGGAATGTAGCATTCCATGACATCCAATATCGCCTCAGCCACTGCGGTTGCGCAGGAATCAATGTCGTCTGATTCGAAGCACAGCTTCCTCCGCGATACGACGGGTACGAAGAATTCACGTAATCCATTCCAGTCTCCCGACCTATTGTGCCATATGCGACGAAATCCGGCAGGCCGAGGTAGGTCGCGTCTGGTGCAAGGTACTTGAGACCGGATGAGACAGTGATCCGAAGAGCAAAGCGGCGCATCCACTGAGATTATGTACTCATCCGGACGTGTGGTCAGCAGAAGGTCCAGTAGAGAGCTTGCATGGTCCTCTACATCTGGTATTCTCGTGGGAGAATGAATCAATTGCGAGAAACTATAGGTTAGAGCAAATTCATGAGCAGACCTCCCCGCGTAGTCAATGGACCAAGAGCCACGTCACTCGGCATTGTGAGCATTGAAGTTTCCCAAAATTACTAACTCCGTGGAGGGATACTGTTCGATGACTCTGTCAGTAGCCATTTGCAGGTCCTCGAATAACCGAGCTGTGCCTGTATCATCGCTATGGTACCTGTAAAGGTACGCGTAGATCCGGGTGTGGCCGCCATGATACACACGTACCCATAATATTGACAGGTTGTATTCAAGATTATGCAATTGGCGACATCGAATATCCTCCCGAACTAACAAGCATACCCATGACGCACAAATAAGTGCTCTAGTTTGTAATGCATGTAAGAGTGCCGGCCGGTGAGGATATTCATGCCGCCATGAGGAAAAGTATGGTCGGCCGCGTGGTTTCCAGGTGATGATGGACCGCGTTGACGTTCGAGTGCAAACCCCTGATGATGCAAAAGTCCACATACGTTGTGGAGGGGGTGGCCGCTGTGGAACTATTTTTCTGTTTCCTTTTTGCCATGATGCATGATGAGGTAAAAAAATAAGAAGTCGATGAACGAACAGAAGGAACAGGTTTGCTGGCGCGGCGGGCGTTAGGGCCCCCTGCGACACATTAAGTATCGCTCGCGTGTTGCCACACCTGCTGCTTGCACAGCAAATCCTTAGAAGTATACTGGTAACTCCATTCACTCGCTGGAACACAAGAACCCTCCAAGGAGATGTTACTTGGCTTGGGTTTTATGAAGGCACTTCGCAAGTCCGGCTGCTTTGATCCCGCCGGACTCGTGGTCACACCAGTCAGTTACACCAGTGTAACGACGAGGTACCTACTTTGATTACACTGCGTATTGTGAATGCGCCTTAACTCGTATAGGAACACCTAGGTCAAAACTAAGACATCTGTTCATGCACATAAATCGAGCCTTTGGATTTTTGTATTAAAATAACATTGCTAAACAACTGGACTTGTCAAAAATGTGAACGAGGCTTATTTAGTTTTAGTATTATTGTTTATTTTTTCACTGATAGTGATCAGCCCAGTCATAAATTCTTCCAATTTAGCGTTGCTAAACCTCAATCGCAATATTGTCAATATTGTTAGTGTTTCATGTTGCATAACATAATGTTTTAGAAAAATATGAAAAGCTGTGGCAGTCATGACTTCTGGAATTAGGTATGTGGTAACTGAGTTGATGCTGTTAATTTACGTACCTAACAGTTTTTTTGTTGTTGTAGGTGATGCAATATAATTCCTGGAATGTGCGGGTTTTTTCACGATGTTGTTCTTTTCTGCCGAGCAAGTGATAATTTCAAATATATACGAAACTACGAAAATACGAATTTAGTGGTATAAGCTCCCCTCAGGATTCGAACCGGGGACCACTCGGTAAATAGGCCGGTCCACTGAGCTATCATTGCTTCTTTAACTATAACGCTGTTTTACTGTTTCAGCCAAACAATTCACGACAAATGAGGTCTCCATATGATAATAACGATAGATATTTATCTGACTATGGTTTTATTTCTGCGTATCTATCTTGTACATGTCTTTTACCTCTCTTCCGAATAACATTTCTTTGAATTCAGTTTAATACCTTCTCCATATCTTTATCAGAGGGATTATCGTCTTTTATTATTGTCCTGTTCAGCGGGTGTTTCTGTTAATAACATGGCATCATCTGCATAAAGCAGTTTAGCACTAGCTCACCAATGCGCAATCCTACATTCATAAATCTTATTATCTACAATAATTATCAAGATACAAAATGACCAGATTCAGACATCAAATTGATGAGCTGGCACAGTCCATACGCGACTCTTTGGTTTTATACAAGGGCACAATGACTTCGCGTCTCTAATTTTATTCAGCCCTTTGTTCTTTAATATACATTGTTTAAGTACCGCCTAAACTGATAATCTTAAACTTACTCTACGTCCAGGGTATAGTCATAGATTTGCTCAAAATATTCAATCAGCCGTTTCAACACGTCTTGCGTGTTAGCAAGAATAATACTAGGTTCCTGTCGTGAATGTTTTGATAGTTATAAATAACATTTTTTCAATATCCTTGTATAACATAACTCGCACAACCTCTATAAATTGACAACAACAAACTAAAATAATATCAAAGATCAGCTTTAATGAATTTTTTATTATGATGAACCTGAATTATGAATTATTAACAAATTTATGTAATAGTCTAGGATGGCATGTTTGTCGTCAGGTAAGTTACCTGAAATTAAGCGATTATCACAACTTATGGACGCTTGCAACATCAAGAGCGTTGTCGAACCTGTAAAGATCTCCGGCCTTTTGTGAAGAACTTAGTTCGTAGCCCCTTGGGATAATTACATTTAGTTGTGGAAAAGCAGGCAGGTAGTTCATGCCACAAATTAAGAATTTCCAGAAATAATCTCTGAACCCGCACAGTGCACGACTATTTCAGTTCTAGTGTGTGGATGAATTCCCTGCGGATACCGAGCGGCGTGTTCGATATAATGTCAATTACTTGCTTCTACTACAGAAGCAAGTAATTGACATTATATCGAACAGTACCTCCAAACACAACGCATTGTGCAGCTAATTAAAGCACGTTAAGCCGTAGTAATAAGAGTTACAATAGCACTTCGAGTTTCAAGCGTGATCTGTTTTTAGATGTACAATGAGTAGATCACATAAAAGGAGACAAAGCCTCTCCTTAAATTTAAAGCTCAACACCGTGCGGAAGCTTAGGATCGTCAACAAATCTCAAAGTTTATCTCTGAACCGATTCACAGGATCTTTACAGTACTCCATGTGTGGACTAACTTGAGACTAATATAACATTAGTCCAGAGTTAAAGCCCACTTAGTTGAATACAGCAAGATTCTTGAATGTCTACTTGACCTCTTTCAGGTGACTACGGAACTAAATTTCGCTGGACGAGATCTCCAAGATTCCGAATGCTCTTGAAGCGACGCGTTCTGGGATTAAGCAACCACTGTAAATGGAGTTTTCTCACTATGCAGACTTGGTCTATATCACAACCCATCAAGCCACAATCTTCTTGGGTTTGAATTCGGTCAAGTTGAACCGACCTAAATCAGATAGTTATGTCAGAGTACCTACTCTCAATTTCAGACATAAGTTGAACGTGGCTGTTCTCTATAGGGAAACGAGGGATGTTAACACTGTCTGTGTAATAAATATCCGCAAAAAAAAATCACGCACTGAGTTGTCGTTCTAGGGACCGACCTACAGTTGAAGGTCTTGTGTAAAGGCACAAAAGTTTTAACTAATCAACAAATTTGTACATATTTTTGTAGTGTGAGTTTAAAACATCTCATCATCATCTCAAAATAAACTAAATAGGTGTATATTATGCCCTGATAGGATATGCACGTGGTTTTTGATACTATGGGGTATATTATGTATTTGTATAAATTTATGCCCTAGTTGGGATACTTACGAGTACTTATTTTATATACTATTATACCTGTATCTTCAGAAATTTCAAAATAATGTTTCAAAATCCCGTATTAAAATAAAACTATGTCCACAAAGCCATTGCAAAGCTGATTTTGTTGATAGTTATGAATGACCAAGGTTTTGAGAATTCACCAAATAAGGACGATTGATAACATGGGGGCACTAATAAGTAGATGTCATTTTTCGACGATAAACATATGGAAAGTTTTGATTCTTTATTTTGATTCTACTGTAATAACTATAAGCTATTATCTAAAACATTACCACCTATTACCACCCATCGGCGGCGGTGGTAATGTTCCCAATTTGGTGAAAGAAATCTTTTGTATCTACGCTTCGTTGATCACTTTAATAATTTTAATCCTTGTTTGTCTAGTTAGATAATGCGCATATAATTTTATTTAATTAAGTTACTAATTTAATCTCAAATAGTTCTAGTTAATGACGGTTTTGTTTCTACGTCAGCAACTGAACCTAACCATTTAAAAATATATGGTTTCGCTCTCGCGGAAGTTAGCTTATTCAGATTTACGCAAGAGCATTAAATAAAAAAAGTGTCTACAATGCGTAACGATAATGTAACGTCTTATTCGTGAGAGCATCTTGAATTCAATCGAATCTTCAATTAATATTAGGTACAGCAGGTCTTAACTACACTAAAATGTTCTAAAAGGTCAAGAACTCTTTTCTTTGATTTATTTTTTACTGGTTGTAATAGTGCTCTACCTGTTTTTGAGTCTACTTATTTGTTACATCTAAACCATCATCTTTTCTTTCTTCTTTTTTCTAGCCATTTTGTACAAATCTTGTGCAATTCTCTTCTTAGGTGTCCACGCATCTCTATTTTCCTTTTCTTTAAGTTATTTTTTTATACCTTCTCATTTTTTATCCGACTGCAGGGAGTATATTTTTTGCATGTATTTTATATGTAAGTAATATTAGTTGTTGACTCATGTGACATTTTTTTCGCAGGTTTAATGTGCAACCAGAAAGCACGGCTCCAAGAGGGAAGACTTCCGAACAATCCGCTCACCAACTCTTCCGAAGAAATCGAACTTTGCTCTAGCATTACCTTCCTACTGACCCTCGAGACAGTATTACAGTTCTTCGATTCAAGAGAGAGACACTGGAATATCTATAAGCACGTGCCGTGGTCCAAATCTCGTAAGCAGCCTGTTCTAGAAGATAAGCTTCTCTACAAGGCTGCTTAAATTATATCTACTGCGGCATAGCAAGGTGAGACATTTGCTGTCAACCTAGACATTTAAAAATATTTAAATTACTTCATGAGGCTAAAATACAATTTATTGGCTGATAAATTACTACTACTGCACCATGTTAGTGAGTCGCGACGCTGAAAACTCAAATATTATCTTGCACACTAAACAGTCTAAAACAAAAATAAGAAATTATAAAAGAAAAATCGAGATTGACTATTAGTCCATATTATTTTTTAGTTATTGTAACATATTTGCAAAAAATATGCATTATGTTACATAGGTATGTGGAATGTGATAAATAAATAAAAACTAAAAAAAGTTAACTTAAAAGAAGTGAACTAAAAAGATCGCAACAAAATTGGAATAGAAAACATAGGAAAAATACACTAAAATCAAAAAGTTTAACAGCAAAAATTTAATTGAAAGCCAAAGATATATAGTTTTATCTTTACTTACTTACTTACAAGTACTGTACAAATTTTGCGAAACGTTCGTATTTCGACCGCGCTTATCCTACTTTCATGATCTGCTGAGATCGGCCAGATCAATGTTATACATTTACTAACGGTATAGAGTGGGTGTCAGCCGGCGCTAGTTCATATGAACTAATTGGTGGCGGAAGCAAACAAAGTTTTGCATCAATTAAAGTTGAGACCGTACACTGTATTTGATATTTGTATTGTTATGATGATTTTAACAGCTTTATTTAATTTCTGCAGTCATGCAATACAGGTTGTTTTTCTTAACTCATGATTATGATACAAGCCTAAAGAAAAAGATAGTGAATATAAGGCCTCATAGGACGTTTGTGCCGTAAATATTTCGGTATTAAAATGATTTTTTTTTGGTAGCTTCGGTGCAAAGATGTCTCTTTTTAATCCCCTCAAGCATCACCGGTCTCAAATTTTGCAATTATTATCCCAATTTATCCTCAGTTGATATTTGTATTGTTATGATGATTTTAACAGCTTTATTTAATTTCTGCAGTCATGCAATACAAGGTTGTTTTTCTTAACTCATGATTATGATACAAGCCTAAAGAAAAAGATAGTGAATAAAAGGCCTCATAGGACGTTTGTGCCATAAATATTTCGGTATTAAAATAATTTTTTTTTGGTAGTACCGGTGCAAAGATGTCTCTTTTTATCACCTCAAGCATCACCCTTCGATAATCTATGTCTCTTTGTACATTCACATGCTTCTTTTGTACTATAGCCACATTTTCTTTCATAACTTTCCAATATTAGTATACATCCTAATCGGAAAGCGCGTTCGCAAGTCTGTCACTGCTTAGACGTACATACGTACTCATTTCACTTTCAAATTCCAATTTTTCAATTCTTGTCTATTTAAGATTTCCAATAATACGCGCTCGTGTATGCCTCTACTTCTTGAAAAGACCTACAAACAGGCTTACCAGCAGGTAGTGGTCCATTTTACAAGTGGAACCTTTAAAGGCTCTTGTATACATTACATAATTTCGGAGTCGGTCATATATCAAAATGGCGATATTTTTTGGTGATTCCATCTCCATGTATACGTTTGAATTGCCATGGAATAAGGCGTTCCTCGTACGTCTTACAAGTTAGCTAATCTCTTTCGCGTGGTCCCGATGCATCAATTCAGATCTCCATATATAATGATCCGTTTATACCATTACGCTTTAAATTATATTATTAAATTGAGAATATCGCGTACGGTCTTTAATTTCTCGAACTCCTGGGGATTGGTAGAGCTCACGCTGGCATAATCGTCCTGGTTCACCCCGGACCATAGGGTCATCATGCCGCCGGGAAAATCTTCGCTATCGCTTTCCTTCCGCTTAGTCTGTGTTACACACACAGCATTTACGCGACGGGTACGCTTTTGGAACACCCCCAAAACTAATCTATATTTCGGATATTTAACATATTTCAGATATAAAGGGAAAATTAGTAGGGGAGGGGTGTTATACCCGTAGCAGGTAGAGGGATGGAGGTTTAGAGCTATAAGTGTTCCATTTTGGTATGGAATCTTAAAATGCCATATCTACGACTTTTTCTACAGCCACATTTGGGAATATTTCTAAATCTTTTCTTTAGTTAAAAGTAAGAAAATATTAAGGAAAGTAAGTCGGGCAACACTTAAGTTCATTCAAGATGCGCAGGTAGATTTCAAGCCTTTCGCCACACACGTATGTATGTAACAACAGTTCAGATAAAATAAAAACAAGTTAATTTGCATGTGAATAACTGCCAAATTATATAAATGCCTTTATTTTAAAGAATGTGAATAGTAATGTGAATATTCTTTAAAATAAAGACGTAATAAAATTCATATGCAATAAAATTTGCATAGAAATTGACTTGTTTTTTTAATCCAAATTGTATACACAATATATAACCAATCTTGCGTCAAATCAAACCGCGTAGAGACTCCAGATTATTCCGTAAGCACTACATAAGTGAGACTTTGGAATTAAGTCATAAATTATCTTGAGTAAAAGTTCGATGAACAATCGAGTCAAGGTATGATTTCATTCCCCTCCAACCCCATGTAAAATAGTTATTCCTGTTGTCTCTCCCACCAAAAAAAACTGACATTAATGCTATCGTTCAACAATATTATCATCATTTTAGAAATAGGTCTCGCCTATATCCTGAACCACCTACGTCCATCGGCTTTCTGCGGAATCTTGCTTATAGTTTTGGGATATGTAGTTACTACAGTTCTGTTTTTGGAAGAGAAGATGTGTCGAAGTTTCCTGAACGCTGCACAGCCGAGTTGGATTCGGCTGTTGACTTCCCGAATAACCTGTCCTAGATAGACATATTTGTCAACAAATTCGAGCTTAGTGCTTCCAGTTGAGACCGATATACGCTGACATTTTACGCGATCTTAGTGCATGTTCATCTTAAGGTCCACCTAGTTGCAAACACTAGCACTAAGGTCCTTTTTTCGCCATTAGAACTATATCATCAGTATATTCGCTATTAACATTTATACGGTATACCTTATCCTTTCCAGTCGAAGAGTATGATGAAGACATCTTCAAATGCTGCGATGCAGACGCACAAACCGGCTTACCACCAGGTATCCGTTCAAGAGTGGGACATCTAAAGGCTTTCGTATCCATTACAGTATTTCGAAGACGTCTGTCTATTAAAATCAAATCAATCACACTTTTTTGGTCATTCCGTCTCCATATATACGTGTGAATATCCTTATGATGAAATAAAGTATTCCACACGAGGAGGTTCCGTTCCATACATAAATCTAGAATTGGCTTACCTGCTTCGTTCACTCTCTTATCTCCACAGGGACCAAGTACAGATTCATAACTGTATTGTTTGGTCCCAAACCATCCATTGAAATCTCCACACATAATCTCTCTTTCATTGCCTTCAGCTAAATCCAGAACATCCCTCACAGACTCCTAAAACTTTTCTAGTTCTTGAGCATACGCTGAGCTTACGGGAGCGTATGCTGCAACTAGAAATACTCGTGTGATGCCCAGTTTTATACGAACCCAGAGAAGTCTAGGCACCTACTGGTGTAGGTGCACTGGTATGACCGCCCCGGTCTACCCCAGACCACAGGGCCATCATTTCACCGGGAAAATCATCGGCGTCGCTTCCCTTGCGTTTAGTCTCTGTCACACACAAAGCATCTAAACGTCTCTCATTCATAACGTCCATCATCCACCGCTCATATTCTACGTGCATACGAAGCACCCGGCTCTCCTTGATCCACCGGTCTTGCGTGGCGGGTGTCGCCCCCCATCGCCTCATGCAGCTATATTTGCACCTACGCATCGCCTTCGGGAGACGCCCTAATCCGCACATCAGCTCTTAGTCCAGAATTGCAATCTAATTGTTTGGCAGGAATCGCGAACAAGCAACGTTCTGGCACGTGACCCCCAAACAAAAGTTCAAAGTTATTGTTTACACAAACTGACTTTACACGTTACACTACCAAAGAATATCCACTTCCAACAATATAAAATATTGAGTCAACTTACGTTGCTTACACTGCGAATTAAATTATTCGTATTTTGTAATTCATTCCGAAAATTTTTTAAATAAATAATCTGTATAAACTCCTTTTGGAGTGGATTTTATTGCAGTAGGATCAACTTCAATTACAAACAGTCTACTCCGCACTTATTCCACAATTTTTTTACAGAATGTGAAGACGATAAATTAACATTTTATTTTGTTTCGTATATGTTTGTAACAAATATTGTTTTAATTTTATATTTTTTAACTTTATATTGTCAACGTCTGTCGGGCCCACTAATAAATAATGTACTCGTAACATAAAATGATGCATTAAGTTAATGATTGATTAATGAGTTTTAATTTAATTAATTTATTTTAATTTTATTTAAGTATTAAAACTTATTTATCGTGTCGTTTGAATACACAAAATTTGCATTGAAAATACTAAAGTAATTTTTTGTGCTTTAGTAATTTCAATCAATGTTACAATATTTTTTCCTGTGCTCTAGATTGATCTTGATTTTGGATGACTCGTGACTTTCTTTCGATTTCAAAAAGAAGATGTGTTATAATTGGACGAAAATAGTGAACCGAAAGAATAAATACTTACCGTATTTTTTTTTTATTTGGAAAGTTCTAGCGTCCGACAGGCAACATGTAAACGAGTGAACGTAACATATACCTGCATTACTTCACCGTTTGTGTTCATATGTTATATATAAAAACATTTTTTTCATTCATCATATACTTGAGGTAGGTTTCATTTTTTTATTTGCAAAGTTTCTTGGTCGCTTTATCAGAAAAAAAAACGGTCAAGGGCAAGTTGGGCTGGAGCCTCTAAGTAGTTAGCTCTCCTGTTAGTGATAGTAATATATTCACGTGACACTATCGATTGTAGTTATTTCAAAATTCTTGCTATACCAATTTCGGATGTAGGAAGAATGGTATCTGAAACTGAAATACGGGCAAAGTCATGTCATGGCGTTTCATTTCACTTTTTGGTACAAAATCCAGCGACCTCTATCTTCTATACGTAAAAAAGAATAAGTCAGTTTATTAAAAAGTTAATTATACGCATACCATTATTTAAAAAAAAACAGGTTGCACTCCGGGAGTGCCGGCAGAAATGAAAACTTGAATATTAACTTTGTGCATTTTTGAATATTTTGGAATGGTTAGGGAATAATTTCGCACGAATTGCTTTATTTATCAGTATAAAAGTACTATCTCGAGCCATCAGCAGCCCTCTCGATAGGTAGGAAGATTTTAAGATTTAAAAAGGGTAGGTAAGTATGTAATTATTAAAATAAATATAATGATTAACATGGTCCATGAGACCTACAGGAACTGTACGTCGTCGATTTCAGAGAAAATTATTAGACCACGTGGGTCATTTTGCAACATCACGTCTGCTATTCCACGGCAGCAAGAGCGTTCTCCCCGGATAAAGGCAATCCCTATGTTATAGTTAGTCAGCAAGACTCTAACATACCCTGTGGAGAGATGTTCGTTCAGAGCTTACATATGGGCGGGAAAAAATGAGTGGTAAACCTATATAGTACAGAGGCATCAGGCTTGGATGTGATGTGCGTAGATTTTTCTATTATTATCCCATAGGGTGGTACTCCATTAGAACTGAGTACAGTGAAACGGAAGCAATCCCACCTCCCGCTCTTTTAAATTAACTTGAAGATATAGACGCACCTGCGCCGCCGCCGCCGCCGGTGCAAGGAGGTATACAGTAGACCGACTAGCACACTTAGGTCTTTTTTGGCATAGGTAAAAACTAGCGCTCGCGTAAGAGCCTTATGACTCTTCAAACTCGCGAATAATGAGCGACTCACTACACAGTTTTCGTGTGTATTGGGACACTTATTATTCGCGAAGTACAAGACGCGGCAGACATTTCGCTTAGAATCTCATTCCGCTTATAAATATAATTACAAACATAATCAAAGTAGCATTATAAATCTTGTCGGGCGCCGCAAGTCTGAGAGGAGGACGAGTTCTTTACCGTACTATATTTATTATTTATTAAGATCAAGACAAGCGAAGCGGAGAGATAGTCTTACGTCCTGCTCGTATTCAGTAACCCAAAATACGCTATGAAGAATAAATATATATTATTAGGTATAGCGTCGAAAGAGTACGATGGATGTCGGCAGATATGATGACGTAACAGCCATTCTCCTAAAAAGGGCCTCTACGAATATCTACATATGGAGAGTTCGATGGCGACATTGTGCGTATCATTCTAACCGAACACGCAGGTTAAGCAACGTCTACCGCAGCCTGTCTATGGATAGGTTTATCTGTCTCGAGCTTTTCCGTGTCTCGGAGGGCACTGTAAAATCAAATAAGTAGGCCGACTCGAGCCCCGAGCATCCCCGAGCGAACGATAATAGCCTAAACACGTAGGGATGTCGCTTATAGTTTATATAATCGTCAAAAATGCATAGTTTATCTATATACAAAACAATTTTCCCCTGTAGGGGAATCATCAGGGATTTATAATACAAAGTTTTTTTTAAATTATTTTTTGTACATAGACTGACTACAATTTTTTCATTACCTACGTCATGTTACCTGTTTAGTCCAGTCAATAAAGCGGGAAAATCGACCGAATAAAAAGTTTCTTATAGGAAGATGGATCAAAAAAATTCTTTTTGCATTACCTTCTATGAGTCCTCTAGGTCATTCGTGACTTGCAAGTGAAGTCACTAGCCCCCCCCCCATTTTTCAAAAAATACAAAATATAGTAAAAGTGAAAATTAAGGACTAAAAATGTCCCCTATTAGATTTTCGGGGTGGCTGATCACGAATCCGCCATTAGTTTTCCGAAAAATTCATACGGGGAGCGGAAAATCGGAAAATTTGGTTAATTTTCCTATAAGAAACTTTTTTATTTCCCCGCTTTATTGACTTGACTAGTTTAGTGATTTGAAAAATTACGGTCGAAATAGGATTAATTCAAACGTGGCTTTACTTAATCATTTATCTAAGTATTCAAATAAAATTTAATGATTAGGAAATTGTATTGAAGTTATACTTCTTTATGCGCGTTATGAAAACATGATGAGTGAAATTTTAAGATACTGTAATACAAAAGTAACAGGTTGAAGCTGCCCGCTAAACCGCTCATTAAGTCACGAAAAATATGCTCAAAACTGCAGCCAAATAACAATTCCCTGGATTCGCATGAACACAAAAACATGCGAGTGAGTGAGGTAGTAACGTCACTCACTCGCATGAACACAAAACTGTCCAGCGAATTGTTATTTGGCTGCAGTTTTCCGTGAGGTAGTAACGTCACTCACTCGCCTGAACACAACAACCGTCCAGGGAATTGTTATTAGGCTGCCGAATTCCGTGAGGCGGTAACGTCACTCACTCGCATGAACACAACAATCCTCCAGGGAATTGTTATTCGGCTGTAGTTTTGAGCATATTCTTCGTGAGGTAGTAACGTCACTCACTCGCATGAACGCAACATCTGCCCAGCGAATTGTTATTTGGCTGTAGTTTTACGTGAGGTAGTAACGTCACTCACTCGCCTGAACACAACAACCGTCCAGGGAATTGTTATTGGGCTGCAGATTTCTGTGAGGTGGTAACGTCACTCACTCGCATGAACAAACAAACATATGATCCACCCAATTTAAAGCGGTCACTGTATCTGTTTACGCTTACAATACATTAAGTATGCCTCGCGTATTCCCACCTCTGCTGCTAACGCGGCAACTCCTTAGGAGCCCTCAGGCTGAGAACGACAACTTCCTAAAACGACAACTCCCTAAAACGACAACTTCCTAAAACGTCTAGTGCAAAATAGACAAATTCCGAAAATGACAACTTCCTAAAACGACAACGTCCTAAAATGTCAATTTCCGAAATTGACAAATTCCGAAAATGACAACTTCCTAAAACGTCAATTTCCGAAATTGACAAATTCCGAAAATGTCAACTTCTTAAATCATCGCAGAATAGCTTATAGACGCCGGATTTTTATTTATTGGGCGGGATTTTATCTTTAGTGTTACAAAGTGATTTGAGTGAATTACGGGATTTGAGAGCAACATGTATGTTAATTTTTCTAAATATGTGAACTATTTTGTCAGTGATTTTTCCCAGGTATGACAAACACGCAGTGTATTTATTTATCGAAATATATAACGTGACGTCACTCAGATGAACACAACATCCCTCCAGGGAATTATTATATGATTACAGTTTTCCGTGAGGTAGTAACGTCACTCACAGGCATGAACACAACAACCCTCCAGGGAATTGTTATTTGGCTGCAGTTGCCTGTGAGGTGGTAACGTCACTCACTCACGGCATGAACACAACATCCCTTCAGGGATTTGTTCTTTAATGATGCCAGAGAAGTATAACTTCTCATGCGCGTACATAAATACACGCATCCATTTTTTTCATTTACTACACTTATCTAAATTATAATCTCTAATCTGTAGGCGTATTCCTAATTGCGTGGATACACTACATTCAAATCGAAATCGAAAAGTTATCTGTCAAATTGAATGGAATCTGAGTGAAAACTTTTCGAATCCGTTTCGAATATGGCATTCTGAGGTAATGTGAATACCCCCGGCATAACTGATTCATTTGTGTCAACAGGTAACAAGTGTTATCAACAATGAAACTATTAGTAACCATTTTGATGTGCGACACGCCGTTTTTTATTGCGGCTGATCCCACAATACGGCTGCTACGATTCATTCCGAAATACAAAGGTCATTACTAATCATCTTCTTCTTAGCGTTATCCCATTTCCTAATCCATTAGGATTGGCGAGGTTCGCTACTTAAACCTAAGGATTTGACGAATATACCGTTTTTTACATGGAGCGACTGCCGTCAGACCTCTGCAACCCGCAGGGAAAACCAGATCATTCCTAGGTCAGGTCACATGTCTTTGTAATATAATTTTTTGGACATGCGGATTTCCTCACGATGATTTCCTTCACCGCCGAGCTAGTGATAATTATAAATTACAACTATGTACATAAATTCGAAAACATGAATTTAGTGCTACATACCAGGATTCGAACCGGGGGCCTGTTGGTTACTAGTCGGTTCTTTATCGAAAAAAAACTTACGACCAATTTGTTTTCAATTATTACGTGCGAACATAGTTTATAACATAAATATAATTAGAACATAGATACGAAATGTTGCATGCATTCTTATTCTTGATAGCTTAACAATCTCTCCGACTAACATAAACGAATGGAAGAAGAAAACAGATTAATGATCATCGAAACGCGGACCTTACTCATCCCACTGCAGGGAAACGGGTCTACCTTCAGCCAACGGTGTTTAAAGCTTACTCTACCACGCTGCTCAATTGTGGATTGACCAGTGTCATAGTAAAATCAAATAAGTAGTATATCTTCATAGATACGCACCGAACGCGGTTTGTATGTGTGCGCGCCCGTACGTATGCGTCGTCGCACACACACACTGACAAAATTTATCGCTGCTAAACGGTGCACCAGTCGTGGTCGTGGCTACGCCGTGCGTAGTGTCGCCCGCGCCCACGCACGCATCGCCGCTGCCATCCGCTGCGCTCCCGCTCGTATTAATTTGTACGTGTACCTACCTACCTACTTTAACTACAAATTCATAAAGATGGCTTAAAATTAAAAAGATTTTTTTTTTCTGTATCAAATGTGTAATTTTGTTAAAAAATCACAAATTTCCTACAGAAAAAAGTACTTTTAATGCCTATCATTTTAGGCTACTGTAAAAATATTAAATTTGCGTGCGTGGGCGCGGGCGACACTACGCACGGCGGCGTAGCCATGACCACGACTGGCGCACCTTTTAACAGCGATAAATTTTGTCAGTGTTGCGTGCGACGACGCATACGTACGGGCGCGCACACATACAAACCGCGTTCGGTGCGTATCTATGAAGATATACTACTTATTTGATTTTACTATGACACTGGTCAATCCACAATTGAGCAGCGTGGTAGAGTAAGCTTTAAACACCGTTGGTTGAAGGTAGACCCGTTTCCCTGCAGTGGGATGAGTAAGGTCCGCGTTTCGATGATCATTAATCTGTTTTCTTCTTCCATTCGTTTATGTTAGTCGGAGAGATTGTTAAGCTATCAAGAATAAGAATGCATGCAACATTTCGTACCTATGTTGTAATTATGTCTATGTTATAAACTATGTTCGCACGTAATAATTGAAAACAAATTGGTCTTAAGTTTTTTTTTCGATAAAGAACCGACTAGTAACCAACAGGCCCCCGGTTCGAATCCTGGTATGTAGCACTAAATTCATGTTTTCGAATTTATGTACATATTTGTAATTTATAATTATCGCTAGCTCGGCGGTGAAGGAAATCATCGTGAGGAAACCCGCATGTCTAAGAAATTATATTCGAAAGACATATGACCTGACCTAGGAATGATCTGGTTTTCCCTGCGGGTTGCGGAGGTCTGACGGCATGGCAGGCGCTCCATGTAAAAATCGGTATATTCGTCAAATCCTTAGGTTTAAGTAGCGAACCTCGCCAATCCTAATGGATTAGGAAACGGGATAACGCTAAGAAGAAGATCATTAGTGACCTTTGTGTTTCGGAATGAATCGTAGCAGCCGTATTGTGGGATCAGCCGCAATAAAAAACGGCGAGTCGCACATTAAAATGGTTACTAATAGTTTCATTGTTGATAGCACTTGTTACCTGTTGACACAAATGGATCAGTTATGCTTGTCATTATGGGGATGGGGGTATTCACATTACCTCAGAATGCCATATTCGAAACGGATTCGAAAAGTTTTCACTCAGATTCCATTCAATTTGACAGATAACTTTTCGATTTCGATTTGAATGTAGTGTTTCCATGCAATTAGGAATACGCCTACAGATTAGAGATGACATATTCGCAATTATGCGAATTTTGACAGTCAAGTCTAAGTCAAAGTCAAAATCCCTTAACACCTTCTTGAAGAGACCAATGCTAAGCGTGGATGGGAAATCCTTGTTAGAGAATTCATTTCCGGGCTTAAGTATTTCCGCGCTCATTTGGGCAACCCAAGCTTCTTCGATGCCAGCGTATCCTTCGATACCTTACGACCTATTTCTTGACAAATCGACCGGTACCGAAGTACCTTCGGTACCGGTCGATTTGTCAAAAAATCCAAGATTTAGGGGATGGTAAAGGTCAAAGTCAAAGTCAAAATCTTTTTATTCCGTAAAAATGGCTACATTTGTTTGGAATCATCACAATTTTTTCCCCTACCATGCAATTCATGACTAGGTGAGCACTGATAAAAATATAGGTCTTATACTGGAGTTGCAGAAACACAACTAATTTGTTTTTACACTAAACACACAGATAGTCTTGATGTTTAATTATATATTCTAAGTTATTCGTCCAAGCGATAATGATCTGGTTAGACAATTCTCGAATTCCCAATTGAGCAGTGAAATACTTATGCCCGAGAATGAATTCTCTATCAAGAGTTACCCATGAGCATTTAGCATTGGGCTCTTCAAGAAGGTGTTTTTTACTTGCCTGTCAAAGTTCATAGAAATGCGAAAATGACATCCCTAATTTGTAGGCTTATTCCTAATTGCCTGGAACCACTACATACAATCACAAATATCAAGTCAATTTATTAAAAAGTAAAAATACAAGCATGTCATTATTTAAAAAAAAACCCTTTCTAAGTATCTATACAGGATTGATGAATACAAAATTAAATGCTGTATTTTTTACTATTTTGAGAACACCTTTAAAAACCCGTTATTTTATATAGCCCTCTCGATATGGTTATATTTATTATTATTTATATATATTTATTAAGTATATAATCCGTCATATTTTTTTGCAGTCACATAATGGAAACAATACCGAAAGAATCCTACCCTTGAAACATTTAAATCAAAAATAACCGTTGTCCGATTGGTGATCTAGATTTATATTACTCATGCTAAGGCTTTTTATGTCATATTCCGAAAAATAAAATTAAATATTCAGACAAATACTTTATTCCAAATACTTTATTTGACACTGCATATCGTTGACTTTAAAAAAGTTATAACAAATATAGATACATATTGGTTGAAATGTTACCTATGTTTCTTTTTCAATAATACCTGAGTTTGGATTTTTATACACATATAATTTTTTGATGACATGCAAACATGTAGTTTGAGAGTTTGTAGAACAAAAAAAGTGGGTAATGTTTTCATTTGCTAGACGTATAAAAAATAGGTCTGAATAAACTACAAACAAGTATTGCCTGTTTGGCAACTATTAGTGGAATGCCAAATGCGGAGGCATACATAGGTTGTATGTGTAACTTATTACTGGGCTATCTATTCACTATATTTTTGCAGGCGGACTGCGAATTCCGCTTTAATATAAAATGCCTAGCCGGTTTTCGACACGGTGCCGTTTTGTAGCATCTAACTTGTGATCAATATTAGTAGACAAGAATAGTTTAATATTGTCGAGAAAAAGTAGACAATTGCTGCATGAGTAGATTTTTGAAATTTTAGCAGTAGGCGAGGATTTGAATAATGCAAGTCATGCGACATAACGATTTTTTTTTAAATATATAGAAATAAAATGACATACATACAATAAAATTATATTCAACAAAATTACGCATATTGTTTAGTAGTAAAAATTACTCATGTTAATGCAGTTATTGAAAGAAGAAATGACCAGGCCTTGTATACCAATGAGAAAAAAAAAACGAAGAAAAATTCCTAAATTGAATAAAATAAATGAAACGCTCGTGTTTTGTGCAACCGTTAAGGCATGTTTGCATCGATGAAAAAAAAAAACCTCAGTTTCTATGCAAAAAGCGATTTTAGTTATATCCGATGTAGATGGTCGTTGCAATTCTATCAATAGACGTCAATGTTGGGGGAAACCAAGACTGTATGCTAATAACGTGTGCGACTGGTGGGATAATTGTTATTTGTACTAGCCGTACTAACATCCGGATCCTATGCGCAGGAAATTACGAATTCGAGAATTGTCTAACCAGATCATCATCGTTTGGGCGACTAACTTAGCCTATATAATTGCATAAAGACTATTTGTTTGTTTAGTGCAAAAACAAATCATTAGTTGTGGTTCTGCAATTTCAGGATAAGACCTTTGCCATCCCTAAAATCTTGGATTTTTTTGACAAATCCACCGACGTTCAGTCTAAAGTTACCCAGACGGAAAGGATACACTGGCATCTAAGAAGCTTGGGTTGCCCAAATGAACGGGGAAATACTTAAGCCCGGGAATTAATCCTCTATCAAGGATTTCCCATCCTCGCTTAGCATTGGTCTCTTCAAGAAGGTGTGAAGTGTGTGATTTTTACTTGACTGTCAAAATTCGTAGAAATGCGAAAATGTCATCTCTAATCTGTAGGCGTGTTCCTAATTGCCTGGAAACACTACATTCGAATCGAAATCGAAAAGTTATCTGTCTAATTGAATGAAATCTGAGTGAAAACTTTTCGAATCCGTTTCGAATATGGCATTCTGAGGTAATGTGAATACCCCCATCCCCATAATGACAAGCATAACGGATCCATTTGTGTCAATGGGCAACAAGTGCTATTATCAACAATGAAACTATTAGCAACCATTTTAATGTGCGACTCGGCATTTTTTATTGCGGCTGATCCCACAATACGGCTGCTACGATACATTCCGAATCGCAAAGGTCATTATTAATGTAATCAATAAAAAAACTTAAGACCAATTTGTTTTTAATTATTACGTGCGAACATAGTTTATAACATAAACATAATTAGAACATAGATACGAAATGTTGCATGCATTCTTATTCTTGATAGCTTAACAATCTCTCCGACTAACATAAACGAATGGAAGAAGAAAACAGATTAATGATCATCGAAACGCGGACCTTACTCATCTCACTGCAGGGATATGGGTCTATCTTCAACCGACGGTGTTTAAAGCTTACTCTACCACGCTGCTCAATTGTGAATTGGCCAGTGTTTTCTATCGACAACAGTCGGGACCGACGGCTTAAAGTGCCCTCCGAAGCACGGAAAAGCTCGAGACGGATAAACCCATCCAGAGACAGGCTGCGGTCGACGTTGCTTAAACTGAGTGTTCGGTTAGAATGACACAAGCAATGTCGCCATCGTGCTTTTCATATGTAGATATTCGTAGAGGCCCTTTCTAGGAGAATGGCTGTAATGTCGTCATATCTGCTGACATCCGTCGTACTCTTTCGAGGCTATACCTACCTAATATAGCATATATTATAGTAGGGTTACTGTAGTACCGTATATTACCTTTGCTACGGTAAAGTTAGAACTCGTCCTCCTCTCAGAATTGCGGCGCCCGACAATGTCTATAATGCTACTTAAATTATGATTATATAAGACCTAATGTACATATTATAGTTGCAATAAATGATGTAAATATGAATATTTTAAATGTAGAATTACTTTAAATAAACGTCGAAAATTGTCATAAATATTCAGATAGGTACGCGAAGGTATACGATTCTAAGCTGAATATGATTCTAAGCGAAATGTCAGTGGCGTCTTGTACTTCGCGAATAATGAGTGTCCCAATACACACGGAAACTGTGTAGTGAGTCGCTCATTATCCGCAAGTTTGAAGAGTAATAACGCGAGCGTTGGTTTTTACCTATACTAAAAAAGACTTCAGTGTGCTAATTGGTCTACTGTATACCTCCTTGCTGTGCTTCGACGGCGGCGCGGCGCAGGTGCGTCTATATCTTCAAGTTAATTTAATAGAGCGGGAGGTTGGATTGCTCCCGTTTTGCTGTACTCAGCTCTAATGGAGTACCACCCTATGGGATAACAATAGAAAAATCTACGCACATCTCATCCAAGCCTGATGCTTCTGTACTATATAGGTTTACCACTCATTTTTTCCCGCCCATATGTAAGCTCTGAACGCACATCTCTCAGCTAACTTTTGTAAGTACTGGAAATAAAATAGGTAAGCACCGAAACATCGATATTCGTTCTATTTTCAAATAGTTTGCAAATACCTATAATTGTTGAGCATAATGCTCGAATCCCAACGAATGGGTCTTAAGATGAACATGTTCAAAACGAAGATGATGTCGAATGTACATGTTGTACCCAGTTGGGATCTCGGTTCTCGGAGTTGTTGACGAGTGTGTCTACCTAGGACAAACAGTCCAGCTAGTTAGTTAGGTTTCTCGTCGAATACAACTTGGATGGTCAGCGCTTGGGAAATTGCGAAAGATTTTCTGGTCTAAAATACTGAAATATGTCAAGACGAAAGTGTTCAATGAGTGTGTTTTGCCAGTGATAACTTACGATATAGAAACATGGTCCCTTATTACGCCTCCTACGAAAGTTCAAGGTTGCTACCGCATATTTCGGAGAACCGATGACCATTGGGGCAGAAAGTTCTCGAATGGCGGCCACGAACCGGAAAACGCAGCGTAAAACTTGGTCCATGTTAATTACCTAGGTATCATAAATAAAACACATTGGTAAAAGTTATTTTATCATGATGCCACAAATAAATCTCGAAGAATTGTTCATACAATCTATTGGTAGTCGAACTCGGGGTGAGTCGTCGTCATCACGGAGTATTTACTGCCAGTATCACGATGTCCGATGACGATTGGTAAAACAGATTCGCAATTGATCGTAAATATTGCGTACTTTTGCACACAAACATTTTTTAGATCCCGGACGAGCACCCAAAATAGTTGTGGAATCGTTGTGAAAGTCATGCAGATAATGCTCTCCACAAAGCTATGTTTAGCCACACGGTAGTGTGTTAGGCCAAGATAAAAGAAAACGACGAAAACCCCGCTTTATAGTGTGCGTAGGTATTCACACTTACCCATTCAAACAATTCCTATTAACTCATTTCGAACCGCTGAAGATTTTTTTTATATGCAACTATGGTGGCCAACGAGCTGCTTGAATGGCTATTTGACACTTACTTGTCCGATTGACACTTACAATACAAGCAGCAGCATTCGTGTTTCTGGCCTTAATTCTTGATGGAATTGGAATTTTTGAAATTAAAAAGCATAAAATACTTCTTGTTCATCAGTCTTCAAAGGCTTTAAATTTAAATTTGATAATAGAGTTTGAGTATTTGGTATATAAGTTTTTAGTAAAGATACTTTTGTACCTCTTGAGACCCTGGTGGTGTAAGGAGTTACGATTCAAGACGGGGCTCGGTTCGGCAAATCGGATATTATGTCTTGTATATAATATATTAACATAAGTGAAAAAGAAGCCAAGTTCCAGTTTCCACCAAGTATGTGCGTACATCGTCAAATAGTAGTTTATGACACTGCACTGATGATGGTCATTGTAACACGAGTGCTTGTTTGTGACACCAGGCGCATCCGAGTGTCACAATAAATTAGCACGAGTGTCACATTGACTATTTCTAATGCAGTGGCATACATAACTTTTTCTGCTCCGATAATTATTAGTTAATAAAACAAAAGTGTAACCAAAAGATTTTCATACTTCCTTTGAGATTTTTAGGGAAGTAAAGATTTTGCTGTTTCTATAGCAGCGTCGGTTATTTCTGACGGCGTTAAATTTTCAATATCCCTCTCATTTTTATTTCATTACTTGTATCACTCATTTTTAATAAGATAATTACAAGTTACATAAACAAACTGAATATTTCGATAAAATATTGCGGGCGTTTTTTTTAATTAGTACCTATACAGCTTGGCGCCGAAAATTTGTAAAATTGGTGTAATAACTTATAACAATATATCTACTAGTTCATGAAATGCTTGATTCACTTGGCGGGAATTGGGACTATCGGACAATGTATTGGTTGAACGGACTTTGAATTACGTAGGTCAGACTGAAAGTTTTCCGCTGGTGACTGTTCATAAATATTTTAATTTAGAGTAATTTTTAAATCAAAGTTTCATTCGAATTGCGTTTATTTTTTTTATTTGCTGCGAATCGTTTTGACAACAGTGTTTATATACATTGAAATTTGTTATTTGTAGTGAAAATTAAATTAACATGAAAAGATTTCAAGGCGATGATTGTGTATGATTTTAAAAGTGTTTTTTTTTCTCAGCAAGATTGTTCTGTTGTGTTCAACGTGGTTTTAGGTGGAAAGCCCCTGATCGGAGTACTGTAAGACGTTCGTACGCTGAATTTGAGCGTGTAGATACGTAGGCATTTCTCGGAATATTCGTGAAGGTCAGCCTTTAAACAGTTAAATGAAGACAACGGGCATATCGTCTGCGAGGTGATTCGAGGACATCTGCGGATCTGTATGAGCCAAATTAAAAAATAAATATACAAACATTCAATAGTTAGGAAATTTCGATAGGATTGACGCACAAAGAAGTTGCTAATGTATGACCACGGACATTGCAATGCTGTTTATGACGTTATGACAGGAGACCAAAATGTAGATTTATTATTTTGGATCAGCGACAAAACAGTATTTTTGTGAATAAGTGTTCGAATACGAGAACAAATCAACAAAATTGTGGCAAGTTGGCCTCCAGTGTTCCTATATGTCACAGGAATGTCTAAAGGTGTTTTGGTGTGACATTCTACTATGATACCCGTAATATATACGTGTGTATACTCCTTATATAATATAGAAGTTTTAATCTATTACTCACTCAATATTTGTAATGTTGCTGCGGTGCCGTGTGTAGTAATATCACTTAATGCAACCGCCTTAGACTTCAAAGACAAAAGTAAATATGGTATACAATATCTTACTAATCGACTTTTGATGTAGTTTTATGGATAGAAGATCTTCGTTATCAAATAATATGTTTTTGAATTATTTTAATTTCTTTCTTGATGGTTTAGAGCAGTCGCATGTGTACTATCTAAAACCTCATTCACCATTCGTTTATCCTCCGAATGGAAGATCATCCATAAGGACCCTTTTAGGGATATCTCTATCGTTTTAAAAAGATTGCCTTCCTGAACTATCCAGGGCTAGAGGTAAACTACCAACTAAGATACTATGTCTCCGGGAAACTACGAACTCTTCCGGACTCGGCACTTTGTGACTCTTCCTCTTGTTCAGAGGAGCGGAAGGTGACGAAGATCAAGACCCAGTGGAAGTACGCTTTCCTCCTAAAAAAAACTATACAAATTGCAATTTACTTCATTGGACTATAGAGGTGTTAATGAAACGCTGACGAATTTTACTGAAAGCGTAAGTAATAAGGCGATCTTATCGTAATGCTATATCTTTCAGACAATCTTGTTAGTATAATTTTAAACTTTCACGGTTGTTTACATTACTAAAGTAGGTACGGTATTAATGTCATTCAGTGACCATGGCGTCTGCAACTAATAAATATCGAGAAATTGTAAAAACAAATCGCGGCAAATCACGTACCTACAATAATAATCTTAGTAGTCTAATCAGAAACAGGATAGGTAGCTCCTTTGCCAGAACATTAACCCGCGGTCAGCCAAAGAGAAGAAGAGAGAAGTTACTGACTTGCCCATTTTACAATCAAACTTAGTTATGCGCTCGATTCCTTTTTACCTTTGCAGATGTTTGTGTGTGAGATATCCCAAATAATATGAGTTTACCTCTTATTTCATGGGTTTTTATCCCGGTCATTTGATAGGCGCGCGCGGGGATATGAATCCAACGCGTAGAGGACGCGCGTCCTTTCGAAAAGAATGATGTAATGTATTATACCCGCCATGACATGCTTTAGGGATATTAATCTGTCAGAGCCCGTTATATACGATATTCCATACATTTCTAGGTCGTAAAGCGGCCCGCGGTAAGAGAAAGATAATATACCCATGAACAGGTCAGCAAGCAGGTATTGGGACTATTGGAAATATGTCGGAAAAAAGCGGTCTAGTAAAATAAGATCTGGAGGTTTTATTGGAACTGGGCTATTGCAGAAGAGGGGCGGACGCCTGCCATAACTATCATAATCTGATGTTACTTTCAGCAGGTGGTGGCTCGCCACTCACTAGACTAGATCGACCCCCGAAATGCCACAGATAGTCGTGCCGGCCGGCCGGCGGCAACACCGGCGTGAGTGACTCAGGGGTGTCGAGAGGTGTGCTGCGCTTTCTCCGAAGTTATTCGCAGCTTTATGCCCTTTAACATTTCCACCCCTGGAGCATATCACCTGATAAAGCAATATGCTTTATCGACTCCTCTCTGGACGGCCAATGAAGGCAACCCAGAGCTGAGAGTCCTGCGGGAATTCTTTACAGCTTTATTTTTGAAATGGTAGATGCATAACGAAAACGAATGAACTGTTTATACGTCCAAGAACTGTACGGAACCCTGTGAACTCTCACTTGATCACTTATTTATTTTCTGTCTTTCCTTGTGCATCACACAAAATGATGATATATTTTCGTGATAATGTTAAAAACATTTCATGAAACTTTACTCAGCTGTTAATGTCCTGAGTTGCGACAATGTTCAAAATTTCTGCGGAAAAAGTTTATTAGATGTTTAGGATTATTGCTTGTAAAACTTGAAAAACAAGCAACGCGGACATAACATAACCGCGGGCAGCACTTAATGTTCATTATAAAGGTTAATGTAATACAATCATGTATAAATATAACATCAATGTTTGTTTCAGAATAAGGCCGCTTTCAGTATAATACGGATAAATTCACCACGCGGGTGTGACATAGTATAACTTCCGCATGCGGGAATTCGACTATGAAAATCCTGCGTGATTGTGCAAATCTCATTAAAATGCTCTAAACCTTAGAATATAAAAGATCGAACAAATGCGGGTCATACTCGCACTCCGTACTTTCATTGATTTCTTACGTTCTTTGGCTTTTATTATTTATAAGGAAAAAGTAAGGAGATTAGAAGAAATAAAAGGTCCCCAGATTATTACGTAACTATACCAAATACATCTTTGTCTCAAACACTAACAAATAAACAGACGTTAAAGAAGAGAGAAGATTGATATCATATTTTCCTTGAATGTCAACATAAAGGGTTTTTAAAAATTAAATAATTATGAAATATTGAAATAAATTATTTATAACAAAATGAGGAGCTCGAAGACATCGATACTCATATCTGTCTAATCGAATACGCAAATTAAGCAGCATCGACCTCAGCCTGTATATGGGTTTCCACCCGCTAACCCCCAAAGCTCGAAAGAACTCGAAACAACTAACGTCTCAAGGTCCTTTGAGTTTTGGAGGGTACGGGTAAAGTCCTCAGTCTCGGTCATTTTCGATAGATGATAATCGATAAAATGAGATAGGATATCGCCGGACTGCGGAAGTACGCCACAGAAAACCACAGCCAAATTACAAGTCCCTAGATGGCTGTTATGTTCATGTGAGTGAGTCAGATTTCTAGTAAGTTGCTCATATGGAGTCGCTGTGTTAGCAGCGGGGGTCGCAATACGAGTGCGATACTTCCTGTATTCCACGCGTTCATAAGCTGCGACAACCACTTTACATCAGGTGGGCCGGTCGGTATACAAAACGAACTGTAATTTTCTGTTACTTAAAACGACCTATTCTTGTATAAATATGTGTCGTATATAACGGCTCTAACGATTTGGATCAAACTTTGTATTTAGGTAAGCTTTTCCTTTTAAGTTTAATCTATATACGTAATCTCCCTAATTAAACGCAAAAAATATTAATTATATCCTATATTGTATAACAAAACATTAGAAAACATTATGCAATTTCGAGCTCATCTCTATAAGACATATCTTCCAGCTAACCCTGACGTGTGTGTAGTAATTTAATTTTGGCTGGGTGTTAAAAGTTAAGTAGAACGAAATATTTATTTTTGTGTATTTATACATCCATAAATACATAATATTAAATACATTATTTTTTAATTTTATATTAAATAGTATTAATCTCATATTAAATAGTATTAAATAAATATAGAGTATTTGCATGACAAACAAAAATTAATACCAATTGAATGTTATAGCACTTGAAATGAAATAAAAAAATAGTTGATGACATTAAAATTAGTGCACTCACGCGATGCAAGTTTCCATTCGAACAATAACCGGTTTTTCAATTCTAGAAATAAATAACCAAACTACCGATCAAAAAATAACGCCAAATTGAACGACACCATAACGGGATGATGTGAATTCAATTAGTATCCGTTTATCAGTAAATGCTATTGTAAATTGTAGTCACTTATACAGGAGTTGGCGTCTGGGCCGGCCCAGTTTAAGGATCAGGTTTTTCTCATTTCGCCGTTATTTATAATCTAATGCCAATTTTGTTTCGTTGACTTTAGTCGACACCGAACGACGTCCTCATTGAGATGCTAGCATTGCGTTCGTTGTATCAAATCGCTGCGTACGCTTCGTAAAATCGCGTATTTTTTGTCAAAATATTTGGCGTAATAAAATAATATTTTTTTTAATAAAAATTAAATATTGTTAAATTTTAACATTAATCAAGTTTATTAGTTGATACAAAATGACTGTGGTGAACGTTAATAAAGCGCATGGTGATATTTTTAAAGAAATCGACAAGTTCGGAAGGTTTCAAATATTTCAATATGTTTTAATTTGTTTACCTTTGTTTATGGTGTCTATGGCTCATGTTAACTATGTGTTTGTTGCCGAGGAAGTTGATTACAGGTAAGTCAATAATTATTTACATAAAAAACATCATTCTTACTACTAATACAGAATCTAATAGATATCTTTTTCTGAAATATTTTACCAATGGTAATGATAAAAATATTGATGGAGTTTAAATTTTTTAAACTAGATAAGCATTAAAATTTAAAATATGTTAAGAAAGTTCCCCGACAGTTATTTTTCGTGATAAAATTATATTTAACAAATAAAAAGTAGGAATTCTATTCTTATTCAGCGTATGTTTTCAATATATATCACTTTTTTTAATCATTTCGAAGTGCATTTTGGCTTAACCGTTTTGGATATTGTAGTTAAACTGTATCTAATTTATTTAAAATGTTGGACAGTTTATTAAAAATCTATTAAGGTATCTCATAAGCTAGTTCCATATTTTGATGAAGATTTGATGATTAGGCTCGAAAATACTGGACTTTGCCATCGTAGTTGAGCAGCGTGGTGGAGCTTATTCTGACCTCCTTAAATCGAGACTCGTATCCCTGCAGTGGGATGGGAATGGGTTGATGATCACTTAAAATATATTAAAAAATGCATTTTTAGGATTCCTTTATTTCTTTGTTTGGTCGAGGACTCAATTTTGATTATTCTTATATTAGTATAATCTTATGAAGATAATATGAAATGTTGGCGAACAGTAAACTGGCATATTTCAAAATAAGGACTGTCAGTTGATATCTGCTAGGGTCTGTAAAACATACGCGTGAATGTTAATCAATGAGATATTCTAAAAATATATTTTAAGTAATTGTTATGTACTGTATAAACACGTAGAACAACCAACAAATATATTTCTCATTTCTAAATTAATATACCTAGAAAATAAAGTATGTGAAAGCGAAGAATACACACTTTCACATGTATTATTAGTTTCCAATGTGTACATATATATGACCCACTTCTACGGCGCATACCTCTAAAATACACATCTTTAACACACTTTTACAAGGTATATGATAAAATCTATCTATCTATATCGCCAAATCCCTTGCGGGGTCGGCAGAGAGAACCGAGCGCCATGTGACTCGATCCTTACATATCTCACTCGCTTCTTTAACATTCATTGCTCTTCTCATGCACGCTCGCCGGTTTCTAGGGCTCCTGACATCACCTTCTGATAGAACACGACCAATTTGGTCATGGTAGGTAAGTCTTGGCCTTCCCCGGCTCCTACATCCTTCCACTTTTGCATTGTATATTTGCTTCGTCATTCTTTCATCTTGCATTCTTTCGACATGTCCGAACCAAATCTAAATATAATAAAATCTAAGATTTAGATATAAAATCTAAATCTAATAGTCTTGATCATTGACATTTCAACTATAGTTCACATTACAATACAACAATATGGCGACATCGAGCTAGTCTAATGATGGAGCTTGGACGAAGAGTTTACCTATGTTAAAATCTAAGAAAATGAATTTCAAGTTCCTCTAATCTTTGGTTCACGCATGTACTCGTAGTAATGCCAACCATAATGGAACTAACGAGTGAATGCAGGGGGCATGTAGAAAGAATGCAAGATGCAGCAATGACGAAACAGATATACAATGTTAAAGTGGAAGAACCGAGGAAGACAAAGACTCAACTAGCACGACCAGATGTCAGTAGCCTTAGGAACTGGCGAGTGTGCATGAAAGAGCTATGTTGAAGAAGTCAGCGAGGTGTGTAAGGTCTTGTGGGTTCACTCTCTTTACCCTGCCAGGGACCTGGCGTGAAGATATAGGTAGATAGATAGATTCTACTTGTTGTCACGAATCTTAGCAATGAGTATAGTTTTGATAACAATACACCAGATAAACATAAAAAGTGAAACATTTTCAAGATACAAAATTTTATCAAAAATTTCTGGAATAATTAAGTTTAATTAATAAGTACCTGGATGACCGACTTTGGGTTGTTCTTTATGTTAATTTTGTGCAAAACAGCGTTTAATTTAGCAAATACTTATATAGATAAACCTAAAAAGGGAAACCTTTTATAAATTTGATTCAAATCGTTAGAGCAATTTCCGGGATACATGAATTAAATTTATAAATATATCAGAATTGCTTGTTAAAAGTAATAGAGTAGGATTACATTTGAGCATGAGTGCGAAATACGCAATTTGATTACTTATTGCGTGTTTCGCACTTGAGCTCAAATATGCGTCTTTTTTGAAGATGTGTCATCGCGTTCATGACACGGGTTCACTTTCTTATTTTAAGTTTTTAGATTATCGTCAAAATTATCCCCTGATATCCTACCATTGTTGGTACAACTCAATATTCACTATTTCGTGTATTGAACGAACCAATTGCCAATCAAAACAATGACAAGCTAAATAATTCGGTAGGGAACATGTAGGGCATTTAGCTGACTAAAATAAAATCGTGGGTCGTGGCGAGATCAGAGATTTTTCGTTCACTGGACCTGAGTACATACGTAAATGATCGTTCTGTGACGTCATACACATTTTGCGTAAGTTGTCTATTAAGAAGATGTAGATAAGAGAAATTCGATTCGCCTTAATTATTTGTTTAAGCTTTTAGTACATTATCTACATCATTATTATGTTTCCTTGCTCGTTTTCCTAAACCGTTAAACTTCTTTATCTTTACTCATTTTTTATTTTCAAGATTTTAGTTTTTTATTTAGATACTAAATTTTTTTCATTCTATTTAGTTTGTTTAGTACCTCATTATTCAGGATTTATTTCCTTGCCCCTAACACCACACAGTCCTCGACACGATACGAAACCTTGACTTGGGTTCTGGATTATTGCTTTACCTAATCACGATTCTAAAAAGACAAAGTCTATTGTTTTGATTAGATACCTGGATTTCAGTTTTAATGTCTTGGCTGTCTAAACTCTATGATGCTCCTTTATGTTTCCGTCGCTATCGTGGATTTGTTTTTTTTTTTCATACTATATTCTACTACTAATCAAACCCTTTTATTTGATATCCGTATTGAGGGTGTTGAAAAAAATATGTATCCGCCATTTTGAGGTGGCGGCCATCTTGTATTTACAATGAATTATGAAAAGGTGTGTATCAAATTTTAGATCACGCGGTCAACAGGAAGGGGATAAAATTGTAATTACTAGATTAGACCCACACAAGACACAAACAAGGTTAAAAAACAAAGTTTCGGCTTCGGACGCTCGTACTTCCGAAATGAATTAATTTAAAATTTATTTACGCGTAGAAGCTCATGTCATGTTTAACTATTCTTTAATTGTACTAGAAATACAAAGTTGTGTCACTTGTACCCAGAGACTTGTTTGTTGAATTGTCTAAGCTTGTACCATCGGCATCGAATATGTCGCGTCATTCACGCGCTCGTGCTTTCGATTCCCACACAAGATAAACATTTAGGTGCATGAACAATATGAACATGGTCTGGATGTTTTAAGAGACGTAGGACGCATCAAAGCTACCCGTCTGGGGAAGTACCCAGCGACGTATCAAAAGGTAGACATGTTATACACCAACATTATTGTATTTTAAAATGGCGCAAGTAGTACTATATTTACGTACAGTTATTTATTATGAGCATTATGACACTTTGCTCTAAAAAAAGAGACAAATGACTGGGCATACCTGCCGTTAGAAAGAGATGAATATATAGCTTAAGACATTTATGCTTTGTGGCGAAGTACGAAGCATAGACGCGATGCGAGAGCGTGGCCAACTGAATGCGAGTTGGGCAATTACCTTATTTTCGCATTGCCATTTTAGAGCGTGTACGACGTATCTATAACTATAAAAACATCTTAGCCTCCACCTCACAGAAAAACCGCAGCCAAATAACAACTCCCTAGAGGGTTGTTGTGTTCCTACGTGTGAGTGAGGTCACCAGTAAGCTCCTAAGGAGTTGCTTTTGTTTGATAGCAGCAGAGGACGCATCTACGGTAACCGCTTTATATCAGGTGTGCCGAATGCTTGTATGCCTTCCGATGTTGTAAAAAAAAGTATTGAAATTGGATCACAAACAAGACAGTTTTTAAATGAGAATAATAAAGTATATTTAATGATTTTATTAAATATTTTATAAATAATTTTAGTAATTATCTTCATCATAATCGTTTGGTCGGTCCTATAATGAGAAATAGGAATCTCCAATTTCTTATATACCTATTTGAAGCTATCTAAAATGTAAATCACTCAAACCGTCAAAATATGAAAGGGATACGGGATGACCATATAACCTCCTATATCATCATCATCATCACGGGTCTCATAACTTTATTAAGGTTATCCTTTTTCGTTATCCTTACCCGGGCATGCAACAAGAGCCGGACCGCCCCTGGATAATTTGTACAGTTTATTTGAGCTGTAGGGTTGAAAATGTATATTATATAGTTAATAGACTCAGGCGTTACTTTGCGAAAGTCAAATTTACAGGCAATTTGATCTAAACTACTTTGTGTGCTTCCGCTCACGAGAGCACACAAAGTAGTTTAGATCAAATTGCCTGTAAAGTATATTATGTTTATTTATTTATAATAATTATAATTTCGTGATGATGAGGTGATTATTGGTATAATCCTCCTATATCGATATTGGTAAAATGGGTTGTCTGCATGAAGGAGAACCGATGAGATCATTTTGCGTAGAAAAAATAATCATATCTACGGTGTTATTGGCTAGTCTAGTATTGGCTAGCACGGTCCAACATCGCATCACTTATCAGCTTATTGGTTAAAATATCCTTACATCAGTTAGTATACGCTCGAATCGCCGTTTTGTGAAGAAGTTCGACCAAAGAGTGACTATTTATTTAGAAATTCAATCAAGTCAGAAATAAGTATATATGAATGTATTTTCATGTAACAGTATTTATGTTATATATGTATTCATGTAAATATATTTATTTGGTATATATGTGTGTATTCGCTACGTATGTATTTATTTAAAATTTATTTAGGCACGTACTGCTGTCCACAATTGACGAGATATCCCACTGCTGAGGGTTGGCTGGAAGAGATCTCTTTTAGAGACAAGCTCGCCTCTGTACCATCTTTACCTACATTGTTACCTTTTGTATTTATATGTGCAATAAAGAATACAGCATTTTTATCGGCGCGATAAAAGAATAAGCGGATGTCGTCGAAGTGGATAATTTCAAATCGTGTTTGGTTTGGATTTGTTTTCACAAATAAAAATTTGGAATTACCGTACCTACATGTGATATGAGGAATATTAATGCATTTTTTGTTTCTTAAGTATATATTGTGGTATGTAAGCTGTGAGTAAAAATATGTTATTTACTTCACAAATGAATCGGTTCGTTGCATCGCTGAAAGAACCGCGAGAGAAAAGGCGAGACTTGTTAAGCATACTGAGATAGACATGTGGAATGAACGTGGAATGAACTTCCAGCCGAGATTTTCCCGAGGGACAACAGCATGGGGTTCTTCAAAAAGGCGTAAAGAGATTTTTAGAGGGTCGGTAACACATGAGTGACACCCCTGGTGTTGCAAGTGTCCGTACCTTAGTCTTCTTTACTCTTCATTTATATATTAGGGTGAATGTACTAAGATATTCCTGCTTTTAGCTCATTGACCAAGGCAATAAACACATTATATCTATTCCTATGCTGGTCAATCCAGTTCCAAGCTAAAAATAGTACCTAGGTACCTAAGATGTAAGTAACCTTGTCAGGTACGCCTTGGACTCCCACATTAGGGGCCTTCGCTTGATTCACCATCACCTTCAGAGCTAAAGGCAACTTCACTACTTGTATATGTTGCACGCTGATTAAGAAACAAGCCTGTGGCTAATAGCAAGCGCGACTAAGAAAGTACTGATAGTCCCAAAGCAAATAACAGTGTGTTGGAGAGTTGTATAGTAATGGGAATTGCAACGCACACTTTATACCTACTCCTTAAACTGCAAATGTTAATAGGCTATTAAAACCGCTTCACTTTAGGTACAGGTTAGTTTGTTCCTGACGTATTATAGAAAACATTACGGAAGAACGTAGATTACGCAATTTTTGGCCGACTTCAAAAAAGAGGTTTTCGTTTCGGTCCGTATTTTTATTGTGTACTAGCAGACTCGAAAGACGCTGTTCTGTCCAAAAGTCAAAAAGAAATGCATATAACTCGATTGCAGCACTATCTATATACCGGGTCCAATTGTGAATCAAAATCATTCAGGAACCAACTCAAAATCAGTCGATTGCAATTCTGGAACAAGAGCGCACCGACGTGCGGATTAGGGCGTTCCCCGTAGGCGACGCGCACCGATTCGCCCCCGTCGGTGCGAATTTAGCTGCATGCGGCGGTGGGGGCCGCCACCCACCACGCAGCGCCAATTTCGGCGGGACGAGGGGAGCCGAGTGCCGCATAGGCACGTGGAATGTGAGAGGTGGATTGAATGATAAGACGAATGAACTGATAGACGTAATGAATGATAGACGTAATGAATGATAGACGTTTGGATGCTTTGTGTGTGACAGAGACTAAGCGCAAGGGGAGCGACACCGATGATCTGCCCGGTGGGATGATGGCCCTATGGTCTGGGGTAGACCGGGACGATCATGCCAGTGCTGGTGTAGGTGTCGTCCTCTCCTCTCGCTCAGCCAATGGTGTAAGAGATTACTGTTTGGTAGGGCCTAGACTTCTATGGGTTCGTATTAAACTGGGCATCACGCGAGTATTTCTGGTTGCAGCATACGCTCCCGTAAGCTCAGCGTGTGCTCAAGAACTGGAGAAGTTTTGGAAGTCAGTGAGGGATGTTCTGGACTTAGCTGAAGGGAATGAAAGAGTGATTATGTGTGGAGATTTGAATGGATGGGTTGGGACCAAGCGATACAGCTATGAAGCTGTTCTTGGTCCGTATGGAGATAAGAGAGTGAACGAAGCAGGTAAGTCAATACTAGATTTATGTATGGGAGGAAACCTCCTCGTGTCTAATACTTTATATCATCATAAGGATATTTACACGTATACATGGAGAAGGAATGACCAAAAAAGTGTGATTGATTTGATTTTAATAGATAGACGTCACTGAAATGTTATAATGGATACAAGAGCCTTTAGAGGCCCCACTCTTGAGATGGACCACTACCTGGTGGTAAGCCGGTTTGTGGGCCTTTTTAGGAAGTGGAGGCACTGGCGAGTGCGTATCCCTTTCGGAGATCATGAAAGGATAAGGAGTGAAAAAATGCAATATGAAAGTGTAAGGAGAACGTATGTGCATCTGGTAAGTGAGAGACTTGCAAATGCAAGCTTCTCCAACTCACATCTGAGTTGGAGAGGCTTGCATTTGGATGATTGTTGGAAAGTTTTGAAAGAAAGTATTGTGGGTAGTGCAAAAGAAGCTTGTGGATGCGCAAAGAGACGTAAAACAGCGAAAGGAGATGCTTGGTGGGATGCGGAGTTTGAATCCTCCGTAGCAAGAAAGAGGAAAGCGTGGCTGGATTACGTATCATCTTTGCCCTTAATTGAAAACATGAGAGAAAAGAAGAAAGAAATGTACCGTCTATGAAAGAATGAAACCAAGGTTTTAGTGAAAGAGAAGCGTGAAAGACAAATTATGAATGAGGAAGAGAGGCTGACGAAAAACTTCGAGGCAAATACTAAACTCTTTTGGAGAGAGGTAAAGAAGTCTCGGAGTGGTTCGTCGGCATCCAGAATGGATAAGATAAAGTCTAAAGCTGGTGTCATTCTTGCGAACACTCAGGAAGTGTTAGAACGGTGGAGTGAATATTTTGAAGAAATGTATGAGTATGCCTCGGACGCTGACAATGAGAGTGAGTCGGATGCTTACTCCACGTTGACGGCGTCCGACGAAGGCATAACTATGGATGAGATCGAATGGTCGATACGAAGCTTGAAAAATGGAAAATCAGCGGGAATTGATCTGATCACAGCTGAGATGATCAAATTAGGTGGCACTTACGTCCGGGACGCCTTCTGGTACTTATGCAACCTATGCTGGAGAACTGAAAGGGTCCCAATGGACTGGAGACGCGCAGTCATCGTGCCCTTGTATAAAGGCAAGGGATCACGCATGGACTGCGCCAGCTATAGGGCCATCAGTTTGATCAGCTTAGCAGCAAAAGTATATGGCCATAGACCAGAAGGTTTTCTGCGGTTTTGTGGATCTTGAGAAAGCCTTTGATAGGGTTGTGCGAAAGGAATTGTGGGACATATTGCCGAGATATGGGATTGACGGTTCACTGCTCCGTGCTGTGCAGTCCACTTACAATGATTGCTCAGCATGTGTGCGGATAGATGGTGGCATGTCACCCTGGTTTGATGTCAAAATTGATGTTAAACAGGGTTTCATGCTATCATGTATCTCGATAGTTGTCTGCAGAGAATAAGGTCAACGAATGTGGGATTGCGCATGGGTGACCTAGTGGTGAACTGTCTGCTGTATGCAGACGATGCCGTGCTATTAGCTGATACACCATCTGAACTGTAAACACTGATCACAACGATGAAAGACGAATGTATGGAGAAAGGCTTACTACTGAATGCGAAGAAAACAAAGATAATGGTATTTGAAAGAGAAGAATCCAGAACTAATGTACGGATTACGATTGATGATGAAGTGTTGGAACAAGTGGATGGGATTGTATATCTTGGATGCGCTTTCAGCAGGGATGGAAGGTACACCGCAGATGTGGAAAGGCGAGGGAGTGCTGGGAATAGTGTGAATGGAGCGTTGGGAAAACTTCTTGGCAGTAAATGCTATTTTGCTAAAGGGTTGCTGTTTTGAATGACCACCTCTAGGCTCCAACCATCATCATAAAATCTGATCAATGAAACATCCACATTATGTTATTAACAAATAAAAAACAAAAAATGCGTAGCATTCGTCGGATCGTAAGAGTTCATTATGTACCTATGTAGTTGCAAATGTAACACAAGGGTTTTAAATTTTTACGTTTACTTAACGACAGTGGATAGCCATTTCAGTGGGTTCTTAAATTCACTGAACTTATATGGTACCGATTAAACGCTACGAACGTGAAGAAAAACATAAGTCAACAATAAAATATTTTTTAAATATTTAAGAACCGCTATAATTGACTCCAGTGAAATGAACTGACTTCACCAAATATATATGTCTAAAAAGCGTTTTAAAAAAGGATTTTCGATTTATTTTCAATACAGTCAAAGATGTCACGTAACATACAAAAAATAAGTATCAAGTGAGAACTTTCTCCTCTTTGAATTTGGTAAAAAAAAGCGACTTTATCAAATTCGACGTCAATTTATATCTGAATGCAGTATAACTTTCTAATTTAACTAAATAAATTTAAAAGATTTTATTTTTATTCTTTAATTTATTATCTAAATATCATCAAAATTACGTGAGATTTTGACAGGAGTATTATTCTCATGTAACGATAATTAATACCCGGATCATAAACAAACACTTTTTAAAACGGAATAATAAACCAGTTGAGAATGCGCAAGCTTGCATTGCCAGAGGCTGGGCAGAGACCTGGCTCGTCAATTATATAACAATTCAATTTTTTTTTTATTTGTCGGCTATTTTGACCATGATCCACCTGTGAGACCCCGTTATATACGTTTTCCCATACATTTCTTGGCGGAAAAGCGGTCCGCGGGTAATGAGAGATTAAGAGATAGGAACGGTGTTCCTGAACAAAAAACAAGGAACGGTGTTCCTGAACATTCCTATTCTACTTTTTTATGCTGAACCCGAATCTGAAATTTCGAATATTCGAAAAAAAGCGACAGACAAACACACAGATAAATGCACGGACAAACATATAGAATTCATATAGGAACGGTGTTCCTAAAAATATTTAAATTCATGGTGTCCCATAACGGGAGAGTATTTATATCATAGTGGAGAATATTAATTTCTGTCATATTCGAAACTATCCAAAACAATTAAACTGGAAATATAGATCACGATATAATGATATAATGCGATGTTGAATAAATAGTTTTTATCAAAATTAAACATCTACTGTAAGATGCAGAACTGAACAATTTACTTTACTTAAAGAAATATTGTTACCTTATTTCAATATGAGGAATGAGGTCATTTCTTAAATGATGTTACTAAACGAAACCATGAATGGGCATTCTCCTTTATATAGTCTTGATTTCCGTGTTGTAACTGTTCAGTAAATAGATAAGTAATTAATATTATTTTAACTGCATCCTGGTCATTCTTTAATATAAGGGATCACAAAATATTGTTTTTGAAAAGTTTTAGGAACATTATTTAAAAGTAGTAACTGGCCGTTTTTTGTGTTTTTATCTGCGTAAAATCGAGTTTTTCGGGAAATACATCTACATAGATAAACATAAAAAGCATAATCTTACCTAAATATAAAAGTTGGATTTTTTTTATTCAACGTCAGAAGGCATACAAGCATACGACCCTGATGTATGGCGGTTACCGTAGCCTATGAACGCCTGTAATACATTAAGTATAAGTCGCACGATGCCTTCTCTGCTGCTAACACAGTAACTCCTTAGGAGCTTACTGATGACCTCACTCACACAACTCTCCAGAGAGTTGGTTGTTATTTGGCTGTAGTTTTCTGTGAGGTCGAAGTACTCGTACATCCCCAGACGGGCTGTTTTGATGCGCCCTACCTCTCTTAATGCTATAATTAATAAATCGTTAGAGCCTGTTCCGATACACACGATATAATTCAAATATGAACAAGGTTTGTTCATTTAATTTGAAGTAACAAAATATTACACGATTACACACTCCAATTGTCAAGTATTTATGTAAAAAAAAATCACTATCCTTAAAAATAACCAACTGAGACCACAATTCTTATTACAATATTTACTCAGCCGAAATTTTGTCGAAGGCTTAAAATAGATGACGATATTGAGGTAAGTAAGTGGTGGTCGTACAACATTTCTTTATCGTGCACTTTAAAACTAGTTTATAGATTTAGGTAACGACCTTACAAGATATCGCTTGGCCACCTACTGCTTTATTTGTTTCCATCTGTTTTATCATGAGCTTCGATCATCTCCAATAGACTTCTATCTAGGCGCGGTGGCATTTGCCTATTAGCATAGGTTGATAGCATCTTGGTGTAAGTTAGCTCTAAGATGCACCTACAATGTGTTATTTTTACACTTGATCAAACGAAATGTGCGGATATTAGACAAAATATTATCGATAAAAAATAGAAAAAAAAATCGATAAGTTAGCTATTATAAATCTAGGCACTTTTTTTTTTTCAAATAAAAAGCTCGTATTTCGGTATTTAATATTTTTCTCTTTCAGTAAACGGTGTATTTTCTTGAAATAGTCTCATTTAAAAGCTAGAAAGTCTAACTAGCTAAGAAAATAAAAAAAACTAACAATATCGAACAGGAACTTTGTAAAAAAATTAAATTATTTAGATTTAAAAAAAAAACCTTGGTTTTTTTTAATTTTTGGTCTGTAACTCGAAAACTGGTACATTGAGGTACATTAATGTAGAGCTGTCCGGTCAACATGAAATGTACTTAAACATATATACGAATTTTGAATTTAAAATTTTGGGATGTGATTCGAAATCTGGGATTTTTTTGAAGTGAAAACTTCTTTAGTTCTCGTTGTGCACTTTTTGGGATGAGTAAAAAATGTTAAACTCGCGTCAGGTCACGTGACCCTGACCGTAAGATTTTGGTGAGAACTAGAACTTAAGTTCGCTGTAGCGCTAAAAGATTAGTTACCTCTAATTAAACAATTAAAACATGAAGCGCTAGATCGTTCATAAGGCATTATTTTCTCGCGACCATAACGTTGTAAGCGCCATGAAATTCTTGGCGCTTACGCGTTTCGTTCAACGTCAGAGACATGTTACTAAAGGACCAGCCTCGTAGGATCATTCCCCTCTGTCATGGTACAAGATATTGTGATCCATTGCGCGCATAAATACTTCGTGCGTAATCGATTCTCTAACAGTCTTGTAATCGTTATCGCTCAGGTAACATCATAAAGTGTTACACTAAAAATGCCAAACTGTGCAGTTATGTCATACAAAAAAAGGTCGAACACTTCTAGCAAAAATATTGAGTTACCTTTCACATGCAAGTATTATTTTATTTGCTTTCATATAAAAGAAATTAAAATGGTGTGATAACGATTAATACATGAGAAATCGATTCAGTAATCGAGTACTGATGCAATCGAATCATATTCCGCGACTTTGGTCGCATATCTCCTATCCCAAATTAGCGTAAATTATACAAACTGCAAAACAAAACAGTCCTTCATGCTGTATAATAGAGTTCATTTAGCTAAAGACAAAAAAAAGTATATTTACGTTTCGTAATTTTGAATCTACCAGCTTCGATTTACGAAGAAGTTCAGCTATTCCACAACAGATGGCAGGCAGCGGTAAGAAAATAACTTTGAACCGTAGATGCCTCGAAATAAGGTTGACATTTCCTTAAAACATTATTTTCGTTTCTATGTTAGTAGTTACCTCGTCCCCGGTCAAAAATGGCAGAATTATTTACTAACAGAATCACGCGTATGGCGAGTCCTTTTGTTGAATTGTCTAAGTTCAACGTAATTTATCAACATCGCTGTTTGGTTTAAGCGGCGCAGGGCGCTTGCGCGAGTGTGCGTGTGTGTTTGAGTTTTAGAGATTGGCTATGATGATGCTGGTAATGATGATGGTGAAAGAGTCGTTGAAATTATGGATGAAAGTTGATTTTTCTGAGAGATAAACTTTTTAATGTAAAATAATTTTATTGTAATAGTTCTGAAGTGTCAAATTTTTAAGGTAATATAAATTGTCATGTTTGTGTACGATAGCGCAATAAATGAATATTGTATTTTACCACATACCTGGATAGTATTTTAAACTGATAAATAAAGCAATTCGTGCGAAATTATTCCCTAACCATTCCAAAATATTCAAAAATGCACAAAATTAATGTTCAAGTTTTCACTTCTGCCGGCACTCCCGGAGTGCAATCCGTTTTTTTTAATTTAAATAAGATTATAGTCATCATAATCATCATTCGAGCGTTAATGTCGGCTGCGTCCTACGCTTTCGCTTAGGAACCCAGGGTCCGTTTTCCTGCTTTCGAATCCTCCATATCGCGCGGTCTTCGACATCCCTTATAGTGAGGTTATTGGCACGTGAATTACAGTAGAGTAACTGTTTTTATTTTACCTCATAACGTAAACGTTTTGGGGTCGGCAACGCATGAGTGACGCCCCTGGTGTTGCAAATGTCCATAGGCTACGGTGACTGTTTAACATCAGGCAGGCCGTATGCTTGATTGCCACCTTAGTGGTATAAAAAAAAATATTCCATGACAAATATTGTTTACTATATTCGTTTTGCAAGTATGAAGTATTGATTAGATTCTTTATTTAGTGCAAATATACCTACAATGCAATGTTCGATTTGGATTTGTCTTTTTTTATATTTGTCTTTCTAGAAACAGTACATACATATATACAAATTATCTAATTGAACTGAGCACAGCAAAATAATTGAGCTCATAAAGTGCGAATTGATCTTTGTCTCGACTAATAAGGAATTTATTTTTGAAGTGTACATTGAAGGAACTGAAACTACTGTCTTATTGTTATTGTGATAGAGTTTGGTTTTAATAAAAATACGTGTAAATTAGGCCAATCATGATGAAAACAAAATTTAGACTCTTTGTGATGACTGATTTTAATGATGCCCTAACGAAATTAGTAATATACGCAATAGATTTTTTTTCTGTTTACGGGTTCTAATGTTTAGTTAAGTTTCTTAAATTGTTGAAGATCCGACAGGCAAATTTTAACAAAGAAAATTGTGTCGCAGACTAACTAGCTTATTTGAAAATACATAAACGAAACATGTTATTGCTATGGAAAAATGCATTGTACGCAACGAATATTACAATATACTAGTGCTTCATATGGCGAGAATTAAAAATTGTTACTCGTAATATGGCTGTATGAGAAATAAAAATAAGTAATTTATAGTATTCCCGTCACTATGCTACATCGTACGTAGTTTCTTGTATGTTTGAACAGCTAAATTAATGAATCTGTATCTCTTGCTTTCAGGTGTAAACTGCCCGAATGTGAAAATGAGTATCCAAGTGTAAAAACACCGCATTGGTGGCAGCACATCTCTGATGAGAAATGCTTCAAGCCAGTTTTGGATGAAGCTGCCTATAAGAATAACAATAATACATGTTCAAATACAACTTTTACGGAAACTGTGGAAGAATGCAAAGAATGGATTTACGACAACAACAATTCGATATATGCCGAAGTAAGTATTGATGTACTTCACTATTTATACTAGTAGTAAATAAATAGTATGACCTACCGGTAAATGGAATATGAGGTTAAAAGGGTGTGCTATTTGAATCTTATCCAAGCGCTTGATTGTGTTTATTATGAAATATTCGCAAAAAAATAATTTCGATAATTAATGCCTGAGAGAAAGTTGTTGCGTTGGATAAAAGTAAAATGTTATCTTGTCACTGAGATTTCTTAAATCTAGTTAGACGTTGAATTCTCTTATTTATAATAATTCTAAACTGAATAAACCTAAAGTAACCTTTAGCGGTGTGGTGGATAAAAGTAAAATGGTGTACTAACATAGAGATGTGTTAAGTCTAGTCGGATGTTGAATTCTCTTATTTATAATAAACTTAAAAACTCACATTAATATTATAGATGTGATGTAACTCTGTCTGTTGGTTAGACTATTTACGTTTTACACCTCTTTATAGATTTTAATTAAATGTATGCAACCAACCGGTCGCCTGTTTCAAATTAGCCTGTGTCTTTTATACAAATATATTTAAATTTACCGTTTTAAGTAAATATAATCTATGTGCAAAAGCAATATTACGGTAAATATGCTACACTTTCGCGCAAAATTATGTGATTTGATGAACTTTGTGTTAGATAAAAGCTAAAATAGTTAAATAAGTAACTAAAATGAGAAATGTATCATTTTAGTTAAGTACTTATTTAACTAAGCATCAACGACATAATAGTTTTTATGATGTTTACCCATTTAAGCGGCGGTTAGATAAATAAGTATTTAATATGAGACAAATATATATTCGCATATAGATGTCATACAGATAAAAGGATGTCATTTAGTCTAAAAAGGTCAAGGGTATTGTAATTTTTACTACAAGTATCAATGATCAAATAACAAAAACGATTTTTACGAAAAAGAAATGAACTGGCGAGCATGCATGAAAAGAGCTATGTATGTTAGAGACGCAAGTGAAGTATGTTAAGCGAGTGAGCGGTTCTCTGTGGCTACCTCGCACGGGACCTGGGGTGAAGATATACATACATATAACGCGCAGATCGTCCGCGCACTTCGCGGAGCCGTACCTCGTCCCGCACCCTACTCGCGCCCGCGCAGCGCATGCGCGCTGCGCTCCTTTAGGCTCTACCGACATGAGAGACCGCGTTCCGCCCGCCAGTCGGCGGCCCGCTTTCATTACTTATGCTTGATGTTTGTTTTGTCGACTTGTGTTTGTGCTCGTAATAGTACATAAACTGTATGTAAACTGTTTGTTTGTTTAATAAAAGTGCTCATCAATAAATAGCCTTTTATACTGGCGCACCAACTAGAGGCCGAGCCACACAGTAGTGTTAGTGTTATCGTTTCCCGCTAACAATGCCGCCAAAACGAACGACCCGCACTGCCCGCTCTGCGGAAGAGCTAGCTTCAGGGGCTGACGACATAAACGAGGAAGGCAGTGGCTCAGAGGATTTTCAGGCCGCGGAACCGCACAACTACGGCGGCGCCGCTGCTGCTAATCGCCTCAACGCTGTCGCTGCCGCCGCCGCCGACCAAGACAAAAGCCGCACTTACGCCAGCCCTTTCGTGTGTGATCCGGAAAGGCTGATGTCCTCAATGATGGAGACTTTCGTCCGCGCACAGGCGGAGACGAATCGGACTCTCATGGAGGCGTTGCGTGGAATGCAGCAACCATGGAACCCAGCCGCTTCGACGCCGACTGCGGCGTCGGTGCCGCTAACGTCGCCGGGACTTGCGACGACGGTGACGACTGCTTACGCCGGCGCGTCAGGAGGAAACTTCGCACGGTGCACCGCGCGCTACAGTGGTGACTCGCAGGACCCGGAGGTGCTGGAAGCGTTTGTAGACGCTGTGGAGGTGTACAAGGAGTGCGCCGACGTGTCCGACGCTCACGCGCTACGTGGCCTCCCCATGCTGCTGGAAGGTGCCGCCGCCGTGTGGTGGCGCGGCGCCCGCGCTAGTGTCGCGACGTGGCAGGACGCCGTGGCGCGTCTACGTGCAGTGTACGGCGCCCCTCGACCAGGTTTTAAACTGTTTCGTGATATGTTCGCGTCCGAGCAAAGTGATGGTGAGCGTGCAGAAGTCTTCGCGTGCAGGGTGCGCGCGTGCATCGCTCGGCTCCCATACAAGCTCCCAGATGCTGCTCAGGTAGACATTATATACGGTTTGATGAACAGACGTGTACGAAAACGCGTATTACGTGACTCAATATGTAGTGTCGATGATTTAGTAGAGAAGTGTCGAATTGTTGAAGACGCCATATCGGAATCAGTGTGTAAAAGCTCTAATATTAATAGTAGCAATAGTGATGTAAAGAAACGAATAGGTATTACTGTTGTAAGTAACTCGAGCGAACGAAACGAAAGCGCGACCGCCGCGACAAACTCGCGCGAACTCGGGCGAGGTACGAACGCGGCCCGTACTAGTGGTTCGTCCACTACTACCGACGCTAAACTCGATGTTAACTCGAATGATACGAAAGTTCCCCGCGGTCGACGTAGGAACGATACTTCGATACGTTGCTATGGTTGTGGCCAGCCAGGGGTGATTAGATCGAAATGTGATAAATGTAAAAACGTAAAATCGGCGGATTTTAATACTTTAGTGAGCGAAAGTGTCACGCACCCGATGGTAGAAATAGGGATCGTAGGTAGGGTAGGTGTAGCCATTCTCGACACTGGGGCTAGTCACTGCGTAGCAAGCCCATCTCTTCATTCGATTTTAATTCAGAACGGAGTGTCATTTAGAGAAATAGACCGTACCATCGGACTCGCCGACGGGTCGCGACAATCTAGAACGGTACTCGCCGCATCGGTACCAGTCATTATCGGTGACAAGGAGGTCACCATCGATTTTATGGTGTTTCCTGGTGACGAGACCAGGACCCTGCTAGGCCGCGATTTTATTGCGAGTGCGGGGATTGTGTTAGACATAGCAAAGGATACCTGGCACTTCTCGTCAGACCCAGTAGCGAAGTTCCCTTTTGTCCATTCCTATGTGTTAAACAGTGCAGAGTTGATGCAAGCGGAGGCTTCCAACGTCTGCCTGCGCGAAGGGGAAGGCGCTGGGCTGGCACCAGAGTACAGGGTAGCCCTTAATAAGTTCTTAACTAGCAGAGAGGGACAGTTTGCTTCGGCGGAGCCTGCCACAGACTTCGCCACTCACAAAATAAAGGTAAGTGTAGACTCCGGAAAGGCCTCTGCAATAGCAGAGATGCCGGTCCCCGAAAATGTCAAGCATTTGAGGTGCTTCCTGCAGACCTCGAGCTGGTTAAGGCGGTTTGTCTCCAATTACGCCGAGGTTGCTCGGCCTTTGACGACGTTGCTGAAGAAGGCAAGTATCTGGCATTGGAACTCTGATCAACAGAAGGCTTTTGAGCACATTAAGTATTTGTTGACGTCAGCGCCGATCCTGCGACAGGCAGACGAGAGTATGCCGTTTGCCCTCAGAACCGACAGCAGCGCTTACGCTCTTGGGGCAGCTCTCCTCCAGGGGGAGGGGGATGATGAGCGCCCGGTTGAGTACGCCAGCCGTCTACTCACCGCCGCTGAGAGGAACTACAATACGACAGAAAGGGAGGTCTTAGCTGTCGTATGGGCCGTCTCAAGGTTTCGCGGCTACATAGATGGAGCAGAGGTGGTTATTAAGTCCGACCATCAGCCTCTTAGATGGCTGATGAGTGTTAAGTCACCCAGCGGTCGCCTGGCCAGGTGGGCGCTGAGCCTCCAAGAATACAACCTTAGGATCGAGTATACACCGGGTAAGTCAAACGTCCTAGCAGATACACTCTCCCGCCCGCAGGGTGTGGACGACGTGGAGTGCGATCTGTGCACGGCAGTAGTTGACGTTCCGGCACGCAGTACCCACGAGATCCGAGAGGGGCAGCTGCTGGACCCGGAGGTACGTAAGATCGTTGACGCCCTCGAGTCCGACGATCCGTTTAGGGGGAGGGCCTGGGCAGGCAAGGGTTACCTCCTCGATGATGGCATTCTGTACAGGCACGGGCCTGAGTATGAAGATGATGACAACGCTAGTCTCGTAGTTCCGGAGGAGGAACGTGGTAAAATTCACGCAGATGCAGGGCGCAGACCTGCACCGGAATACCAGGTAGGTGACCTCGTACTGCTCAAAACGCAGGGTCTGAATGATACGGGGAAGGGGCAAACTCCTAAATTCATTCCTCGCCGCGACGGTCCGTATAGGGTACAAAACGTAACCAGCGCGTCGACTTATATTCTGGAGCGCGTTCCCGATGGTACGATCTTAGGCAAGTGTCACGTTTCGTGTCTGACACCTTTCGTTGGCCACGCGACAGCTCCCGTACAGGAGAAGAGGAGAAGGGGAAGACCACGTAAGAAGGCTAACCCCAACGCGGGGACGCATTGTTAGGGTTAGAGGGGGAGAACTATAACGCGCAGATCGTCCGCGCACTTCGCGGAGCCGTACCTCGTCCCGCACCCTACTCGCGCCCGCGCAGCGCATGCGCGCTGCGCTCCTTTAGGCTCTACCGACATGAGAGACCGCGTTCCGCCCGCCAGTCGGCGGCCCGCTTTCATTACTTATGCTTGATGTTTGTTTTGTCGACTTGTGTTTGTGCTCGTAATAGTACATAAACTGTATGTAAACTGTTTGTTTGTTTAATAAAAGTGCTCATCAATAAATAGCCTTTTATATACATACATTTTTTCGGCTTGTTTGCAAACTCATTACATTTTCTAGGCCTTACCAAGACGAGGAGGATGTAATAGCGCCATGTTTATTTTAATTTATTGTATTGTATTCATTAATTTGTTGTAATTACTTATTTCATACATTACCAGCTACGTTTCGGAAATATACGTATAAATCATTCGCAAGGTATTAGGTAACAAATCACAGTTTAGGTCCCAATATTGTTAGATATTTGATAAACCGTGGTGCACGGCAGTTGAGCTTCACTTGACTTCATCTCTTTGAGGTTTTTAAATGCCTTATTTATCATATTGCTGTCTCTCACTTTGCCAAGAGGGGAAGTCAATTCCAAAACTGCCTACTCCTACTAATTTCTTCTGATTAAATCTTTAGGAGGTTTGACGTTAGTCTCTCCACGCAAAAATCCTTAGGTGTAGGTAGATAGGAGCCCGTCTATCCTAATGAATTAGGAAACGGGATATCGTTAGGAAGAAGAAAGAAAAATACAAGAGTTGCTCGTTTAAAGTAATAGGATATGAGAAATCGGTAAAGACAATTTTCGTATTATTAGACTAGCTGTGCCCGCGACTTCGTCCGCGCGGAATACTTTTTTTTTATTATTTATTTATATTAATAAAAATAAAATAAAAAATCTAAAATAAACGTAGCCTAAGTTACTCCTTATTACATCAGCTATCTGCCAGTGAAAGTCCCGTCAAAATCGGTCCAGCCGTTTCAGAGATTAGCCGGAACAAACAGACAGACGGACAGACAGACGGACAGACAGACGGACAGACAGACAGACAGACAAAAATTGTAAAAACATTCATTTTGGTATATGTACCGTGTATAATATCCATATGCATTTAGTAAAAAGCGGTTATTTTAATATTACAAACAGACACTCCAATTTTATTTATCTGTATAGAAGATTATTATTATATTATGACATATTATGTTATTATATATATATATAAATGCGTAGTTATTTTATGTCACAAAAAATACGTATTCTGTGAAAATAATAATAAAAATAAAAGTGCAAAGTCTCCCGAAGGGAAGATATTTCCTCCTAATTTTAATAGTTTTTCATATTTTACGCAGGAACCCTAAATATTTACGGGATAAAAAGTACCCTATATTGTGCTCTGAACAGTCGTCTACCTACCAGTGAAAGTCCCGTCAAAATCGGTCCAGCCGTTTCAGAGATTAGCCGGAACAAACAGACAGACAGACAAAAATTGTAAAAATATTCATTTTGGTATATGTACCCTGTATATATCCATATGCATTTAGTAAAAAGCGGTTATTTTAATATTACAGACAGACACTCCAATATTATTTATCTGTATAGATTAAATAATGCGTTGACTTTGTGAGGTATTCCAAGCTATCTTGTTTATACTTCTTTCAAATTTTCAATATTTTTGCCAGTTACTATTTTTAAATAGTAACTGACAAAAATATTATTGCTTACATACAGTAAGCACCATAAGATCAGGTACTTGCGGTAAGGACTTACTATTGGTACCTATGGTAATACTCGTATGTAACATACCATAGATAATGAGTATTTTTATTTTGAATTCAAATTTCGATTGGCATATGCTTTTTTATTATTTTATTTCAAACAAAAAAAACAACATACCGTTTGAAGATGTCCAATATTATAACATCAGGTAATATTACGTCTATTATGTAACTGAATACCTGTTTTAAATAAATCGATAAATAATTACGAGTCATTTTCGGACATTGATATTTAAAAACTGGATGTAGTGACTCACACGTTTCACTAATAATATTCTCGTTTATAGATCACATAATCAGTCGTGGGTATTTTTTAAAATTAATTAAATATATTATTTATTAGGGAGCTTAGTTACTAATATACAATTTAAAGATTACGACATAAGCTTATGGATTTATATCACATTAACTTTGAGACAAGACAAACAATTCCTTTTTATTTTTGGCAATTATTTATATTGTACATAGTTTTACTACGTTGACTTACTACTTAATTATCGCATCTCGAACAATAGAATTTAATGATGTTTGCTCAACTCCTATTGCAACTAATGTTATCTATTCCCAAGGTATTGCCAAGCTATTGTAGGTACTTTTCTTAGCAAACAATTATTAAGATTCAAGATCAAACCAGTTGAGAATGTGCAAGCTTGCATTGCCAGAGGAACACCTGACTCGTCAATTATATAACAAATATTTTTTTTTTAATTTGTCAGCCATTTTGATTATAGAATAGAATAGAATAGAATACACTTTATTGCACCAAAATTAATACATTTAAGTAGCATGTTATTGAAAGAGTACAATGGGCGGTCTTATCGCTAAAGCGATCTCTTCCAGACAACCATATCAAAGGAAGAGAAACAATAATTAAAATACAAGTAGGTAGTGGCGCATTTATGACAATACCTATTTACACACATATATTTATACACTTAAACTCAACAAACTATATAATCGAAAATAATAATAATAATAACAATATTTAAGATGAGTGTAATGAGCAGATAAGTGACAGGACAACAATGTACGTACATATAGCAATACCAAATACACACATGCAAACATACATATACATCCACATATACATAATATACATATACATACACACATACATATTCTACCATAGTTAGATAGACAGATAGTGAGATTTTACACTGTTTTTGAAGGACATTAAAGATTGTGCACAGCGAATTGAGAGTGGTAAAGCATTCCACAGTTGCACAGCCCGTACCGAGAACGATTTAGAGTAGTATTGCGAAGAGTGAGATGGCGTAATCAGACGAAGGAAAAGAGTACTACGTGTACTGCGATCACAACGATCCCGTACCTCACTGAGATATATGAAACGTTCTTTCAAGTAACTGGGAGAAGTAGGATTGAAAAGGATAGAATAAAGAAGAGAGAGTACGTGCAAGTTGCGACGTAACCTGATAAGGAGCCACTTGAGCTGTGAGCGAAATTCGGAAACATGATCATATTTGCGAAGCCCAAATATGAATCGTATACAAAGATTTTGAAGGCGCTCAAGTTTGTTTAGTTGGTCTTCAGTGAGGTTAAGGTAGCAAGAGTCGGCATAGTCAAGAATGGGAAGGAGCAAGGACTGTGCAAGTGAAATTTTGGTGCTAATAGGGAGAAAATTACGCAAACGACGAAGGGAGCCAGTTGCTGCAAACAACTTCCTGCTAACGTTGGCTATCTGCACCGACCAAGAAAAGGTTTTGTCAAAGTAAACGCCAAGGTTCTTCACACTCTCACTGTAATGGACATGAACACTATTAAATATTATTGGAGGTAGAGCCTCCCAATCGATGTTAGAGATAAGGCGCGAGCTACCTATAACAATGGCTTGTGTTTTTGTAGGATTGACTACAAGGCCGTTTGATCTACTCCATTCAGATATGCGTACGAGGTCTGCATTCACTTTCGCGATCGTATTAGGCAGATTCGTTACTGAGTCATGTGAATAAATCTGCAAATCGTCAGCATAAAGATGGCAGAAGGAGCGAATATTTGACGTTATGGAATTAATGAAAAGAGAAAATAAAATAGGAGATAATACGCCACCCTGAGGTACACCGGCAGTTGTAGGACACCACGAGGAAAATTTATCATCGAGGCGTACACGCTGCCAACGCCCATGCAGGTACGAATGAAACCAGTCAATTACTGTAGGAGATATGTTAAGAGAACGCAGTCGCTCCAAAAGTATATCAGAATCGACGGTGTTGAACGCATTACTGAAGTCCAGTAGACATAAAACTGTTAGTTGAGACGAGTCCATAGCGAAGCGGATATCATCCGCGATTTTAACCAAAGCACCAGTCGTACTATGACCTGGTCGAAAACCGGATTGGAATGGATTGAGGATATAGTTTTTGGAAAGGAAGTCGGTAAGTTGTTTTTCAACAAGGCGTTCAAGTACTTTAGAAAGAAAAGGGAGAATTGAGATTGGACGGTAATCTGAGTAAGAAGAAGGATTCGATTTTTTGGGTAAGGGAATAATGTAAGCATTCTTCCAAGCAGAGGGGAAAACACCAGAAGTAATGGATTTGTTGAGGATCAGGGTGATTACAGGAAGGATAATGTCAAGGATAGGTAATATCATATGACGACTGATGTTATCGTCCCCCACCGCATTCGAAGCAACCGAAAGTACGTTCTTCTCAACATCACATTCAGTGAACTGACTAAAGAAAAAAGGAGAATAGTCTGGAGTTGGAAGTGATGAAATCTCGTTAAGAGTTTGGTCTTTAATATTGCAATCTAAAGTTGCAGACGAAGAGAATTGCTGATTAAGATCATCGATGTCAATATTATTAGGACAGTCAGCTCGATTTTTTCCAACTCCAAGTGACCTCAAAAATTTCCAGACCTTTGCTGGATCACCGTTTTGAACAGATTTATGGATGTGATGGCGTTGGGCATCCCTGCACATCCTATTGCAGACGTTGCGAGTACGTATATACTGATCACGATACCTGCCTGGGTCAGTTTTATATTTGGCCTTGACTCTGTTTTTCTTTTTAATTAGTTCTTTAATTTCGTCAGTCAGCCATGGAGCAGGAAGATGCTTAACTTTAACTGGACGAGTAGGGGCATGATGGTCATAAAGATCAGTAATTTTGTTATTAAATAATTCTGTTTGCCTATCTACAGTATCAGATGAACAGATTTCCGACCAATCAATCGCACGCGCATCATCACGCAGCAAATTCAAATCAATGTTCCTTAAGAGATAGGAACGGTGTTCCTGAACATTCCTATTCTACTTTTTTATACTGAATCCGAATCTGAAGTCAAAATTTCGAATATTCGATAAAAACGCACACACAAACGCACACACAGACACACATATAGATTTCATATAGGAACTGAAAAGAAAAAAGTACCCTCATGGCCCATTGACTGTACCTATAAACCGTAATCCGTCCAAACGTTGGCAAAGATCCAATTATTGGTATCCTTACATTCCTCGCAATAAGATTCCAATACTTTGGATAGAATGTGTCAAAAATTGGGTTTTAGCATGTAGCATTAAGCATGTAGCAAACTATATTATTGGAATCGATGTGTTAACTCACAGTTTAGGTCCCAATAGTGTTAGATATTTGATAAACCGTGGTGCACGGCAGTTGAGCTTCACTTGACTAGTCATCTCTTTGAGGTTTTAAATGCCTTATTTGTCATATTCAATTACAATATAATTCTGTAGACGATCTTATACGACCGATTACTTTCGGCGAACACATGCATATTTTGGGTACTCGTAACTTAGGAGCAACCCACGTAAACTTGACTAATAGTGGGGAATCTCTGGGTAAAGATAGTGCGGAATAGTAGTAGATGAAAAGCCGCTGATACGGTAAAGCGAAATAAAACATCCATATTTAGAACGATTCAAACATCCAAACTATCCCACGGGAACATATCATCGGGTTAAAAATTAGCCTATATGTTAATCCAGTACCTCATCTATCTACCTATCAAATTTCATCCAAATCCGTTCACGCGTTGAGGTGTAAAAATGGAACAAACATCCACATACAAACTTTGGCGTTTATAATATTATATAGTAGGATATTAGGATTACCAGTTGAATTGCTCTTGCTTGAACGAGAAAAATATCTTTACTGTTTAATGTTCGAGTTAATAACACATATTTACGTATTCATACCGGACGAACATGTTCACTTTCTAAATATAGATTCATGCACCTACCAAACAGGCTATGGAATTCATTGTAATGGGCTGTGTTTGTGACAATTGGTTTCATTAGAAATCAATAATATAAATACGTCTAATAGAATTTAATAGAATGGAAACTTACCATACTGCTTTTGTGTTCGAAAACTTTTGGTCCGTTCAAAATACATATTTTACATATGGAACTAAAACATTTGTTAGGATTAGTTGCAAGCATCTTGTATCTCAATTGTAAGTATGCAAAACGATAAGTTATCTATTGATTTCTATATATTTATAAAGATAATAAAAATATTTCAAATAGCTACATTAATCCTGTAAAATATATGTAAAACTTACCATTCTGCTCACGTATCATTGACACAAGTATTCAATTTTATATCCTACTAATCCTACTAATATTATAAATGCGAAAGTTTGTATGTATGGATGGATGTTTGTTGCTCTTTCACGCTTAAACGGCTGAACGGATTTGAATGAAATTTGGCACGTAGATAGATTATGATCTGGATTAACACATAGGCTACGTTATTTGACTCCACGCGGGCGGAGCCGCGGGCAGCAGTTAGTATTACATAATACGCAGTATAACGAGTGACCCAGGAATTCCCTAAGAGCTTATTTTGACCTCACTCACTCGAAAGAACACAAACTTCCAAGGTTTTACTTGACTGCGGTTGTGAGGTGGAGGTATTTCCTCAGTCGGGCCACATTGATGCTCTCTACCTCTTAAACACATCTAGACCAAGACAAACAGCCGTGTTCGTGTACATGAAAATTTGTTTTACTTATGCCAAGTGGTCGTCACTCGTGTGTTTTTTATGTTGTACATGTCTAGGAGGTCGCTTAACTATTTTTTTATACTATGTCAGGAGACATACAAGCATACGGCCTACCCGATGTAAAGCGGGTAACCGTAGCCTATTAACGCTAGTAATATATTAAGTATCACTCGCGCGATGTCCCCTGCGGTTTTCTGTGAGGTGGAGGTACTTTCCCAGACGGGCTGAAAAGTGATAATCACAATTTAGGTGTAGGTATGGAATCATCCACCAAGTACATGTCGGGCAACACACAGTGTAGGTTTCCGTATTTGCTTCGCTTTGCTTGCTTGCGAAAAGTTTAGATCGTTGACCAAAATAATAGGAAATCGAAGCTACTGATTTTTTTTCTAACATTCAAAACAAAGTTGCTGAGCATTGTCAAACATTGTAAGGGTTATATAGGGAAAAATGATCTTCCCAGACTTTTAATGATTTTAAAAACCTATCAGACGACTTCCCACACCATGGGGTGGGCGCGAATTAAAAAATGCATCCCCACTTTACGTGTAGGTGAGATACCATCAATATTTTTTTTTAAGATTTTATTCTACCACCTCGTCAGCCAAATTTATGTGTATATACATGCCAAACTACAGCTGTCTATCTGTATGTCTGTCTGTTTGTCTGTCTCTTTGTCCGTCTGTCCGTTCGTCCGTCCTTCCGTCCGTCTATCCGTTCGCAGGATGATAACCACGTTGTACCTTTCCGACCACTCAGGCGGCTTCTTTAGAACTGTGTGCGTACACTTTGTCATTTTGCTTGTTGTAGTGCTCTTCAATCGTGAAATTTTTTTCATCAATAAAGAGGATATTTCTGTGCCTTTCACCTGCGTATCGAGATAGAAGGCGTTTTAATGGATCCATTCTCTTCAACTGTAGGGATTGAGTTAGGGCATGTCCTGCCATGCAATTCTCTAAGCGACTCGTAATGGCTGTGTGCGTCGCTGTGATCACAGATGTCACAGCTTTGACATCGTCTGCTGCGATCACGACTTTTTATTTGGTATTCTATAAGACTGTAAGCGTACGCGAGGCTGCTTGCCTTGTAGAATTCCAATTCCAAACGCAGCCTTGCGGAGCTAGTGTCGCACAACCTTGAAAAGCGACACTAAGGAATTGCAATTTTGTGTTCAGGGCTATAACAGCCGATGTTTCCAAGGATGTTTGCTCTTACAGAATTGCATGGCTGTATGTCGACGATAAGCGCCGAGCTTCAGGTGTTGTTTCATTATACGCGACATAGTCCTAGTGATAATCTTCATTTCTCGCGATAAGATTTTTTGTTTCCTAATGGGGTTTCGGAATTTTGGCTTTAACAGCTTTTATCAGCCTTTGTAATTCGGAAATGTTGGTATGTCTGTCCATAGTTCAATATACGGCTGATACTAAGCTTTTGAAGCGTCTTGAATATGACCGACACGGCTCCGTACTCATTTTGTGCAAGGCAATCAATAGCAATCAATCATACTATTTTCTTTGACACCCCATTCCATATTGTAATTTGATTATAAACACGAAAAAAATATGTAAAACGGCGGGAAATCGAAAGAAGTTTTTAATATAATAAATGCGTTCCAAATTCAAAATAATTAAAGAGTTGATAAAAAGAAAACTTTCAATATAAAAGTATTTATGGCCAGACCAGTTAGATAAATGGCAAGATTCAGGAATCGCAGACATAATGTAACTATGTATTTGTATTTATATATACACACATATATATATTCTATATATATTACGTATTATGTTTATATTGTAGTATGTATGTATATAACGTATATTTAATTTTTATCTATGAATATGTGTTTTATAATCGCATTGTATTTGTTGATGATGTTCCCTTGTGCACCTACTTATATACTATTTTCTGCATCACCCTAAGGTTGACTGGTAGAGAATGCTTGTATAGCATTAAGTCCGCCGTTGTACACCTGTGTGCATAAAGTTTAAATAAATACCTTAACATATACATGTACACTTACATACAAGTTAATTTCCTTCATTGGTATTTTAAACTTAACTTATACCACGTAGAGTCGGCGACGTGTACCGCATGATATTAGGCAAGACCTCGGAACTTCTGAATTCTTTCGTCATGCAGGTCGGCGGATTATGAATCAGAACACTTATTATCACAAAAGAACTAAAACTTATCGCTCGATCCTCAACGTGAAGATGGTCTTCTTCACGGTCTAGAACCTCCGCGATCTTTGTAGACCATAGATATCTATTTATCTATGGTCTATAAAGATAGCGGAGGTATCATAGATAGGAGACATACAACGACCAAACTGAAATACCAGTCTTGATATCCGTCTTTTTTGTTAATTTCAGCTCAATCTGGGATGTCAGTCGTGGAAGGCTACGTTGGTCGGCAGTGTGCACAACGCTGGCATGATAGCTTCGATGATGTTCACTGGATGGATATCGGACAAGTAAGAATATATATATATTTTTAGGGATCCTTTCTTTTCGCATAATGTTCATTTTCCTTATACACTTTGGCATACATATTAAGGCATAATATAATGTTTTTACATAATTGTCTTTGAGGCTAATTTGTTTTGGCATATAATTTTAATTCGCATAATGTTACTAAGCCTAATGATTATTAACATATAGCCTAATAGTATTTAGGCATAAAAATCAATAGGAATAACGAATATAAATTTAACTTCTGAAAATAAACAGAAGGAACTATAACCAATATTATTTATGTAATGTAGTGTATTAATAAGCTATGGTGTTATTATGCTTTAATATCATTATGCCTAAATAAATTTATGCTTTAGAATGTTATGCTTAAATATTATAAGGCTCAGAGAAAACAAGTTAAGCTGTTATGCGTAAAAAATGTTACGCGTAAATATCAGAATAAACAAAAGTATGCCATATTATATTATATATTAAATTTTTATGCAAATGGATAGGGTACCATTTTTAACTACATCCCATAGCCAAGCATATCGCCGCTGGATGTGAAGCGGTTATCGTGGCTACCGCATCCGAGCTCTTGCGGTACATAGTATTAAACCACCCATGCCTACCCAATAACACAGGAGTCAGGACATTACTGTTTTTCTTTCAAAGGAAGGAACAGAACAACCCTACAAAGATTTACTATTTGTGGTTTCGATCTCTTTTGTCAGACCCCCAGTTGGTTAATAGAGTGGGTGCACCTCGTATGGGTAAGGTTACCTTTTGATTCAAAAATTTGTGAGAGCTACATACAATCCTTTTATTGCTACTTGTCCGTTCCCGCTACTCCGCAGAATCAGAATCCGCTCGCGTTTTTTTTATACCACTAAAGTGGCAAACAAGCGTACGGCCTGCCTGATGGTAAGCAGTTACCGTAACGTACGTGTACATATCGCGTTCAGTAACATATCTAGGAGTATTGTTCTGTTTCGTATTCTAAAGTCTTTCCATCTTTCTTCTTTCTTTCTTTCCCCAGTCGTACCTACTGCTTTGATGTGCCCCACCTCCAAAGTGAATAAATTCATGTAAAAAATATATTGAACAACATTAATTGATGTTTGTATAATTAATTGTATTAACAAATAATCAGAATACTTAATAATACCTATTCATATGGTATATTGTGCCATTGATATCCCTTAGAGCAGGTCACAGCGGGTATAATACAGCGCATCAAGCTTTTCAAAGGGGCCTCTACGCGTTGGATCCATATTCCCGCGCACGCCTATCAAATGACCGGGGTCAACGTCCTTGATTAAAGAAATATATAACAAGGAATCATAATAATAGCCTGCCGGAAATAGCGATCAGATACGATAGGCGTCCTCACATCTTATGTAATGGCCCAGTAATCCCTCCAGATCTCATTAAATAGTTCAATATTACCCACATATTTGCAATAGTCCGAATACCTGCCTGCTTAGGGGTATATTCCATTGATATCCTTCGGAGGGGGTCACGGCGGCTGTACCACATTAATTTTTCTCAATCTCAAAAGGACTCAAAGCGACTGCTACACATTGGATCCATATCTATGCGCACGCCTATCAATTGACCGGTATAAATACCCGTGAGACAAAACATCGTAATAATGTTTTTATTTTAAAAAAGAACAAGTTAATTACATTACGTGGAAAATTAATTACCTATACCTTTATTTTGCCGGTAATTAACTACATACTCTGTAATAAAACTCTATCCAATTATTGGCACTTTAAGAAGCAATCATAAAATAATTAGAAATGTTTAATATCAAATGGAATGTAATATATTTTAAATTACTTATAATGAATATGGTTAAGTCTCTCAAACTTTTTATTTTTACCATTTTTAGTCTTAACAATTAGTTAATATAAAAAGATTAAAGGTACCCATGCTAAGGTACTAATACTAAGACCCAACTCTTGGCACATTCTATCCAAAGTATTGGAATCTTATTATTTATCTCTAATTGTAATGGATGCCAATAATTGGATTGGTTTGGTAGGATTACGGTACTCATAATAATATTTATAAGATACTTATATGTATTTTCAACGATCTTTTCCTACATTTGTATATACTTGAGGTATATTTAGAATGTCTACAACGATAGATATAATATAAAAAATATTCATTTGTCTCTCGGGGGCACATAGACACGTCTTTAATTTTTTAAACATTTCATGTATTATCATATACTGGTCATTCTTTGTCAGTATCTCACACATGTTTTTTTTTTCAGGATTGGCAGAAAACCAACCATTATCATGTGTGCAGTCGGAGGTTGCATCGGTACCTTTAAAATATTTATTCAAAACTACTACGCTTATTTGGGACTGGAGTTCTTCGAATCTTTAATTGCGTCTGGACTCTATACAGTCGCTGTCGTGTTGTGTAAGTTATATTTAGACCACTATTTCTAATGGACATTATTGAGTTAACACTCAACTAAAATGGAATTTACGAAGTATTTAGCGGCTGCCGAATTTTACAAGGAAATGTAATAGAAGCAAACAAATATTTTGCCGTGATAATGACAAAAAATTAAGGAAATAAAATATGATGAACTTGAAAAATAGGTATTGTTCTAGTAAGCACTTAGCGTGTGCTTGTAAATTACGTAGTTATGTCAACAGTTAAACACACATTATCTTGGATCTATTAGCAATATCGTTTTTCTCTGAATTTATATATTTTCGATAATTCAGCAGCCGGACTGGGGACATACCTCCACCTTACAGAAGACCGTTACAAAATAACCACGCCTAGGCAGATTATTTTGTTCCTGCGAATCAGTGATGGGGGGTTACTATGTTAGTGGCAGTGATACGTTGACTCTAGCGATACTAGAATCGGTAGTTTGTAAGTCCTAGTGTCTAGGGCTTCAAAAAGACCTATGAGTAAGAGTTAATAAAGTTAAACATGCCTAAGGACCGAATCATGTGGCGCTCGGTTCTCCCAGCTTACGATGATACAGATTAGTAAGAGTTAAGACGCTAGTGAGGTTTGCTAGGACCGAGTCATGTGTTGCTTGGCTCACCCCTGCCTGCGAAGACATAGAATAGTAGGAGTTAAAGAAGCTAGTGAGGTGTGTAAGAACCGAGTCATGTAGCTATCGATTTTCTCTGCATACAAAGATACAGATAAATAGACAATTCGTTTTTTAACGCAAAGTTGCGATTATTTGACTGCGGGCTTCTGTGGGGAGGAGATATTACTTCCCCAGTCTGGCTGCTTTAATGATCCCTATCTGTCTTTTGTCAAATTGTTGTTAAGTAATTAATTATCATAACGCGCCACGGCTGGCGAAGATGGCTTTGTCAACAAAGACAAATAGTGAGCAATTTTATTGATTAGGTACACCTCTATTGATTAGGTACGAATATAATTATTATAAAATAGTGTTAGTTGATCTAAATAAATTATTTAATTCAAATATTTGTTTATTTCCAGTAATTGAAGTCGGCGGTGAAACAAAAAGAGTTTTGGCAGGTGTTATATTTTCATACGCGGTGTATGTTGGAGAAGTCACGTTTGCGTTTGTTGCAATGGGATTGAAATACTGGAAATCGTTAATCATCGTCGTGTACAGCCCTATGATACTGTTTTTGTTGTATACTTTCGTATTGAGAGAAAGCACAAGATGGCAAATGTTGCGAGGCGAAATGAAAGATGCGAAGATGACATTGAAAATGATTGCTATAACCAATAAGATGGATATTACTGAACAAGAGATAGATAATATGAGCGACGAAGAGATCAGGATAAAATTTAATATAGGCTTACAGAAGGAAAAAGAGAGACTTAAAGATGTTATAGGTTCCAAAGAGATCATGATTCGTCTAGTTGTTACATCTGTATGCTTCTTTTCATCAAGTTTTATATACTACGGCATGGTGGTCCATTCAATTCTATTACCAGGGAACAAGTATACGAACTTCATATTATCTTCCCTGACGTCGTTTCCTGGCGACTTGATAGCTTTTTACACATTCAATAAGTTTGGACGACGGGTTACGCTGCAGGGAGGTTACGTCTTCTCAGCTGTATGCCTTATGGCACAAACATATACACCTGACTGTAAGTATATTTATCTCTTTATATGTAAAGAAAATAAAGACAGAACTCGCTATACACAATGCAGTGCTGGTCCCAACGCTTACTTATGGAAGCGAGAGCTGGGTATAGCAGAGAGAGAATGAAAGTAAGATAAATACGGCCGAAATGCGAGCGTTGCGCAAAATATGTGACGTAACGCTTATAGACCTGATACCTTAACATTAATAATCAATCAATCAATCAATATCATTTATTTGCTAGAACATGAGTTTACAAAGATGGTTTGTTACAAAAAAGTTACGAGTACAATATGTTCACCTTATATTTTTAGGCATGCAAATATTTAAAGAAAGCAAGGCAACAAAATAGGAAGCAAACAGAAATATAATTAAATAATATTGTGTAGTATTAAAATTTCTTTTGTTGCCATCTAACCGTTATTACAATAACAAAATTCAATTTATTGTTTATGTCAAAATTTACTTATTTATATATTATGTCATGTGAATTAATAATTATATTTTTTTATTAGATTTATAAAATTTCATTTTGATTAAATATGGAAATTGTCATCTAAAAATTCCTTAAGTAAGGATTTGTTACCTAAGTATTGGCTTGAAAGTACAGAACTTTGTACCAATTCTGAGTGGAGCAATGAGGTTGAGGGCCTTGCTATTCTCGATAGACATTAGTATCTAAGCTGTGTAACGAATTGAATGGGTTAGAGGATTTGCTTATTTCGGGATTGTAAATAAAAATATTGATTCGCAAATGTAGAAAGAATGCATGTAGAAAGAATTACGAAACAAATATACGACGCTAAAGAAGAAGGATGTAGGAGCCGAGGAAGGCCAAGACTTACCTACCAAGACCAAATTGATAGTGTTTTATCAGAAGGTGATGACGGAAGCCCTAGAAATAGGAGAACATGCATGAGAAGAGCTATGAATGTTAAAGAAGCGAGTGAGGTGTGTAAGGGCAGAGTTATGTGGCGATCGGTTCTCCCTGCCTACACCGCAAGGGACGTGAAGTTATAGATAGATAGGAAATAAAAATAATTTGAAAATTTTCTTTCTTTTCAGCGATAACATGGCTTAAAGTATTACTGTTCCTACTTGGAAAGCTGGGAGTTGTGATTTGCTTCACTGGCATCTATACGTATAGCTTAGAACTATTCCCTACAAGTGTCCGAGGATCGCTAGTTGGCTGTGGAAACACGGCGGCTAGGATTGGAAGCATGCTGGCGCCATTGACTCCTTTATTGGTAAATTACATTTGATACACCAGTCTTTACGTAGCTAAGCCAACATTAAAATATTTCACATTTCGTCTCTGAAGAATCAATATCTCCTATCTCAAATGTTGTGATAGGATATATTGAGTATGATTTTAACCATTCAGATTCCTTATAAATATCGCCGATTTCGACTCATAATTGGAGATATATATATTACCTTGTGACCAACAGGTCCGCGGTTCGAATCCTGGCATGTACTACTAAATTCGTGTTTTCGGATTTATATACGTATATATTTGTGGTTGTAACTTGTCAAAAATCAGTATCTGCGCCAAATCCTTAGGCTTAGGTAGCGGACCCTGCCAATCCTAATGGATTAGGAAACGGGATAACGCTAAGAGGAAAATGGAGGAAATATAGGAGATATTAATTCTTCGCCGACTATTTCTCGTATTTTTATCTGTAAATTATTTTTAAAAGTTGTGGTAATTACGATCTTTTTTTATACAAAGTAGGGACGCATGCAAGCATACGGTTCACCAGATATAAAGCGGATACCGTAGCCTATGAACACTCGCAAGGCATGAAGTATCATCTTCGCGTTGCCACCTCTGCTGATAACACAGCAACTCCTTAGGAGCCCACTCGCACAACAACCCTCCAGGGGGTTGTCTCTTCCAAATCAAGGCAAACAGACATGTTTATACACACAAATAATTGTCATATATGGAAATCGAACACACGAACGCTGTTGTTAAAGCAGCATTGCTAACCAGTCCGTCTTCGTACTCGTCAAAAAAGATCTCTGTGTGCAATCGGTTTGATGAGCTTAATAACAAAAGATTGTGGACGGTCGAAGGAAAAAATAATTGTGAGGAGAATACGGATGAAATTTGATAGAATACTGTGAGAGATACTGAGAAAATACCGAATTAAAAGGGCATTATTTTTATTAGTAACGCTGAATTTAAGGTCAAAACCATAAAAACACTCAATACAGGCACTGTAGAACCATATTTATGTTTTTTGAGACATATTCTGTATTTATTATTTATGTACGTACATAACGACGGTGAAGGGAAGATTCACCCAACCTAACTGTCAGCAACTCAAAATCCTTTGGTTTATCTAATTTTATAATCAAGCTAACCAACAAGCTAAGCAACCTTACGTTAGTCTGTTTGACCCTTGTACCGTTCTTAGTACAAGAGTCAAACAGACTAACGTAAGGTGTCGCTGTGTGCACGTAGTACAAATGTTGACATCTTAGTCGTAGTATGAAGTTATGAGATTGTAAAAAATGTAGAGTACATTAACAATGAGTGCGTATGTACCTTACCCACAAAACAAGTTTTGTACAACATCAACTACTTCTTTTTCAGACAACGGAGTTTCAAACTCTGCCGTCGATCCTGTTCTCATCAACGGCAGTAGTGTCCGCGCTATTGCTCTCTTTTACCCCAGAAACGAAGACTCTCCCCTTATTTGATACGATAGCCCAAGTGGAAGCTCATAAAGCGAAGTTAACAACACATTTATAAAATAATATATAATTGCGTTGGTGCAATTTAGAACGAACTGATTTTTAATATAGGTGAAATTTTGTATATAGTATTAAATTAAGTAGTTTTTATTTTTATTAAAATGTAATCAATTTTGTCGCAACGTTTTAATTTTCAATCAGCCTTTTCTACAGTGACACTATTGCTCTTGTCTGTCTTACCACTACAACTGCCTACGACTGTCTCGGGATAAACTACATTGCAGAGAAATACATTGCAGAGAAATCAATTAATGCCATCACACGGAAATTAATACGGTCAGCGCTGTCGTTGCACTTAAAATGTTATGTTTTTATGCCACTAAGGTGACAAACAAGCAGCCAGCCTGATTATAAGCAGTTACCGTAGTCTATAAACATTTGCAACACCAGGGCATATAAGACAGATCATTACTCGTGCGGTGTCCTGTAAAAACCCCTTCACGCCTTTTTAGAAGAACTTCGTGCTGACTAGAACAGGCATGAAGTCAACTGGAATTTTACGTGCTTCAACTTCATGTCTCTTGAGAAGACGATTAAATTATAAAGGATTGAATTCGTACCTACGTGTTTATATATTAGTATTTATTTTCAATGTATATATATATATATTTATGTGTGTATGTATATATTTATATACGTAGTGAATATGTAAGTAGTTTATGAGCCCCCTACTGTTTCGTGTCATTATCATTTACTCTACAATTACAATTTGGTGCAATAAAGTGTATTGTATTGTACCTTGGGGCTATATTGTACGGGGGCATATCAGCATCTTGCACGAGCCAGTTACCCTACCATCACGTTATTACGATAAATGGTAACGCTATAGCTACCAAATAACTACACTGCAGTAGCATGTATTCAGGAATGTATTTAACTAACGACCCGCACCGGCTTTGCACGAGTAGATACATAGGAAGATAAATTTGTACTCTACAAATAGAACAAACAACAATTCCTTATGAAAATATTCAGTTGGATAAGGATTACTACATCACTCTTAACTCATCCTGCTGTAGGGAACTGCAGTAAACCTTCTGTTGGTCTCCCTTCAACCGAAGGGGTTTAGAGGATACTTCAACATGCCGCTGACTGCGGGTTGGCGAAGACCAGTGTTTTCCCGCCCGAGGGCTACCGACTTAGCTTAACAACCGTCATCATCGACAACACCCGGGATCGACGACTTAACGTGCCCTCAGGGCGGAGAAGCTTGAGATAAATAAACCCGTCCATAGACGGACTAGCGTCGGCGTTGCTTAACTTGCGTGTTCGGTTAGAAAGACAAGCGTAACGACACCATCTAGCTTTCATAATTATTAATATATAAGTAATGATGTTCAGTCAGTCTACCCGTGCTTTGATTGAATAATTTGTCCAAAAAACTGATGACTTATACTTATATAATTGTTAGATGTAAGTATAACTTTTTGTAAAATGAGTACCATAAACAAGTAGTACATTATTTAATGTATCATCAATAGCTTTCAACAATAAACAAACATACAAAAAAACACATCTATTATTTTCATAATATTAGTTTAGATAAGTTGGATATCATAAATAAGACGCTATCATCACCATCTCAGCCCGTATTCGTTCACTGCTGAAAATAGGCCTCCCCTCTGCTGAGTGCCAATCGTCTCGATTCTGTGCCACCTGTATCCATCGACTTCCTATAAACCTCTTAAGGTCGTCGCTACAACTAGTGGGGGCTCGTCCCACACTGCGTGTACCAGTACGCGAACACCATTCGAGAACCGTACGCGAACGCCATTCGAGAACCGTACCTACGCGAACGCCATTTGAGAATCTTTCTTCCCTAGCGGTTGCGGTTCTACGAACTATATGGCCGGCTCACTGCCACTTCAGCTTACTTAGCCTTTGGGCTATGTCAGTTATCTTAGTTCTACTGTGGATATCCTCATTTCTGATTCTATCACGCAGAGAAACCACGAGCATAGCTCTTTCCATTGGACGCTGAGCAACCTTGAACTTCCCCATGCGGCCCGCAGTGAAGGGACAAATCTCAGTCCCGTATGTCATCACTGGCAACACACACTGTTCGAAGACCTTGCTCTTCAGACGTTGAGGTATTTTAGACGAGAAGATGTGTTAAAGTTTCTCCTAACGCTGCCCAGCCGAGTTGGATCCGTCTGTTTACCTCTCGGCCGAAGTTGGACTTACCTAACTGGATAACTTGCTCTAGGTAGACATATTCGTGAACAACTTCGAGCTTAGTGCTTCTTACCGTGACCGACATAGGTGTAACATGGAAATTCGAGATAATCTTAGTCTTGTCTATTTTCATCTTAAGACCTACCTGGTCGGAAACATTGAGCATAGCGCTAAGTTCCTCCAGAGATTTCGCCGCGAGAACTATATTGTCGTCAAATCGAAGATGAGTGATGTATTCGTTATTTATGTTTATACTGTATCCTCTTCAGTCCAAGACCTTGGAGACATCTTCCAATGCTGCGGTAAAGAGCTTCAGGGATATAATCGCCCTCTCTTACGCCTTTTTGCACTTCTATCGGTTTCGTACTCGGGTCCTGTACTCGGATACACATCGTTGCCTTACTGTATAAGTTCTTCAACGCTTCGATATACCGATAGACAATTCGGCATCGCTGGAGAGACTGGAGCACCGCCCTTGTCTCAACGGAATCAAAGGCCTTTTCGTAGTCCACATTGAATACGCCAAACATAAGGGCAGATTATACTCCTCAGTCTTCTGTATAATCTGGCGGAGGGTATGTATATGATCTACGGTACTAAAACCTTTTCGGGATCCGGTTTATTCGGGAGGCTGGAAATCATCAAGTCTGCGTGCAAGACAGTTTGTGATGACTTTCGAAAATAGTACGTAAACGGGGCTCAGAATTGATATCGGCCTATAGTTCCTCAAAAGGGTCTTATCACCTCTTTTGATGAACAACATGACCAGGCTTCTGCTCCATTCAATTCCTCATCTGAAGGACTGCAAGTATTGGCTTTCCACCCGCTTTCAGAAGCTCCGCCCTGTTTCCGTCCTCACCCGGTGCTTTCCTAATAATTTTATATAAGTACACCGTCGGGCGACAAACAAACCTATGGACGACCTGATATCTTTACATCCTACCTCTTTAGGTAACCACTTGCAATAAAAGGATAAACGCTTACGCGTTGATAACCACGCTGCTAATACAGGAAACTAATCTGCAGCTCATTGGTAACCTCGCGCACTCACAAGAACACAACAACCCTCCAAATTAATAAAAACACCAATCACCAGCCCAGTGGTAAACTAGATTGATGATGTTAGACTAGATTTATGTACATATATGTACATATATGTAAATGCCCATAGGCTACGGTAACTGCTTACCATCAGGCAGGCCGTACGCTTGTTTGCCACCTTAGTGGTAAAAAAAAAAAAATATAATTTACTCAGCGGTGAGGAAAACATTGCGAAGAAACCAGCGCATCTGAGAAATTATATTTCGAAAGATTACACGTCTTTCGATGGAAAGGTTTGTTTTCCCTCTGAGTTGCAGAAATCTAAAAATCAGTATCTTAGCCAAATCCTTAGGCTTACGTAGCGCTATCCGTCAATCCTAATCGATTAGAAAACGGGTTAACGCTAAGGAGAAGAGAATTGTAGCTAAAGCAACGCTTTTATATGGGAAAAGTGTCACTTCATTTGTAACATTTAGCGTTCCTTCTGTCTTGTGACAATATGTGTTATGGCCATATAGGTACTATAACAATACTATGTCGTTATTCGTTAGGTGGAACTTTTCAGTTCATTTGTCGTTTTTGTGAAAAGGGCTGACAACAGAATTATATCCAATATAGTCTCCGATTTTACCTTTTGGTAATCGAAACTTTAAAAATCACGAGCAAGATTTTTTTTAAATCTCAAATCACTGAAAAATATAATGTTCAGGAAGCCGAATACCCAGAGCCGTTAAACCATTTATATTTTAAAAAATCGCACCTAACCTAAAAAGTAAAGTTGATGTCGCCTTCCAAATTTAACTGCAAACTTATATTCATTAAGTGAAATATTAATTTATTTACGATTTATTAGAAACAACTACAAGGTACTACGTCATGGCAGGATTTGAAATACGTCCATCGAACAGTAAAAAAGTGAGTGTTTTGCAAGTGCAGTACTTTCACATATTTTGTCAGTTTAAAATGTTTTATGCTATTCGCAGGGAAAAGCTTTATTTGCGACGAAACTATATAATCAAAACGATGTTATCTTGGAAGAAAACCCTTTAGTTTCTTGTCAGTTTGCGTGGAATGCCGCTTACAGATATCTAGCGTGCGACCATTGTATGAGGTAAAATTTCATAATAAATGCGTTCGTTTCTTTTCTTCATAAATATATTGTTAGAAGAAGAACTAAGGCGACTGGTGATTACGCAGAGTACGTATATAACTCAACAATATTTTAAACAAACTATCACTGCTTTTAGTTTTTCTCCCTTCAATATGAAAGTTTCTACAACAATATGCCGTATTTTATTTCAGGCCTTTGGAAACACCTGAACAGAATGTAAGACGCCTTGCATGCAAACCGGACATAGTTCTGCCCCATTCAAATTGTTATGAATCAAACTTGGAGAATGTGACAACATGTGATCTCTGCGGAGTTTTATATTGCTGTGAAGAATGCAAGCAACAGGCTTATGTCACTTACCATAGAGTCCTATGCCATAATATTAGTGATGTACAGCATCCAATCATGGTCCTGTTGGAAGCATGGAAGTATGTATTACTGTATAAAATTTTTCCTGTTTTTGCCATAATACAAATAATTTATTTATGTCATTCTTGCGAACAGTCAGGAAGTATTAGAATGGTGGAGTGAATATTTTGAGGAAATGTATTAGTATGCTTCAGACGCTGACAATGTGAGTGAGCCTGATGCTAACTCCACGTTGATGGTGTCCGACTAAGACATAACTATGGATGAGATTGAATGGTCAATACGAAGCTTCCAAAATGAAAAATCACCAGGAATTGATCTGATCACAGCTGAGATGATCAAACTAGGTGGCAAGGCATTGGGTCAGTGGGCATGGACTGCGCCAGCTATAGGGCCATCAGTTTGATCAGCTTAGCAGCAAAAGTATTTGGAAAAGTGATTGAAAGGAGAATGAGGGTGAAATCCGATGGAATGCTGTAGGAGGCACAGGGAGGGTTCCGAAATGGAAGGGGTTTGATGGTTCACTGCTCCGTGCTGTGCAGTTCACTTACAAGGATTGCTCAGGTGTGCGGATAGATAGTGGCATGCACCCTGGTTTGATGTCAAAATTGGTGTCAAACAGGGTTGCATGCTATCTGCTAGGCTGTTTATCCTGTATCTCAATAGTTGTTTGCAGAGATTAAGGTCAACAGATGTGGGATTTGGGAACAACAGATTGGGAGTGGTATGGGTGACCTGTTGGTGAACTGTCTTCTGTATGCAGTAGATGCCGTGGTATTAGCAGAAACACCATCTGAACTATAAACACTGGTCGCAATGATGAAAGACGAATGTATGGAGAAAGGCTTACTATTGAATGCGAAGAAAACAAAGATAACGGTATTTGAAAGAGTAGAAACCAGAACCAATGTAAGGATTATGGTTGATGATGAAGTGTTGGAACAAGTGGATGAGGTTGTATATCTTGGATGAACTTTCAGCAGGGAAGGTACACCGCAGATGTGGAAAGCCAAGTGAGTGCTGGGTATAGTGTGATTGGAGTACAAACTTGAGCCAGAAGGCACAGCTCGCTGTACACAATGCAGTGCTAGTCCCACCCAACGCTTACTTATGGAAGCGAGAGCTGGGTATGGCAGAGAGAGCATGAAAGTAGCATAAATATAGTTGAAATGTAAGGGTTGTGCCAAATTTGTGGTGTAACACTTGCAGACCTTATTTACAATGATGATGTAGAGTTGGTTTGAAAGAGAGTGTCGGTGTTAAAAAAGGGATAGGCATGCTCCGTTGATTCGGACATATAGAAAGAATGCCGGATGAAAGAATAACGAAGTAGATATACAATGTAAAACTGGAAGGATGTATGAGCCGAGGAAGGCTAAGACTTACCTACCATGACCAAATTGATTGTGTTCTATCAGAAGGTGATGTCAGGAGCCCTAGAAACCGGGGAGCGTGAATGAGAAGAGCAAGGATTGAGTCACGTGGCACTCGGTTCTCTGCCTACCCCGCAAGGGATTTGGCGTGAAGTTATAGGATAGGACATAATTTATGTGCTCATAGTTTTAATTGTTGTAATATTGTTTTTTTTATATTATTAAAAATGGTTGAGGTCCTTTTCTATGCGACCTCAACAAATGAAAAGGCATGACACTAAATAAAGAAAGGGTTTAAAAAGCAAAGTTCATATCGGGCGCCAGCCATACTCTTTCCATAATATTGCTCCGAATAGTCCAGCAATGCCTGGATATTTAATTGCAAGAAGGTGTAGGAAGAAAAACATTGAACTTAACTTGTAATCAGAGTATCATTTTCATATCACAACTTTTCTTTAAATCTGAAACTAGAGCTTCTTTAGTATCTGTGACAAAAATATAAGTATATTAACACTATATAACAAATAATGAAGTATTCTTTTATTAATACTAATTAAGTAAATTAATGCCTTTTAAGTAATAATCAGAACAATTTTCATATTACCTATACTTATACTATACCTTTCATTAAATCAACAAATTTTACTCATGATATAAACTAAAAAAATAACAACAAATTAAAAGGTATTGTCTACATGAACAAAAAATAAAATAAAAACATGCCTAAGCTTTCTTAAACACATCCACCGACTTTTTGAAGGAAACATCCTCCTATATACATAGTAGATTAAAAAAAAGGAAAAAAGTAAAATAAGAGATTTAAATGAGATACAATAAGATATTTCAAAAAATGTAAGTGCCCGCGAGGGCCCAATGGCAAATAAAGAATCTTTATCTTATCTTAGAACATCCTCTGCTCTTTTAAAATGCGATTTGGTGTAGGGAGTGTCTCGACAATCTGGTCTTTTGAGACAAATGAAATATCTTGTTCATCAAGTTTAAATAATTTTCCAATTTAGTCCTATTTTACAGAAAACTACCTGGATCTCGTCATCTTCTTCTAAACCCATGCACATAGCCACGTAAGGGTACTCCAAAGTACTCCTCAGGATACCGAAGTGCGCTGCAAAAACATTTGCCTGTCCGGACGTTGGAGGGTTCTCCCCACTGCACTCCCTAGGTGTATTTTTGAGGGTATTTGTAGAAAATTTCAAATGTATATTCCTCCTAAACTATGCATTTCCGCTGTGAAGGGGTATCAGTGGGTAGCCGCTCCCCCTCCCCCTCTCGTCCGTTAATACCTACGCCTCTATTCTATATTTTTCCCTAATAATAAAAAACAGTAATCTCACTTACTGTTTTTTATTATTGTTACAAAAGTGTTAAACAAATGAGCAACATTCAAAAAATCATTATGGTACATCTTGAACATGAATACCAGAAGTTATTTTATTACGAATTTACCAACAATGATCATTGTGAAATATGATATTAAACAGAAAAACATGATTAATTCATAGCTGGGTGCAGGTAAAGAATGGATTAGGAAAATTACATTCTGGTACTTAACCTACCATCAGCATGTATCCAAACCCCCTGACCCCGGTAGTACTTAAAAGTATCAACTATGCAGAAATGCTGAAAATGAACTTAATCGAGTTGGATTTATGAATGTAGAAGGAAAATTAAATCTTTCTGTTCTCCCATGGAGCTGATGCTTTTAATACATCTGCTTACAGTTTCAAAAAAAGAAAGACATCACAGATTGACATGCACCAAAAAAACAACATTTTGTACTTAACTGACACGCTCGTCTTAGTTATTGCTATACCATCCTCTAAATAAAAGTCAGTCAAGTCAGTAAACTCTACACAAGGTAAATTCACTATGTTGTGCCCATTGACAAGCTTGTTTTGTACCCTAACCATCAAGAGTTTCCAAACAAGAGAATATAAAGACATGTTTATAATATTTTCAGGCAGATGCACTATCCACCGGAAACAACAAACATAATGTTCCTGGTACGAATATTGGCATATATTCAGCAGAGTCCAGATCCATTAGCTGCCATTGGGAAAATTAAGCAGTTCTGTCATCGTACAGTCAACGAAGATGCCGAATTGGTGCACAAACTTCTTGGCGATCAATTTGCAGACCAATTGAATACACTGAGAGAGTTAACCTCTAATGTTATTAGTGGAGACCATGTGCAGCAGGTCAGTATTTGTTAATCATACCAACAGTCATTTTGACACAGAGTACGTAATAGTAGTAAATGAATAAACTACCTAATAGATGCAGCACCGCCTGCATGAAGTGGTGGTGGCTTTCATACAGGCCAATTCATTTTGGCCTGTATGAAAGTTATTTTAGTTTGTGATTTTCTAAATTCCAGGGTATAATAATCTTGAAATTATCAGGTCACATGAGATTTTAGCACTACATTTTTTACTTGCGTCTAAGTTTAGGCAATTACAAATATTATAAGAATGATTCTCATGAGAATTGGTTCTTTATTCCACCAAGAATGTGGAAAGCAAAACATATGGGAGGGAATAGAGAATCATAGTGGAGGGAATAGAATAGGGTGTCTTTAGTTGGACCTATCCAGTAGCAAATTTTATCTTATTTAATTTAATCAATTATGTGATCAAATTGAAAGGCTTTTATAGTTTAGACCCTATCATTATATACACGAGTCTGGTTGAGTGGTTTACAATGGGTTCTTTAACACAAGGGGGTTTGATTCCCACACAAGACAAACATTTGAGTGAACATGTCTGTTTGTCATGGTTGGGGTGTTTTCTATCTATTGTATATATTGGTTTTATACGTTTATTTGTTGTCTAGTACCCATAATACAAACTTGTTACTTTGTCGCTGCGTAATTTGCCTGTTGATGTTTATTTATTTATGTATAGAAAATCTGAATGTAACATTTTCATTTTTAGTTTTTGACACCAGAAGGTTTCTGTTCATTGGTGGCCCTCATAGGAACAAATGGTCAGGGTATTGGCACTAGCCCCTTGGCGATGTGGGTCAACAATGTGATGACAATGTCCATGTCTGACGATGAGCAGTTGCAGCTTGACTTGTTCATTAACAAATTATATGAGTATGTGGAAGACGGTGAGTAATAAAAAGAGTTTACTTATTCAAATATTATTTCAATGCTACTATATAATCATATACAGTGACTGGATAATTGAATGCGTGTTTATCTAGCTTAGAAACGAGTTCTATCTTACCACTAGATTGGGCGTTCAGAATTGTTATAGAATTCCTCTCAAGTCAGACTATATATCTAGTCTATAGACACGTTTGGGTGGAGCACCTAGACACCAGCTTAATTATTCTATTTTGTTATGCAACTAGATTGGTATAGAAGCATGCGGCCCGCATTCGATGGTAAGTCGTCACCGCAGCCTATTGACGCTCCCAACACCACGGGGATGTTTCGTCACAGTACCCAGTAATTTCTCTGCCATATCTCCTCACCCTTCAAACCGGAGTACAGCTATATAAATATAGTTGCTTGGCGGTAGAAATAGGTGAGACAGAGGTACCCACGCAGACGACTTTTGTACAAAGTCTCCCTCTGGTGTGGTAGAGAAACAAGTGTGACGGTATATTCGACGTCACATGCACAAACCTATTTATTTAAAGATAATACACATTAAAAACAGACTAATGTGTATTGAATTCATTTCTTTCGCAAATTTAACCTATAAATTGTTTTGAAGAACATCTGGCTGTCAGTTCAAATAGAGTTTGACAGCTCCTGTCACTTATAGATTGAATGAATGACACGGCGTTTAATATTCGTAATTAATATAGAATGGCCGCGTAAAAGCCAATTCATAATTTTGTTGAGTTTTATGTTTATTAAAAAGCATTAATTTCCTATTCAGAAGCTTTCATTTGTTTCATAATTTTATTCGGTTATTATGACAATCGATATTTTTTACCATACTTTTATTATGGCAATATTTTGTTGTGGAGTTTGGCCGCGAGGTGGCAGCGCGAAGCTTCCGCCCACGGATAGCAGGATTTTTACTTCCCTGCCGGTTTTTGTCACGAGATGTCGATTGAAAATCTAAACTCTCGAAATTTTCATAAAAAGAACATATAATGTTCCGATTTTGGTTTTTTACGCTCTGCCAATAATGCGGAGTCATTTTGAAGGTCGATTTTTGGATTTAATGGTGGTAAGTGAGGTTACGTTATTTTTGCATACCACAACGACCGCCATTTTCATAGGCGTCGGTTTTGACCTTTTGATTTCTTTTTGTTTCAGCAATAGACATAAATGAGTCTATTGTGCCTTATTATTTGGGGTAATGTGGTTTTTCAAGTTATTTTACACCACATTATGATCGAGGCTCGCCGTGCAACCGACGCGTCATGTTTCGGAAGCCATGTGCGGAGCGCCCCAGTGTCGCGTTTGGCGAAAACACCTTAGCGTCTAGCTGCCGATCCCTGGAAGACGAAGTAACGTTAGTCCCAGTCACGGGTATGTTATTTTTGATTGTTTCGTTGCCCCGAGAAGTCGAGCTACGCCCACGGACGCACATCGGCGACCTGATCACTTCGAATATTTAGTTTCTTGGAACCCTCTTTGCAAACCACACATCCTTATACACCTTTAGTGAGCCCATTACTCTTATTTGGTAATTGGGGTCAAAATTATTTGTCATAGTAAAGTGAAAATTAAAGTCAGGTTTAATACCCATTAGTTACTTCTTTGCAAAGGCTTGATAGACCTAGAACTCATTGTATTTAGCCTATACTTAGATTTAAGGCAGTGTTACTAACCCAGTACTGTGCTATTGACCTTGGGGTCACTTTACTATATAAAGCACCTAGATGATAAGCCTGGTCTGTCTGCCTGTGTTACTTATATTAACAATAACCTCCAGCTTTGTAATTAGAGTCAGTTATTTACAATAAAATATGATCCACCAATCTAGGATTTATTCCACCTCCCTTAAGGGAGGGTGGTTGTTTAAAAATATATTACAATTGTCTCCGCGAACAGGGACTTGACTGGATTATTGGATCATACAAGTGTTTGCAAAGAATTTAGCTTTTGTAACTTTGTTCCCAGCCTTTAATATCAGCTGGTTTATTTATTTATAACCTTTATTGTTCACGCCTTTAAAAAATGGTTTTGTATGGACATTTATATTTTGTTTACTATATTTTTGATGTTTATAAGGTGTAATTTGTTTAACTGGTCTCCTCAAGCCAAAATAATGTATAGTTTTTGAAAACTGATAGTATTACTCTCTGCTAGGGTAGATAAGTGTATTTAATATCATTATTGTAGTACATATAATAAGTAGTTGCAGTGTAAACAGTTGAAATAGTGATGTAATTAGTGTAAATTGTAGAGAAATAACTTAACCAACAATTAACTTGAAAAACTTTTATTAAACATTTAAAATAACATTTAAACATGGAAAAAGAAACACACACTTCACCGATAGAGGGTAGGGAAGGCCCATTACAGAAGAACATTGAAATGGAAGCTGCGCCACCAGTTGATAGTGCTGATCTTATAGGAGTTGATACCCCCGCTGCTAATCCTTGTGGTAGTTCCACACTTAATACTTTGAACTTTGCGGTTAATCAATATATTAGGAATAATTTGCCTCCTTGTTCCAGAGTTTATGACCTGCGTTGCAGTAAAATTAGTTTTGATGGTAGCTCATGTGTTAGAGATTTTATTAATAGTGTTGAAGAATATTATTTATATAGGAATTTTGATGAAATTTTGTTGATAGGTTCTTTCGCCGACCTTTTGAGTGGTATAGCCATCAAATGGTTCCGTTCTGTGCGTTTTCGCATAGCTTCTTGGTCACAGCTTAGGGCTGAGCTCTTAAAGCGCTTTGATAAACAAGATTATGAATATCATTTAGAGTATGAAATTAGAACTAAAAAACAGAAACATAGTGAATCATTACCAGACTTTATTACATAAATATTAGATATGGCTGGACGTTTAACAGTTCCACTTTTAGGCATAACTTTAGTGAATATAATTAAATACAACATGCTTCCTATTTATTTGCCTTACTTATTTGGGAAACAGATTGTTTCAGCTGAGCAATTCTTGGACTTGGCTAGAGACTTGGAGTTGTTCTTAGACCGCACGCCCCCTGCACCAATGAAGAGTATACAATACACCAAAGCAGGTTTAGTCGATAGCAGTATGGTTTGTCTGAAATGTAAACAAACAGGCCATTATTTTAAAAGTTGCACAGTTATACCGGGAATGATGTGTCTTAAGTGTGGCAAGTTAGGTGTTATTACTAAAAATTGTGGTGTGTGTAATCCGCCAAAAAACTAATTAGGCCGCATCGAGCATCTGTATGTCATAATACTGCGAGTGTTTCGATGCATAGAAAAGAAGTCCACTATACTAAACCAGACACAGTTACCTGTAAAAAGGAATTCCTCGAATGGATAAATTATTTAAAAGTGTTTTTCAAAAATTATAGAGCTGCTCCTATTTTATTTACTAAAACTAATGATGCTAGACCTTATTTGGAATTTTGTGTTAATGAGATTGGATTTTCAGGATTGTTGGACAGTGGTTCAAGTAGTTGCGTTCTGGGTTCTCATAGCCACCAGCAATTTTTGTGTATGGGATACAAAATTAAACCAGCTTGTAGTACAGTGTACACAGCTGACGGTTCATCTCAGCGAATTGTAGGGACTATAGACTTACCGATCACGTGTGATGATACTACTAAGACCGTGACATTCTTGGTCATACCTTCGTTTAGACCACCGATTATTTTAGGATTTGATTTCTGGCTTAAATTTGACCTAGCTAAAGACTTATGGAAAGGCGTCACCCTTGTAAGTTCAAATAAATTTCAAGTTTGTGCTGTAACTTCTGCCGATGAGTTGTCTCCTTCTGAGAAACTTAGATTAAGTAACATTATTACATTATTTGAAGATATTTCATATGAGAAACGAGGCTTAGGTCGTACACACCTCGTAGAACATAAAATTAATGTAACCAGTGAACCATTTAAGCAGCGTTATTGGCCATTGAGTCCTGCTAAGCAGAAAGAACTCTACGACGAGGTTGAAGTATTGTTGAAAGAGGGTATTATCCAACCTTCTAAATCCCCTTGGTGTTCTCCTGTTTTAGCTGTAGAAAAGAAGGACGGTGGAGTTAGATTGTGTTTAGATTCAAGACGGTTGAACTCTGTTACTGTAAAGGATTCTTATCCATTACCTTATACTTCAAAAATTTTAGATAACCTTAGAGATGCTAGATTTATTACAGCGATTGATCTTTCTAAAGCCTTTCTGCAGATTCCCCTCGAATCTTCTTCTCGTGAAAAGACTGCGTTTGTAGTACCAGGGAAGGGACTTTACGAGTTTGTGCGAATGCCGTTCGGAATAACTAATGCTCCCGCAGAACTTCAGAGATTAGTGGATCGATTGTTTGGACCTGAATTTGATAGTACAGTATTTTGTTATTTGGATGATTTAATATGCATTAGCTCTGATTTTGATACACATCTTGAACAATTACTTAAAATTTATAACATTTTAAAGGAAGCCGGATTAACAGTTAATTTGAAAAAGTGTGAATTTTGTAAAGATCGTTTAAGGTATTTAGGATACATAGTAGACAGAGATGGTTTACATACTGACCCATCTAAACTTGAAATAATTTTAAACTTTCCTCGTCCCCTAACTATTAAACAACTTAGAAGTTTTCTTGGATTATGTTCATATTACCGTAGGTTTATTAGTAGATTTGCCGACATTGCTGCACCATTAACTCGTTTGACAGGTGGCAGTAAGAATTCTAGGAAACCGTTGGAGTGGAATGATAGTGCTGAAGAAGCTTTTAACAACTTGAAGAACGCTTTAGTGTCTTCACCAGTATTGCAGTGCCCCGACTTTGGGAAACCATTTTTCCTACATTGCGATGCTAGCTCTCTTGGTATTGGTAGTGTCTTGAGCCAAGAAGATGAGAATGGTGAACAACATCCCATTGCATTTTATTCTAGGTCACTGAACAAGTGTCAGCGCAACTATAGTACCACCGAGCGAGAATTATTAGCGATTTTAGATTCAATTGAGCATTTTAGACCATACATAGAGGGTATGAAGTTTACTGTAGTTACCGATCATGCTAGTTTGAAATGGCTTTTAGGACTTAACAACCCTAGTGGACGATTGGCTAGATGGGCCGCTAGGATTTCTCAATTTACTTTTGATATTGTTCATAAGAAAGGTTCATTACATAAAGTACCTGACGCGTTATCGCGCATTGAAGTTGCTGCTATTGGAGTTGCATATAGTGATGTTATCTCCCCTGATGAAGAAATTTATGATCCTTATTATAGGAAGATTTTTATTGCCTGTCAGAAGTTTCCAAATAAATTTAAAAATTACAGAGTTGAAAATAATACTTTATATAGGTACTGTAAGAATAAATTTGATCCTAATGAACGCTTGTGTTGGAAAATTGTTGTACCTAGGGAACATACTTTGGATACTATTAGGTCTAATCATGATAATGTAAATTCTGGTCATCTTGGTATACATAAAACTTTAGGAAGAATTAAACAACATCATTTTTGGAAAGGAATGTTCAGGGATGTAAAAGAATACATTTCAAAATGCGATACTTGCCAGGCATATAAACATTCAACTTCTTCACCTTTTGGTTGGTGATAAATCCGAAAAAAGTAGATAAACCAATGGTTATGTTGTCAGTAGATATTATTGGAATTTTGCCTAAAACTTATTCAGGACATAAATATATACTTTCAGTTGTAGATGTATTTACTAAATATTGCTGGATTTTCCCCATGATTAATGCCACTACTAGAGTTATAAATAAACTTTTTGAAAAGGAAATATTTTTGAAATTTGGTTGTCCGAAGGTTATAGTATGTGACAATGGTACTCAGTTCACCTCTAAACCTTTTGTAGATTTTCTGAAAACATTTAATATAACTAAAATATTTTACAATACTTTGTATACACCACAGAATAATCCCGTTGAGAGATACAATAAGGTGATTGAAACTTGCATAGCGTGCTTTGTTGAGGATGATCAGCGCACTTGGTCTAGATTTTTGCCCCATGTGCAATTTGCTTTGAACAGTAGTCTTAATTTAGCTACTGAATTTACACCTAATTTCCTTATGTTTGGTAGAGAAGTTATTATTGACGCTTCTTTACATCGTTTTAGTAATTCTTTTGACGACTTGTCACAATTAGTAGTGGGAAGTCGTAATACTTTTGCTTCATCACTAAACTTTCTTAGTGAACTGTTTGTTAAGGTGGAAGCCTCTTTGTTAAAAGCTTACAAACGTAATGCTTATTATTATAATAAAGGCAGGAAAGTCATTTCTTTGGATGTGGGAGATATTGTTTGGAGGAGGAGCTTTGTGCAGTCGAGCGCTCCTGCTTATTTTTCGGTTAAGCTTGCACCTAAGTTTATAAAATGTGAAATTGTTGAAAAAGTTTCTAATAATGTTTATGTATTAAAGGATTTACAGAAAGGCTCGAAAGGTCGTTATCATGTTAAGGATATAATTAAATTTTAATCGTTTTAGGTCTTCAAGTCAGACTGGAGTTTGGTGATTTCGTATGAAACTTGCTCTTTTGAAAGATTGATGTTTGAATGTTGTATGTAAGGTAATTAGAGCAACAATTGATAGGTGATGTATGACAGGTCATATTGAGTTGCTGGATTTTAGTTCTGAACTTTCTAAACTATAACTTAGGTACATTTTTGGATAATTAGCACCGCTTTTTCTTCACGCTTGCCCCGCATCAAAGATCTTAATTTTGTTTTTGTTTATCTACACGTTTCCCCGTGTTAGATGTTTGGACATGCTTTTGTCATGTCATTTTGTTTATTGGATTAGTTGTTTGTGTCTTGTATATTTAGTCACTTTTGTTTGTTTGTTATTTTTATTACATTTTGTTGGGATCGTTGGATCTATTTTTCTTGGATGTGACTTACATGGACATGGACCTTGGGCTAGTCCCATTCTTTCTTTTTTACTGGATTGTCCCGTATTGGCCATCGGTGACATACAGGTGACTTTTGGTTTTTTCTTCCGTTTTTGTTGAAGAAACACCTCCCCGTGTTGGCCCCGGGTACCAAACAGAATAGGCCACCTGCTCTTCCCCAGGCATGTCGTAGAAGGCGACTAATTGGAGTTTCTCCCCGTGTTGGCCCCGGGTACCAAACAGAATAGGCCACCTGCTATTTCCCCAGGCATGTCGTAGAAGGCGACTAAATGGAGTTTCAACCCGTGTTGGCCCCGGGTACCAAACAGAATAGGCCACCTGCTCTTCCCAGGCATGTCGTAGAAGGCGACTAATTGGAGTTTCTCCCCGTGTTGGCCCCGGGTACCAAACAGAATAGGCCACCTGCTATTTCCCCAGGCATGTCGTAGAAGGCGACTAATTGGAGTTTCGCCCCGTGTTGGGCCCGGGTTACAAACAGAATAGGCCACCTGCTTTTCCCTAGCATGTCGTAGAAGGCGACTAAATGGTTTTGTTCCGTGTTGGTTTCGGATTAGAATTGGCCATCTGCTTTTCCCAAGCATGTCGTAAAAGGCGACTAAATGGTTTTAGTGGCTCGTATTGGAATGTTGAGATCCCTGCGGACTATTTTTTATGCTGTTGTGCTCGGAAGATCGGTGGTGGTGAGCCGGTCACAACTGGCTTTTGTTTTGCTTTGTTTTGCAATTGGTTTTGTATTTGTTATGCATTTGTTTCCCAAATGTTTTTTTGCTGTTGTGCTCGGAAGGTCGGTGGTGTTGAGCCGGTCACAACTGGCTTTTGCTTTGCTTTGTTATGCATTTGTTTCCCAAATGTTTTTTTTGCTGTTGCGCTCGGAAGGTCGGTGGTGTTGTGCCGGTCGCGACATGCTTTTGTTTGGTTCCTTGTGGACATTTTTGGCTGTTGTGCTCGGGAGATCGGTGGTGTTGAGCCGGTCACGACATGCTTTTGGTTTTGTAGAGGTTTTGGCTAGTGTGCTCGGAAGTTCGGTGGTGTTAGGCCGATCACATTATGCGGTGTTTTGGGGTTAGTATGGAACATGATCAAGTCAGTGGCGAAGTTGCCTAACTGTACTCGAAGGGGTGGGTATGTTCGGAGTTAGAGACAGCGGCGTTGGTGCCTCACTGTACTTACGCTTGTTTAGCTTTATTGAAAAGTTTAGTCTGCTGAAAGTTTGTGAAGTCAGTGGCAAGGTTGCTTAACTGTACTAAGGAGTCATTTTGATTTTGCTTGAAGTTGTTGGAGTTGTTGGGAGAATTTTGTTGCAAGTTCGTGAAGTCAGTGGCAAGGTTGCTTAACTGTACTGAGGAGTTATTTTGTAGGTTTATTAGGAGTTTTAAGGAGTTATTTTATGAGTTTTGTTAGAAGTTTTGGAAGTCAGAAGCGAGTTGCTTAACTGTACTTGGTTTTATTTTGAAAGTTTTGGATGGTTGCTTTTAGGGAACTTTTTGATGTTTCAGCAGCTAACGTTTATCTTTGTTGGAAAAGTTTTTGTTGTTTTAGTTAATATTTTGAGATTTTGGAGAATCCTTTGGATCGGATTTTCAATTAGTTTTTGGTTTTGTTAATAAAAGAAACTTCATTTCTTTTATTATAATTTGGGAGGGGTGTAATGTGACGGTATATTCGACGTCACATGCACAAACCTATTTATTTAAAGATAATACACATTAAAAACAGACTAATGTGTATTGAATTCATTTCTTTCGCAAATTTAACCTATAAATTGTTTTGAAGAACATCTGGCTGTCAGTTCAAATAGAGTTTGACAGCTCCTGTCACTTATAGATTGAATGAATGACACGGCGTTTAATATTCGTAATTAATATAGAATGGCCGCGTAAAAGCCAATTCATAATTTTGTTGAGTTTTATGTTTATTAAAAAGCATTAATTTCCTATTCAGAAGCTTTCATTTGTTTCATAATTTTATTCGGTTATTATGACAATCGATATTTTTTACCATACTTTTATTATGGCAATATTTTGTTGTGGAGTTTGGCCGCGAGGTGGCAGCGCGAAGCTTCCGCCCACGGATAGCAGGATTTTTACTTCCCTGCCGGTTTTTGTCACGAGATGTCGATTGAAAATCTAAACTCTCGAAATTTTCATAAAAAGAACATATAATGTTCCGATTTTGGTTTTTTACGCTCTGCCAATAATGCGGAGTCATTTTGAAGGTCGATTTTTGGATTTAATGGTGGTAAGTGAGGTTACGTTATTTTTGCATACCACAACGACCGCCATTTTCATAGGCGTCGGTTTTGACCTTTTGATTTCTTTTTGTTTCAGCAATAGACATAAATGAGTCTATTGTGCCTTATTATTTGGGGTAATGTGGTTTTTCAAGTTATTTTACACCACATTATGATCGAGGCTCGCCGTGCAACCGACGCGTCATGTTTCGGAAGCCATGTGCGGAGCGCCCCAGTGTCGCGTTTGGCGAAAATACCTTAGCGTCTAGCTGCCGATCCCTGGAAGACGAAGTAACGTTAGTCCCAGTCACGGGTATGTTATTTTTGATTGTTTCGTTGCCCCAAGAAGTCGAGCTACGCCCACGGACGCACATCGGCGACCTGATCACTTCGAATATTTAGTTTCTTGGAACCCTCTTTGCAAACCACACATCCTTATACACCTTTAGTGAGCCCATTACTCTTATTTGGTAATTGGGGTCAAAATTATTTGTCATAGTAAAGTGAAAATTAAAGTCAGGTTTAATACCCATTAGTTATTTCTTTGCAAAGGCTTGATAGACCTAGAACTCATTGTATTTAGCCTATACTTAGATTTAAGGCAGTGTTACTAACCCAGTACTGTGCTATTGACCTTGGGGTCACTTTACTATATAAAGCACCTAGATGATAAGCCTGGTCTGTCTGCCTGTGTTACTTATATTAACAATAACCTCCAGCTTTGTAATTAGAGTCAGTTATTTACAATAAAATATGATCCACCAATCTAGGATTTATTTCACCTCCCTGAAGATTAAAGGTTCGATATCTACGGCCGCTATCTGAGAGCATTCGGAGTATCACTACTGGCGCCCGGCCCCTAAATCATACAGCTCAACATTAGGGAATTTTGTTTGTTTGTAGTGAGCTCAATCTTTGAGGGTCGAGATCCGACCCGACAACCATAAATTTTTAAAAATATATGACACAAGTTGTAAAAATTATTGGTAATTTGATCTAGGTTTTTTTTACAACATCAGGAGGCATGAGCATGCACTAGCATGGGGACTGATGTAAAGTGTTTGCATAGCCTCATCGCTTTGAACAGGAAGCATCTCGCTCGCGCGTTGCCAGCCTTGCCACTTACAGTAACTCTTCAAGTATTTACTGGTAGCCCCAATTACAGGAACAGACATCTTCTAGGGAGTTATTATTTTGCTACGGTCCCCAGTCTAAAGTTAACCTAGGTACCTAACTCTCTTAAGTTACTTTCTTCATGCGAACTACACTACACCTATAAAAATTATATACTTCCTAGACTTACATTAGCAGTTGCTTGTTAATTTCAGAATCTGGCACATTCCTGAATACCGAGGGCTCTGGCCTCTACGAACTGCAGAGCGCTTGCAATCACAGTTGCGATCCGAACGCCGAGTCCTCATTCCCATACAGCAATCATAGGATACAGCTTAAAGCTTTGAAGACCATCATGCCAGGAGAAGAGATATGCATTAGTTATTTAGACGAGTGTGCATTGGCAAGGTCAAGGCATTCCAGACAAAAGGTATTTATTTATTCACTTCTTCTCGTATAACATTGACAGATCACATTTTTTATGTATCATTTGTATGAAACATACATTAAATGTTACTCCAAGTTTAAATTAAAAAATGTCATCCAAATATGCTGTGCGGAAATCTGTTTGCGATTGGTAATCTCCTTCTTTTTCCAGCGTTATTCCGTTTCCTAATCCCTTACAATTAGCGGCGATCACTACCTAAGCCCACAGATTTGGCGAAGATAGTAATTTTAACTTCGGACTGCTGTTAGATCTCCACAATCGAGAGGGAAAAGCTACAGCTTTTTTTTGTTTTTCGAAATATAATCTATTGGATGTGCGGGTTTCCTCACTATGTTTTCCTTCACCGCCGAGCAAGCGATAATTACAAATATGTACATAAACCTGAAAACACGAATTAACAAGTATTCGAACTAGTAGTTTAAAAGTTGGTTCTTTATCCACTAGGCTATCTGCTTTAACAACTCCACTGTTTATGTTTTTATTATATCTATTGATAAATGCTTTGAGTAACATTGGGAAATTTTCAACAGTAGTTTTTCTACCACCAGGAACTAGCTCAGAACTACCTATTCATTTGCGGTTGCGATCGTTGTATGGCACAGTCTTCCCAACCCGACTGCACAAGTGAAGAGGAGAGTGATGAAGAAATAGACGCGGATGATTGATGCTCTAACCTCCTTGCCTTCTGTTTGCTGGGCATATAATTCAGCAATGGACTGCCAAAAAGTTTAGAGCCGGCTTTAGCTAACCTAAACCGGCCCTGTAGGTATGAGTGTATAAGTGATGTGACCATGTGATAAAATAGTAAATTGTAATGTATTTTAGCACCAAGTGATGATTAGAGCGCGGGCTTTACAGCACGAGCGCCATGAAATATACATTGTGCAATGTTCATTGTCTGAATTTCTTAGTGCACGATCAGTTAGTGTCAAAAAAGGAAACAATTGCATAATTCTCGCTTGAAAATTCATTTCATGCTCTGCCATTTTTTTTAAATCTTGTTACTTTCTTTCCAGCCTGTTCATAGAAAAGATAAATACAGTTCGATAATTATAAAAATAAGATACTACGATTTGTATTGTGGTTTTGCGATTACGCATTACTCAATAAAAAGCTGTTAGTTTTTAGTATGTAGTGCAGTTATAGTGAAATTAGCGTGGTTGAAAGTATAGCATTAAAAATGTTATAATGTAATGGTGAAAATAAGCGAAAGTACCTACCTTTTCCAAACAAAGTTACAATTTTGTCGTCTTTGTAAGTATGTCTGTATGTATACCGTGGCTTTTTGACCGTTTACCCCTTCAATATTCATTTTATATTAATATAAATGTAAAAAAATCGTAAGTTCACAAGTTAAAAGAAGCTGATCAATGAACAATATGAACTAAGCTTGAAATTAGTACGCACGTACTTTTTTTTATGAAATTACTTATGCCTATTCTAAACTCAACTTCTATTAACCTTACAGCGTATATACGATTATTGATTTGCAGTCTATAATATTACAGGAATACTTTCCCAGTAGTAATAAGATAAATCGTAGGTAAATCGTGGTGCACGAAAGTCGAATTTCCATCGACATCTCTTTAGGCTTTTATGTCTTTGAGTTATTGTATTCTTCACAATGGAAGCTGCTTACTCATACTAAACGTTCAGATTAATCTCGTGAGTTCCAAGGTAAGGTTTTCCATATTTTGACGAGCTCGTCTCGTGGCTCAGTCGTGAATGACGCGACTTTGACACCAACGCTCGTGGGTTCGATTCCCACACAAGGCAAACATTTGTGTGCATGTACATGTCTGTTTGTCTTGGTCTGGATGTTTTAAGAGAGGTAGGGCGCATCAAAGCAGCCCGTCTGGGGAAGTACCTCCACCTCACAGAAAACCGCAGCCAAATAACAACTCCCTAAGGGTTGATGTGTTCCTGCGTGTGAGTGAGGTCACCAGTGAGCTCCTGAGGAGTTGCTGTGTAAGCAGCAGAGGAGGCATCACGCGAGTGATACTTAATATATCGCAAGCGTTAATAGGCTACGGTACCCGCTTTACATCAGGTGGACCGTATGCTTGTATGCCTCCTGACGTAGTATAAAATATATATATATATATTTACTACAGTGTATACGCGAATATTTAGAGAATACATTCCTGTAAAACAAAAACTCGCTCTGGCAACACTATATTACTTGCCATTCTATATAGAGCAGTCTGGAATCATAAATTAGGGTAGAAACAAGTGTTTGGCTTGTTAAAAGTATGGTTATTTCACTAAAAAAATAATTACATACTAATCAAATCGGGTATTAATGAATTTGATTACAGACAATCCTAAAACTATAATTATCGTTTTCAGTGATCAATGGTCTATAATAATGTTTAGCAAACACCTTAGATCCTGCTGACCAAACAGTAGTTCTAAAAATTTTATCCAGTGCTACCTTTATTTACTTTTATTTGCTAACGAGGTAGATGGATGACGAGTTGAATGAGGTGTAAAGGAGAGTGCCCATTCATGGTTTCAAGTTGTGCACAGTTAAGATTAACATTAGAAATCAGTTCATTATTTTTCACTGCGTCTCCCAAAAATTAAGCCATAATTTCTCCGGAGAAGAAATGGCATCTTTCCTGGAAATCTGCAGTTCGCGAAAACGGCGTTGAATATCGCCACGAGAAGGACTGTTCCGCCTGGGAGGTATTTAAGGGCCGCGTTCGTGATGCCGTCAGCTCCGGGAGCTTTCCGGCTCCGAAGGTCCCTGATGATGTTTGAATCTCCGCAACCGTTGTAGGCTCGAGGGGGGTCGTGGGAGGGGTCGCGAGGATTCGTTCCACCTCGGAGTCAACCATCTGCACGTGATCGTTGTCAGTGGGTTCTAGACTAGGAGAGAATTGGCTCTCCAGGCTGTCTGCAAAGCATTCAGCCTTTTCGTCATCATCGAACGCTGTCGTTCCGTCTGGTCGAGTCAGGGAAGGACATTGGGTGATTTGGTCGGAACGAAGAGATTTAGCTACTCGCCAGTACGCTGTGTGCGAGGGCTTAATTTCTCCTACAAAGTTGGCCCACTGTTCATCCCTGAACTCTTTGATGTGCTTCTTTACTTGGCGTTGTAAATAGCCCATTATTATAAGAACGGTTCTGTTCGGGGGGACAAGAGTCATGGGCAAGTGTCGCTGCGTTCTTTTCCGACACTAGCTCTCGCAAAAAAAAAACAGGGAGTTCCCAACGCCGGGTGAACTCGGCTGTTGAAACCTCTCTGGAGCAGTTGTTAGCTGCCGTTGTGAAGTGTGTGTGTGTGAAGTGACTAGTGAGGGCGTCGATCGCGAAGTCGGCCTCGTCATTTGTGAGGATATCTATTCGGGTATTTGATCCAGTTCGGGTGACGAAGAATACAAGAAGTTGCTACTCCAAAACTAGTCACTGCGTTCGTTTTGGAGCTCTTTAGAAACTATGATAACTCACTCGATAGTAATCCATTTAGTTTTTATTTTGGTGCCCCCCTCGGCGCGTGTTTAACTCGCACTTTATATAGCTTTGGTGCAATTAGGAGTAATCAATACTGATGTTATAAAGATGTTACTTGTTTGGACGGGGTAATCTCTGCATATATTATATCGATCTAATACGGAAAGTATTCTTTTAGTAGTAGAAAGTAGTTTTATTCCTTGAGTGTTATAGGCTTCTATTTAGTCTTTATGTGTGTAGAAAACCAAACTACGCGTACGTAACCACGTGCAACAGCTATTGTTTTATGTAATAAGTATGATTAGTAATATAACCTTAGAATTAGTTTAGAAAAACATACTTTAACACGCTAATAATAACATACTAATTGAAAGAACTACTCAAAAAGAAAAAAAGAGACGCCTGGTCCTCTTTGCCTACACCGCAAAGACTGACCAAATTTTGTAATACCTAAAAAAGGGACTTTACAAAGAAAAAACGCACTCAGTTGTAATTGGCAATAATCACAATTTGATAATTTAAGCAACGAAAGTAAAAATGTAAATGCTGTGATTAACTCTGTAAGGATGGGGATTTGAGAATATATTTATTATAGGCGTATATTACATATATACTTTAATAGTGGTGAATTGGGTCCATAGAAAATTTAGACATCAAAGCTACTATTTTTTGCTTGCATACCACATACTATCAAATTTACGTTGTTGACGACGAGTTGACGAGCTCGGTGGCGCAGTGGTGAAACGCGCTGTTACGTTACTTTGACACCAGCGCTCATGGGTTCGATTCCCACACAGTACAAACATTTGAGTGCATGAATATGTCTGTTTGTATTGGTCTGGGTATTTTCTATGTATAATAAGTATGTATTTACAAAAGATAATGTATTTACGTATGTTTATCAGTTGTCTAGTACCCATAACACAAGCTTTGCTTACTTTGGGTCTGGATGGCGCTGTGTAATTTGTCCGACAATATTTATTAAATTATTATTATTTATTATAGTTACTCCACAGAAAGCCAGGAAAGTGCAGTCAACTTCTGCAAAAGGCGATTTAAATAATATTATGACAAAATAATAAGTTTTAACATAGGACTAACATTGTATTCGCAAAACAATAAGATTTTCCACACAAATATTATCGGCGCAACAATTTAATAATCTGTATGGATGACATATTTTTTTCACGATTTCCATGTTCGTGTTACAGCAAAAGTTGCTACGTTCAATAAGTAAATTTACATCTTTCAATCTGTATAAAACTTTGTTTTGAGTAACCCCTAGGGCCTAACGGTTAGTCGTTCTGGTTAAGCAGTCAGGCCGTAACCGCGTAACCAGGACGGTTCTTGAGGGTGCGACGCGGTTCGGTACGGGTTTTATAAGTACCTGTGCGGTGCGGAGAGGAATGACGATAACACAGTACCACACACGCTGTACTTCAGTTCGGGAAAAATACTACCAACATCTATCTACACGGTTCAGAGACAAGATTTGAGAATTGTTGTCAATTTTATGCTTACACACATTATTGAGCTCTTAAATTTTAGACTTTACCGTTTTTACCGTTACCTTTAAGTCTAAACTTACCTTTAACAATCGGTTATGTGTCAGGAGTGGTTATGATGCCCATACCATTCTTCTATAGTAACCGTACCGTCCGCCATCGGCAGGTAAATCTTTCTGCCACACTGGTATGTTTATATTTGCTGTGCGGTTCCAGAAAATTATTCTTCCGGGAATTGTTGGACTGCGGATTGAACTGTCAAGTTTTTCTCAGGGAACTGCAATGTTTTTCAAAAAGGCGGCGCGGTGGAGGTTTTTGTGTAGCCGGTAAAAAATGAGTGATAACTCTGGTGTCTGTAACTGTTTAGGTACCGTTAGATAGTATAAAAAGCTCCCCGTGTCGCCGTGCAAGTCCCTCACGAACCGTATTACCGTAGCTGTGTAAAAATCGTGTCGTGTATAAATTATCCAAATACGGCCGAGGGATCATTAGGCTGTGTCTTCATTAGGCGAACCGCGAGCGGCTGCTTCTAGTTCGCCTCCCTATATATTACCTATAAATGATGTGTCAGCATGTGCTGAACGCAGTTTTGCGTTTTGCTTGCCGATTCATTTAAAGAAATTAAGAGCGTAATTTGCTCCAGTCGGCGTTACGCAAGCAAACAGTGGAAACAGGACTAGCTAAGTATCTGGCTATGTTGGCGTGCATGCCAGATACCTATATTTTAAGCCTACCAATATTTTTTTGTCGTGTTTGGTTTGGAATTGATAGCGACTCAGTTTGCATTCTTTGATAAAAATTCGCCAACGCTTCGCGCCTAAACTACTTTCGCTGTTTACCGTCATCGAGTTTACAACTGATTCGGCGTTCAAAACCAGTCAGCGGATAACCAGCCGCTCACTGGTCACCTTGTGAGGGCACAGCTTTCAGTTTGCCTGACTTAAAGGTCCGGCTACATGGTATGTCTTGCATGCGCGGTTACCAACACGAATCAGCGCAAGCAAGATAGTGTATGTGGATGACTACTCGCACAAAACGATTGAACAATGTTGTTGAGATTCCTGTATTCCGGTAGATTTTGTGTTAATATCATGACACAGAAATTCAGGCTATATTTTTTCAATTTGTAATCGAATTGTTATATACTTAGAAAGTTTATAACCATTCTCTCTTGTTTGCAAAAGGTCTCGTTTCATAATTTTATAGCATTACATTTTAAGTTAATTAATCATTTTCACATTAAGTTATTTAATCGTAATTGCATATAATGTAAATAGAATAGTTTAATATCTTATTGCTAATTTAATCGTAAAACAGCATTTCTGACTTTCTACTTCCATGGTTGGCTCTATTATTAATGTAATTAGTAATAAGTTTATTGCACCAAACCGTTATAGTTAAGATAATTAAAAAGTAAAAACCTGTATACATTTATGAATCGCTTTTCATGACGGTAGTGTCTATAATAGTTGCAAAACAAAAATATTTTAAACGTGATTGAATTTTGGGAAGAAACTATATATTGAAAATCAATATCGACCATTTTTATGCAAATACGTGTATTTCGTTTACTATTTTCAACTAATATTGTAGTGGTAGTAATAAAGGAAGTATCCAATTTATTATGGCCTATGTATGTATTTTAAACAATGTAATTTTTGATTAAAAAACTATAAGATGTCAAATTATTGCAGTGAAGCCTAAATGAGAATAGTAGTTAAATTTAGCAGAGTAGTTAAATTATAGCCGTTAAAATATTTGTATGTTTTATTGTAGCTTATTTTCAACGAAATTGTTATCTTTGAAAAGTTCATGAAAAGTTCATTTCTTAAAACTCACGTTATACGCGTAATCCAATTAAATAATTACGTACGTATCACGTGAGAATGTTCGAGAACTCCTTTTTTAGCGGTCGCATAGAGTGCATATTAAGGAACGTCTGTGCAAAATTTATGAGACCGAGGTATTTTGGGTACGCGTTTAGTTTATTTTTTTAAAATGGTAATTTCTCTTCATGCCAGCAATAAGCAGATACATACAGATACTTCGGCAGGTGTTATGCCGTTATACTGTCAAGCCAAGCCACAGGATGCATTGTACCACTCCGTGTGTCTAGGACTATGTATCACAAAATGAAAAAAGATAGCGATTTCGTTCGAAACAGGTGCGTATATAGTGATGTAGTATAGGTATTGGTAAGACATATTTAGTAAAAAAATATTTTATTAGGAGGAATAGCTGTATTGTGAGATAAATCAGGGTTCACGACACGTGCCAAATTGTAGAGAGTAACTTTTTGATTTTGTTTTATCGGTTTATCGGTTTTATCGGAACAAACAAATTGTCAATTACGATGACATCAATTAATATATAAAGCGCTTAATATGGTAAACTTTGGCCTAATTGTTATTAATACCTAATATATATGTTGCAGCTATTAACAGAAATGCTAAGGTCAGCGCAGACTAATAGGGTGGCGGTACTACACCGTGGTAAAGTGTAGTGATAATTGTTGTAAGCTACGATTAAAAACTGGGGCAAAGCGTAAATGCCAAAAATCGTTCCCACTGAAGATCGGTCACAGTAGGCGGGGCGATTTATATAGTACATATGTTTATTTGGACTCGTTCAAATTACACGTGCGATACGATCATAAGGTGGCTTAGCACCCATAAGCCTCTAAAAAAGAGAAACTGTATTGGCGAGTAATGCTTCTACGCTAAAGCCATAGAATACTTATAGTATTGCATCTGAGTAACATTTATTTATGCTATTGTGCTTCTTTTGCTCGTGGCTGGGCCGTGCGTCTTCTAAACAAATTTCGCCCATATGCAAAATAGAAAAAAGTGGATTTTACATTGTTATATTTGACGATTCACCATCACCTTAGTGCTTTGTGCTGACCTTAATATTTTACGAGTAGATCTGGCAGGCGTTATGTTTTCTGTAAATAACAATTTGTTCCGTTATTAATGTTCAAGTTTGAGTAAATGATGCCGTATTTGTGGTAGCTTTTGTTTTACAAAAATAGATAATATACTATCTAATCAATGTATTTTATTTCCCTCTTTTTAAAATATTGTTATAAATAGTTAAATTTATCTACATTGAAAAGGCGCCACTTACAATTACCACATTGGTTTGGTTATAGTTGTATAAATAAATAATGAGATGTGCATGTTCTCGTTTTATATAAAAAAACAAATATCATGAACTTATATATCTATATCTTATATAGTACATCTATAAAACAATATAGACGGAATTTGCTTATATCAACATGTGGAGCATAGCAACTTTTTCCTAGCGTTATCCCGTTTCCTAAGTCTAAGGGATTGACGAAGATACAGATTTTTGCATAGAGTGACTACCGTCAGACCTCAACAACCAGGGCCGTGGCGACCCCGGCACGCCTGTGTGCGAAACATATATAAAGCGCCTCTTTTATTTGTTGTCGTGTTTTGACCTGAAATATTTCTTAAAATTTTGACTGATATAATGTTCTCCAGTTTTATATAGTATTTTCCTAAATAAGTAAAAACTTTATTTGGGATACATACCAATTGTAGGTATAGATGTTATCAAAATAGCTGTCTTTTTTTCCTACTAATACTAACTTAATCATTACGTGTGCTATATTTTACAAAAACGCAACAAGAGTCGAAAGTGTGTAAAAACATCTTATTTATATAACTAGTCTGGCCATAAATACTGTTACATATAAACTTTTCTTTTTTCAACCCTTTAATTATTTGAATTTGGTAGGTATGCATTTATTATGTTAAAAACTTTTGATTTCCCGCTGTTTTACATAATTTTTTCGTATTTATTATCAAATTACAATATGGAATGGAGAATGCTTTGCACAAAATGGTTATGGAGCCGTCGGTCATATTCAAAACACTTCAAAAGCTTGGTATCAGTCGTATGTTCGTATATGTACTATCGACAAATGTACCAACACTTCCGCTGTTGAAGACCATAGAAAATCGGGGCGACCGCGTGCTGTTAGAACTACAAAGTCTGTTAATACTGTTAAAGTAGAATTCGCTGAAACCCCATTAGGGAGAAATGAAGATTCCCGCTAGGATTCTGACGCGTATAATAAAACAAGACCTGAAGCTCGTCGCTTATCGTCGATATACAGGACATGCCCTAAATAGTTGAAGAGAGTGGATCGAACAAAATGCCTTCTGTCCCGATACGCAGGTGAAAGACACAGATATATCCTTTGTACTAATGAAAAAAAATTACAATTGAAGAGCACTACAACAAGTAAAATGACAAAGTGTACGCACACAGTTCTAAAGAAGCCGCCTAAGTGGTCGGAAAGGTACAACGTGGTCATCATCCTGCGAACGGATGGACGGACGGACAGACATATAAAAACCGGCCAGGTGCATGTTGGGCGGCTGACTAAAATAATAGGAAATCGAAGCTACTGACTTTTTTCTTCGTAGGTAAGTATGTAGTCTTACCTACCAAGACCAAATTGATCGTGTTCTATCAGAAGGTGATGTCAGGAGCCCTAGAAACCGGTGAGCGTGCATGAGCAATGAATGTTAAAGAAGCGAGTGAGATATGTAAGGATCGAGTCAGGTGGCGCTCGGTTCTCTTTGCCTACCCCGCAAGGGATTTGGCGTGAAGTTATAGATAGATAATGATTACTAAGTCACGTTTATAAATGGAATATACGTAGCTCACTGTCTCCTTTATAGTTAAAGCTAACTTCTGCACGTAGTGCACCGTGTAGTGTGCATTCTGCGAGCGTTAGATAACTCAACTGCCAAATACACATGTCAAATAGGTACTTACTGGAGCCTTTAGACGCTGGTGACACAAACGGGGTACAGAATCTTTTGTTTTTGCTTTACATTTCCCACCATGATACGTAGCGTCCTGTCAACCGATAGTCAAGAACGCAACCATTTTTTATTTGAATGTGATCTTTTGTATTATGGAGTAGGTACCCCAGGGGTGCGCTGACTCCATGGAGAATACTGATATAACACAGTTTCATGTATTCAAACAAAGATAATAGAATTCACATGACATTCTATAGGTACATTCAGCGAGTATCCCACTCGACATCGTGGATAATATATGTTCAAACGGAAATTTGATTTGTTGACATGAAAAAAGACCCTCCAATCCAACGCGCAAGTTATCTAAATATCCTACAGTAGGTGATTAATTAGTTATTTATAATATTGAAAAGTGATAAGCGTAAATTACATAGTTAAATATAATATGATTTGTGTTCATTTGAATGTTCAGAGCTCCACGTGTGATTTTGAGTAATACCTACTTATGAATTTCAAGCAGATGCTATTACCTAAGTTTAAATATTGTAATTAATATTTTAATTAATACTTATCTATGATGGGAGTTATTTATGTAGGCAGTAAAAATCTATCCTTAAGTATTGGCGCTGTGTTGTCTATAATGTGTTCTTTAGCACTACTTACAACTTGGTTCATTTTACCAAAATGGCGAACTTTGCAAAACTACATCAGCATGAACCAAATAATCGTAGGTACTTTACATTTGTGCTGTATGAGTACGGACGTGGAGTTTGAGGAGGAAAAATACGATAAAATAATGAAGATGCTGGTCGAAATATTTTATTTTTCAAATATATCTTGGTCTTTATGTGCTGCAGTGATCGCTTATGTGAAACTAGTGTTGTTACAATATGGAAAAATCGTTCAAGAAAAGTGCAAAGCAACCATATTTAGTTATGGCATATTAATTGCATTTGAAATCATCGTACAAGGCATAGTCCGAAATGTTTTCACTCTTTCCACAGATAGTGCTTATAGTATAATTCAGCACATATTTACAATAATTATGACGCTAAATTTGGTATTATTCATAAGAATATGTATTTCGGTTATATCATGTTTTAAAACGAAGATGTCTCCAAGGAATGCAAGACATGTGATTGCTTTAGTTGGCGTTGGAGTGCTATGTGATTCAACTTTGCTTATTTTCATATCTATGTCCCAGTCCGCACATTACTGGATCTATTCTATTGGCTATATAGCTTTTGGTTATAGACTATTACCACAAACCGCATTTATATTATGTACAAAAATATCTAGAGGTATGTGGAATATATATTTCAAGAAATGGGTTAGTGCCATAGAATAACCTAATCATTGTTTAGGAATACTATTACAAGGATTTCATTACGGTCGTATATTTGTACGTTTCTATACTTTTGTGCGTAGTAAAGATCATCTAGGGAGAGAGTATCTAAAAGTAATCCTTTTCTAAATAATTATAGGTAATTTTGGGGGTCTTGTGCCAGAAGCAAGTTCGTCTCTACCCTTGCCAATCCAACAGATCGCAATTTTGGACTGATATGTAGTGCAAGTGCAGATTAGTGCGACCCCAGAGGCGACGCGTACCCATGCGCCGCCGTCGGTGTGAACACAGGTGAATGCGTCGGTTAGGGCCGTACTCGTCACGCACAGCCGAGTCAAGTGGGGCGAGGAGAGACGAAATGTAGGACGAAGTAAAGGCATATATCTATAACTTCACGCCAAATCCCTTGCGGGATAGGCAGAGAGTACCGAGCGCCATAAGACGCGGTCCTTACACACTTCACTCGCTTCTTTAACATTCATAACTCTTTTCCTGTACGCTCGCTGGTTTCTAGGACTCTTGACATCACCTGGGAAAACACAACCAATTTGGTCATGGTAGATTAGTCTTGGTCTTCCTCGGCTCCTACATCCTTCCATTTTTGCATTGTAAGTATATCTGTTTCGTCATTCTTTCTTCCTGCATTCTTTCTACATATCCGTACCAACGGAGCATGCCTTTTCTTATCTTAACACCGACACTCTCTTTCAGACCAACTCTCTTTCTTACGTCATCAATACGAACGCGGTTAGCAAGCGTTACGCCAAAAATTTTGCGCAATACTCTCATCTTGATCGTGTTTATTCTACTTTAATGCTCTCTCTGCCATACCCAGCTTTCACTTCCATAAATTGGCGTTGGGATTAGCACCGTATTGTGTACAGCGAGCTGTGCCTTCTGGCTTAGATTTCGGCTGCCTAGAAGTTTACTCAACGCTCTATTCACGCTGTTCCCTGCACTCACTCGTCTCTCCACATCAGCGGTGGACCTTCCATCGTTGCTATAACCAGGATTTACAATATTATCCGCTTGTTCCAACACTACATCATCAACCGTAATCCTAGTGTTCGTTCTGGTTGTCGCTCTTTTAAATATAATTTTCTTAGTTTTCTTCCCATTCAATTGTAAGCCTTTCTTTCACATAACAATCTTTCATTGCTGTAATTAGTGTTTGCAGTTCGGATGGTGATTCTGCTATTAATACTGCATCGTCTGCATAAAGCTGGCAGTTGACCACTGAGTCACCCATTCGCATTCCCACATTCATATTTCTTATTCTCTGAAGACAACTGTCCAGATACAGGATGAACGGCCGAGCCGACAGCACGCATCCCTGTCTGATACCAATGTTGACATCAAACCAGGGCGACAAGCTGCCGTCAATCCGCACACATGCTGTACAATCCTCATAAGTGGATTGCACAGCATGGAGCAGGTCACCGTCAACCCCATATCTGGGCAAAATGTTCCAGAGATTCATACGCACGACCCTATCAAATGCTTTATCAAGGTCCACAAAACCGCAGATAACCCTCTGGTCCATTGCCAGATGCTTCTCCACGATGTTGCAGAGTGAAAAATCTTGATCCGTACATCCTCTGCCGCTTCGAAATCCACCTTGTGCTTCCCAAAGCATTCCGTCGGATTTCACCCTCTTTCCTTTCAATGATTTTTCCATACACTTTAGCTGCTCAGCTGATCAAACTGACGGCCCTAGTTGGTTGGCAGTCCATACGTGAAGCCTTTATATAAGGGCACGATGACTGCGCGTTTCTAATTGGTCGGGACTTTTCCGGTTCTCCAGCATAATTTGCTCAAAAACCAGAAGGCATCCCTATCGTAGGTGCAATCTAGTTTGGTCATCTCAGCTGTAACCATATCGATTTCCGCTGACTTTCCATTTTTCAAACTTCCTATCGACCATTCAATGTCATCTATGGTAATGTCTTCATGGTACGCTGGCACTGCCGAGTCACTTACAGACTCACTCACAGTACAAGCGTCATAATCACACAATTCTCTAAAATATTCGCTTCACCGTTCTAACACTTCCTGACGGTTCGCGAGGATACCACCAGATTTACATTTTATTATGTCCATTCTAGATGCTGACTAACCACTCCGACACTTCTTTACCACTCTCCAGAAGAGTTTGGTATTAGTCTCGAAGTTCCTCGTCAGCCTCTCTTCCTCATTCATAAGTAGTCTTTCACGCTTCTCTTTCACTAAAGCCTTGGTGTTTTCTTGCATCGACGGTATATTTTTTCTTGTCTTTCATACCATCACTCTGATGCAATTATGATACGTAATCCAGCCACGCTTTCCTCTTTTTTCCTACGGAGAATTCAACCTCCGCATCCCACCAGGCATCTCCTTTCAGTGTTCTACGTCTCTTTGCGCATCCAAATGTTTTTTTTCGCACTATCCACCATACTTTCTTTCAAAACTTTCTAACATTCGTCTACATCTGAGTTGGAAAGACTCGCGTTCGCAAGTCTCTCACTGACTAGACGTACATACGTACTCCTTACACTTTCATCTTCCAATTTTTCACTTCTTATTGTGTCATGATCTCCGAAAGGTAAACCAAACCGGCTTATCACCAGATAGTGGTCCGTTTCAAGAGAGAGCTCTTGTTGGATACAACGAACTTAACGAAACGAAATTAACGACTTTCGGAGACATCCATCCATGTGTACTTGTGAATATCCTTGTGATGAATGAACGTGTTCGACACAAGGAGGTTTCGTTCCATACATATGTCTAAAAGCGTCTAAATACCTCATAACTGCTTCGCTTGGTTCCAACCCATCCATTTAAATCTCCACATATAATTATCCGTTCATTCGCATCAGCCAAATCCAGATTACCCCTTACGGTCTCCCAGAACTTCTCGAGCTCCTGGGGCTAGTAGAGCTTACAGGAGCATATGCTGCAACCAAAAAGACTCGCGTAATCCCCCGTTATATTTTAATCCAGAGAAGTCTTGGACCTACTAAATCGAAATCTTTTACATTAGTGACCAAGTTAGATGAAAGCACGACGCCTACGCCAGCACTGGCATGATCGAATTGGTTCACCCCGGACCACAAGGCCAACATGCCACCGGGTAGATATTCGGTGTCGCTTCTCTTTCACTTGGTATCTGACACACACAAAGCATCAAGGCATCTCTCGTTCAATATATCTATCAACTCATTCATCTTATCTTGTAATCCAACTCTCACATTCCATGTGCCTATACGACACTCGTTCCGCCGGGTTGAGCGTTGCGTGGTGGGTGGCGCCCCCCACCGGTGCATGCAATTAATCTCGCACCGACGAGGGCGGATCGGTGCGCGTCGCCTACAGGGGACGCCCTGATCTGCGCGCCAGTGCGGTTTCCGCCCAGAATTGCAGTCCACAGTATTGGACTGGCAGGGTCGTGGCGTGCATGCTTCTGGTACTGGCCCCTGTAATAGTTCATTGTAAATTTATCATTAATTGTGACTTCTTTTTTAGTTTTACATGCACACAGAGAGGGTACTGCTAAGAGTAGATCACGCTTGGCACTCAAAGCCCGAATGTAACTGCAATTGTATTATGTGCAGCATGACATTGGTACAAAGGTAAAGTAAGCTTGTAGAAAAGAATCAAGCTTGACGAATACTTAGTTGTACTTTATTATTCTTAATAAAAAGAATTGGGACCAGCATTATTCATATGTGGATATACCGTAAGATTTATGAAATCCTTAATGTAATACCTACAATTGCAGCTATGAAACACGGTTAAGGCGTTTCTGAAACATCGGTAATGCATTATGAAAAACTACGTCTGACATAGACCCTAATTTTTGAAGACTGTTAATTACGTCTTCGCGACTAGATGAGTCATCTGATCATAAAAGATGGAAGCCAATTTAGTGACTGAGCTTTTAAAGATGGTTCCAAGTACTTTATTAATTCCATCTACAGTGAAAAACAGAAATTTACAACTTTTGTATCTTATTAGCTTCTATAGTAAGTTACTCGTATCTGTAAAGATTACAAAAAGATTTTAGATCTCGAATTTCTATCATTTTATTTATTTTTTATGCATGTTTACATACAGCTACAGTATCTTATTCACTTGGCATGGGGTTCATGTTTAGCCTATTTGTATAGTACATTATATATTTTTATTTTTTAATAATGACTACTAGGTCACATTTATTAACGGGATGCAAGTGGCTTACTATCTTTTTATAGTCAAAGTCAGTCATTGCATGTGGCGCACCGTTTTGTGCACGCTGCGAGAGTTGGACAGCCCTGCTGAAGTATCTCCCATTCACAGAAGACTCCCTGGGGGTTTGTTTTGTTCCAGCGGACGAGTGAGATTACTAGTACCTAAATCATAAGAGGCGGGAATGGCAAAGCGCGAACAATATTTCTTATAAATAAAATAAATATTGTCGGACAAATTACACAGCGCCACCTAGCCCCAAAGTAAGCGAAGCTTGTGTTATGGGTACTAGACAACTGATAAACATACGTAAATACATTTTTTTTTGTAAATACATACTTATTATATAAAAAAATACCCTAAGGGGTACTACAAATTATGGTCAGTTTTAGAGAAGATAACTTGCTCGAAACGACACGCTGATATTGTGTCTCTTAAGAAACCTCTGGAGCAAGCAGTGGCTAAATTTCCCATAGAAACAGTGCGTAAATCCATAGATTCGTGGCCAGACAGATTAAAAACCTGTATCAAAGCCAAAGGTGGCCATTTTTTTTTGCCGAGTCTTACATAAATATGTACATATACCTAGCCTTGGCATAAATACTGAAAAAAAGAAAAAAAAATTCTATTGCAAATAACATTTATTACTTTTACAGTGTGTTAATTTAATACCTAAATATAAAACAATTTAAAATATAAAAAGCTTATTCGAAGTGGTTTCCATTGGCGGCCATACAGTCCTTTAAACGTTGAGGCCAGTTATCAATAGAGGCACGCACTCTTTCCATGGGAAAATTCTTCACTGCCAATCGTACGGATTGTTTTAGGGACTCCAAATTATCATGGCGTTTAGAGCAAGCCTTACTCTCTAAAACTGACCATAAATCATAATCTAGCGGATTAAGATCGGGACTAGACGACGGCCAGTCTTCAGCTCTGATGAAGTCCGAAACGTTCGTTTCCAACCAAGACTGTGTAGAACGAGCTTTATGACCCGGCGCCGAGTCTTGCTGGAAGGACCATTCTTGGTTATTGAACATGGTGTTGTTAAGGGGCTTCACTACCTTCTCAAGAATGGTATCTTGATACACTTGTGCCGATCTTTTGATACCTTTTTCACAAAAGTATGGTTCAGTCACTCCTTCATAGCTAATACCCCACCAAATCATCACTGAAGTCGGATAGTGCAAACGTTGCACTCTGTCGACTAATTGGGAAGCTTCCTTAGAGCTTTGAGCATAAATACAGTCATTTTGTTTGTTAAAATGTTGCTCAATTGTAAAAATTTTCTCATCCGTAAACAAAATTTTTCTGTGACCTCCCTTTGCGTACCGTTTCTGTATTTGTTTCGATTTTACCACCCTATTCTTTTTTAAATTATCAGTTAAGAAATGACAAGTACGTCTCTTATAGGCTGCAAGTCCTAAGTCATTTTTTAAAATACGCGACATGGTTCTAGGTGCTTCGTCTCCCGAGATAAAATCTTTTGCTTTCGGACAGAATTTTTTCGCATTCTTTCCCTTACTGCTTTGACCACCTTTTTCGTACGAACACTACGTGGACGGCCAGATCTTTTTCAGTCACAAACAGAGGAGGTCTCATTGTACCTATTAATTGTCCGGTACACAAACATTTTACTAATACCAAGCGTATGCAGAGTTTTAAAAAAATGCATTTGGCTCCATACCTACGTTGTGTAATGCAATCACAGCGATTCGGTTCTCTTTATAACCCCACTCCATTTTAATATCGCAAAATATTGTACAATGTATTGGCGCCAAAAATGCCAAAATGAGAAAGCTCAATGAACAATCATATAAAAACGACAGATTCCAAATTCAAATGTAATATTTTGTTTATTTTTATTTGTAACAGTATTTATTGCCAGACTAAGTAAATTTTTTAATAAGATTACATTACTTCATAAAAAAATAATGAAATTGTAACAGAACTTATGGCCGGACTAGGTAGGTAGGTAAAACCGCAGCCAAATAACAACTCCTTAGAGGGTTGTTGTGTTCCCGCGTGTGAGTGAGGTCACCAGTAAGCTCCTAAGGAGTTGCTGTGTAAGAAGCAGAGCAGGCAACGCGCGAGTGATACCTTAATATGTAACAAACGTTAATAGGATACCGTAACTGTTTTACATCAGATGGGCCGTATGCTTATGTGCCTGCCGACCTCTAGGGGTACCAACTCCATATTATAAAAGTTCAAGTTCTTGCGAGTGAGATCGGTACAAGCTATGAACAATATCGGTTGGCAAGACGCTGCGTATCATGGCGGGCAATGTAAAGCAAAAACAAGAGAGTATGTAAACTGAATTCATACGCCGCTAGAATTTTAACGCTTAATATTGAAACGGAGATAACAGAATTCACATGTCATTCTACAGGTACATTCATTAAGAAAGGTATACACGACAACGTGTAGTGATTTGTTACACTATCAAAAAATACCGTCGTATATCAGCGCGCAAGTTATCTAAATGTCCTACGGTAGGTCATTAATTAGTTATTTATAATTATAAATATATCGAATATTATTATTTATTATCATGTTTTAATTATATTGAAAAGTGATAAGTATAAATTTTATAGTTAAACATAACACGATTTGTGGTCATTCGAATTTACAAAGCTCCATTTGTGGTTTGAGTACCTAATAAATTGCAAGCAGATTGAGAAGTTCAAATACTGTAATGAATATTTTAAATATTACCATTAATCTATGATGAAGTTTGTCTATATAGGCATTATAACCCCATCCTTAAATATTGACGCTGTGTTATCTATATTGTGTTCTTTGGCACTGCTTACAACTTGGTTCATGTTACCAAAATGGCGAACTTTGCAAAACTACCTCAGCATGAACCAAATAATTGTAGCAACTTTACATTTGTGCTGTATGAGTACGGTAGTTGTCTTTCAGGAGGAAAAATACGATGAAATAATAAAGAAGCTGATTGGAATATTATATTTATTAAATATATCTTGGTCTTTATGTGCTGCATTGGTCGCTTATTTGAAACTAGTGTTGTTACAACATGGAAAAATTTCCCAAGAAAAGTGGAAAACAACAATTTTTAGTTATGGTATAATAATTGCAATTGAAATCGTAGTAGAAGGTACAATTCCAAATGTTTTAAATCTTTCCGCAAATTGTGCTTATGATATAATCCAGATCATAACTACAATAATTATGACGCTAAATTTGGTATTATTCATACGAATATGTATTTCGGTTATAGCATGTTTTAAAACGAAGAGGTCTCCAAGGAATGCAAGACACGTCATTGCTTTAGTCGGAGTTGGAATTTTATGTGATTCAGCATTGGTTGTTACTTTTTTTTTGTCAGAATCTCCAAATGACTGTATTTCTTGTTTTGGTTGTATAGTTTTAAGTTTTAGGCTAATACCACAAACGATAGTTATATTGTGTAAGAAATCATCTAGAGGCGTATGGATGGAGTATTTCAGGCGTAAAAGAAATCCGTTATAGAGCAAGAAAATAAGATTATTTCATGTTATCGTAAATGTTGTTTTCTTTTTCAAAATAATATTATGTAACACAAATCTAACAAAGGAATTTTTATATTGTCCGTAACCGGTTTAGTTTTTTATCGATATAAGTGTACGGTCTGTTTGGTGGTAAATAGGTACAGTAGCCTGTGGACATTAGCAGCCTTACAACATTAGTCGTTTCACTAATGCGCTGCCGAGACGCTGTAAATTACCTCTTCACGGCCTTTCACGTGCCCGCCAAAATTACGCCCTCTATGGAGTTTTTAAGCCTTGCGTAGGAATTCTAAACACATCCATCTTTTTTTACACATTTTTTTACATGGCCTTATTTGCATTACTGCAACGCATGCATGTTGTAGGTACTTTCAATATTGTGTGTTGCATTATGTGTAATATTAGGTGTGTTACAATGTATACTATATGTAGGTACTCCTATTATTAGGTGTGTTACAACACAATGTACCTAAAATTTCTTAACAATTTTTTAATCATTTATTATGTGTGCGTTTCGAAATGAGAATAAACGATATATCTATCTATATATTTTATTATGTTTGGTTTGCGCAAGTAGAAGAGGGCAACGAAAACGGGACAAAATAAAAAAAAAGAGGACTAGACAAGACAAAATTTTCCCAATAGGGATAGTACCTAGTAGTTAGACGTTACACATATATTTTTATGTTTTTTTTTATACGACGTCGGGACGCATACAAGCATACGACCCACCTGATGTAAAGCAGTTACCGTAGCCTATTAATAAATAAAATAAATAAATAAATATTTTCGGACAAATTACACAGCGCCATCTAGCCCCAAAGTAAGCGAAGCTTGTGTTATGGGTACTAGACAACTGATAAACATACGTAAATACATTTTTTTTTGTAAATACATACTTATTATACATAGAAAATACCCAGACCAAGACAAACAGACATGTTCATGCACACAAATGTTTGTAGTGTGTGGGAATCGAACCCACGAGCGTTGGTGTCAAAGTAGCGTAACAGCGCGTTTCACCACTGCGCCACCGGGCTCGTCAATGTTTGTAATATATTAAGTATCACTCGCACGATGCTTTCTCTGCTGTTTCCACAGCAACTCCTCACGAGTCGCAGGAAGACTAAGGTGACATTTGTCTTACATTGATTATTCAATTATTACATCTACCGACATGGTTGGATTAATTAAGTATATATGTTTCGATTCACACAAAAATCGCTCACGTGTTTAACATTCATTGCTCTTCTCATGCACGCTTACCGGTTTATACGGCTCCTCACATCACCTTCTGATGGAGCACGATCAATTTGGTCATGGTAGGTAATTCTTGGCTATCCTCGGCTCCTACATCCTCCACTTTTGCATTGTAAGTATATCTGCTTCGTCATTCTTTCGTCCTGCATTCTTTTTACATGTCCGAACCAACGGAGCATGCCTCTTCTTATTTTAACACCACCGCTCTCTTTCAGACCAACTCTGTTTCTAACATCATCATTGCGAACGCGGTCTACAAGCCTTACGCCACAAATTTTGCGCAGAACTCGCATTTCGACCGCATTTATCCTACTTTCATGCTCTCTCTGCCATACCGAGCTCTCGCTTCCATAAGATAGCGTTGGGATGGGACCAGCACTGCATTGTATATAGCGAACTGTGCCTTTTGGCTCAGGTTTTTACTACCAAGAAGTTTTCCAAACGCTCCATTCACACTGTTCCTTGCACTCACTCATCTTTCCACATCTGTGGTGTACCTTCCATCCCTGCTGAAAGCGCATCCAAGATATACAATCTCATCCACTTGTTTCAACACTTCATCATCAACCGTAAACCTTACATTAGTTCTGGATTCTTCTCTTTTTATGTTGTCGGTGATGTCAGGAGCCTGCAGAACCGGTGAGCGTACATGAAAAAAATCGGCCAAGTGCGAGTCTGACTCGCGCACGAAGGGTTCCGTACCATTATCTATAAAAAAGGCAAAAAAATCACGTTTGTTGTATGGGAGCCCCCTTAAATATTAATTTTATTCTATTTTTTAGTATTTGTTGTAATAGCGGCAACAGAAATACATCATCTGTGAAAATTTCAACTGTCTAACTATCACGGTTCATGAGATACAGCCTGGTGACAGACGGACGGATGGACGGACGGACGGACGGACGGACGGACAGCGGAGCCTCAGTAATAGGGTTCCGTTTTACCCTTTGGGTACGGAACCCTAAAAACTATGAATGATAATGAAGCGAGTGAGGTGTGTAGGGACCGCGTTTTATGGCGACTAGTTTTCTCTGCCTAACTTGCAAGGAATTTGGCGTGAAAATATACGTACATACAACATTTCAACATAATATAAATTAATATATTAAAATTTTATTAGCATTAATGTAAGATTTATTTATTGCATTTTTTTTGCAATTGCATTCTCTAAGGAATCTCTATTATAATTATGTTACTAAAAACGAGCAATGCTTGTATATAATGTACATAAAATATATTTTATGTATCTCAAATATAACAATATGCAAGTATTTTTTTATTTACACAAGGTTTTGCTATTTAAGTTTATAAACCTGATAATACATAAAAAAAAAACATAAGCTTGCCCGTGTACTAATTCACCACCACCACTGCATGGATCGATGCATGGATGCAGGAGTATACAAATTAGACTGCGAATGTGGGTTATCATACATAGGGCAAACAAAGAGAAGCATAGGTACTCGAGTGAAAGAACACATTGCTGACATGAAGAATAGGCGTGATAAAAACTCTGCAGTATGTGAACATACACTGGACCAGCCGAACCATTACATAAGGTTCGATAAACCACAAATCCTTGCCAAGGAGAATCGCTACATGCCTAGAATGCTACGCGAGGCTATTGAAATAAGAAAACACCCCAATTTCAATAGAGAAGATGGTTGGCAAGTACCACCTGCTTGGGATCCAGTTCTAAAAATAATCAAGTCACAAACCCAGAGATCTACTTAAAAACATTGAGATTGTGAGCGATTTCTGTGTGAATCGAACATATATAATTAATCCATCCATGTCGATAGATGTAATAATTGAATAACTAATGTAAGACAAATGTTACCTTAGTCTTCCTGCGACCATGGACGCGGACAAAATAAATAAAACACGCGATACTTCTACTAAGGATCAGGACCGTTGGTGTTAAAGTAGCCATAGTAATTATCAGGGTGTGACACGCACGTAATATATTGGAAACGTTCATAGGCTTCGGTAACCACTTCACTACGTTTTACTCTCGACATTGTATAAAAAAAAATCTAAAGTTTAAAGTAAGCCACAAACACCACAAAATGCTTTGTATGACAGATAGTAGCCATAATGAAAAAAAAAACAGTAAGCTCCTGCGGAGGTGCTATATTAGCAGCAGGAGTGGCCACAAGCGAGCTATACCTCCGGTATTGCAAGCGTTCATAGGCTACGGTAACCACTTAACATTATGTCGACCATATGCTTCCATGTTTCCCGACGTTGTATAAAAAAATGGCGGCAGTGCCCGACAAAAGGCGTGTGCATATTTCCTTGATCGCTCCGATACGATCCGAACGTTGCTAAATTTTTATTGGGGCGGTCATTACAATCTAGCGCGTTGGCTGTAGAAACCGATCTCTGAGACCCTTCCGCCCCTGGGGTACGGTTAACGTATTTCCATTTCCTTCTTGTTTTTATTTCCTCGCAGCTATGCGCACTAGTGAGGACGGCTTTTCAATTTGGAGTCGTCTTTCGAAAGAGTTTCTTTTACGCTCGCTGGGAGAACATTAAAATGTCTATTTCTGCAAATATGGCGGAAACGAGCAATTTATTACGTTTCGCTCGCTCGACAAATTACAGATAGACCTTACCTACACATGTTTCGTAGAATTATATTTTGAAGTTACTTTTGAAATTGCTTTAGAATTTTCTTGGAGCTTGGATTATGAAAAATTGGTGATAAATGAAACTTGGAATGTTGAATACAGGTGTAGGTAGTAAGATAAAGTGGTTTATAAATTATCTAACTATTTATATAATCACGCCAGGTCAGACGCGGGGTAGGGAGAGAGAACTGAGCGACATTAGACGTGGTTGTTACATGCCTCGCTCATTTCTTTGAACGTAAATTATTTTAAATTTTGAATTAATGCCTGATTAATAAAAACAATTAAGAACCGAATTTTTATTTCTGATGGTAAGCATTTGCAGCATTAGGGACTACATTCGTGCGTTGTCGACCCTGTAAAAATCGCACTCTTTTTTTGACGAATCTCAAGTTGTAGTCGCAGATAGGTCTTAAGAGAGGCTTAAGAGAGTCCTATAAGAAAAACATCTCTGGAACCGTTCTGGATCTCAGGAAATAAAATTGAGGAAGTAAAGCATAGTAAGGAACTGCTGCTGAAGTTTTAACACTATGATCTCGATACACGACATGATGAACCAGGGCAATAACCATCACTCTTTAGACGTAAATAAATCAGCGCGGGGATAAACCTAACTTATCCTAACAAAGTTCAGTAAATCCCACCAAATCCGTTTCTGCCTATCGGCTGTCCAAACAATATGTCTGCTTAAGAACACACGCTCCAACTGAGACGTCAAGAAAAGTTAGGCGGTCCTAATTAGGGAGCCAGCGCTAAATAACGCCGATTTGAAGCAACGTTTGTAAGGCTTACGACCCAACGTAATCCCGAAGCCCCCTTTGTTTCGAACATGTACAACTTACATGTACAACGCTCCCAAAATGGCCACCTCGTAAAGAATTAGAGATACCTACACATCTCTGAATAATTAATAATTTATTTTCAAACGAAAGAGGGTTTTCTGAAAATGGTTTTCTGTAATGTTCGACATTTCTATGAACTCTATACCTTTACTCTAATAATATAAAGGTATATTTGATTGTTTGTTTAGATGTAAACAGCTATCGTGATCCATCCTAAAATAATTTTGGAAGCTAACATGGCGCTCGATGCCGTCGTGGAGGTACTTCCCCAATCGGCCTACTTTGATGCACCCTACCTCTCTTAAAACAACGCACTAAAAACCGCGAAAGATACGGCCACTATAACAGCGCCTGAGCGTCGGGGGCGTCGCGACGAACTACCCCGCGATATCAGGGAACTTATTAAGGAGAAACGCGCCCTTCGACAACTCTGGGCCCGTAAAAGATGTCCCCGTCTTAAGAGCAAACTTAATAAAAAATCAGCCCAGATCATACCAGTGTGCGTTACCTCGGGGTGCATATAGACCGGTCGTTGAGCATGGTCGCAAACATCAACAATTTAACTAACCAGGCAAAGGCGGCTCGTGGATTATTACGACCGGTCCTAAGTTCTCGCCTTCCACTGCGCACAAAGTTAGGAATCTACAAAACCTATGTGCGCAGCAAATTGACCTACGCGGCCCCGGCTTGGTACGCACTTTGTTCACCCACGCAAAAACATAGGCTACAGGTAGTCCAGAATGTGGCATTAAGAACAATAGTGGGCGCAGGGCGCTACGTTTCTAATGCCACGATTGCCAAAGGCGTCCGTATACAAACTATAGATGAATTTGTTGTCGACATTACGCGTAAAATGTTCTACCGTGCGGACAACTCTTCTTATGCCCACCTAAGAAACCTAGCCCCTCTTCATACCAGACCGCCGGACGGTCGTCTTGGTCCGCGCGACCTAAAATAGGCCAAACCCAAGCATTTTTCGTAACAAAAACCAAAAAATAACAAGATAGTACCATTTTACAAGCAAAATAACGAACTCTGGTTTCTTGTAAACAAAGGTTTCATGTAAACACCAGTTGCTGGATGGGCAAACAACCACAATTCTGGTTTGTTATTGTTTTGTCTCCCTTCATCCTATTGCTTCATCTCTTTTTAAAGGTAAACCCTGTTTCGCTCTAAGGTTAGTGAAGGTCTCTTTCTATAGTTAGGTTCTGTCTCTTTCTATAGTTGTGTCGTGTCTCTTTCCCTAGTATAGCTTTGTCCCTTTTATACAATTATCTGTCCTTGTCTAAAAATTATCTTTTGTCTCCACTGCTATTGTTGTCTCCTCAATAATATTGTTGCTCTCGTCACACAGTTACGTCTCAAAATAAAAATAAAACAAAATATAGTATATACGTATCTTATTTTATTATTTTTATAAAAAATTGCCAAACAAAAATTTCTTTTTTCTGCACAAAAATGTTAAACCTACAAAGTACAAAAACTATTTCAGCTTAGAGTGAGTGTGTGCACACGGTATTAATAGTATGCACACACCCGCCTAAATCTACGAGCACGGATTCTGGCGCTTGAGGCGGCAGATGGCGTGTGTCAAACAACTATGGTTGCTTGCCTCCCGCGGGATCTTGCACCAGAATGATCATCGAGTTTGTCTTCGTTTTTTGGTTGAGGAACGCGGGCCTGCGTGCGTGGGCGGTGGCACTTGTGCTCTCGCTCGCGCACGCACGACCTACTTTCTTCATGTTGGTTTGCGCGGGTGCAGCGCAGGACGAACGGCGCCTCGCTCTCGGCAGGCTCTGCTGCAGGGGCCCACTCTGGCTAAGTTAATATAGTGTGTGGGTTCACGTAGTGGACGTCTGCAGGGGAGCGACGTTGCTTGTCTTCCTGTAATGCACCCGTGCGGGTTGGTTCAGTCGGGTGTGCTGACGGAATACCGCACAGCCTTTTCCCGGCGTATCCCTCTCCCGCGGTTCAGTCTTGCTATGGTAATCTAGTGTCTGGACCGCGTGGGAGGGAACGCGCCAGGGGAGAGGAAGTGTAGGACCCGTGCAGCGCAGCCCATCTTGTCCGGCGTTGTTGTTCTGAAATCAAAAATCGAAGTATTATTGGTCTTTCTGTAATAATTACACCTTATTACATTCTATATATCAACTTGTGTTTTGTTACGACAAACACTGTACATTTTCCTTCCGCACCGAGTGTGCCTCTTGCGAAGTGCAGCGAGTGCAGTCACCACGCCATTTCTATTTCACTAGTAAGTGAAAAGTCTTCGTCACGCTTATTTATTCACAAGCAGAAGTAATTACGCGGGGGCGGCTACGCCCCCGGAGCCTCACCCGAGCGAAAAGCCCTAGCTCGATGCTCGTACACAGCTTTTGCTGTATGCCCGTGATGATGATGTTTCTTAAAAAAACCCAGACCAAGACAAACTGACATGTTCAGGCACACAAATGTTTGTCTTATATGGAAATCGAACCCATGAGCGTTACGTGTCATAGTCGTGTCATTAACCGCGGTGCCACCGTGTTCAATTTTCATATCCGACTGATAGTTCCAGAAATTAGCTCGTTCAAGCAAATAAACTCTCCCGTTTTCCATGTAAGTATACATTATTTATTTCTCAAGGTTTCTATGTTTATTTTTTGATTTATCAGCATTTCGAAAGGAACAATGGCGAATATGCTCGCATACTATCACACTGGCGACTACCTAGCTCTTGCAACTCTTCGATACCCTTGGACACTCCTTGACTTTTTGACATTTACAACACTCAATATTTACATTTCGCATTACCTCTAGTGTCTGAATGTCATATAGATTTATTATATTAATAGTAGATAAAAATAGTAGGTGTCTATTGTACGTCGTCACGTCACATGAGACAGAGAGGGGCGATGCGAATAATCGTTGTCTCTCGTTCTCGTTTGCGTTTCTACCAAAAGTACTAAAGATCACAATTTTTTGTAAAAATAGTCTGGTTACCTTTTTTTTTTTTTCTTTTTTTTTGACCTGACTATGTAGTTAGCCCCGAGTGGGCTGTCACTACGTCACCGGACTAGAGAGGCGGGCGTGAGGCGCCACAGCCTAGAAAACAAAGTTAAGCGACAGCCTAAGGGCCCCCGAGAGGGGTCGGACCTCGGCTCAGGACGTCGCTGGAGAAACAAATCGAACACGCGGGTTCGTGCCTTAAGGGCCTGTCGGAGAGAGAGGCGCCCAGGTACCGTGGGCTACCGGTACCTGGTGTATCGCGCAGAAGTCCTTACTCTTCGCGCCCGGAGCCGCCGAGGTCTGGTTACCTTAACTTACTCTATTTATATATCTATCTATCGCGACTTTTGCCTACGGATTTCCTTCCTTTTTTCTTCCCTCCCGCATCCTTTCGCTTTCGCGTTATACCAGTTTCGTTACCCTTTCCTCTTGCATTCTTTCTACATGTCCGAACCAACGGAGTATCTTAACATGGACCCTTTCTTTCAGAACAAACTTTCCTTTTTTCATTATAATTACGAACTCAGTCTATTAGCGGTCCGCCGCAGATTTTGCGCAACGGTCGCATCTCGACAGCGTTTATTTTACTTTTAATGCTTGTGTAAGCCATGTAAGTACAAGTGCTAGTAGAGCAGGCATGAATTGCTATTTATGCCTCATAATCTGCTGGATTTGGCGGGTTAAGTCGGGCACCACCCGTTAGTCGGCGTCATCAATCTTGCTCAGACCCGCATAATCACAGAAAACGAAACGTGGGATTACATGCTGGCCTTCATTTTTAAGCTGTTTTATTCGCCTTGTCGTGCCGGAGTATTTTTATTACATAATCTAATTAGACTTTTGTTTTCTTCTGTGTAATTTTAACACCCTAAATTAAATATATAGTTTTAAAAGAGGTGTAACAAAATTAAATCAATAAACAGGAGTGTATATGTTTTATGTGTTATAGTTTTTTTCATACAAATACATCGCGAAAGGTCATTGTCTTATGGCTGGAGGAAGCTGATGTTCAGTGATACATTTATTTACTAAACAGCTATGTTTTTGGTAACGTGTACAACTTGCACATTAGCCCTGCAAAGTTTGTTAAAATAATTTTATTACATATACTTTATATTAGTGATTATATAGATATAAAGGCAACTCAAGGCAAAATGTAGTTCAGTGTTAATTTTTATACGTGATTACAGCGACGTATCAAAGGTAGACATGTTATACACCAACATTATTGTATTTTAAAATGGCGCAAGTAGTACTGTTCCTATGTACAGTTATTTATTATGACACTTTGCACTAACAAAGAGACAAATGATAGGGCATACCTGTCGTTAGAAGGAGATGAATATATATCTTAAAAGATTTACGCTTTGTGGCGAAGTGCGTATTGACGTGACGCGAGAATGCGCCCAACTGAATGTGAGTTGGGCAATTACCTTACTTTCGTATTGCCATTCTACAGCTTGTACGACGTATCTATAACTATAAAAACATCTTAGCGTGAATAAGTCTTTTCTATATTTACAGCATGCGTCAGTTGAACTTTCTTACGTAACAAAATACTGTCGATTTGAAACGATAATAATCAAGTCACTAATACTAATATTAATACTACTACTATTAAAACGAGCTCGGTGGTGCAGCGGTTTATAACGCGCCTTTGTCACCGACGCTCGTGGGTTCGATTCCCACACAAGACGAATATTTGTATGCATGAACATGTCTGCCTGTCTTTGTTTGGGTGTTTTTAAGTACCTCCACATCATAGAAAACCGTAGCCAAATACCAACTCTCTGGAGGGTTGTTGTGTTCCTGCACGTGAGTTAGGTGACCAGTAGGCTCCCAAGGAGTTGCTGTGTTAGCGGCAGAGGCGGCATACGACGGCGACATCTTAATGTATTACAAGCGTTCATAGGCTACGGTAACCGCTTTATATCAGGTATATCGTGTGCTTTAAGTTTTACATTCGTATAGTGTGGAAATTGGACCAACCTTAATTTGGATGTCATTGTGCAGAGCACGTGGAACACTAACAAGACTAGTAATTGAATGAAAATATTTGCCAGAATACAAACGAAAATCGGTATTAAATAGAAAATTGCAAAGTGATTAAAGTTGTCATTTAATATAAGTCATAAAATTGCCGGGATTTATCGGAAACGCAAGTCAAAGGAAAGCTTGCATCGAAAGGAATGTAATCAGACTAAAAAGTCTAACACCCAGCGTATTGGAGAGCTACGGCAGCTTCGAAAAGAAAACGATTGGCGACGTTCTCACGATAAACCTATAGCGCAGCGTGTACCCGGACTGCGCTTTCCGGTTCCATTTTATCAATTTTGGATATATTGTATATGTATATTAAATATAGGATTTAGATAGAGACTGTGTCAGTCCCGCATTCAACGTATTTACATCGGACTATAAAACATTCGGTGGGTTAAAAAGACACCACAAACCTTATATAATCTTACTAATATGGACATAATGAAAAAAAAAAACACTACTCCACTATAAATTGTTTTTATGAAATATTTTCCATTAGGAATATTTAATGAGAATAGATGTAACAAATGACTACGTGATAGTTGGTACTGTACCCCCATATCGCCATGCAATACCAACTTTTTCTTTTTTTTCTTGTAAGATTAATGGCGCGAAATTAAAAAGCATTTACCTGTTACCACTGTGTTATTTTAATTTATTATAGTTCAAGTTCCAAACGTCCTGATTGGCGTTGTTAAATTTTATACATGAGTTGTATCGCGCTGTGTTTTTGTTTTTATGAATTAGGTTAACTGTGAACGATATTAATCTCTACTCTACATGATTTCAATCTATTATCTAAAAGTTTAATGCCTGTATACGACAACAATACAAAAGATTTAATCATATCGATTAAAAAATTTAATTCTAATATCAAGTTCAAAATCATTATTCCAATATTTTCCAACACGTCCCCCCGGGGTCAAGAGTAGTCGTTAGGGTGAAATAAGGGAATATCTAGAGACATTATCTGTTAAAGAATGTGCTAATAACGAGATCGACAAACCCTGCGAAGATAGAGTCGGTTCGGAGGGTGAATTTTAATTAAACGTGCCTACGATATAATGAGATGAAAGTGAAGCAGCCTTTAATCGTGATTTGTTTGTCCGATCTAATTGCCGGGGGTCGGGAATGTTGGCAACCCTGACGATAATTCGTGTTTCATTTGAATTATGATTCTGAGATTAAGGATAACGGCCATTTTGTGTTTTGAACTTATGTATCATACTGTTTTAGCTCAGATGTTTCACTTCAATTCACTTTATCTATTCAGACGTAAACAGCGTTAAGTAGTTATGGTGATTAAAGAAACACAAATATACATACACGAACCCTGAAAACATAGGACTCCTTTTGGAGTATTCGTGTGAACAGGATTAGAAATGAACAAACACATTTTGGGGACAATTTGTGAATTAGCTTCTGTCTGTTAGTCTTGGAAGTCAAAGCCAAATTCTTCTGTATCTGGTGCAATCTGCTGCCAAGGCATGGGCTAAAAGTGGTAAGATATAAGCAGGCTGACTGAGGAAGTACCTAACCTTGTACGGCAGTGAAACATGGGTATGGCAGAAGAAGCATGAAAGCAGGGTGAACGCCGTAGAAATGAGAGCACTTAGGAGTATGTGTGGAGTGAGAATGATTGATAGAGTAAAAAATAGCAAGATACGGGAATTTTGTGGAATGAAAGACGATGTAGTGACAAAAATTTAAAAGAGTATGTTGTTTGGTATTTAGTTATAAGTAGTATATATTTTTGAGATCGTCTTTCAAAACTCTTTAATTTAATGGCTCTCTTGATAGATTTAGAATCTTTTTTAGTATCGAGTTCATTGGACAAAGGGTTTTATCGATACCTAATACATTTTAATTGGTAAAGGTATTTGGTATTTATGGTGAATAAAGAAACATTTACGAGCATTGATAGTCCAGTAGATAAATAACATATTGACTAGTTCGTATGTACCACTAAATACCGTTTTCGGGTTTATGTACATATTTGTAATTATCACTCGCTCTTCATCGCCGTGAAGAAAAACATCGCGAGGAAACGTTTAAGAAATAATATTTCGAAAGACGTGCGACCTTACCTAAGAAAGGTCTAGTTTTCCCTGTGGGTTAGGAGAATTGACGGCAGATACTCTATGTAAAAAATTGTATTTTCACCAAATCATTAGTCCGAAGTAGCGAACCACCTCAATCCTATGAAACGAAAAGGGGATAACGGTAGGAAAAGGTGAATAAAGAAATAAAAATATATACATACGTGGACCCTAAAAATATTACGTTCCTTTTCGGTATAGTCTGTAAAAATAAAGTCGATATGTGCAATGAGTCACAATTAAAATGAACAAACACATTGAGGGGTGAACGTGGATTAACATCATCTTCGAAGCCAAAGTCATACTCATCTGTTTCTGGTGTAATCTATCAGTAAGGTATGGCCTAAATGTGATAGGACATAAGCAGGCTGATTGAGGAAGTACCAGGTTGTTACGGTCCTGCGAGCGAAGAAAGTTAACAGTAAGTTCTGAGGAGATACTGTGTTGGCAGCGAGAGTAGTAGTACGTCGTAAGTGATAGTGTCGCGATGTAAAAACATAATATTCTCCTATCAATCAGCCATCTCTCCGTTAGTAAGTAGACTTTATACTTGTTTTTTATACAACGAGAGGCATACGATACTGCCCCCGTGATGTGAAGTGAATACCTGCCGCAGCTTATGAACGCTCACAATACATGAAGAATCGCTCGCGCGTTGCCACCCCTGTTGCTACTAGAGTCAGTACAACTCCTCAGTAGATATCTTCATTTCACTCATCTAAATAAATCGATATTGGCATATCTGGCATTAATTTCCTGGTAATCTCACTCACTCGTAGGAACACAACAGCACTTTAGGGAGTTGTTAATTGATTACGGTTAACTGTGAGTCAGAGGTACTTACCTAGTTGGGTTGCTTTAATGCGGCCCATCACTCTTTACTTATATGAATGACTAGCTGTGCCCGCGACTTCGTCCGCGTGGAATTTAACAAAAAAGTTATTGTTCAGTTCGCAGAGCTTACTATAACTTATTCATTCTGTATTTCGCGTATTGAAATACCTATGCTAATTTTAATGAAATTCTCCTAATTTGTGAATCGCACCCCCGAAGGGGAAGATATTTCCCCCTAAATTTAACAGTGTTTCATATTTTACGCAGGAACCCTAAATATTTACGGGATAAAAAGTACCCTATATTGTGATCTGAACAGTCGTCTACCTACCAGTGAAAGTCCCGTCAAAATCGGTCCAGCCGTTTCAGAGATTAGCCGGAACAAACAGACAGACAGACAAAAATTGTAAAAATATTCATTTTGGTATATGTACCGTGTATATATATATATCCATATGCATTAAGTAAAAAGCGGTTATTAACAGACACTCCAATTTTATTTATCTGTATAGATGTATAGATTATTCTTTTGAAGGGAAAATATGTATGTATATATTTTTCTTTTAATATTCATATACACAATAGAATTCAAAGAATAAATCTAATGGGTTGAATAAGATACAGTTAGAAACTAAAAGTAGGGATAGTATACATTATGTAAAAGATAGTGAAGTGACACCTACCTTCGAACCACATCAAAATTTCAGAGCCCACCTCGAAGGAAGAGTACGGGTTTTGACAAAGTGGTGTCGTTTCGAGTCCCTACCTTTAAAAGGATTCCGTACTTTCGATCTCGGTGGGACAATATTATTTTTTCTTTTTGTATGTCCCACTTGACGAATGATATTTCGAATGGGACTCCAATGTGTTATTTGTATTTTAAATGGACTTTCTCGACGTATGGACAGTGTCGTTTCTTATTTGTCTTACTGAAACTTTTTATAGCAATTTCTTTAGCAGGTACTTTGTTTTCTTATAAATTAAAATTCTTAATGTTATATTTATTTATTAATGTTTATGTATATAAAACAAGGAAGATATCTGAATGAGTAAATATTATCCTTAAAGCCAAAGTTAACCTCACCTGCAAGCTTTAAGAGAATTAGAACGCATCAAATAAAGTCTGTAATAAAGTCAAAGTCTGGAGAAGTACTTTCAACCCACAGAAAACCGCAGCTAAATAATAACTCCTTCAAGGGTTGTAGTGTGAGTGATAATTCATGTATTGCAAGCGTCCATTGGCAACGGTAACACAATACTACAGGTGGGCTGTATGCCTTTTGGACGAGCTCGGTGGCTCAGTCGTGAATGACGCGACTTTGATACCAACGCTCGTGGGTTCGATTCCCACACAAGACAAACATTTGTGTGCATGAACATGTCTGTTTATCTTGGTCTGGATGCATAAAGAGATAGAGCGCATCAAAGCAGCCCGTTTGGGGAAGTACCTCTACCTCACAGAAAACCGCAGCCAAATGACAACTCCCTAGAGGGTTGTTGTGTTCCTGTGTGTGAGTGAGGTCACCAGTAAGCTCCTAAGGAGTTGCTGTGTAAGCAGCAGAGGAGGCATCGCGCGAGTGATACTTAATATATTACAAGTGTTAACAGGCTACGGTAACTGCTTTCATCAGGTGGGCCGTATGCTTGAACGCCTCCCGACGATGTATAAAAAAAAAATGTCTCTCGACGTAAAAAAATGTAAAAAAAATCGCCCAAGTGCGAGTCGGACTCGCGCACGAAGGGTTCCGTACCATTATCTAAAAAAACAGCAAAAAAACACGTTTGTTGTATGGGAGCCCCCCTTAAATATTTGTTTTATTTTAATTTAATTATGTATTCTTAAAGTAAATATATAACTAAATATTCTGTGAATATTTCAAGCGTCTACCTGTTGCCGTTATCAATATCCAGCAAAAATAAGCAAAAAAATCACGTTTGTTGTATGGGAGCCCCCTTAAATATTTATTTTATTCTATTTTTTAGTATTTGTTGTTATAGTGGCAACAGAAATACATCATCTGTGAAAATTTCTAACTATCACGGTTTATGGGATACAGCCTGGTGACGGACGGACGGACGGACGGACGGACAGCGGAGCCTCAGTAATAGGGTTCCGTTTTACCCTTTGGGTACGGAACCCTAAAAACGAGGTTCTGGCGATAGAGAGATAGGTGCATCTCACAGAAGAACACAGCCAAATGGGCATTGCTTGTATTTTTTCGTATGCTTTTGATGTGTAGGCCATTGTGATTACTTGACCTCGTCGGGTGAGTCATAATTTTTATTGACAATTATCGTAACCTACGGACAGTTGCAACACCGGACGTATCATTCGTGTATCGACCCTGTAAAAACCTTAACCTTTGTGTGTTTTCACAATTAGTTTAAATAGCGCCAGCGACAGGTGCTATCCTGTCACTGTCATTGGTATTCTGGTCAACTCTGCCTTGGTTCCTGGACTCAGAGCACAGCAATATTTAATAAAAAACCCGACTACGGAACTGTTTCTTTACCTTAAAGGAACCGATGCCAAATTAGTAAATAAATAACTAGAGCATTATAACACGTTACTACTAGAGTACGAGAACAGTGCAAATAATTACATTCTGCATATTACCATGAATGCAAATCCTTTGGCTTAGCTAGAGGACGCCGACAATCCTAATGAATTAGGGAACGGTATAACGTTAGGAAGAAGAAAGTTTTACAGTTTAAACGAATCATTTTATTTAAGTTTAGGTACCCTGAGAACGGCCATGTTCCTTCTAACTCAAATAAAGACTATTAACGTCTTCCCTTTTATAAAAGTTTTATTCAAATGCCAGTTGCTTTCAAATGGTTTTACGTTTAGACTTTTCATGTTTTCGAGCGCTTTCAGTTTATTCTGAAGTCTGGGCGAGTATTGAGATAAAACGTCTAGCTACTTGTAACTCTATATATTTTTATTTATTTGCTTTTTGTACAGAAGGCGATCTGGTAAAGGTGGCAAGGAGCCGACGGATGCAAGTAGTACAAGATCGATCTTCGTGGAAGTCTAAGTTACCTATATTCAGTAGTGGACGTCGTTTGGCTGAAACGATGATGATGATGAAAGAAGCAAATTGTCGTACAAATACATTTACATACAATGTTCATAAGTGCAGATACGTAGCCTACTTTATTTAAATAAGTATGTCGGTGGTGGTATTTTTCAACCACTACTAAAATTCAGGGGTGGTACAAGTTTAAATTATCTCTGTGTGTCTGTCTATGGCGTCATAGCTCTAAAACGAATGAGCAGCTTTTGATGTCTTTTTTGTTTGAAAGCTGACAAGAGCGAGATGGTTTTTAGCTATAATTTACGAAGATCTGTCCAGGCATTTGATTATCCAATTATTTTCTAGTTGACGAAGGAATTTCACCAACTTCCATAAGTTCCATGCATTTGATATTGGGTGTACTGTTACTTCAATGGTATTTCCATGACATAGTAACCTTGATCTGATGCTGCAGCATCATGTCTATTGATACCAAATTCCTCAGTAACTTACAGCAAATGCATGTTTAAACGGTCTCAATGACTAGTTGTTAGACAGATAATGATCGGGGCCCGTATTGGAGTACGAAATAATTAATATCATCAGAACGTGCCGTGTATGTATGACTAAATTAACACTTGGAAGCTAACTTAGAACTCCTTCATCTAAACTTACAGCCTTGAAATTTTGCTAGATACTTCTAATTACATGATATAATAGAATAATGACATGTGTCTTTGTAGGATTGATCATAAGGCTGTTTGACTAACTCCATTCAGATATGTGCACGAAGTCTTCATACTTTGGTGATAGAATTGGTCAGATTAGTTACTGAGTAATGTAAACAAATCTGCAAGTAATCAGTGTAAAAGATAAAAAATATTTATTTGCCATTAGCTTCTCGCGGCCACTTAGACACGACTTATATTTTTTGAAATATACTCTTATTGTATCTTATTCAAGTCTCTTATTTTACGTTTTTTAATCTGCTAGCATTTCGGAAATGACCATTGGGGAAGAAGAAATGCTGAAAGAAACTTGCCAATATCATATATATATATATATATATAATATAATATAATATAATATAATATAATATAATATAATATAATATAATATAATATAATATAATATAATATAATATAATATAATATAATATAATATAATATAATATAATATAATATAATATAATATAATATAATATAATATAATATAATATAATAATAGGTCTCTTTTAAAATTGTCAATTAAATATTATCTACAATAAAATTCACGTTAGCATATTGGTACATTAATAACATCAAATGGTAGAATTAAAGTTTATTAAGGACAGGTCATCTGTGCTGAATCATTTCCAGACATGTATGTCAGTTACATATCCATCAATTCTATAATAAATCCTTTTACAGAGAGTATTTTTACGAGTAATAAGAACAGAACTGTTTCAGACAACTTATTATGAAATCGAATACAAATTACAAGAAAAGATCTGCCAGTCCCAGCAAGCCCAGACCAGACTCGATGTAGCCGGCATACAGGAGCGAAGATTACACGTTACGGAATAAATGAATAAAGAAAATAAAATAGAAGATAATATACCCATCCACAGATATGCCGGCAGTTGTAAAACATCACAAAGGAAGCTTATCTTAGCTTAGGCGTATATGCTGCCGGTAAGAATACAGGTAAAAATTCGCCCATATAAGTACAAATAAAACTGTCGCATGTAATAATACAACATGTGAAGAGAATCTAGTCATTCCAAAAATATGTCAAAATCGACTGTGTTGAATTAATGTTAATGCATTACATAAAGTGATAGACATAAAACAGTAAGCTGCGACGACTCCATTGCGATGTGAATATCATCCGTAATTTTAACAACAGCACAATACTTTTACTATGACTTGGACGAAAACTAGATTGAAATGGATACAATTGCTTTGGAAAGAAAATAGCTAAGTTGTATTTCAATAAGGTGTTCAGGTACTTCGGAAGGAAAAGGAGGAATTGAAATAGGACGAAAAGATAAGCAAGAACTAGCATTCTTTTTTAGGTAAGCGGATCTGTAGGCATTTTTCGAAGCCGAGGGGAAAACACGAGAAGTAATGGAATTTTTGAGGATCAAGGGTATATACTAAGGTAACGCGTTTTTATTTAGTAGATGACGCTATAGAGCTGCTTTATAGATATCTAAAGAAACAGGAAAATTCGCCTTCATGACTAACTTTACTATTTCTGGAGCTAGAATAGATATTTTGGCATATTGTGTTTATTGTTAAGAAACCTAGAACGAGCTTAAAACTTACGTCTCTAACCACTGCGCCACCGAGCTCGTCAAAATTCATTCACAACCTACACAACAATACATATCCAACGCACAAGCATTATCACGACGTGGTGGGTACCTAATTATTTTTATCATTAAAATAAATCAAGTATTGTTTATACAATGAATAATGAGAGAGATAAAAATGATAAAAATAGCACGTGCAACATGTAAATATTTTTAGTTATAATGTAAAAAGAAATTTGTATACCGTGATTGATTTTGAATATATGTGGCTAGCAAGAAATTTAATGTTTAAGACTGTTAAATAAATAACTTTGTCATATAAGTAGAGATCCACATTTTGTAACAAAGTTTTGAATCATATTTGAATTATGTACAAAGACATTATACTCGTATATATATATATATATATATATCTGTAAATATTGGTGCAGTATTGTCTATATTGTGCTCTACATGGTTACTTGCAACATGATTCATGTTGCCAAGATTGCGAACTTTGCAAAATTACATCAGTCTGAACCAAATAATAGTCGGCACGTTAAATTTGCTTTGTATGAACTGGCAATGGGATTTTCCGGAAGACTATGAACAATTAAAAATCTTAGAGAACGTCAAGTATACGTACATTTAACAAATATATGTTACTCTTTATGTGCTGCTTTACGCCGCTTATGTGAAACTAGTGGTGTTACATCATGGGAAAGTTAAACAAGAAAAATGGAAAGCTATTCAGTTATGGAACAATTGCCGCAATTGAAATTATTTTAAAAGGCATAGTACGAAATGTTTTTATAGTTTATTCATACAGATTGAGAAGTTACATTTCTACGTTAGTAATGATGCTAAATTTGGTAATATTTATAAGGATATGCGTTTCAGTGTTAATGTGTTTTAAAACATAGATGTCTCCAAGGAATGCAAGACACGTGATTGCTCTAGTTGCAGTTGGACTTTTATGTGATTCATCTTAGATCGCTGTCGTATTTTTGGCAAATTCTATAAATAACTAGTTTTCTTGTATTGATTTTGTAGTTTTCAGAATGGTACCCCAAACGGCAACTACCCTATGTAAGAAATCATCTAGAGCATTTTTTAGGCGTAGAAGAATCATTAAAGGCCTAACATATAACCTTTATAATAAAAATAAGATTGTCTTATATATTTTTTATATGTTATTTTACTTCAGCAATTATCATAATAAATCCGACAGGTGAAGTTGTATTGTGTGTAACTTTTCTTGTGCCACAAAGATGGCAAACAAGCGTACTGCATGCCTAAAGGTAAACAATTACCATAGCCTATGTGTACCAGCAACCTCGCAACGGCATGGCCATCACTCGTGAGTTGCCAATTTTATGACAAACTTCTTTGCACTCTTTTTAAATTATTAACTAATTATTATAATATAGTCTTAACTAACCATCATTATAGTAAGTAGAACCCGTCGCAATTACACCATCATAATTACTATATAAATAATATAATATAAAAACTAGTTCACTTGTTTTATGTTTATAGATAGTGATATTGTGCGCCAAATTTCATTCAAATTGTTCAACGGTTCACGAGTTAATTTATTACAAACAAATATCCAAATAACGTTACAAACTTTCATTATTATGATATATTTATGTAATATATATAAATAATATGTATGGAAATTATGTACATTTTGTAATTTTTTGAACACCGTGCGGAAATTACGCTTTACAATTTTATCCAAAGAACCGTTCATTGCGTATTCCAGGACGAGTAATTCAACTTGGAGTCTCATAGGCATCGATTACGACAACAGGCCAATTGAAAGAGATCCCGTAGGGATAAGTCCGACTTACATTTATTATTTCCTCTTCCTCTACAAGCTATTGTTATTTTGTACAATTAAATTCTTAAATATAATTATAATGGAAAAAGTTGACGAGCCCGGTCGCGGAGTGGTTAGCAACACCACGTTAATTTTTATTGATATTAACGTAGTGTTGCTAACCATTCGATTCTCACACATAACAAATATTTGTGTTTATGAACATATATATCTGTTTGTGTTATTACGGATGATTTTAAAACAGGTAAGGCGCCTTAGAGTAGCCCGACTAGACTAGAGAAGTACCTCCATCTCACAGAAAATCGTAGTTAAATAATAACTCCTTGGAGGGTTGTTTTGTTCCTGCCAGTGAATAGGGTTACCAGTAAGCGCCTTAGGAGTTGCTGTGTTAGCAGCAGGGAGAGCAATGCGCGAGCAATGAGCGACACTTCTCGTGTTGCAAGATTTCATAGGCTAATTAACTACATCAGGCAGGCTATATGCTTATATACCTTCTGACATTGTATAGTAAAAAAAGACGCTGAACTGGACTTACCAAAACATCTCAATTACTACGGACCGAGCTAGTTCTCTTTTAGCAGAGCTAAAAGGAAGGTTTGAGATGGTAGATTTTTTTTGACAATGACTGTGCAGTTAGCCCCTGTGGGCCGTTACTGCGTCACCGGCTGAATGGGTGCGAATTTTCCGTTTATATACATATATTGCTGGCTTTGTGGCCAGTCTTCGAAATATTTTAGTTAGGAATTAAAACCTACTTCTATGACGTTTTTTACTGTAAGTATCCTTTGAGTGTAAATAAACTGCAAAGGAGTACAAGCCTATTTTCAACTGATCGGAAAGAATTTTCAGTTTACTCTATCATCCGAGCGAGCACAAGACTAGACGCTACTTACTATTTCAACAAATATAGTGAAAGACTCAAACATGTCTTATTGCGTCTAGTTTGCATATCCAGAAGAGAGCAACGAAAGCGATACAAAAATGAAAAAAAAAAAAAAAACAGGACTAGACAAGACAAAGCCTCCCCAAGAGGGATAGTAGGACTGAATCAGGCTCTATGCAAACATTCATTCGTGCCTACCCTACTTTAAACGTCTGTCTGTCCTTAAAAGGGAGGAAAAAAATATCTCGTGAATTAATTATATTTTTCCCCTTTTATGAAGACAGTTGAAGTGCATTTTCGTTTATGTTTTTTCGTTTCTTGTTTGCTTAGATCAAAGACGTAGGAATTTTTGCCGCGGCCTGTGACCCGCAAGAATGAATGAATAAAGAATGAATAAAGAATTTAATGTGACTTGATGTCTAAGGATAATAATGTTATAGTGCTTTAGAATGTTTCTCGGGTTGAAGTTGTTTGTTTTTACAATTCAATTTCTTTTGTCCGATTTCGACTTTTGACGGTCATATTCTTGTTATTTGCGATATATTTATTGTGAATATGACACCGTTTATTAATGGGGTAAGTATGGGTAAAGATTTCTAGGATTCCGCACCATAACCTATCGAGAGCCTCAAGAAGATACTGTGCGGAGCCGTCCCAGAGATGCGAGCAATACTCCACGCAGGCCCGAACTTGTGTCTTATAAAGCAGACAAAGTTGGTCCGGCGTGAAGAACGGCGCACCCTGTTCAGGACTCCGAGTTTTCTTGAAGCTGTTGAGATGAGGCTCTCGATGTAATAACGCTGGTTAAGGTCGCAATGAATACGCATACCCAGCATATTCAGGCTATCTCGCATACTGAGGGAAGCACCCTGAAGACTGGGAGTGGGAAGGAAGGGGGACATTTTTGTTGTAAAAGCGCAAACCTGAGTTTTCAGATGAGATCCAAAACCCGATTCAGTTCAACGACAAGACTCTCACGCCTCTCACCGATTTCTGTCCGACCAGCACCAGACCAATCGAAATATTGCCCATGGACCGTACTGTCATCTGCATAGCAATGAATATTACCAAGTGGCAGCATGTCATTGATATGCAGAAGAAAGAGGGTGGGCAAAAGAACGGAGCCCTGTGGGACACCGGCATTCACTGACATGAACCGCAAAGCGCATCCATCTGCAAGGACGCGGATTCTACGCTCATGCAGGAAGCCAGCAATCCAATTACAAAGCTGGAGGGGCAGACCGTATGCCGGAAGTTTGGAGAGAAGTGCTTTGTGCCAGACCCGATCAAACGCCTTGGCGATATCTAGGCTGACTGCCATGGATTCGCCATATTTATCGATTGCCTCCCCCCAGAGGTGCGTCACATACGCTAGAAGATCACCCGTTGATCGTTTCGGTCTAAAACCATACTGACGATCATTGATTATGGAGTGATCTTCTAGGTAACGGATCAATTGATTATTAAGGATCCGTTCCATGACTTTGCACAACACTGAAGTTACGGCAATGGGGCGGTAATTCGATGGGTCAGAACGGTCTCCCTTTTTGGGGACCGGCTGCACATTGACCTCTCTCCAAGCATCCGGAACACAACCGGTCGAGTACGAGAGGCGGAAGAGGCGCGTCAGCACCGGAGACAACTCCGCTACACATTTTTTAAGAACAATCGCTGGGATACCGTCAGGACCACTGGCTTTTCGGACATCGAGTGGCTGTAGTTCAAAACGCACATCGCGCTGCCTGATGTGGATGTCAGGCATAACGGATCCACTGGAGGGTATTGTTGGTGGTTGCGTGCTACAGTCATCGATCCGGGAGTTAGCCGCAAAGAGGCTGGCCATAAGATCGGCTTTCTCCTGCGGCTGATGCGCCAGTGAGCCATCAGGGCATCGCAGCGGTGGCAGCGAGGGCTGGCAGAAGTTGGTCTGCACGGCTTTGGCCAGTCGCCAGTAGCTATGCGATCCAGTAGGGTGCGCCACTAGTTCCGTGCCGACTCGTGTAACGCGCTGGGCGACCGCAGGTGGTGTACCGCATTAATGTTTAAGTGAAGTCCTCTGATGTTTCAAAATTTTACATTTATTGTGGAAGGGTAACCGCTGTAATTTTCCGTATTCCGTTTTTTCCTAGCCATATTGATGTCGAGGTTCTTTGAAAATGAGAAATCGCTGCGCCGACAGTGTAGAGGACAAATGTGCGGTATCTTCCATCACTGGACAGTGCAGGTTATGTGATTTGCCTCGGCAGCAGCTGGGTCCACAACGGTCTGCTTCTCCGGCACGACCACTACAACAGGGATTTTTCGCGGATTCGCGGTTCAGCCTCTCGGGGCGGCGATTATGTAATCCCCGGATTCGAGAACCCTACTGACCTACGGGCGGGCAGCGGTCAGCCGTTTCATCGGGTCTCCCTGACCGCCGCGCCAGCCATACCGTTCGTGGCGGTTCGATATCCGCCGGTCCTCCCGCTGCTCGCACAACGACTTCTCAAGTAACTGGCGACCGAGGCTACTGTAACGACTTTACATCACATGGGCCATGTGCCTCCTGACGTTATATAAAAAAAAACAGTCTCACATTAAATAATATTAGATGTTTATGGTTTATTATGTTTATGAACATCCACAATGAACTCAAATTTGTAAATTTAGTGCCTAATTTTTTTCGTCATTAAAATAAGTCAAATATCGATTGTGTAATGAGCGAGATAAAACTGATAAAACTAACCAATCATGTATATATATATTTCATATATAATCATTTTGTTCAAATAAATAATATTACCATGTCAGTAGAGGTACACATATTTTGAAACATTTTTTTTATTGTTATAATGGAATTTGACATTTATATGGACATTGTAAATATATCTTTTAATTTTGGTGCTGTGTTGTCTGCATTGTGCTCGATGTCGTTGCTTGCGACGTGGTTCATGTTGCCGAGATTCCGAACTTTGCAAAATTATATCAGTATAAACCAAATAATAGTGGGTACATTACATTTATTCTTCTTGACCACCATATTCGACTCTCTGACCTATAAGTACGAGTATTATGAAATTATAAACAAAGTCAGATCTATATTTTATTTATTAAATATATCTTGGTCTCTATGTGCTGCATTGGTTGCTTACGTGAAACTAGTGGTGCTACAACATGGAAAAATTCTTCAAGAAAAGCGGAAGGCAACAATATTCAGTTATGGAACATTAATAACAATTAAAGTCATTGTAGAAGGCATAATTCCAAATGTTTTTGAAAATTACGCATACGAATCGTGGTGTTATATTTTTACGTTAATAATGATACTAAATTTGGTATTATATATAAGGGTATGCGTTTCTGTTTTATCTTGTTTTAAAACGAAGATGTCTCCAAGGAATGTAAGACACGTCATTGCTTTAGTTGGAGTTGGATTTTTATGTGATTCAGCTTTGATTTTTATGGTACCTTTATTAGACTCTCTAAATGAATGGATTTCTTGTTTTGCATGTATAGTTTTTAGTTTTAGACTGGTACCACAAACGGCAGTTACGTTGTATAAGAAATCAACTAGAGGTATGTGGATAGCGTATTTCAGGCGTAGAAGAAATCTTAAAAAAAACATAGAATTGAATAATATTTTTTAACGATTATTGAAGTAAAACAAGAATAGCGAGATCACCGGCGGGCATTTCTTTTTCTCGATATCAATAAGTCAAGTAGGCCAGACGAGATACCGATACTATGCTGAAAGCTGTATAGTTCAGAGTCGTGTACTGTATTGACGCGTCATTTTCTGCTTTTGTACACCACTGGGCAAGTCTTGTCTTTATGGAAGACCGTCAATGTGGACCCGGTGAGCGATAGTTCAGATCCATCGAATCACAGGGCTATTTTCCTTCGCTCCAAGGCTTGCATACTTAGAAGGTTAGACTTGATTAGCACTTCCACCTAGCGTTATCTCGTTTCCCAATCCACTAGAATAGGTGGGGTCCGCTTCGTCAAATCTAAAGATTTGACGAAGATACTGATTTTTAAATAGAGTGACTGTCGTTAAACTTCCATAACCCAGAAGGGAAAATTTAGACCATATTTAGGTTAGGTCTCACGTATTTCAAATATAATATCTTGGAAGGTTTCCTCACGGTGTTTTCGTTCTCCGCCGAGTAAGTGATAATAAATATGTACATAAATCTGAAAATATGAATTTAGTGGTACATACCTCGGACATGGGTCTTTATCCACTGAGCTATCACTGTTCTTAAAAACTTGCGTTTATATATATCTGAGTTATGTATCTTCGTTGAAAAATATCGTCATATATATAATACATAGCAATTGTATATCGACCCGAAATAAAAAACAGACTTGAATTATATTCGCGGAACGTGCATTACATGGCAATAAAAAATTAATCATTTTGCCTGGCAATTTCAAAAGCTTAAGGATGACATTATTTTAAAGAAAATTACAGGAATGGCTCTTGATAGAATGAGACTATACAATTATTATTAATCTCAGTCTCGGACCATGCGCCGCCGCACGCGCGCGTGACGCGTTGCCCATATATAATGTTGTAATATCCGAAGTACTGGCATTTATTCAGAATAAAATACAAGTTATAGACGAAGAAAATATACAACGAATTTGTACCATACCTTTTTTGGTTGAAGAACTGGCTGAGGCGAACATATTGCTGTATGAGTCTATCCTGACTTCAGTGAGAAGGATCACTAGCAAATCGCAGAGTGATATAAAATATATCATATGCCTTAAGGGAACTGACCTTGACGTCACCCCTATATTTGTGGCAATAAAATTAAATAAATCTTCTCCCTTTATATATATCTTCTCTAACTTTTGATTCCGTGGACGCATCAGGTATATTTTGGTGTTACGAAATGAACTGAAGACTGTACGGGATACGTATTCAACGGTAGGTCACCTTGTCCTATTTTAAATCGAAATGGATATTCTCAAGACTGCGTCACTAGTAAATAATTTCAATACACATCCCAACTTAACCCGACGACAAGGCACATATTTGTTAAACAACTCGGATATTGATAGTGGCCCCATGGGAATTTAGTTTCCTCTTATAGAGGAAATATCTGAATTTCGATACACAAAACCCAAATAGTTCGAAACTGGAGGTAGAATCGAATAACTGCACGGAGGCTAACCGCCGTCACCGCCACCGCGGCAGCGAGAGCTTGCGATGAGTCACCGGTACAGCCGTCTCGGCCGAGCACTCGGCATCTGTGTACCATGACATAATCGAAGCTACACGCGCCTTGCGCGACCATTGCGGAGATATTGAGGTGTCCTCCCAACTCAGAGGAACATATTGATAAAATCGGCCCAGTGCGAGTCGGACTCGCGCACTAAGGGTTCCGTACCATTATCTATAAAAACGTCAAAAAAATCAAGTTTGTTGTATGGGAGCCCCCTTAAATATTTAATTTATTATATTTTTTAGTATTTGTTGTTATAGCGGCAACAGATATACATCATCTGTGAAAATTTCAATTCTCTAACTATCACGGTTCATGAGATATAGCCTGGTGACAGACGGACGGACGGACGGACGGACGGACGGACGGACGGACGGACGGACGGACGGACGGACGGACAGCGGAGCCTCAGTAATAGGGTTCCGTTTTACCCTTTGGGTACGGAACCCTAAAAAACGATGAATGGATTAAGATCAAAAATAAAAAGAGGAAACTCCAATATCTATTCATAATCGATACAATAACAAAACAGGGTCAGCATGTCAAATGTTGAATTTCAAATCGGCAGATGTGAATGTACCTATTTTCATTACGAATGTATATAAAGCTACTAAGAAGAGGAAATTAGCAAGTATGTATCTCAGCGCAAGGATAGGGGATACAATGTTGTTCCCCGGTACAAGTTACATATGTTTCTTAATGAAAAACTGTGGTCGGAAGGAATATTATTCCGACGTTTTGTAAATACATCCCAGTGTAAACACACCGTCGTTTTGAACTGTCTTACCAGCTTGCAGGTCCGTGAAGAACTCACGGACGTCGTAGGACACGATGCTGAAGATAGAATCGGTGAGCACAATTTGGTGACTCATACACCGCAGCGGTATGAGTCACCAAATTGTTATATTACTAGTTGAAGATTAGGGGTACTAAAAAGTTATACAAATTTATTAGGGCTATTTTACAATATAATAAATATAAAAAGAAGGTTAACTATAAGTTCGCCTAAAATGGTCTTTAAGAACTCGTTTTGCACTATCTCACCGGAAAATACTGAATGTAAAACTGGATGAATTGGACAAAGCGGCCGTCGGCTATAGCGGCCAACGACTGCAGATGGGCACGTCAGCACCCCAGACAGCTTGCAGGTCCGTGAGTTCCTCACGGACGTCGTAGATCACGATGCTGAAGATAGAATAGGTGAGAACTGCCTTGCGGTCCAACACCGCAGCGGTATGAGTCACCAGACGCCGAAGTCCACAGCAAGGGCTGGAGGTATATGAAAAGTATTTGTTAAATTAAAATGTCCGGAGATTCACAGGTTTGGACAAGAGAGAGAAATTTTCGATGTTTCACCACGTAGTCACACAGCAGGGGCTGGTGGTCTCAGACGTGGTGCACACTATGTTTCTCACGTTCGATCTTGCTCCAGACTGCCTTGTTTTCGGTTTTTCACTAAAATCTCATTTTCAAAATTTGAAATTACATAATTAATATTTGTGACAGATCATAGAGCATGCAAAGGATAAATTCTATGTAAAGCATGTTGAATAAGGTTTTAACATTACAAGGGTTTGCAAAACCTATAGTATAATAATTAGGTATAACAGTTAGGGCGAAACTAATACTTCAACAGATTTGGCAATACAACTTAGTATGGGATACACCATTGCCTGCCACATTAAGTAAAATATGGTTAGATTTTGAATTTTTTCAATTCTGCCTACCCCGTAAGGGATTTGGCGTGAAGTTATAGATTATAGATAGATTTTGAATATGAGATTTCAACTCGTTATTACACGTAACTTGCAGCTTTCAGAAGCAAAGGACTGTATTTTATATGGTTAATGCGATTCATCCAAAGACGTTTATGGATATAATATTTTGTAAAGTTTGAAGTTGCTGGTGGCTACCAAGCATACCTGTTCTGTGTTAAGTATACTATATAGGGTTGCCCCTTTGAATTCCAAATTAACGATTCCAAAATTTAAATCAAAATGTGTAGTGCTTTTAGCCAAATTAATATTTAAAATCTCTAAATTATTACCTAATATCACAAAAATAAATGTATTCACACATTCAAAAATTGTTTTGCGATGGTTAAATTCCAATTTACATTATTTACTGGCCTATGTAGCTCAAAGAGTCAAGCAAAGAACAATAAACACAACAGGTATCAATCCCGGCTGATATTTTATCAAGAGGTTGTAGGCCTCATGACTTATATAAAAATAAATTATGGTGGCAGGGCCCCGATTATTTGCAGTGTGAAGGCAATTTTTAATATCTACACTTCATACATTGAAATGCTAATTAAATCCAATTATATCGAAGAAGTAAGTCACACAATGCTAAGTGTAAGTGTAAATTCATGTTCGTCATCACTTAGACGACGAACATGAATTTACACTATTTACAAAATATTCAAGTCTATATAAAATGCAAAGACTAATTTGCAATGTTTTAAGATTTATTCATCGGTGCAAGCATCTACCAGCCGTTTTTGGTAATTTCACTGCAAAGGAATTACCAAACGCTTTACATGTCGTTGTGCAGACAGTTCAAGCTTTTTATTTTCAAGAAGAGATAAAACTTCTAACATATAGTTCAATCAAACAATTTAATTCAAACTTAAAATAATTACATCCGTTCATTGATTCAAAGGGTCTCCTCCGCGTAGGAGGTAGGCTCCATAATTCAAATCTATCATTAGCTAGAAAGTTTCCAATTATTTTGCCAAGTAAATGTCACTTGACTAGAATAATAATACATAATGAACATCTGTCATTATTACATGGTGGATTAATCTTACATTATAGCTTGTTGCAAAAATACCACATTGTTAATGGTATACGCTAAATAAAAAGCGTTTTGCATATTGTATGTGCAAACACAAGGTTGAAACAACACAGCTTTAGCACAACTACCGGTATATCTGGCCCACTCGACTTATGAATGTCGAGGCAGAGCAATACCTGTCGGACATCTCGCTGGGTAATTAAGATTTGCGGAATTGAGCTACTGTACCTCGGGATGGAAGGTGGCACAGCTCCCCTGTCATTCAAAGTCGAGTTAGAGGCAAAGAGATTACCCAGTAAATCGGCTTTCTCTTTAGCACTATAGACCAGGCTGCCATCCGGTTTTTGCAATAGTGGCATGGACGACTTACAAAAGTTTCCCTCGGCAACTTTAACCAGCGACCAGAAAGCACAGCTCCCAGACGGAAGGCTTGCAAGCGGCTCCCCAACTCTACCGATGAAATCAAATTTTGCTTTGGCAATTACCCTCTTACTGGATCTGGAAGCAGGATTCAGTTTGCGTTTCGAAACAGACACATCCGGACTCCCATTAGTACGCGCCGTGGTCCAAGCCTCAATAGCAGCCTGTTTGAGAAGTTTAGCTTATCTACAAGGCCGATTAAAGCACGGCCGCTTTTCAGCTCCTGCAGCAGCCACTAAGCGATTGGGAGTGTAGCATTCCATGCCACGCAATATCGCCGCAGCTACCGCAGTAGCACAGGATTCGACATCATCTGTTTTGAAACAAAGCTACCTCCACGGGTACGATGTGTAGAATTCACGCAATCCGTCCTAGTCTGCCGACTGATAGTGCCATCATTAAATTAAATAAATAGAATTCGAAACAAGAAAAGTGATTTTTCTGTTGAGTGCGCGGATTCAATCCCGGAGTGTCTGGGCTTGGTCGGGCGTTGTTGACGGCTGAGCCATTTCACAGGCGTGCATCACCGCTGAAATTGTAGATCATACGCCAGCGAAGTTATTGACGTCATCGTGCTACAGTGATATATGTGCTACGCCGGACACGCTACGACTAACCTACGGAGTTGATATAATTTTGCACAGGAAATTTCCTAACTGTTATATCCACAAAATGGACAATGAAATGAATAAATCATTATCTGATTCTAATATAAATGCAGTTGGATGGGATAAGGTATTCACCACACCTTTAAATTACGCACTGCTATGAAACAAAAGATGCAGGGATGACGTCAATTTCGACATACTCGAGACTTTTCAGGACGAAGTAAAAACTTTGTTGCGTACAATGTTACGTGAATAGGAGGCCGAAATAAAGAAAATTAATCCTGTGTTAACGGAGATAAAAAAGACTAACGAAAGTATCGAAAATACTACGTCATTCCTTGCGCAACAGAATGAAGAATTAAGAGAAAGAAGAACATCTTGAGGGGCAGAGTAAGGAGGATAAGGAGTATATTGTGGTCCTAGAGGATACAATAGAAGATATAGAAAGAGAAAATCAAAAATTTAACTTCGAGATAAAAAACGTTCCTAAAATTGAGAAAACAGAAAGCAAAGAAGCCCTAATAAATATGGTGTTGTGCTTATCAAAAACAGTTAACTGTCAAATAAATGAAAAAGACATCACTGATATTTATCGAGTTCGTCGTAGAAAGGAAGAAACAAAAAGTGCGCCAATTGTAGTGGAGACCTCCTCGACTCGCCTGAAAACATATCTTATCCAGTTGTGCCAAACTCATAATATAAGAAACAGAGACAAACTCTGCGCTAGACATTTGGGATTCAAGACGAACGTGGACACTCCAGTTTATGTTTCGGAACAGCTAACGGCTAAAGGCGCCCGCCTATACTACCTAGCTCATGACTTAGCCAAAACAAAGTCCTACAAATTTTGTTGGACCTCCTATGGAAGAGTTTATGTACGGAGGAAGCTCAAATCATCATCATCAAGAATGAAGCGCAGGTTCACAGGCTACTACAGGAAGAATGACAAGTGTTTAGCGTAGTATCGGTGATTGATAATCTTTTCAAAAACTCTATAGTTCTCTATCAACTTGTACTCTCGTGCTTTTTAATATGTATATTTTTATCATTTTGTTCATTTACAAACCTATCATATATTTCACTTTCGGAATTGATGATACTAATTTCATTATTTAGCTTGTGGGTATCTATATTACAATCAACGTGTCATAGTATACTTACAGGTGATTGTTCTACTCTACATGCTCTAATACACTATATTACACACTCGACTACCACCAATAATATCAAATTAAGTTATAATAAAATAAAATACAAAAAGGCCTTATATAATGAAATTGTGTCTGCGCTCATAAACAATCATACCTATTTACTCATTATGCATACTAAATATAGCGAACTTAATATTTCTCTATTATACAACCATGGATAGGCTTACAACATTAACAGAAATAGACAACCTAGAAATCGCAAAATTGAATTTATGCGATGTCGCAGACCTTTGCAACCAAACGTAAAAAATATTAAGCACAGATATAACAATAATTTCCCAAAATATTCGGAGTACATACAGTAATATGGATGACTTTTACACTACAATCTGCCAATTTGATTTTGCGGTGGATGTAATAGTTTTAACTGAGTGTAGACTACACCCTAATAAACTTTGCCCCACTTAAATAATTACGTTTCATTCGCAACAACCAATCACATAAACCAATGTGATGGGGTCGTGGTCTATATTAAAGAAAATCATCGAGCTAGTGTTAAAGAAATTAAACTAACACATGCTTCATGTTTGCAAATCAATTTCATAGACCTAACTATTCTTAGTGTTTACCGTTCGCCGTCAATATCTAATGCGGATAATTTTATAAAATCACTAGATAGTCATTTAGAAACAATTAAAAGATGTAAAACTATAATACTTACAGGTGACATCAACATTAACATCATTGACAGGAATAACTCTTCAAGCAGCGAGCGAACTAACAGATCAAACTATTTAAATATGACGTCAATGCATGGTATGCTGCCAGGTCATTTATTACCTACAAGAGACGCGAATTGCCTAGATTCGCGTCTCTTGTAGGTAATAAATGATAAATCCTTTTAAAAATTGATAGAATTAAAAGTGGTGCTTCGATAACAGTGCTAAACACTTGTGTCATAGATCATTCTATGATCTTTCTAATACCATCAAATATTATCAGCAGACATAAATGCATTAAAAATAAATCTACAGTCAACTTTGAAAAAGCTCTATTAAATTTACATAACGATAACTTACTAGAATTGCTGACTTATGATAACCCCAATACTGTAGCAAATCTTTTAATAAATAAATTAAGACAATGTTTAGTAAAAAATACGTCAGTAACTACAATTCCGTGCAAAAACCGAATAATAAAACCCTGGATAACTTTAGGTATTCTTAGATGTATTAATAATCGAAACAACATGCAAAAAAAGCTAAAATCTGACCCTGACAATCATGTATTAAAAATGACTTATAGAAGGTACAGAAATTACTGTAATAACCTAATTAAAAAACAAATACAACAGAGATCAATTAACTAAAAATGAAAAAAATCCTAAAATGCTATGGAAATCTATAAATAATATAACCCAACATAATTCTACTAAATCTAAAAATCTCGAATTGCTTGAAGTAAAATCTACTCCTCTTGATTCTGTAAAATATATTAACACTTATTTCACGAAAGTTGGAAAAACACTAGCTGAAGATATTTTATCACGACAACCCACAAAATATAAACTTAAACAAAGTACACAAATGTCATCTTTCGTGCTTACGGACACTGACTCGGAAGAGGTGTTAGCAATTTTATTTGACCTAAAATCCAACAGCGCCTCTAAGAAATTGTTGTCATCTACGGGATTCGTAGTCGTCCCGCCAGACCTATAAGTATGTATTACACTTCTTTCAGTGAGTTTATTGTACACTGAAAGAAGCGGGCCCTAGTGTCATGTGAGGAGACCTGGTCCGCCTTACCTTTAACGATCCCAAGTCGTGTGATTGAATCTAGACAATCAAATATCGCTTTAGTTAACACCGCAAGGTATCCACAATTTTAATTGCATTAATCAATGCCCAAATAACAGGCCACTTTTAACAAACTACCGCGAATTTTTAAAACTATAAGAATTGGTTAACAAATCTTATAGCCAGTAGCCCCAAAACGACACTGATCACTTAAGTTACAAAAATGCAAAAATTAAGAATTCACGAGATACACCTCGTCTCACAAATCAGTATGGGCTAATGTGTCTCATCTAGTGTGGGTCATCTCACAACCTCCTCACGGTGGCTGGGGACTCAGTTCCGAGATAAGTGTCCCTCTACTGAGGTGTCTATCGCAGCATGTGAATACATACCGGGCGTTGTGTTGGCCGTATAGGCCGAGATGCGCGCTACGTTTCTAGTTCGTCAGAATCGTCTCATGTGTTGTTGTTCGCGAGTAACTCACGAGCGTAAGGGCGTCCGTCCGGCGGTAGAGGCGCCAGATTGCGTATATAATAAATAATAAAATAAATAAATAAATATTGCCGGACAAATTACACAGCGCCATCTAGCCCCAAAGTAAGCGAAGCTTGTGTTATGGGTACTAGACAACTGATAAACATACGTAAATACATTTTTTTTTGTAAATACATACTTATTATACATAGAAAATACCCAGACCAAGACAAACAGACATGTTCATGCACACAAATGTTTGTACTGTGTGGGAATCGAACCCACGAGCGTTGGTGTCAAAGTAGCGTAACAACGCGTTTCACCACTGCGCCACCGAGCTCGTCAGTATATGGCGCAAATCCGACGCGTCCGCACGCTCGAACAGGCTTACAGTGAGTCGGCGTATGAATGCGTCCGTGCTCTCCATGCGTAGGTCCCTCTGTATAGTGGCGTTCTTTACAAGACGCGGGGCGTCTGTAATCTGCCTGAGGGAGATGCTCTGTTGCTGTTGGATTCTCTCAGCGTTTCCTCTGCTCAGTAGGGCGTACCAAGCCGGCGCTGCGTATGTTAAACATGGCCGTAGGTAGGTCTTGTAGATGCTGAGTTTCGTTTTCAGCGGAAGCTTCGAGGAGAGCACCGGTCGCAGTAATGCGCGCGATGTTCGTGTCCTAGCGATGACTTTGTTCGCGTGTTCTTTCATAGTGAGCCGCCGGTCGATTTCGACGCCTAGGTAGGTCGCCGATTCGCGCCAAGCTAGCTGCTCACCATGGAGATACAGGGTGGAAGGCTTCTTTACGGAAAAGTTCACTAGCATTGCTTGTGTTTTTCGCACGTTCACCGAGAGCCTCCATTTGTCAAGCCACTCGGGGAGCAGGTTTAGTACGCGTTGCATTTTCAACACTGCGAATCTAGCATTTTTGTTGTATGTCAGATACGCTGCGTCGTCGGCGTACAGTGCTAACGTGGATTCGTCTGACTTCGGAATGTCATCGGTGTAACGTGCGTACAATGCTGGGGAGAGGCAACTCCCTTGTGTGTCTCATCATCCCCTGTAAACCTCATTTATAGACAGACGCCATATCCCTACCCTGGCGTCTAAACATCGCTTCGTCTCAAAATAGTTGCAGCTCACGGTTTATAATTACGATTTGTATTAAGGGTTCCGTATACATTATCCATTTCAGATTAAGCATTACAACCAGTTTAATTTATCAAACGTTGCATAATTCACATACATGCTAATTAACTTTGATTAGTAATTAAATTAGGCATTTCTTTCCCTACCCGACAGGCTTCCGACCAAAGTCCGTTCGTCACACCTGAAAGCTGCTTTCAGGGCGAAAGTGCGTCACTCCCATTGCAACTCTATTATCCTCAAATATTTATTATCTCGTGATGATTTATTTTCGTTACATCTTTAAAACTCCGTATTTAACGTCTAATTCCGGATTCAATCAAAACATCGTCTCATTTTCATAATCGCACTAAGGATCTCCGCTTAGCGTGGGTCGACTGGCGCCAACTTTTTGCAACAAAAAAAAAACTAAACGGGTACCATATGTATTCGAAAAAACCGATGCGTCTCAGCTAGTCGCGGCTTACACCATACCATGTCTAAAATAATATTATAATCAGAATTAATATTATAAGAATCTGTCGGTACCACCACACATGGTAGATCAGCGATTATCCTGGCATGCTCATTTGGAACTAATTACTACCAGAATTCGAAAGCTCATCTGGATATTTAAAACACTGAAAAATGTTGCAGGGAAAATGTCAATGAACCAAGTTTACATCACTTTAGCACAATCAGTTCTTATATATTGTATTCCGGTCTGGGGAGGGGCTACTAAAATTAAATTCTTGGAACCCGAAAGAGCGCAAAGATTTCTGTTGAAAGTAATGCGATTCAAGCCATTCCGTTTTTCTACTGAAAGTCTCTCTGAGTGCGACGTATTAACAGTACGGAAATTATATATTTTACACGCTATCCTGAAAATGCATAAAACCTTACCTTATGATTCTAGTATCCTATTTAAACGGAGGAAATATAAAGTAGCGCCAGTTTCCCCTGTCAAAACAAAATACGCGCAGAGACAATTTAACAGTCAAGCGGCCAAATTATATAATAACATTAACAAAAATTTAAATGTTTCCACTATGAATAACCGCAAGTGCAAGAAAATAGTCATAAATTGGCTTAAATCGAAAAGCTACGAGGAAACCGAGGCACTTCTTGAACAATACTAGAACAACACCATAAAATATGTAAATGGTATGTTTTCATGTAAAAAGTAAATCTTTATTTAATATTTTGTATATGTTTGTTTACGTATTTCTATTGGAATATAGACACTGTAACTACGGAAGAGTGGGCCTCCTACTACAGGTATTATATACTTAAAAGGAGGTCCAATTATAATATAATGTACTAATATGTGTTTACTGAATAAATATTTTTCAGGAAATTATATTACGAAAGACGTGTATCCTAACCTAAGAATGGTCTGGTTATCCTCTGGTTCTGGAGGCCTGACGGCAGTCTCCCCCTGTCTATCAATATTTTCGCCAAATCCATCAAGAGTTAAGAAACGGAATAACCCTAGGAAGAATAGAAGAAGTACACTATTCATTGAATTTTCACTAAAGTATATCGCTCATGACTGTAATTTAAGTAACAACAATTTAATTAGAGTATGTATGTATGTATATCTTCACGCCAAGTCCCTTGCGGGGTAGGCAGAGAGAACCGAGCGCCATAAGACGCGGTCCTTGCATACTTCACTCGCTTCTGTGACATTCATAGCTCTTTTCATGCACGCTCGCCGGTTCCTGGGGCTTCTGACATCACCTTCTGATAAAACACGACCAATTTGGTCATGGTAGGTTAGTCTCGGCCTTCCTAGAGTAAAGATGTAAATTAAGTAGGTAAAGTCTTAATCTACCTTCGAGTACACTGGCAATACGTGAGCCATATTCTTGTTCAACGTGTATTTATAGGGCACGGTAACTACTTAACATGAGGTGGACCGTATAGATGTTTGACTCCCGACATTGTATAATAATAATAATAATATATTTATTTTTCTCTCTTCACAATCTTACTTATTTGGTAGGTATACAATGAAAATATAAATATGTATAAAAAAGACTACCTATTACTTACTTGTACTTTTCGATACAAAAATTGACGCAACCTTATGTTCCATCCACATCAACCTTACTCATCCCACTGCAAGGGTACGGGTCTTCCTTCAATCGAAGGGATTTAGAGCATACTTCACCACGCTGCTCAAATGCGGATTGGCGGAGGCCAGTGTTTTCAAGCCGCCTGAGGGCCACTGACTTAGCTTAACGACTTTCATCTATCGACAACAGCCGGGACCGACGACTTAACGTGCCCTCCGAGCACGGAGACCCTCAGTATGTAAACCCATCCATTGACAGGATTGATTGTGGTGGACGTTGTTTAACCTGCGTGTTTGGTTAGTTAATCTACGGCTCGATTTAAAAATCTATTGCCCAAATAGAGTCGTATAATGTTTACATATTTTAGAGGAACTCGGTGGCACAGTGGTTAGTAACGCTACATTGACACCAACGCTCGTGGGTTCGATTCCCACACATTTGTGTGAGAACAACTGTTTGTCTTGATCTAGGTGTTTTAAGAGAGGTAGGATGCACCATAGCAGCCCGTTTGGGGAAGTACTTCCACCTCACAGAAAACTGCAGTCACAAACAACTCCCTAGACTAGAGGATTGTTGTTTTCCTGTGAGTGAGTGAGGTCATCAGCGAGTTCCTATAGATTTGTTGTGTTAGCAGCAGAGGTGGCATCGCGCGAGTGATACTGTGTTGCAAACATTCATAGGCTATGGTAATTACATCACATCAGATGGGCCGTATGTTTGTATGCTTCCTGAACTTATATAACCAAAAATACAAAGAAATCCATCTAAACATCCTACAGAAAATCCAATTTTCACACGCAGTGGCTGGCACTGCAAAGTAATTTAGGGCCTAATGTAACTTTTGTAATCGCCTACTTCATTTAAATTTAAATATTAGGTTTTAAGGCAAAATGCTATTTACCATACCCACTCTAATAAAAAATATAATGTGATAGTTATAATCCTAATGGAATATATGAGTGTAGGCTTTTTTAGAGTTAATTTTAACGAACAACTTCGGGAAGCACAAAAGTAATTCCACATTTATACATTTCACCTACTGTATATTTATTAGTGTAATATTGCAGTGCCATATACACTATATATCCCTTATCCGAGTAATAAGAGTTAGGGCACTGCAATACTTGATTAAGTACATTCCGGAGATACGGCCGCTTTATTTTCTATCTTCTTGACCTTCTTTTCCTTTTCCTCTGACATTTATTGCTCTATTCAGGACCTCAAAAGTAGTGGTTGACTGGAAGATATTCCTTGAAGAAAGCCCGCCTTTGCAAACCATATACCCAACTCTTATACTTATTGTAACAATTATATTAATTGATCTAATAATAAGAGACTAATAACAATTCCCTGAATGATAGTTGTGTTACTGGAAGTGTGTGAACTCACCAGAAAGCCTCTTAATAGGTTCTGTGTTAACATGATGTCAGCGAAGCTCCTTGTCAAATCTAACTTTAGTATCTACCCGCCAAAAAAAAGATTTTTATTGTCCCGGTCACCAATGATACTAACCTTATTACATTATCCATCGCTGTACTTGCAGAATAGTTACTACGATGTATCGAACTTTGTTCTTCGCATAAGTATAGTAATTATTAATTTCAGGCAATGTTTTGTCATAATAAAATTTTGGCAATTTGACCTAAACTTCTTTTATTTTTCTGCCGGCCTACACCCTACCTACCACCGTTAGTAGATGCATGCCGTCACTACCTCGGCTGCCGCTGTCATATTGGCGTTTCCACGAACCGCATTTATCAGTCACCGTTATAGTCCTGGTTGCTCTGGCGACATCTGTGACATGTGTTTCGCGTCGTCACGAGGCATACTCAATCGCTGTAGATGAAACTTGTTAAAATAACATCCTATCGGTCATGGTATCCTAATTGCATGCATCTGCTAACGGTAGTGGACACGTGCCGTTCGGCGCCAGTTCACATGAACTAGTTGGAGTGGAATTACATAAAGCAGCGTGGATAAAATTACCTCCATAAGTATATATCAACCTATCCATTAATTAGAGATACGAATTTGAAATTAATTTACCTTCGAAACCCGTGTGGTCCTATATGACCGCGAAATGTATGGGAAAACGTATATAACGGGTTCTGACGGCTTACGAAGTCACTCGTTTTCATTGCAATGGCAGTTATGTTATTGAATAATAGGTGTTTATAGCCCTGACCTTATAATTCTGGGGGTTTGGACAATAAGAGACTTCTTCAATATACTCGACCTATATATTCAACCTGGTATTGTCTTAGGTTTTCGCGATTGTTACACATTGAATTAAACAATTTTTAACGGAAGTATCGCGTGTTTTATTTAAGTTAGCGATTTTTGTGTGAATCGGAACATATATAATTAATCCATCCATGTCGGTAGATGTAATAATTGAATAACTAATGTAAGACAAATATCACCTTAGTCTTCCTGCGACCACGGACGCTGCAAAGCGTTCGAAACGTCAGGTTCAACAAAATAAATAAAAAGCGATACTTCCGTTAAAAATTGTTTAATTCAATTCAACCTGGTTTTTGGAAAAACACCATTGGGGAGTGGCAAGAAAGGTCTGAATATATTTACCATTTTTATACGAAACACGTTCAACACTCATTATGTTCAGATCTTTTTGTATGGTTCTCTTTATATGCACACATTATATCTACACTTGTTTACTCTTGTTTGTCGAACAACGTGTCAACGTATAAAAATATGATACACACACGGTCTCCTCCTACAATTTCAACTTTTATACGCAGTTGCGCATCTTGTTGACGTGAATATAAAAAAAATAATGTTACTAACACCATATAGACCTGTTTCGCAATAAATGAACATTGAATTGAACAAAAAAAAAAATCACAAATATTAGATGCCACATCTCGTTTACTTCCTTTTTTGGGGAAGTTAACAAAGAAATTCAAATTTATTTATTATTTTTAAGAGGATAGTTTAATGTAGGTGTGTGTGGCCAATGAATTTTTGCAATTAATTAACTTCAGACTAATATGGGTGTAAATCATTTGTGGCGTAAACAACTCCATCTAAAATGTTGGGTCCATCAAAGCAGAGTAAGAGTAAACTTCCACAGAAAACCAAAGTAAAGGATAAAACATGAGATTGTATTGTTTGCGGATGATACCTCTTTGACATTCAAAATTAATAGACAGTTAGGTAATTATGACGAAGTTAACGATGCTCTCTCTAAAGTTAAGCATTGGTTTAATGTTAATAATCTGCTTTTAAATGATAAAAAGACTAAAGTAATTAAGTTCTCAACACCTAATGTAAGACAGGTGACTACCAATGTACATGTTAATGGAACTAATTTAACCCCTGTGGAGACAACTGTGTTCTTGGGTATAACAATTGACTCCAGACTACAATGGGGCCCACAAATTGAAAAATTATCAGGAAAACTAAGTTCTGCAGCCTATGCAGTGAAAACTATTAGACGGCTCACTGATGTTGATACGGCTAGAATAGTTTATTTCAGCTACTTTCATAGTATTATGTCATACGGAATTCTTCTTTGGGGTAACTCCGCGGACATTAACACCATCTTTTTATTGCAAAAGAGAGCCATAAGAGCTATCTACAGACTTGGTCCCCGGGAGAGCCTTAGAGAAAAATTCAAAGAAATCAATATTCTAACAGTCGCATCGCAATATATCTATGAAAATCTTTTGTATGTCCATAAAAACATAGACTCATTTTGTAAAAAGAGTGATACTCATAACATAAATACTAGATATAAGCATAATCTTGTGTTACATCCAAGCCGTCTCCACAAAATAAGTAATTCTTTTATGGGGCAATATATACGGTTCTATAACAAACTTCCCAGCGATATAAGAGAATTGTCAATAAACAAATTTAAAACTACTATTAAAGCCAAATTGCGTAGCAGGGCATATTATAAAGTATCTGACTATATTAATGATAAAAATGCCTGGGATTGAGTCGATCCAATTATAATGTAAATAATTAATTATGTAAATTTGTTTGGATACCAAAAGAGGGATGCCTGAGTTTTTTGGCAGTATTTTTATCAGTGCTCACCTAGTCATGAACTGCACGGTAGGGAAAAAAATTGTGACTACTCCAAACAAATGTAGCCAATTTTACGGAATAAAAAGATTTTGACTTTGACTTTGAAAGCAAAATAATAATTTCCTGGAGGATTGTTATGTTCATACGAGTGAGTGTGGTAATGGTAAGCTCCTGAGAAATTGATGTGTTAGTCGTGAGTGTAGTCAAGCGCGAGTGACATTGCTTGTATAGCATGCGTTGATAGGCTATGGCAGTCATTTTACACGAGGTGGATCGCATATATATTTGTTTCTATATATGTTCATATTACATATGTACATACACAGTTTTTATTTATATAGGGAGGTATACAAGCATATGGCCCACCTGATGTAAAGCGGGTACCGTAGCCTATTAACGCTTGCAGCAGTAGAGGCATCGCGCGATATTTAATATTATCACTCGCGCGATGCCTCTACTGCTGCTTACACAGCAACTCCTTGGGAGATTATTGGTGACCTCACTCACACGCAGGAACACCCCTCTAGGGAGTTGTTATTTGGCTGCGTTTTTCTGTGAGGTGAAGGCATTTCCCCAGACGGGCTGCTTTGATGCGCCCTACCTCTCTTAAAAACAGTAGTTACTAAAAGTTAAAAAAATGCATCCTTTAAAAATTGCATCTCGTTTATGGACAAAATGGCAGCACATTTTATTAAAATGTTAATTTTATTTCTAATAAAATGAACTCATGAAATGTTTAGACCGCGTCCAGAAATAACTTTTTTTTTTATATTGTCGGACAAATTACACAGCGCCACCTAGCCCCAAAGTAAGCGAAGCTTGTGTTATGGGTACTAGACAACTGATAAACATACGTAAATACATTTTTTTTTTGTAAATACATACTTATTATACATAGAAAATACCCAGACCAATACAAACAGACATGTTCATGCACATGTTTGTACTGTGTGGGAATCGAACCCACGAGCGTTGGTGTCAAAGTAGCGTAACAGCGCGTTTCACCACTGCGCCACCGAGCTTGAATAGGGAATTATCTGATTCATTTATTTATGTACGTATTAGGTAATTTCAAAATGGTAAATGGTATTGAAAGGCCAATTGCATTACCCGAATGAAATGAATGAATGTAATGAATAGAGTAGCGATTTAAGCATTCGTTTATTTTTAAGTTTGTTGAATAATGATATAGGTATCGCTTTAAAAGAAAATGCTAAGAATATTTTTAATTAAAACGTAATATGGTCCGCAATGTGATACTTTTTTAATTAAAATATTTATATAATTTCTGACAGGTTGACCGTAATCATCTGTTTAAAATAATGTTTAATAAGTTTACTACAAGTGTGTTTGTGTTTAAAATAATGTTTTAAAAAAATGATTCTATTCGAAATGGCTAGCTTTGGCTTTGATATAGGGCTTTAATCTGTCTGGCCACGAATCTATGGATTTACGCATTGTTTCCATGCATGGGAAATTTAGTCACTGCTTGCTCCAGAGATTTCTTAAGTGACACAATATCAGCGTGTCGGCCATGTTCTCTAAAACTGACATTATTTGTAGTCTAAGGAGTTCAGATCTGCGCTAGACGAGGGCCAGTCTTCAGCTCTTATAAAGTCCTAGCCGTTGATTTTGAGCCAGGCTTAGGTAGTTCGTGCCTTGTGATCAGATGCAAAGTCCTGCTGGAAAGTCCACGGTACATTTTTAAAAGGTGTATTGCTGAGAGGTTTTACAACACTATTCAAGACAGTTTCTTGATACACTTTGGTTGAAGTGTTCACTAATTTTTCACAAAAATGAAGCTTTCTGACTCCTTGATAAGACACCCCAACTAAATCATTACTGACAAAGAATAATGACCACGTTGTAGCTTTCCGACCATTTGGGCGGCTTTCTTTAGACCTGTGTGCATACATATTTTGTTATTTTGCCTGTTTTAGTGCTATATAATCATGAATTTTTTTCATCAGTAAAGAGAATATTTCTGTGCCTGTCACCCGTATCGGGATAGAAGGCGTTTTGATTAATCCACTCTCTTGTACTGTAGGGATTGATTTAGGGCATGTCATGTATATCGACGACAAGTGCCGAGCTTCAGGACATGTTTTATTATACGGGACATAGTCCTACCGTGAATCTTTGTCTCGCGATTTTTTAGTTAGATTTATCGTTGTAACAACACGTGGTCGCCCCGATCTTTTATGGTCTTCAACAGAGGAAGTGTTGGTATATCTGTCGATAGTACGATATACGAACATTTGGCTAATACCAAGCTTTTGAAGTGTCTTGAATATGACCGACGCGACGGCTGCATACCCACTTATTGCCAGACAATCACTGCAATCATATTTTCTTTAACACCCCATTCCATGCTGCAATTTGATAATAGATACGAAAAAAAATATGTAAAACGGCGAAAAATCGAAAGAAGTATAATAATAATCGCGTTCCAATTTCAAATTAATTAAAGACTTGATAAAAAAAGAAGTTCTCTATAACAAGCCAGACTAGTTAAATGAACATATGTAATTTAGATAATGTTTTACCGCTGCTGAGAAGTTCGGTTGACTGGGTACTCGTAATGGTAAATCAACATACTTTTAACTTTGACAATACCAACCAGTAACTTTGTGTATGACTCGATCTTTACATTTTCAAAGGTCGGGCTATCGGTGACAATGTGATGTCACGCTAAGTTTCGTGCCAATTACACTTAAACTACTCAAATTGAAATAAGGAACGCAAAGCATTTTGATTAAATGCCTAATTGGATTGGTTTATTGTGTTTTTTTTTCTTTATTGGCTCTGAGGTTAAAAGGTCGGATACTTTAATGGTTCATAGGTATACACTAGGAATGACGAACGGAAGTCTTAACGTCATTTTTTCAAGTGAATAATCCTATAGGTGCCTGTAGAGATTTTTGGTAGTGGAAAATCTTATGGGTCCGTATTGCCGACATGCTAGTGGTAACAGTATCTTTGTGGCTATGTGGATTTATGTCGAGTAGTTAGGAATGGCTACTTTAACACCTAGCGTCCCGGGTTCGATTTCCAAATAGGCTAAACATTTATTTGTATGAAATGATTGTATTTAATGTTTTTAAGAGAGGTATGCCGCATCTAAGCATACTTATATATATACATATTTATACTGGGTAAGTATATAGGTGGATATACTTAATCATTATCCACAGCTACATAACAATTCCCTGGAGGGTTCGGTTATCAGTAAACGCGTAAGAAGATTGCTGTATTACTAATAGGGAAAGCAATACTCGAGCGATACTTTCTATGTTGCTACGGTAACCACTTTATATCAGGTGGGTCGCATGCTTCTATACCTCCTGAAGTAGTAAAAAAAAATATGAGATTCAGCTACTATTCAATAACACTGAACTTATTAAACATTTTTTTAACATTGATTACGGCCACCTTATTAAATATACATATTGCAACTGAAAAAGATATCACATTGGGTATTATATTCATTCATTACATTCATTCGTTTCATTCCTATTGACTATTGAAATGTCGAAATTACAATTCGACATTTCAATAGTGTTTTCAAATTACCAAATTAATCAGATAATTCCCTATTTAGGTTACTTCCGAATGTGATTCATATATTTTATGAGATTTTTGCCTGTAGGCACGATGCAATAAAAAAAATATTTATTTTTTAACTTTTTGTAACAACTACCACTGATAAACCTAATAATCTAATCGTTTGACAAGATTTTTTTATGCAAAGGCATGAGGCAAACATGCTTAGGGCCCACCGACCATAGCCTATCAACTAAACATAAAGTTTGGCTGGCGCTACACCCTCGGCTAATACACTCATTCCTGAAAAGTTTACTACTACCTCACTCACTCGCTGGAACACAACAATTCGTCAGGGAGTTGTTGTTTTGCTGCGGCCTTCTACAGAGGTACTTCCCAAGGCAGGCTACTTTGATGGACCCAACATCTCATTCATTAAATCCTCGTTTGTTTATTAACAATGACCATGTGGCGATGAAGTTGGCTTTGTCTCTATAGATGATGAAGCGAGTCATTTACGTCACAAAGATTTACACCCACATTAGTCTGGAGCAAATTAAGCGCTAAAAGTTCAATGACCACACGCACATAGATATATGTATATTTACACACAACTATTCTCTTAAAAATAGTAACAAAATTTGAATTTCTAGTTCTGACGCCTTTTGTTAACTTCCTGTTGCTGCTTGTTAACAAAAATGATTGATACCTTATCTCGCTAATTTTCAAATACTAAATGTATTACGAGTGTTCAAAGGCTACGGTAACCGCTTTACATCAGGTGGGCCGTATGCTTATATGCCTTCCGGTGTTGTATAAATAAAAAAAGTTGTGTGACAACAGGGGTAAACAAATGTAGATACGAGTATATGTGTGAATATAAAGAGAACCATATAAAAAGATTTCAACGTAATGAGTATTGAACGTGTTTCGTATAAAAACGGTAAATATATTCAGACCTTTCTTGCAATCGCCTAATGGCGTTTATCCAAAAACCAGATCGAATATGTACACTGAGGATGAGGTTTCGTATGGTCGAAAGGCCTAGGATTACAAGATGAGGGCTGTAAACACATATTACATTTAAACTACAATCGCAATGATGACTGCTAACTTGTTAATAAATTAATTTCAAAAGTCTAATTCATGGACAAGGTGATATATTTTTTATTGTCGGACAAATTACACAGCACCATCTAGCCACAAGGTAAACGAAGCTTGTGTTATGGGTACTGGACGACAGAAAAACATACGTTAACTATATTTATATACGTTATATGTTTGTAAGTTAATTCTATTACTTTTAAACTGCAATCGCAATGAAGACTGCTAAGGTGTTATAAAATTAATTTAAAATGCGTACCAAGGTGAGTCTAGTAGAAGAAGTGATTTGATACTATATATTAAGCAAGACGTGCAGACGAGCTATACGGAAATGTAGTAACGTACATTCAGAAAAAATAATGAAAGTAACATTCTCCTTTCCGGAATAATTTAGAAGTATTAGATATATATATATATATATATATATATATATATATATATGTATGTATGTATGTGTATGTATATCTTCACGCCAAGTCCCTTGCGGGGTAGGCAGAGAGACCCGAGCGCCATTAGACGCGGTCCTTACATACTTCACTCGCTTCTGTGACATTCATAGCTCTTTTCATGCACGCTATATATATGAATATTAGTAAGATATAAATATATATATATATATATTTATTTACATCTTACTAATATGTATACTTATGCATACATTTATATATATTATAATATAACATACAAATACATAAATACCTTGTACAAAATATCTGGGGTGCAGGTAAGCATGTGCTTGAAAATTTCATTGCGTGGTCATCAATTGTGTGTGTGAATTTGTATGGCGCATGTGAAGAGTACTAAATAGTTGTAATAGATGTATTGATGATTATTACCACTATTTTTACTGTTCTATCCCTATACCAAATTGACTTCAAATACGAACAGACTCAATAGTAATGTTAAATGAAAATGGACCTCTTGGGTTTATATGTCTTTTAACACCCGTAAAATTTCAATCAATTCTGCTGTATGTGGAATTCCTCAGGTTTGTGTCTTTAGGATAATAACTTAAGATAAATATGTAAAGTTAATATATATATATATATATATATATATTATATACATAGTCCGGCGATAAGTTCTGTTACAAATGAATATGCATTTATATTTTTATGAAGTAATGTAATCTTAATAAAACTTATATGTACTTACGTACATATTTATGGAAGTCTTAGCAAAAAATAAAAAAAATGCTTCTATTCGAAACGGCCATCTTTGACTTTGATACAGGCCTTCAATCTGTCTGGCCACGAATCTATGGATTTACGCTTTTTCCATATTTAGCCACTGCTTGCTCCAGAGATTTCTTAAGAGACACAATTTCGGCGTGTCGTTTCGAGCAGGCCATGTCCTCTAATGCTGGCCATTATTTGTAGTCTAAGGGGTTCAGATCTGGACTAGACGAGGGCCAGTATTCAGCTTTTATAAAGTCCGGAACGTTAGTTTCCAGCCAGGCTTGGGTAGTTCGTGCCTTGGCGGCCAGGCGCAGAGTCCTGCTGGAAAGTCCACGGTACATTTTTAAAAAGTGTATTGCTGAGAGGTTTCACAATACGACCCAAAACAGTCTCTTGATACACATTCTTCACTCCTTTTTTACAAAAATGAAGCTTGTGACTCTTTGATAATACACCCCCACTAAACCATTACAGAGTACACTTGGTCATTATGCTTGTTGTAATAATCTTCAATCGTGAAATTATTTTCATCAGTAAAGAGAATATTTCTGTGCCTTTTACTTGCATACGCGACAGAAGGCGTTTTGATCAATCTACTTTCTTCAACTGTAGGGATTGATTTAGGGCATGTCCTGTATATCGATGATAAGAGTCGAGGTCTTTACGTGCTTTATACGCGACAGAGTCCTAGCGGGAACGGGAATCTTCATTTCTTGCGATAAGATTTTTTGTTTCATAATGGGGTTTTGGCGAATTCTGGCTTTAATAGCATTAACAAGGCTTTGTAGTTCTAACAGCACGTGATCGCTCCAATCTTTTATGGCCTTCAACAAAGGAAGTGTTGGTATATCTGTCGGTAGTACAATATACGAACATACGGCTGATATCAAGCTATTGAAGAATCTTGAATATGACCGACGGCTCCATAACCACTTTGTGTAAGGTAACACTGCAATTCTATTTCTTTAACACCCCATTCCATGTTGTAGTTTGATAATAAGCACAAAAAAATACGTAGAACGGCGGGAAATCGAAAGAAGTTTTTAAAATAATCAACGCATTTAACCTCTTAGACTACAAATTATGGTCAGTTTGAGAGCTATGGCCTGCTCGAAACGACGCGTTAACATTGTATCTCTTAAGAAATCTCTGTAGCAAGCAGTGGCTAAATTTCCCATGGAAACTGTGCATAAATTCATAGATAACCAGACAGAGAATGCCTGTATCAAAGCCTAAGGGGGCATTTAGAAAAGAATCATTTTTTTAATTTTTTGCTGAGATTTCCATAAAAATGTACATAAAAGTTTAATAAGATCACATTACTTCATAAAAAATTAAATGCATATTCATTTGTTACAGAACGTATGGCCGGACTAGGTATATTAACAGTCTGTATTCTGTTATTTAAGTTAGTTGCAATCAAATTATGTACTTTACCTCTAACTCTATAAATGGCACAGCTCGAACAATACGCGGGGCTGTCCTCAGGGTTCGGTGTTAGGGCTGTATCTTTGGAATATCGGTTTTGATGACTTTCTTAGCCTACCCTTACCGGAAGGGTGCTCGTTAACTGACTACGCCGATGACGGCCTCATATTAATAAAATCTAATTCCAGATCAAGTATAGAAAAACTAGCCATTACTTGCCTTGGCCTCATTTCAGACTGGGGTTATTGTAACCGTCTCGATTTCGCACCCCACAAAACATACCAGCTCTTGCTTAAGGGAAATTTGCAGGTTCCGCCGCGATTCCACTTCAATGGAGTATCAGTTGCAAATAAAAACTCGGTTTGTTACTTGGGATTACTGTTAGACAAAGGTTTTAATTACATTGAACACATAAAGCAGGTTGGAGAAAAAGCCAAAAAGAACTTTTATGCATTAACTCGAATTTCCACCTCGACGGGGGCTTAACTTTCAAAACGTTAAAAATTATTTACACAGCCACATATTTGGGATGTATTACGTACGGTTTACCTGCATGGGCTGATAGGGCTACCATAGGTGCTGCACGTCGTAAGTTACTGCAAAGTCAGCGTCTCGCTTTAATATTTCTATGTAAATCGCATAGAACTGTGAGCACCGAGGCACTATCAGTGCTGGCAGGCGTATTACCAGTTGACTTAGAAATTCAACGCCGGGCTTCAATGTACTACACCTCTAAAAACATACACCCTGACTTTCTAAAACACCGCGATATGGACAAAATACTTAGATTATTCAAACCAATTGACGAGGTATTTGAAACTTTACTGTCTGAATGGCAAGAAAGATGGAAAACTTCTACTAAAGGACGCCACTTGTATCTATTCTTTCAATCAGTGCGAGACAGATTAAGTAAAGAGTGGTTAGAAGTCGATCATCCCGTTGCGCAATTTTTTAACTGGACATGGAAACTTTAGAGCTAAGCTCTTTTCGTTTAGACTTGTGTCATCGCCTTTATGCAAGTGTTCTACGACAAATAATGAATTCGAGCAAACGCGCACATCATGTTCTCTGGGAGTGCAATCTCTGGCGTCGGGAGCGGGACGATATGTTAAATTCCTTGCATGTCACATCTGGGGTAGTATATTATTCAGATTTGATGGCAACAAGGGAGCTTTAGGCGGTTCTGCAATCTATATTATTGGAATCGATGTGTTAGGTAACAACTCACAGTTTAGGTCCCAATAGTGTTAGATACTTGATAAACCGTGGTGCACGGCAGTTGAGCTTCACTTGACTAGCCATCTCTTTGAGGTTTTTAAATGCCTTATTTGTCATATTGCTATCTCTCACTTTGCCAAGAGGGCAAGTCAATTCTAAAACTTCCGACTCCTACAAATTTCTTCTGATTAAATTCGTTGTGAGTTCCAAGGCAGCTGTAGGTTAACCCCCGGGACGGTAGTGAACTTCACTGTTCATTGCCTTTTCGTTGGTCGCCGCTGTTAATTCTGGCTACACAGGAGATACAGTGGTGGGTATGAGTGGTGGGCCTGTCCCGATAAAAAAAAAGCTCGAACAATAAATAGTATCCGATGATCGATACAACCAAAAGGTTTGGAGGTATCACAGAAGAACCCAATAATGACCATACTTTCAGAGTACATATGGGTCTGTAATATACTTATTACAGACCCATGTTTCAAGAAGATTACCCACATAATCAAGTTTGGGAATACACCCATATCCATGCCTTGATTAAAAATAAGCACCAAGTGTGTTATTGGCCCAGTAATACAATAAAATACTTTTGTGGACATTCGCCAATGATCGTCTGAATTTTGAATGTTTAATTGTTTTAATTATTTCGCTTGGCTGAATATGTGTAAATTGAAAATCTCCACTCTTGGTTGTACATTCTCTTTTAATAACTCAGTAGCAATATTTAGAGATGAGTTACGGAAGTCAATAGTAATGTAAGGGAATTAGTGAATCGATCGAGTAGATTTGCTATTTATTTAACAGCTGTGACAGTTTGATTATTATATTTAATAGAATACTCATTATCCCGTGATTTATTATTACCAGTTTCTTTTGTAACAATATCTCATACAGCCGTTATTTTATTTGCCGTTTGCTTAATTTTATTTGTAATATACATTGATTTTGCAACTTTTTGCAATGTTTTTTTTAATATTTTGGATTAACTTAATATGTTTATTTGTTGTCAGTGGTCCATACATAGATTACTTTTAAATCTGTGTTCTTCGAATATTGATATACTATTAACTGACCGCAATGATCTGAAAGTATGTCGCCAATTATTGAGTTAATGATATCCTCATAATTACAAAAAAATATATCACGTGACACGTATGCCTCCTGACGTTGTATAAAAAAAAAACACATTAATAATTTAGATGTTTATTGTTTAGACTTCTTCCCGCGGTTTTACTAGTGACATTGTAGTTATACTTGAAACTTTAACAATTACTTTTATGTGACAATTTTGATAGTATTTTGTAAGATAAGTTCACTAAACTTAAACAGTTAAGAAAAAACTCACATATAACAGGTTCATACACTTTTTGGAAGACGTGATAAGTCCATGAAGAAAACCTTGTGAAAATCACTATCGTTCTATGGGTGGTATTTAAACTTCAGGAAAAGGTATAGGAACCCTTTCTGAGTAATTTTTCAGCAGGGTTTCTGAACCTGGCACATTTAAAATAAAGAAGATTTAAGACGATGGCTGCATGGCTATACCGTTACCTTTCACAACGCATGGGAAGAACTTAATTAAAAAAAATGTTTATGGTTTATTACGTTTATATACCTACACTGCTACACTAAAATGAGCTCAAAATTTCAAATTTAGTACCTTTTTATTTTCCTCATTAAAATAAATCAAGTATCGATTGTGTAATGAGAGAGATAAAACTGATAAAACCAACCAATCATGTATGTAAATATTTCAAACATAATCATTTGTGTTCATAAAATGTTATAATCTCGGTAGAGGTACACATATTTTTATACAATTGTTTGTATATATTATTGTTATAATGGAATTAGACATTTATATACACATTCTAAGAATGTTTTTGAATACTGGTGCTGTGTTGTCTATATTGTGCTCTATATCGGTGCTTGCAACGTGGTACACGTTGCCAAGATTCCAAACTTTACAAAATTACATCAGTGTAAACCAAATAATAGTGGGTACATTACATTTATTCTGCATGAGCACGGTATTGGAGTCTCTGAACGATAACTATTTTGAAATCATGATCAACGTCAAGACTATACTTTACTTATTAAATATATCTTGGTCTCTATGTGCTGCATTGGTCGCTTATGTGAAACTAGTGGCGCTACAACATGGAAAAGTTCTTCAAGAAAAGCGGAAGGCAACAATATTCAGTTATGGAACATTAATAGCAATTGAAGTTATTGTAGAAGGCATAAATCGAAATATTATTGAAGATTACGCAGACGAGTCGTTGAATTATATTTCTACGTTAATAATGATCCTAAATTTAGTATTATTTATAAGGGTATGTGTTTCAGTTTTATCGTGTTTTAAAACAAAGATGTCTCCAAGGAATGCAAGACACGTCGTTGCTTTAGTTGGAGTTGGACTTTTATGTGATTCATCTTTGATCGTTACGGTATCTTTCTTAGACTCTCTAAATGAATGGATTTCTTGTCTTGGATGTATAGTTTTCAGTTTTAGACTGGTACCACAAACAGCAGTTACGTTATGTAAGAAATCAACTAGAGGTATGTGGACAGCGTATTTCAGGCGTAGAAGAAATTTTTAAAAGCATAACATGGAATTGAATAATATTTTTTTAACGTTCTTTTTCTTGATATTCGTAAGTCAAGTAGGTCAGACGAGATAACGATACTGTTGCTGAAAGCTGTTTACTACTGAGTCTTGTACTATACTGACGCGTCATTTTCTGCTTTTGCCCACCACTGGGCAACTTTTGTCTTTATGGAAGACCGTCAATGTGGACTCGGTGCCCGTTAAGGGCGATAGTTCAGATCCCTCGAATCATAGGGCTATTGCTATGACCTTCCTTCACTTCACGGCTTGCATATATAGAAGATTAGACTTGATTAGCTAGGTGGAAGCACCGAGCGTTATTCCGTTTCCTAATCCACTAGGTTTGGGGGGTCTGATCTAAACCTAAAGATTTGACGAAAATAATGATTTTTAAATAGAGTAACTGCCGACAGACCTCCATAACCCAGAAGGGAATAATTAGACCATTTTTAGGTTAGGTCTCACGTATTACAAATATAATATCTTAGGTTTCCTCACGATGTTTTCGTTCATCGCCGAGTAAGTGATAATAAATATGTACATAAATCTGAAAATACGAATTTAGTGGTACATACCTCGGACAATGGGTCGGTTCTTTATCTACTGAGCTATCACTGTTCTTAAAAACTTGATTAATAACCAGTCAATATAGCTTTCTATACAGTCGTTCGACTGATAATCTTCAATTGTATTATACACAATTCGCTTCGGCTTCGGTAATTAAGAGTCAAGATGAGACGCTGTCAGTCAACCTAGACTAGCGAAGGCACATGATCAGGTTTGCTTTCGGGGACTTCTATTAAATCTGCTCGAGGCTTTATGCATATGAGTTGACAGCTTCTTGTAGAGTAGATGTATTTTATTACATCTCCTTTTACCTTGATAGACGGTAGCTAGCCATTAGGCTTGGTAATGTTCCCGACATTGTTTCCGCTGTACATAAACGAGATGTTGTCAATTGATGGCATTCATCTGTATGCGGATGATAGCACCGGGCATACTTATTATGTATAATGGACATCACATTTTGGGAAGCTGTGATAAATTTGTGTCCGAAATTGAGAGTACTTTGTGTGTGTGATTGCGATTGATCTAATTTTAAAGTCGTGACAATTGTCGATGATCCTAAACTTAGAGTTTTGCGTCGCTTTGTATGTTCTACCGATTGTACGATGGTATAGATCGGGATTGTGTAGCATTCTGATGAATTGTTCGATATGTTGTTAACAGCTTTTTTTACAACCGCAGTGCCAGGTCACCACGGAGAATTCATCCTCATATCCTGAGAACTGCAATGGCTATGTAACTTGCAGTTTTAGACGTTTTATTCTGAGAACTCTTAAATTAACAACAACAATATTTACAAGGCCCACGCAATTTGGAAAGAGTTACATTCATGGTGTTGCAAATGTCAATAAGATAACGTAACTGCTTGCCATCAGGTAGATCGTACTCTTATCTGTCACCTTAATGGTTTAAAAAAGAAAAACAAAACAAAATAAGGCTATTTTAAAGGTTAAGGCCCCTATATCGGATTAATTCTATAGGAATTGAACCCACATTACGCTATATGCTACGCATTGCGACGCGGATCTAGATACGGTCATTGCACTAAAACTGTATAATTTTATATAACAATGACTATATATCACTATTGTTGAGACACATCTGGCTTGGCAATGGAGCCGTTGGTGATTTTTAGTACGAACGGCAGGTCAGCAATTTGACATTGATTTTCTAGACGTATAACATGATGCTTTTTGCATAGATTTAGGTATGTGGTGGAATGAAAACGTTATATAGTTATGATTCTATATTTACTATCGATATTTCAAGTTATTGCACACGAAAATAGAATAGAATATATACGAGTATATAACACTTTTTTGCTCCAAAATAAATAAATTTGAGTAACAAGTTATTGCAAGAGGTAATAGGCGGTCTTATTGCTAAAGCGATCTCTTCGACATCCATATCAAAAGAAGAGAAGGAATCATTAAGATACAAGTAGGTAGTGGCGCATTTATTACTAAACCTATTTCTACACATAGATACTCGTACATCTACTGTACATACTATACAATCGAAAAAAAAAATGAGTGTAATGAGCACAAAAGTAACAAGGACAACAACAGACAACAATGTACGTACGTATGGCAATGTCAAATACACGCATATACATACCTATATACACACTCGTATACATACATACCTAGTCTTGCCATAAATACTGAAATAAAGAAAAAAAAAAATTCTATTGCAAATAACATTTATTACTTTTACAGTGTATTAGTTTAATACATAAATATAAAACAATTTAAAATATAAAAAGCTTATTCAAAGTGGTCTCCATTGGCTGCCATACAGTCCTTTAAACGTTGAGGCCAGTTATCAATAGAAGCACACACTCTTTCCATGGGAAAATTCTCACTGCCAATCGTACGGATTGTTTTAGGGACTCCAAATTATCATGGCGTTTAGAGCAAGCCGTACTCTCTAAAACTGACCATAAATCATAATCCAGCGGATTAAGATAGGGACTAGACGACGGCCAGTCTTCAGCTCTGATGAAGTCCGAAACGTTCATTTCCAACCAAGACTGCGTAGACCGAGCTTTATGACCCGGCGCCGAGACCATTCTTGGTTATTGAACATGGTGTTGATAAGGGGCTTCACTACCTTCTCAAGAATGGTATCTTGATACACCTGTGCCGATGTTTTGATGATACCTTTTTCACAAAAGTATGGCTTAATCACTCCTTCATAGCTAATACCCCACCAAACCATCACTGAAGTCGGATCGTGCCCACGTTGCACTCTGTCGACTAATTGGGAAGCTTCTTTAGAGCTTTGAGCATAATTACGGTCATTTTGCTTGTTAAAATGTTGCTCAATTGTAAAAATTTTCTCATCCGTAAACAAAATTTTTCTGTGACCTCCTTTTGCGTACCGCTTCAGTAGTTATTTCGATTTTATCACCCTATTCTTTTTTAAATTATCAGTTAAGAAATGACTAGTACGTCTCTTATAGGCTGCAAGTCCTAAGTCATCTTTTAAAATACGCGACATAGTTCTAGGTGTTATCTTCATCTCCTGAGATAAAATCTTTTGCTTTCGGACAGGATTTCTTCGAATTCTTTCCCTTACTGCCTTGACCACCTGGTGGCGCCTAATATTATAAATTTATTTAAATAATAAAATGGCCAGTATTTCCTTGTCCATTAATCCCATACCTATATACATGCACGCACTGTGCCTTAGAAAAAGGAGCGCGCGCGCAATCATCGCGCCGACTCCGTTTGCGACGCCCGCTGCTAACAAACAAAGCCGGCATTCGTCCGCTTACGAAGAAAAATTAAATTAAATTAATATTGTGCATATTCCGCGTCATAATAATAATAATTAATATTTATGGAAGCGTCAAGGTTTATAATCCTAAAACTGAGTGCAGTGGCCGTGTTGTGACGAGAAGCAGTCGCCGGTGCTGACCTGAGCTGGAGCTGTCCTCAAAGAAAGAAGGTTAGTGCTGCATGTTTCCTTGTCTCCTCTTATCCCACCCACTTAGTATTATTTATAATATACTGGATTAACTATAGCCTGCTCACTATCGAAGGTTTTTATTAACTAAAATTTCAATGGCGCGACCATAGTGGTCCTTCGTCCCTGGATTACCCAGCCGCCCTTATTAGGTTCCCCTCAGTTAGGTTTCTAATAAGAGAATTTAAACATATTTTGTGTAAATATAAATAAACTGCGATAATACAGCAGATTCCCGCCGAATGGATCGACATTAGATACGTCATCCATTCTTGCACAAAAGTACGCATAAAACCGTCCGTAATTGTTTTAACGTATATTACCCATTATTAATCATTGTTTTGTAGTGTCACGTTTAAATATCGATATTTCGCAGTATAAACTCAAATTAATAATATCGCTATTGTAAGGTAAATCTAACTCCTACCTGCCATCATTTTATTGACCGTTTCTGTACACCCTCCGATTATACATAATAGTGACCTTTCTGGCTTGCCCGACCGCGGAAAAAGGTAAGAACACGAAAGTCGCTTAGTCTACCTTTGTGTCCTATACATTTGTAGGTATTTGTTTGTTCGCGTTATACTTCCGTAATTGCTTTATTTCTTAATTTATAAGAGTTATTTTAACATCTCATAATGCCACCGAAAAAGCTAGCCGATCGGGATAATGACGGAGACGATGATACGCAACAAATTCCAGATTCACAATTACTGATGCTACAGGCTAAACGCGAGGCGATTTTTGAAATCGTACAAAAAATGTATGATTTGTCTTCGGGAGTGCATATCGATGCCGTGGCGAGGGAGGATTTTCTTGATGAGTCATCTGAAATAGATTCATTACGCGATGAATTTAAAAGTGTTCTCGATCAATATAACCTACGTATGTTGACGTTGTCTCCGACCGCGAAACCGGAATATCATAGTCTCGTGGCGTTTGAGTCTTTGTGTAGTCGAGTCAAACGAATTAAGTGTAAGTATACGGCAGATTCATTACCTGGTACGTCTCGAGACAAGGGTACTGTAACTAGACCGAAATTACCTCCTGTCGAGTTGATTCCATTTTCTGGAGAAATACGTTCTTGGCCTTTATTTTACTCGAGTTTTAAATCTACTGTTCACGACAACCCGCAGTTATCAGACACCGAGCGGTTATACTACCTGTTAGGTAAGCTGACGGGGAAGGCTCAGGCTGTATGCGCTGGTATAACTCCAAGCGCGGAGAATTACCAGCTCATACTGAAAACGCTTAACGATGAATACGGAGATCAGCGTATGTTGGTAGCCGCATATATAAATCAAATTATCGATTTTAAACCGCTTCAAACCGCTTCTACTGCGAATTTCGATTTGTTTACGGAAAGGTTCTCCAGTGCAGTAGCTGCGTTGAAAAATCTTAAATTGGACAATTTAACCGATCTAATATTAGTTCATATCGCGCTTCAAAAAATCGATTCGGAAACTGTATACGCGTTCGAGTTACAATTCGCTTCAAAAATGCCTAACTTTGACGATTTAGTTGAATTTGTAAATAATCGGTCTAAGGTTTTAAAGCGTACCCGACCTCCAGTCGGTTACCACTCGCGATCAAGTATTTCTAAAGTTAACAATAAAAATAACACAGCCTCGCCGCCGCCGCCGCCGAAGTATCAGGCGTATGTCAGTACAACGGCGGTAGATTCCGCAAGCAATAAATGCCTTTGTGCTAATATAGTTCATCAACATCTTTATAAGTGTGCCGACTTTAATTCAATGACTCCGACCGATCGCTTTAGATGCGTAAAAGATTTGAATGCTTGCGTGAATTGTCTTAGTTTAAAACATAAAGTAAAAACATGTAGTTCTAACTCTAACTGTCGCGTATGTAATCTAAAGCACCATACAATGCTGCATTTTGATCGCGAAATCTCGATCGCCCCTCCGTCTTCCCATACTTCCATCATCGCGCCGGCGCCGGCAGCGCGCGAGCTATCATCAACGATGCTTGCACCGCAAAGCGGGCTCGTCTTCCCCTCCGCGCCTACAGCGCCCGCGCCCGCCGCGCCCGCGCCCGCGCCCGAGCCCGCGCCTGCGGCCGTGCACACACACGCCCCGCTAGATGTAGCATTGTGCGCTACGCACACACTACGAGCTACGGAGGAGATAAACGTTTCGCAGACAGCTCCCGCGCAGGATATGAATACGACTGTATTATTGTCGACCGCGCAGGCAGTCGCATATGATAATAAAGGCGAGCGGCATATAATTCGTTTATTGTTAGATTCGGCATCTCAAACCAATTTTATCACAAAGGAATGTTGTGAACGCTTAGGCATTCCATTAAAAAAATCCGAACGCACGATTGTTAAAGGTTTCGGTGGAGCCGAAAAGATAATTAATACCAGCCCGATAAGCTTAACATTTTTCTCGCGATTTAATGATAACATTAGATTCCAAATTGCACCGCTCGTCGTCGATCGAATCACTGAACTGTTGCCCACCGCCACTGTGAACACGTCCGTTCTGTCGCATCTGTCGGGCCTGCCGCTCGCGGACGAGAACTACGGAGTACCTGACAAAGTAGACGCATTGATAGGCGCTTCTTTGTTTCCGCATCTTCTTCTTACGGATGTTATAAAACCACGCGACGCGTCTTTACCCTCCGCGTTACGTACCATGTTGGGGTACGTTATAATGGGTTCCGCACCTGTGTTGTCTCATTGTGTCGACCGGGCCTTGACGTGCTGCCATGTACGAGAGCCCGTCGCTATTGACTCTTTAGTAAACCGCTTTTGGGAGCTTGAAGAGCTGCCCTCCGCATCGCCCGTCCAACATCCCTATGATGTTGAATGTGAAATGTTTTATAAAGACACTACAACCCGTGACTCAACCGGTAGGTACGTAGTCGCGTTGCCGTTCAATGAGGACGTTTATAAACTCGGAAGTTCGTTCGAAATTGCACGCAAGCGATTTCTATGTTTAGAGAGAAAACTAGAATCCACACCCAAGCTACGATCAGCGTACGATGACGTAATTCGGGACTATCTAGATAAGGGTTACATTTCACCCGCGCCTCCGTATGACCCACGGGATCCGCTTCCTGTTTATGTAATACCGCACCACGGGATCGTACGCGAGGACAAGTCATCGACTAAACTGCGCATAGTGTTAGATGCCAGCGCCACTACGGCCGGCAATCGACCGTCATTAAACGACATTCTTCACTCTGGACCGAATATGCAAGGCGACTTATTCCAAATAATTTTGAATTTTCGATTACACGCCGTCGCGATGACCGCAGACTGTCGCCAGCAGTTCCTGCAGATAGGTATGCGAGAAACTGATCGTCGATTTCAGTGTTTCTTATATCGCTTTCGACCGCAAGATCCGCTAGTCATGTACAATTTTGAACGCGTCTGCTTCGGTGTCAAATCGAGTCCCTATCATGCACTTCGCACTGTGAAACAGCTGATTGAGGATGACGGCGCGCAATATCCACTCGCAAGCTACATTGCATCTTCCTCGCTATATATGGACGATATTGCCTTCTCAGTTCCCAGCGAGCGCGAGGCGGTATCTGCGTCCCGACAGCTGATTGACCTATTCAAGGGAGCACAGTGGGATCTCGTGAAGTGGAACAGTAACAGTTGTATTGTCTTGGACAATATATCTGATACGCATAAACTTCCCGCCGAAGTGGAATTCGATAAGTCTATGCAGCACAAAATTTTAGGTTTGCATTGGTCCACGGATGATGACGAATTTTATTTTAAGATATCCGCATCTACCGAGATGGAGTGCACTAAGCGCTCCATATTATCTACCGTCGCACGACTGTGGGATATCATGGGTTTCGTTGCCCCTACAGTCGTATACGCGAAGCTTTTAATAAAGCAACTGTGGCAGCTAAATCTCGGTTGGGACGATGTACCGCCGCCGCACATTAGTAAAATGTGGAAACAGTTCTGCGCAGAACTCCCGGCTCTCAATAGCTTACGTATTCCTCGTCATATCGGTGTCACGAGGAACTGTGACGTCACTCTTTTAGGATTTAGTGACGCTAGTGAGCATGCTTTTGGAGCCGTCATTTATGCACATATTCATACCCCTTCGGGTAACTCAGTGCGCTTGGTGTGCGCGAAGTCTAAGGTCGCTCCTACTAAACCACTCACGATCGCACGTCTTGAGCTTTGTGGCGCGCTTCTAATGTCAAAAATGCTCCGCATGGTTCTCGATAATTACTCACGTCAGTTACCTATCAACACGTACGCGTTCGTTGACTCCAAGGTCGCTTTATATTGGATCAAAGGTTCGCCGCACCGGTGGCAAACGTTCGTCGCGAATAGGGTCGCCCAGATCACCGAGAATATTCCACCTGAAAAATTTTATCATATACCCGGGGTCGAAAATCCCGCCGATATTATCAGCCGTGGTATAACCCCGCAAAAATTATTATCTCATCCTCTATGGGCTCATGGCCCAGAGTGGGCCGCCGCTGACACATCAGAATGGAACCTCCGGAGCCTCGACGGTCTGTCTATAGGAGACATACCGGAACAGAAGGTTCTCACGCATGCCGTATGCACACCCGTAGGGCCTTGCGCTTTATACGAGCTCGCTCTCCGTATATCCTCGTGGAGTAAACTCTTACGTATAATTGTATATGTATGTAAGTTTGGAAAGCTACTACCCCGCCGCGAGACTGTTGCAGTGATCGCCGAAGACATTACTATCGCAGAATCTAAATTTCTCCGCGCCCTACAATGTCAGCATTTTGCAGAAGAGTATCTTAATATTAAAAATAATAAATCTTGCTCCCAAGCCTTTAATCGTTTAAGACCGTTTATTGACAACGGTTTGATTCGCGTAGGCGGTCGGCTCGTCAATTCCGCACTGCCCTATGAACAAATGCACCCTATAATATTACCGCGCAATGATCCCGCGGTGAACATGATCATCGACTACTTCCACGTAAAATACCTGCACGCCGGTCCGGAATTGTTAATGTCTCTTTTACGCCAAAAATTCTGGATTCTTTCCGCACGCCGCATAGTGAGACAACGAGTTCACATGTGCAATACCTGTTTTCGTTCGAAACCACGTCCAAACTATCCGCTCATGGCCGACTTGCCCGATTGTCGCACGCGTCCGGCCATAAAGGCCTTTTCAAACACAGGGTGTGACTACGCCGGCCCAATTGCCTACACTCCTGTGCGCCGCCGTGGTGTACGAAGTGAGAAGGCATACTTATGTATATTTACATGCCTGACTACTCGCGCCGTGCACATCGAAGTCGCTACCGACCTCAGCACACCTACGTTTCTCGCAGCGTTAAAGCGATTTATTTCTCGTCGCGGACCAGTCCAAATCATGTACTCTGATAATGGTACTAATTTTAAAGGAGCAGGTAACTATATTCGAGATCTATATGCGTTTCTAAACAATGAATATCGCCAAAGGGTGGAACAGGAGTACGCTGAAAGTCGCATCGTTTGGAAGTTCATATGTCCCAACTCGCCGCACTTCGGAGGTGCTTGGGAAAGCATGGTCAAGGTCATAAAAACGATTCTATTTCGCGTAATCGGACAACAAATTCTGTCTTACGAAGAACTCACTACTGTACTCGCACAGATTGAATGCATGCTTAATTCACGCCCGCTAACAGTACTAAGTTCAGATCCCGCTGAGCCCTCTGCTCTGACGCCGAGTCATTTTTTACATACCGCGCCTATATTTTCTTTACCCGCACCCATGCAATCTGAGCCCATTAGTTTGCTTCATAGGCACTCGCTGCTGGACAAGTTGGTTCAGTCCTTTTGGAGCCGCTGGCAGGTGGAATACTTGCACGGGTTACAGGTCAGGCAGAAATGGAATACTCCATCGGCGCCCATCACCCTGGGAACAGTCGTGGTGGTCATGAACGACAACTCGCCGCCTCTGTCCTGGCCGCTGGCCGTCGTAGAAAAGATCCATCCCTCAAGAGACAATGTCACGCGCGTGTGTACCGTAAGAACCGTCAGGGGAACCTATCTACGCCCGGTTACTCGATTATGTCCTCTTCCGAGACAGTAATTCTTATATTAATCTTCGCACACCTTTTTTTTTCTTATTTTTCACCTCATTTGTTACGTTACGCATCGCATTAGTCTGTAATTATTAGTAATTAGTCTGCTTTCCTGTAATTAGGTAAACTCACGCTCATTAAGCGCATGTCTTATTCTTATGCTTTATATTTTTAGGTATTGCTTTAATGGCGACCCATTAAGGGCGGGTGGATATGGTGGCGCCTAATATTATAAATTTATTTAAATAATAAAATGGCCAGTATTTCCTTGTCCATTAATCCCATACCTATATACATGCACGCACTGTGCCTTAGAAAAAGGAGCGCGCGCGCAATCATCGCGCCGACTCCGTTTGCGACGCCCGCTGCTAACAAACAAAGCCGGCATTCGTCCGCTTACGAAGAAAAATTAAATTAAATTAATATTGTGCATATTCCGCGTCATAATAATAATAATTAATATTTATGGAAGCGTCAAGGTTTATAATCCTAAAACTGAGTGCAGTGGCCGTGTTGTGACGAGAAGCAGTCGCCGGTGCTGACCTGAGCTGGAGCTGTCCTCAAAGAAAGAAGGTTAGTGCTGCATGTTTCCTTGTCTCCTCTTATCCCACCCACTTAGTATTATTTATAATATACTGGATTAACTATAGCCTGCTCACTATCGAAGGTTTTTATTAACTAAAATTTCAATGGCGCGACCACCACCTTTTTTGTACGAACACTACGTAGACGGTCAGATCTTTTTCTGTCACAAACAGAGGAGGTCTCATTGTACCTATTAATTGCTCGGTACACAAACATTTTACTACTACTAATACTACTAATACAGATAACACAGCGATTCGGTTCTCTTTATCGACCACTCCATTTTAATATCGCAAAATATTGTACAATGTATTGGCGCCAAAATGAGAAAACTCAATGAACAATCATATAAAAATTACAGATTCCAAATTGAAATGTAATATTTTGTTTATTTTAAATTGTAACAGTATTTATGGCCAGACTAAGTACATAATATTTTACTATAGTTAGATAGACAGATAGTGAGATTTTACTAGGTTTTTAAAGGACATTAATGATTGTGCACAGCGAATAGAAAGTGGTAAAGCATTCCATAGTTGCACAGCCTGCACCGAGAACGATTTAGAGTAATATTACGAAGAGTGAGATGGCGTTATCAGACGAAGGGAAAGGATACTACGTGTACTACGGTCGCAACGATCCTGTACCTCACTGAGATAGATGAAACGTTCTTTCGAGTAACTGGGAGAAGTAAGAGTATTGAAAATAATAGAATAAAGAAAAGAGTTGCGACGTAACCTGATAGGGAGCCATTTGAGATGAGAGCGAAATTCGAAACATGATCATATTTGTGAAGCCAAAAGATAAATCGTATACAGAGATTTTGAAGGCGCTCAAGTTTGTTTAATTGATCTTCAGTGAGGTTAAGGTAGCAAGAGTCGGCATAGTCAATAATGGGAAGGAGTAAGAACTTTGCGAGTGAAATTTTGGTGCCAATAGTGAGAAAATTCCGCAAGGACGAAGTTGGGTATCTGCACCGACCAAGAAAAGGTTCTTCACACTCTCACTATAATGACCTGAACATTATAAAATATTATTGGAGGAAGAGTCTCCCAATCGATATTAGAGATAAAGCGATGACTGCCTATAATTATGGCTTGTGTTTTTGTAGGATTGACTGTAAGGTCGTTTGATCTACTTACTCCATTCAGATATGCGTACGAAGTTTTCATTTACTTTAGCGATCACATTAGGCAGATTAGTTACTGAGTGAGCAAATCATCAGTATAAAGATGGCAGAAGGAGCGAATATTAGACGTTATGGAATTAATGAACAGAGAAAATAAAATAGAAGATAATACGCCACTCTGAAGCACGCCGACAGGTGTTGGACACTACGCGGAAAATTTATCATCGAAGCGTACACGCTGCCAACGGCCATACAGGTATGAATGAAACCAGTCAATTACTGTAGGAGATATGTAAAGAGAACGCAGTCGCTCCAAAAGTATATTAAAATCGACGGTGTTGAACGCATTACTAAAGTCTAATAGACACAAAACAGTCAGTTGAGACGAGTCCATAGCGAAGCGGATATCATCTGTGATTTTAACTAAAGCACCAGTCGTGGACTGGACGTGGACCTGGACGAAAACCGGATTAAAATGGATTGAGGATATAGTTTTTGGAAAGGAAGTCAGTAAGTTTAGGTAAGTGTATTCCCTTACCTAAAAAATACGTAGGCATTCTTCCAAACCAAGAGGAAAATACCAGAAGTGACGGATTTGTTAAGGATCAAGCTGATTACTGGAAGGATAATGTCAAGGATAGGTAATATTATATGACGACTGATGTTATCGTCCCTCACCGCTTTCGAAGTAACCGAAAGTACGTTCTTCTCAACATCACATTCAGTGAACTGACTAAAGAAGAAAGGAGGATAGTCTGGAGTTGGAAGTAACGAAATCTCGTCAAGAGTTTGGTATTTAATATTGCATTCAAAAGTTGCCTGTTAAGGTTACCGATATCAATATTAATAGAACAATCAGCCCGATTTTTTTCCACCTTTCCACCAACACACCATAAAAATTTCCAGACCTTTGTTGGGTTACCGTTTTGAACAGATTTATAGATATGTGAAATGAAATCTTTCTTTATTAACTGAAGATATGTGAAATGAAATTATATGAAAAAAAAAATCTAATAAATGGGCTTTTTAGTATCAATCGTATCTGAGACCGACAGACAGACTGATGCGTATTGCGAAACTATAAGGGTTCCTTGTTTTCTTCGGAACCCTAAAAAACCGCTCTCCAGTGATAAAGATTCGCCAAATTTCAAATCAAAAGCATGTGAAATTGAAAGCAGTTCAGAGCCTCGTAGCGGCATTGAATTTTGCAAGCTTTGTGGTCCCACGGGGCCGGTTATACCATCGATATCTGCTAAGGTTCATGAATACCATAATAGACAAGCCCGCAAAGAAATGCATGCTGCCCGAAGTAGTGCAAACCAAGTTGAAATGGTGGATTTAGAACTGCCACCTCTCGACAATGCTTCACGTACCCATTTTCCGACAACCGACGCGCCCGATCTTGCCTGGGGTGCTCAGTTAGACAATATTCCTTTGACAGGCTCTTGGTCTCTGAACGAGCAAAATCTACATTGCAATCAAAAAGAAATGCTTGCCATTTTACATGTTGTTTAAAGTCATGTACAAATGCAGAGTCACAGCTCTGTACCCATACAGTGCGATAACAAAACTGTAATAGCTCACCTCCGAAATCCGATCGCATTGATGGAGATGACTCGTCAACTCCTGAAGTTATTCGACCAGTATCAGGTTTCTTTCACAATGCAACAACCATGTAGACACAAACATCCGCTTTAGTCCTGATAGCGTCCGCTCCGCGGTGGCGTCAAAATGTTGACTCAATTACCCCTCAGAGGAGCTTCAGGCGCGCAGAAATTAGCGTTCTGGCAGTACTTTTCAGAAGTATTATAGGCGTGAAATATTGCCGATCACTGGCTCAAGGAATATGATTCGTTTGTTTAATCCTATAAATTAATAACATTATTGTTAGATACACTTGCATATGATGTGAAATGTAATTAATAAGCTGATCTTAAGGTAAATTAAATACGTACATAAATCTTACTTTAATTACACATTGAATATAAATATTGTTGTTAATACATTCATTAAACATAATTTGTGTCACATTGACGTTGTCTTTATTCCGTGTCTCACCAGGCGAAAACACACACTTCTCATTATAATATTCGAATAACGGTCAAGTACTTTTAATAGTAGCGTTTGCCCTGAAAGAAAACGCATATTAAAATACTTACCTAATTCGAAGTTTACTTTTAACTCTGCATGGTGAATAAAAGCCAATGAAGAAAAATGGCGGCGTGTCTCCTATAAAGGTTCACAGATAGTGCCACTACCTGCTGAGACGACGAAAGTTCGTCGCCAAAGAGTACTGCAATTGATAAAGACTACGGGAAATGATATTATAAACTTATTATAAACTTCTTATTATAAACTTCGAATTAGGTAAGTATTTTAATATGCGTTTTCTTTCAGGGAAAACAATGCTATTAAGGCAATTTTATTTAAACTACTTTGTATGCTCATATTCCAATTAGTTCATGTGAACTAGCACCGGCCGGCACCCACTACCGTTAGCAAATGCATGCCGACTCCTGCTAACGTGTTATTTTAACAACTAACATCTACATTGCCTAAGGATGCCTCGTGACGACGTAAACCACTTGTCGCTGACCGTGTAGATGACCAGACCAGCTAGAGCAACGGTGGGTAATACATGCAGTTCCTTTTCCAGATGGCAATCGCAGAGACGACTGCTGCAACCGAGGCAGAGACAGCATGCATTTACTAACGGTGGTAGGTGAGTGTCGGCCGGCGCTAGTTCGCTTGAACTAATTTGAATAGAAGCATCGTACATGCAATTTGATCTAATCTGCTTTGTATGCTCCCGTCACCAAATAGTTCATGCGAGCTGTTGCCGGCCGGCACGCACTCACTACCGTTAGTAGCTATGCATCATGCCGCCGCTACCATGGCTGCTCGGGTCATCTATGCCTCGACCGCTGTGGTCGTCCATCTGGAACAGGAACAGCATGCACTCGCCACCTTTAGAACAACATGCTACGGCGGTGGCTATTGCATACAAAGCAGGTTAGATCAAGTTGTATGTAAATTTAGCTTTCTAAAATAATGACTGAATCTATTTACTGAACACAAAGTAGTTGAGATCAAATTGCCAACATTTTACTTTCGCAAAATAATTGATGAAATCAGTTTAAAATGTATCTTATTAATTTTTCATATTAATCTATTTGTAATCTACCAGCAATTCGAAAATGACCATTGGCGAAGAAGAATTTCTGAAAGAAACTTACCAATATAGGTCTTTTTTCAAATAGTCAATTTCTATTTCAATAAATTTATGTCAGTTACTATATACCTATTAATTTTATATACACATAGGTATATAGTAATTAATTTATCAAAAAAAAAGTTCGATACATCACAGTGACTATTCTGCAAGTACAGCGAAGGATGATGAAAAATAGTTATTGTCATTGGTAACCGGGACAATAAAAAAATATACTATGGCGGGTGCTAAAGCAATATCTGCCTACTCTTACAAATGCAAGGAGGTTCGTACGCATGATGTTAGAACAGAACCTCTTTAGGAGCTTTCTGGTGACTGGTGAGTTCACTCACATACAGTAACACAACTACCATTCAAAAAAAAAAAAAATTAGTTTTGTTTGTTTGTATGACTTTGTTGGATCAATTAATATAATTGTTACAATAAGTAAAATTGTTAGGCTAGGTTTGCAAGGACGGGGTTTGTTCAAGATATCTTCCAGTCAACCACTATTTTTGAGTTTCTGAATTGAGCAATGAATGGCTGTGGACAAAAGAGGTCAAGGAGATTGACAATAAACCGGCTGTATCGCCGAAATGTACTTAATCAAATATTGCAGTGCCCACTTATTCGTCAGAACATAAATATATATATATATAGACTTCGTTTGCACGTCGTGCATTCTGACATTATCTTTAAATCTGAAGCCAATGTGCTGAGCTTCGTGCATACTGGCACGAAGTGCAGACATAATTTATTTCAGTTCTAAAGCTAGTATCAGAATGCATGACGTGTAAACGAAATTGGCTTCAGATTTAGAGATAATGTCAGAATGCATGACGTACAAACGAAGTCTACTTCACATCTAAAAAGAGCGTTAAGCCATTTCATATTCCTTATTATGTTCAGTTTCTTCCTTACCTATTAATATCAAAATTATTTACACATTACCGATATCTTGTGGACTAATGTGCCGATTTCGCTTCTCAATGAACAAGGCCATCTTCCAAATGTCACTTATCGGTTATTCCACTACAAACACCCTTCTATGCCTGCGAGCACATTCACATACGTATTCACGCACCCTCAAAGACTTACTTAAACGCACATACACATTCATAATCTTACACGTACTATAATATTACTTAAAAGTAAAAGGGGCTACTAAAAAAGCAATAACAAATTTATAAAAAACTAATATTTACAATATAAGATATAATAAAAACGGAATCTAGAGTTCGGCTAATTTTAGTCTTTGAGAACTCGCGTTGGATCGAACTAACCAAAGTTCACTGTCAGCAGCACCCGGTCACGGTCTGGATGCAAATATAGGCCGGTCGACTGTAGAGGAGTTCGCCAGCGAACCTCACCCAGCGCGCAGATCCCTGAGCGGCTCACGGACGTCGAAGATCAAGGCACAGTAGAAAGTAGGAATCACCGCAGTGGTCAAAAGATGCCGGCCGCCGAAGTCCACCGCGTAGCCAACACAGCAGGGGCTGGAGCAACACACAGACGCGGTAGTCAGTACACCATGCGTTGTTGATCAGATCCCACCGTAGACTTTACTTGTTTCTTGGTCGGTCGTCAATCGAACATTTTAATTTTGAATATTTAATTTTTCCAAATTAATTTTTATCACCAATTTTGACAATAACATTTTATAGACATGTACAAAGACAAAAAAAGGTTGTATATATATTAATATTACAGTACCTTCATAAATACATACATAATATGTCGCATCCGGTCATGAGTATGGATGTTTAAAACGAAACGAAAGCGCGCGAACGGTGGCGCGCTTTGGCAGTATCAAGAGGTCGACACTGGGAGATAGAGTTAGTGCAAACGCTGGCTAGTGACGTCTTGGGACTGTCGTCTCGTTTCGTATTTTCCTGAACATTTATTATTGTAACAAGTATTGATTTAAAATTATAGTGTGATACATTGCATTGGATTTCTCATTGTAAAACTACCCACCATACGCCCGCATAATATCGGATAGACCTAAAAATTATACGAATATCATACATATATAAGTACACACTACGCTTTACTTGATACTACTTTTATTTCAAATGTATTATTGTACGGGCCCCTTCGATACGACCCGTACACGTTCGTAAACGAATTTGTAAAATAATAATGTAGGTACTGGCGGGCTTGTTCTTCTACCTCCGGTTGTAAGTCGCAGGTGTGGGTTGGTGCAGAATGAAACGCTTGATGCTGTCTTCAGAAGTATGGAGCCGAAGGTAATTCTTCCGAGGTTGGGACTTGTCTGGCTTCCAAGTAACTGTGCTGGCTAGTTATCTATTGTGTGAGCGCTGAGTGTAGCGGACGACTGGTACCGATCCCGCACCGGGGCCCATATTTATACCCCCGGTGTGGGAGCGAGAGGCACTATTGAGAGAAAGAGACAACGATAGCCAAAATCGCCCAGAGTTGGAAGAATTACCTCTCTTTTTTTTTAATTAACGAGCTCGCTTTATTTGCATCAAAAATACATCGAAGTTGTTCTATTTTAACACAAACTTTTGACCCTTTTCCATACAAGCTTATAAAACTTTTGCTAAAAGTTATTGCTAAAACCTATGAGTCAGTGAAGCTTACACATGTATATGTATAAGGCTCATGGAGTGCAATAAATCCCGCCCCAAGCTTCTGGCCTTCATGGATAAGGTGGCGTCAGTCGCAACGCGGCGAAACAGCACCAGAACCAGTCCTATCCCTTCCCTCCCCTCGGACATGACTCAACTCCCGGACTTGACACACTCACCACACATCGACACACAAACACCACAAACTGACACAACGACACAAACATCACTCAATGACTCTTTCAACCTCCTAACATGCGGAGAAGACGGACGACCAGGACTGCGCCTGAGAGGAGTTGCCTTATATATGGACGACAACGCGGAGAGAATAGGGATTGCCTTTTGCAATGCCATGGCGAAAAATACGGTAACGATCTCGCCGGGACTCGGAGTCCTACTTAACGGAAGCACTCGCAAGACCACCATGCGGCGCAAGATGTTCAACGAACTACCAAAGGTGACAATCGGAAACCAGACGTGCAGAATAGTGCGAAAAAACAACAAAACTATCGCGCTGTTCTGCACGGACGACGAAGTCACCGAGTTCGAACAGATGTGCGCAGTGCTGAAGTTCATGGGGCAAAGAGCCGAACCTGCCAAGATCATCAGTATTGACGCCATGATCGTGGGATACCTCAGTGGGAGAACTAAAGACTACGAAGGAGCCCTCCTGGCCTCGCAGCATCACGAAATCGTGGTATACGAGGACAGGGGACAAAACCTAAGTTTCCTTAAGGCCCAATCCCGGGACCCAGGCGCCAAACTGATTCCCACGGACTGCTGGGATCACCCGATTGTTAACCCCCACGTCAGTGGGTCTGAACGCTTGCAACAACGGGTGATGCAGGAAAGATGTCTCGCAGAACAGAAGCGCAAAGAACCCAGCCACATACTCTCCACCATATTGGCGACCCTCAATAGGAGTGTCCAATCGGTGGCCCAACCCTCCGCAAGAAAAAAAAGAGCAGCGGAAAGGGCCCTGTCCATGGAAGCGGCGGTCGAAAAGTTCACACAGACGCCTCCCCGCCACGGATCGGAACCCCCCACTGGCCCCCGCACAAGAGCAGACATGGGACAAGTGATCCCCCCCAAACTCAGACCGGCTAGGGAGCCGCAAGACCACATGGTAAACGCCTTCATCGAGTTCGTGGCAGTCACCAGAGCAACGCGGAAAGTAAACATGGATACCTGCAACTCCATCTTGCAGACTTATCACCGTGACCCGCAGGAACTGCTACGGATAAAATTGGGCGAAGCTGAGGCAGCGATCTACGACAGCGACAGGAACCTAGTAATACTGGGTAACATGTCGGGGTCGTACATGGCAGCATACAGCGCAACTGGCGGTTTTGTGCCCCTGGACGAGAAGAGCGAGGAAGGGAGGATCACCTTTAAAACACCGACCGAAGACCCGGTAGTGGTGGTAGCCAAGTGCACAAAGGTAATGCTGGACGACAGGATCCTCGATATGGCAGAAGCCATAGCGGGGGACCTGTTCAAAGGCGGAAGCCCGAAGCACTGGGTGAGACCCACTATCACATGGGTTAACGGAGTTCCCGGCTGCGGGAAATCCACGTGGGTGGTGTCACAAGCCGACCTGGCTAGAGACATCATAGTGACAACGACAACTGAGGCCGCCACCGATCTCAGGGAAAAACTGGAAACGCGCTTTGGTGACCTAGCCAAAAAGAGAGTGCGGACTTTGGCATCCCTACTAGTAAATGGTCTACATAAGGGCGAATCGTGTACACGCCTAATGGTGGACGAAGCCCTTATGAACCATTTCGGATCCATAGTCATGGCGATACAACTAGCCAGAGCCAGTGAAGCCCTGCTGATCGGAGACGACAACCAGCTTCCCTACATCGACAGGAACAATCTGTTCAACACCTTATATAACAGACCCAACCTTGTGACGTCAATCTCCCAAAATCTCCTTTGTACGTACAGAAATCCACAGGACGTAGCGTATGCTCTTAGAGAAATCTACAGTGGCATATACTCGGCCAAGACTCGCCCCAAATCCCTATCGCTGAAGCGGTTCACAGGGGTGCGGATCCCGAAACAGGACAACACGCTTTACCTTGTCCACACCCAGGCTGAGAAGGCACTCCTTATCAGCCAGGGCTACGGAGCAAATTCGGGTTCCCGCACCCTAACCATACATGAAGCACAGGGACTAACGTGCGAGTCAGTTATTATTGTGCGTACAACCTCCAAAAAATCCCACCTCCTCCAAAGTGTCCCCCATGCCGTTGTCGCGGTCTCTAGACACACGGACAGCTGTGTATACCACACAGACTGTACCGACAACGACGCGACAGCTCGGTTTATCCAGCGAGCCGAGACTGCGACAACGGAACACATCAGGGACTATAACCTTAAGATGGCGATGAGGGCGAGGGACGAGAAGGTCATCAAAACGTTGACTCAAAGCTCTGAGGACCCAGGGAGCGGTCCCTCCTCCTCCTCCCTCACAACGCAAAACTAACATTAATTAACATAAGCACTTATTGTAAGCACTTAAACACACACAAAAAAAAAAAGAAGCTTACACATGAAATGTTTTATTTCAGACTTAAAACTATGATGATAGGTACTTGTAACATTTACCATTAAAGCTGTTGCCGCCACTAATCCAATATTTATATACTTTATTATATATTTGGCTTGCAACAGTTCGTACCTATAACTTATGTAAAGTATAAAACGTGTAAACTTATATCTAGTGAACTAATATGTAAAAACTGTTTGTAAAATGCTTATCCTATGTATCTATATATAAAAACAACTATAATTATGTGCCTTACTAACTACGCGCGACGGTTATTTATTTACATTGCATAGTTGTCGCGAACAATTATTGTATAAAAGAGGAGTTGATGAGAGCCCTTTCGTAGTAATAGTACCTACTATTTTATCCAACCCACCTGTGTGGAATCTTTATAACTGTTGCACAAATTCTCAAATAATAGTAAATTAGTTTGGGAACTATTGTATACCAACATGGTATACAATATATACCAACATGTTTGGTACATTATATTTTAACCTCTATACTTTTGAGTAGCTAGTCGCACCACTGGTTCTTTCGTGATGCTCCCCACCACTCGAGGTACAGATTATCTTTTTCTAGTTCGATGGTGGTTTGTTAAATATTGGAGCCACCGGAATGTGATGGAATAGCGCAAGGATTTAGATTAAAATTAGTATTTATCTATTCAAACCAAAAGAACGTGTTTAGTTACATGTAAGAAACCGGTTAATAAATCTTATTATTATTTTATTTTTTGAAGTAATAACTTCTTATGGGAAGGTAAACCGTTTCGTTACGTAACGCGTAACGGCGCCAGTCTGTCCGGCTTTCCTGTCTCTCACGCATACGGCAGCGGATTATTTTAAGTTATCACTTCTGTCGGGCGTCCCGAGTCGCACACGGTTTTTTTATTACGAAACACAGCAACGTATGAGCTCCATCGGATAAGACAACAAAAGATGAGATGGTGGTATCCACGACCGCAGATCGAATTCATTCTCCTGTATATACTTCAATCAATTTGTAATTGAAAAGCAAACTCTACCAGTTTGTCATTAAAGCACAAAGTCGAAATTACTCTGCAGCACTTAGGCTAATGGGAGAAAACACTCAGGTTTCGAAGGGCCGAGTTTCGTGAGGCTCAAACAACGCGGCCATAAACTCGAGACGTTATGGCAAAACGAGGTCTAAGGCATTCTGGTTTGTCTTTGAGCAACTTTTGCCATTTTCCCGGAACACTAATAAATATACAGTAGGTGAAATGTATAAACGTGGAATTACTTTTGTGGTTCCCGAAGTTGTTGGTTAAAATTAACTCTGAAAAATGCCGGCACTCATATTTCAGTTAGGATTATAACCACGTTACAATTTTTATTAAGAGTGTATGTATTGAATAGCGTTTTTCCTTAAATCTTATATTTACATTTAAAATAACTGGTGATTATGGAGCTTACATTAAGCCTTAAACTGCTTTTCGGTGACAGACACTCCAGAAAATTGGATTTCCTAGAAGATATTCCGATGAATTTCTTTGTGTTAGGTATGCATTATACCAATTATTTGGATAATAGATTTTTAAATCGAACCTTGGTTGCACCTCGTATACTCGTAAATAAAAACCGACAACATAAGTCTGTTGTTCTGTCAATTTTGGTATCGAAAACTTATTTATGTTGCTGTACATATATAAGTAATATCTTTTTTTTTGTCGGACAAATTACACAGCGCCACCTAGCCCCCAAAGTAAGCGAAGCTTGTGTTATGGGTACTAGACAACTGATAAACATACTTAAATACATTTTTTTTTTGTAAATACATACTTATTATACATAGAAAATACCCAGACCAATACAAACAGACATGTTCATGCACGCAAATGTTTGTACTGTGTGGGAATCGAACCCACGAGCGTTGGTGTCAAAGTAGCGTAACAGCGCGTTTCACCACTGCGCCACCGAGCTCGTCGCTTCTACTTCGCGTCGCGTCTACTTTCATCTATCAAGAATCGACAGGAACGAAGTAGATTTTTCCATCAAGTACTATATATAAGTACTGATTAAGTCTTTTTTTATACTCTTCAGGAGGCAAACGACCATACTGCCCACCTGATATAACATGGTTACCGTGGCCTGTAACTGCACACAGTACAAGAATATTCCTCGCGCGTTGCCACTGCCGCTACTATATACTAGAAGGTAGATTTAGACTTTACCTAGTTAATTTACGCCTATGCTCTAATGAAAATTGGTTTTACTCGTACTTAAATTTCAGTGCTATACATGGTACGTAAACAAAAACCAAAAAACCACTTGACTGTGCATCAAGGCTCCCTTCACTCATCAAAACGTGATGATTTAGCGTCTGAATAAATCAGAGATTCGAGCCTACTGACCAATGGTTATTATATTGGTTAATATATCCTCCATATTTTAATCAAGTCGACTAGTGTAGCGGCGATGTTGATCCATGAACTGGCCAATAAGAGCTATGCGTTCTACTCTATCCTCTCAAGCGGTGAGTTTATTTACTACGCAAAATAGTGTCATCGGGTCTCCATAGGGTTTTTTATACCACTAAGGTGGCAAACAAGCGTACGGCCTGCCTGATGGTAAGCAGTTACCGTAGCCTATGGGCATTTGCAATACCAGGGGTGCCACTCTTGCGTTGCCGACCCTGTAAGAACCTCTTCACGCTTTTCTTGAAGAACCCCATACTGTAGTCCCTTGGGAAAACCTCGGCAGGGAGCTCATTCCACAACCTAATAGTTCTCGGTAGAAAACTTCTCGTGAAGCGCATAGTGCGCGACCTTTGCGGTTCCAGTGTGTGCGGATGAACTCCCAACCGCCGGCGAGCTGTGCGATTGTAAAACGAGGCTGTTGGTATAATGTCGAACAACTCCTCAGAGCACAACCCATTATACAGCCGGTAGAACACGCAAAGGGAAGCAAAATCTCTTCTCAAACTCAAGGGCTCAATGCCGTGTGTGAGTTCAAGATCATCGATAATCCTCACAGTTCGTCTCTGTACCGAGTCACAAGGTCCAAGCTGGTATCCAGGTGCCCCCGCCCAAAGGTGGCTACAGTACTCCATATGCGGTCTGCCTTGGCACTTATATAACATAAGCCTTTGCCCCGCGCTGAAATACTGTTTAGCTCTGTTGAGTACACCGAAGGACCGAGCACACGACGCCAGCTTGACCTTCTCCTCCAGGTGACCTCAATACTGAACATCGCTGGAGATCTCGATACCGAGAATCCCAATGCTCTTAGTAATTGTGAGCGGCGTGTTCTGGAATTGGGGAACCACAGCAAATGGGGGTTTCTTTGCGGTGAACGCGCAAACTTATGTCTTGGTAGGGTTGAATTGGACTAGATTCAATCGCCCCCAGTCAGATACTTTAGACAATGTACCCTCCATTTCAGACACAAGTTTATCGCGGCTTTTCTCCAAAGGGAACGAGGGATGTTAGCACGGCCTGTATAATAAGTGTACCCGGTGCTGTCGTCCGCATAGCAATGAATGCTGTCGATTGACAACATGTCATTAATGTGCAGCAGAAACAGCGTCGGGGACAATACAGAGCCCTGTGAGACGCCAGCATTAATATCCATTCTATCGGAGCAACTACCGTCTATCACGGCTTTTATACGTCTGCTGGATAAGAAGCTGGCAATCCATTTGCACAAACCCTCGGGCAGCCCGTACGATGGTAACTTTGATAGGAGACTCCGTTGCCAGACCCGATCGAACGCCTATGCCATATCTAGGCTAACAGTCAATGCCTCACCTTGACTCTCAATCGCCGAAGTCCAGCGGTGTGTAAGATACACTAGAAGATCACCAGTCGAACGACTGTGGCGAAAGCCGTATTGACGGTCGCTGATTTTCTAGGTATGCTAGGAGTCGTGTGTTTATCACACGCTCCATCACCTTGGAGAGAAGGGAGGTTATGGCAATAGGCCTGTAACTCGATGGATCTGATCTATCGTCCTTTTTGGGCACCGGGTGTACATTGGCGCTCTTCTACGAAGACGGAACTTGCCGAGTGGAGTAGGAAAGCACGAAAAGGCGCGTTAGCACAGAACACACTGCACACAGACACACAGAGCACACAGAGCTGCTTTAGCACCACTGCTGGTATGCCATCTGGCCCACTCGACTTATAAATGTCGAGGGAGAGCAACGCCCGCCGGACATCTCGCTGGGTAATTGAGATTTCCGGCATTGAACTACTGCACCTCGGGATGGTAGGTGGCACAGCTCACCCATCCCTGCTGAAAGCGCATCCAAGATATGCAAACTGAAGATATGCACTTGTTCCAACACTTCATCATCAATCGTAATCCTTACATTAGTTCTGGATTCTTCTCTTTCAAATACCATTATCTTTGTTTTCTTCGCATTCAATAGTAAGCCTTTCTCCATACAGTCGTCTTTCATCGCTGTGACCAGTATTTGCAGTTTAGCATACATACTCCGACGTACAAATAAGTGTTCAAGTTTGTACCCGGGCTAATGTAAGTAAGAGGTGTCGGCCGGTGAGGATATTTATGTCTCCGTGAGGAAAAGAAGGGTCGGCCGAACGGTCTCGAGGTGGTAGTGAACCGCGTTATTGTTGGAGTGTAGTCCCCTGATGTTGCAAAAATCCACATTTATTGTGGAAGGGGTAGCCGCTGGAATTTTCCGTTTTCCTTTTCTTATCGGTGCCATTTTTAAAATCGTTTGAGGTTTCAAAAAGAGAAGTCGCTGAACCAACAGAGTAGAGGACAAAAGCGCGGTATCTTCCACCACTGGACAGCAGGTTATGCTGCACGTTTGCTGGCACGGCGGGCGGAAGGGCCCCCGGTTCCCCCCTGCTGCAGCAGCCGGGTCCACTCCGCTCTCCTTCTCCGGCACGGCCACTACAACAGGGATTTCTCGCGGGTTGGCGGTTCAGCCTCCCGGGGCGGAGATTAAGTAATCCTCGGGTTCGGGAACCCTACTGACCCGCGGGCGGCCAGCGGTCAGCCGTTTCACCGGGTCTCCCTGACTGCTGCGCCAGCCTTCCGCGCCCCCACTGTTCGTGGTGGTTCGATATCCGCCGGTCCTCCCGCTGCTTGCACAACGACCTCCCAAATGACTGGCAACCTTACTCACACACAGGAACACAACAATCCTCCCAGAGTTGTCATTTAGCTGCGGTCCTCTGTAAGATGGAGGTGCTTCCCCAGACGGATACTTAGAGCAAGAGGTCTTGCCATGCCCCGCCACTACAGCATGCTTGACAGGGCGGAGCACAGCACGACCCCTTGCTGGGTCCTACCTCTCTTTGTGTACGTAAGTTATACACGTTAGTGAAAATTTAATGAATTATAACTTCTTCTCTTCTTCCTAGCGCTGTCTTGTTTCTTAATCCATTAAATTTAGGAGGTCCCTTACCTAAGCTAATGTTTGGCCGTAAATACTTATTTTGACACGGAGCGTCCTCCACTTCTCCTCGTCCACCAAAATGGGAAATCACATCTTTATTAGGTCAGGACACAAATGTTTCCTTCACCACCGAGCAAGTGATAATTACAAATATGTACATAAATTAGAAGCCACGAATAGAATTTAGTGGTACTTACTCACACCAGGATTTTAATCACAGACCAGTTATTTAGTAGGCTGGTCCTTTATCCACTGGGCTATTATTCTTTATAAATGAATAGTATATAATTCACTGAATTTTCACGCTGTCATAACGAAGCACGTCTACAGTTTTAATAAATTTTAAGAGACGACTAATTAGCTCAATAGGGTTCTTGTATCTGGAACAAAGAAATTATTCCAGCATTCTCGTGCATTGTTCTATCGTATCGCCTAATCCTTTATCAAAGGGAATAGCAGTAGAATATTTTTTATATAAGTAACAAGCCGAGTGAATATGTTTAAATTAGAGTTTCTTCGCCAAAGCCAATTAGTAAAAAAGGCTCTGGGAAAGGAGAGATATGGTACAATGTCATTTGATTATTAGCCGGACTGAGAACGTACTCACTTACATTCAGCAAATGAACTAACTTGAATAACTAATATTCAAAATTGGTTTTGAATATGAGTTTGCTGGAATATTCTTAGAAGGCAGGATTTTCTTGGAAGGCGAGATACGTGTTACAAAGTCGTGTAGCTTGTAAAAGAGTTGAACAGCGTAATGAATCTTTGTTTCATACAGAGTGAGAAAAGATAATCACGCTGTATTTACCATTTTTATGTCCGTGCAGTACCATAGTTTTGTACACATATAATAAAATTACCATTTTGGAGTATAATGTGTGTAAGATTAAAGGCAATCGCTATCCTATTAATTAATACCCTAACTCATACATTTGTATAAGTAAAATCACATTGAAATTCATTTCTCATAGTTTATCATTATTTTTTCTCGTAATCTACCAGCATTTCAGAACTAACCATTGATCTTGAACAAAAGAACTGCTAGAGAATTGCCAGTATTGATAAACATAATTATTACAAAACATCAAATAGTTAATATATAAAATAAACTTCCATGGGAGATAGGCGTAATGATATATACCGGTCATGTTTATTATTTTTCATACCTAGGTAACAACTCACTTTTTACTCGGATAATTGAAACTGTGATATATAAGGTATAAATACTTTTTAAACCTATATTTATAAAATATTCAATACTGTTTTTCTATGACTCCTTGGTTCGCTTAAGAACCGATTGTAGTTTTTTCTTTCATGAATGTAGCTCTTTATTTGTCCAATATAACTTTAAATACATGTATATGTATCTTCACGCCAGGTCCCTTGCGAGATAGGCAGAGAGAACCGAATGCCATAAGAAACGGTCCTTACATATTTCACTCGCTTCTGTGACATTCATAGCTCTATTCATGCACGCTTGCTGGTTCCTGGGGCTCCTGATATCACCTTCTGATAAAACACGACCAATTTGGTAGGTTAGTCTCGGTCTTCCTTATATTCTTCCACTTTTGCATTGCATATCTGTTTCGTCATTCTTTCGTCCCGCATTCTTTCTACATGACCAAACCAATGGAGCATGCCTTTTCTTATCTAAACACCGACACTCTCTTTCATATCAACTCTTTCTCTCACGTCTTCATTACGAACGCGGTCAGCAAGCGTTATGCCACAAATTTTGCGCAATGCTCTCATCTCGACCGCATTTATTCTACTTTCATGCTCTCTCTGCCATACCTAGCTCTCACTTCCATAAGTTAGCGTTCGGATTAGCCCGCATTGTGTACAGCGAGCTGTGCTTTCTGGCTTAGATTTTGGCTGCCTAGAAGTTTACCCAACGCTCCATTCACCCTATTCCCTACACACACTCATCTCTCCATCTACATCAGCGGTATTTAAGCACATGAAGAGTTGATAATAAACTAAAAAGTTATGAAATAAAAACTTACAGATATAAACGGTGCGACTGATTTCCCTGAAGTCGACGCCAGTAAAGGTAAAGCAAGTAACTATGGGAATAAGCGTCGGCATTAATCAAGTCAGTTATTAAATTGTAAATAAGCGTCTATGTCAATTGACTTCATTGAAGTTGACGCTTATTTCGGGTTTTGTTATTATAAGCGTCTTTTCAGTATACATTTAAAATGAGATCTTCATTGCCAGTAAAAATAAACCAAGTAACTATGTGAATAAATATTGATATCGATTAGGACGGCTTCAAATGTTTATCAGAAAAATTTTGATCCTGAACACCAAAAACAAATGAAGTATTATTAAATATTCCCTATATAACTCCGGAAACAATTTATTGCGTGCCATATAAAATGACCCCAGAGTGTGCATCCCCTTTTAAGCAATTTTTCTACTACCCACTGCATATTTGAGCGTCTAGTACAAATTGGATTTTACAATTTGCATTCTTTATTTCAAACAAATTGAGGCACCGAATAGGCAGATAAATCAAGATTGTAAGGCCGAGTATCCAAAATTTATTCATGCCGGTAGGTTTCGACTGTGGATGAAAACTATTCATGCATTTCTATAACCACTGAATATAAAATCATTGTTATAAAATGCTACTGCATGTTATATAATAACCCAGTACCTGGACGACCTGGGTGTTTTTCATATGTTTTTGAATAAATGACGTTTTCTCAGGAGATCTACCTTCTTTTTTTTATACTACGTCGGAAGACATAAGTACAAGCGTAAAGCGGGCTAAAGTACCCACCTTAGCCTTTTAACGCTAGCGATATATTAAGTACCACTCGCGCGATGCCTCCTCTGCTGCTTACACAGCATCTCCTTGGGAGCTTACTGGTGACCTCAGTCACACGCAGGAACACACCAACCCTCTAGGGAGTTGTTATTTGACTGCGGTTTTCTGTGAGGTGGATGCTGATGGGCTGCTTTGAAGCGCCCTACCTCTCTTAAAACATCCAGACCAAGACAAACAGACATGTTCATGCACACAAATGTTTACCTTGTGTGGGAATCGAACTCACGAGCGTTGGTGTCGAAGTCGCGTCATTCACGACTGAGTCATCGAGTTCGTCAAAATACCTACATAATAAACTTAAAAGCAAAATCTTATCTACCTTCTAAGAGAGGTAGGGCGTATCAAAGCAGCCTGTCTGGGAAGGTACCTCCACATCACAGAAAACCTCGGCCAAATAACATTTCCCTAGAGGATTGTTGTGTTCCTGCGTGTGAGTAAGGTCACCATTAAGCTCTTAAGGAGTTGCCGTGTTAGTAGCAGAGGCATCCTTACTTAATGTATTACCATTTTACTTAATATTCATAGGCTATGGTAACCACTTTACATCAGGAGGACTGTAAGTTTGAATGCCGATGTTATATATAAAACAAGTATAAAATTTGATCCACATCTTAGAGCCATTTCTAGAATACACGGAATTTATTTAAGAGTATATGTACGAGTATATGTAAGAATTACTCTTCTGAAGTAATAACAAAAATTGTGCAAAAATACACTTTAGAGATTTGGTCGAATTTCGATAATTAATACGAACCCTAGTTGAGTAATTTTGGTTAAATAATGACTAACGACCATCAATATTTATAATAAATTTATGTATGTGAATTTTCATAGAGTTTATTATCGAATTAATTTAATAACGCCTTATTCCGATTCAGATGTATGAGATATCGTGAGAGTCCTTACGTTATCCTTGGCAACATTGAGTGTATGACGTCACATTAAAATCCATACGAAGTACATGTACTCCATATTGTGCAGACTTCAGAAAAAATATTTAAAAACTTATTGAGTGGGTTAACGAAACATGTAGATAACAGAAATATATGCAACTTAGTTTAAAGTTATTTAAAAAAATTTATACTTATCTATATATAAAAAAAATTATCTTTGTCTGTATGTCCTCTATGGACTCAAAAACGGCTGGGCAGATTTTGATGAAATTTTCAATGAATCTTCAGGTTAGCCCAGCAGGTGATCCTGTGAAGTTTGGTAACGATTGGATCATCCGTGCGAAGCTGGGTCGAGTAGCTAGTAAGAAATAAATGTATTTCCTATTTTTTTAGTTAATCCTGTATACGTATCAGTTTATGTGTTCTTGAAATTATGGCAGGCGTTTTCTAACTTTCTGAACTGACTTGATTATTTAGTATGCGTACAATGGCGTAGTAAGCGAGTGCTCATTCATAAATTGTATTACTGGCTTGTATTCTATTTGTTGAACAAATAGAATACAAACCAACTAAATGAAATATTTTTTGAGCTTGTACAAGATACAGTTGCATACGTACTGAAGGCGCAATGCTTATATTTAAACTTATTCACTTGGTAAGCAATCTAATAAAAAAAATCAACATTTTCTATAGTTTTTATACCTTCAAATATTTTTCTACAATCGTCAGCATACCAACTACATAGATATTTCTTGTATCAGCATACATATATACAGATATAGAACTGATAAATAAGTCGATACGGGTCTGTGCCGATTGGAACAGACATCATGTTATGCTATGCCGATGCCGTGTCCATAAAGTTGTTACTTTTTTTTTATCTTTATTTATTTAAAGGATTTTTTGTACACTTTGTGACAATGTCAATCATATAATACTTGTACAAATAGAATAACAATAAAGTCTATAGTAACACTACATCTACAAAAAAAGTTGTTACTTATCGGTGTCGGCAATTTGTTACACAATCTTTGCGGAATAAAAGACATTATTTTTATGTATTAATATAAGAAAAGGCATGCTTCGTTGGTTCAGACATGTAGAAAGAATGCGGGATGAAAGAATGACGAAACAGATATACAATGCAAAAGTGGAAGAATGTAGGAGCCGAGGAAGACCGAGACTGATGTACCATGACAAAATTGGTCGTGTTTTGTCAGAAGGTGAGAACCAGCGAGCGTGCATAAAAAGAGCTATGAATGCCACAGAAGCGAGTGAAGTATGTAAGGACCGCGCGCGATCTAAGATCTCGTTTTCCCTCTGGGTTGTGGAAATCTGACGGTAGTCGCTGTCACAATCAGTATTTTCGCGGAAATTTATACTTAGGTACCCCGCCAATCCTAATGGATTAGGAAACGGGCTAACGCTAGTAAGGAGGTTACTAAATTATTTATTTCGAGAGGAAAAAGATCATCGTCCGATATACTGAACGATGATGACATGATGGTAACATCGACACGATTTACCCAATTCTTTAGACCTCCTTTCGACCTCCGCCGATCGGTCCCAATCCCTACCATGTTATTTTTGTACCGGTAAAATTATATTTTATATCCTCACCTATAAACTAAAGAGAAATGCACCTATAGATGAGAGAGAAAATAGATAAACTGTTAGACATAAGTCGTCCTACCATGCGGCTAGATATACACCACAAGATGTCCGCAGGTATAAGAGGTCCAATTCCCCTCGCTCCACTGACCCCGACCGACATGCAGACGAGCTATATGGAAATGGGGTAACGAGTTGGTACTCCGACTTATATTATATTATCTAGGATATGCTGCTAACAAGAAAATTACTTGTAATTTTTACATAAAGGCAAAACAGTGCTAGGTTAGGTCTTGATTATAAGTAAATGTAAAAAATTTAGTATTATAAATTGACGATTATTGAAAAATGAAAAGTTTGAATTTTGTGGTAGAACTAAAAATTGTCACCAAAATTGGGTCTAAAGAGAAAAACACATTCTCACTGGAATCAATATGGATCTGGTGATTGGATGTACGGAGAACATTGACGTTCAATGATAGAATAGAGAATGAATGGAAATTTCGATAAGTGAAACATTACAGTACTCAACATAGATAATTACAAAGGTACGTTAAAGTACTCGAAGTTTATTATTTTCACACTGTAAATTTATATGTCACCAATCGGTTCCTCATCCCTCCCATCCCGGACAGAGCTGCCCATTAAAAAAGAACTTTCAAAAGATCATAATTGGCGAAAATGTCGGTTATACAGAAAACATAATGAAAGGAACATTCTCCTTTCCGGAAATATTTCGAAGTATTAGATATATACATATATATATTTATTTATGTCTAACACTTCTAAATTATTCCGGAAAGGAGTTTGTTCCAAATTTTATATATACCTACATATAATTTCATATATACACATATTTATATCAACCTAAATATGCGATAAAAATCTATATTCATTTGAGTTCATGTCCTAGCGTTTGTTTGTTTTGTGTCCAAAGCTTGCCAACGGGCTCCTATTGCGAAGGCTCTGTTGTCTGTCCGTCTACCTATCCGTCCGTCTGTCACGGAGCTGTCTGTTGTTGATCTATCGAACTGTAATTGGCAGACAGATTTTTTGTAGAATTTTCACCCTGCAAGTGTGAAATGGCTGATATGACAATGAAACAAATTCTAACATTCCATTAATTTCCACATACAAGGAACGTGTATACTTCGGCGTTTCTTTTAAACTATTAAAAAATATATGTATAACTTCACAGCAAATCCCTTACGGGGTAGGCAGAGGGTACCGAGCGCCATAAGACGCGGTCCTTACACACTACACTCGCTTCTTTAACATTCATAACTTGTTTCATGCACGCTTGCCAGTTACTAGAACTCTTGACATTACATCCTTCCACTTTTGCATTGAATATCTGTTTCGTCATTCGTTCATCCTGCATTCTTTCTACATGGCCTACCTTGACTCCTATATAATTCCACTTTTACGTTGTTTTATCTCTTTCCTGATTTTTTCTTTCTGAATTATGTCTACATACCGAACCAACGGAACATGCCTCTACTTATTTTAACACCGCCACTCTCTTTCAGGCCAACTTTGTTTCTTATATGGTCATTGCGAGTCGGTCTTCATATTGACGGCATTTGTTCTACTTTCTGGCTTATGTAGGACATGTAAGTACAAGTGATGGTAGAACAGGCATGAATTGCTATTTACGCCTCATAATCTGCCGGATTTGGCGGGTTAAATCGGGCCACCACCCGTTAGTCGGCGTCATCAATCTTGCTTAGACCCGCATAATCACAGAAAACGAAACGTGGGATTATGCTGACCTTCATTTTTAAGCTGTTTTATTCGTCTAGACTCGCTGTAGTATTTTATTACATAATCTAATTAGACTTTTGTCTTGTTAATTAGGTCTCGGATGAAATGGCATAGTACTAATTTTACCACCAATATTCTTTTAAATAAATTCATCCAAATAATAAATCCGATATCTATAAGTTGCCCTGCAATGACTGTGAACAATCGGTCGAACTGGTCGTAATTTTCAAAAACCACTTCATGAATAATACTTATTCGTATACAGAAATGATTGCCCAGAAAGATCGTAAAGTGTGTTACCGAACAACTTATAGATAAAGGACATAGTATATCCCCATCTGAATTTCTAGAGCAATCTTGCTTGACTGCTGTATAGCCGCGTGGAACCCTCTGTAACACCATTCAGTCATATGCCTACATCACCAACCGAGACGTTGCTAGAAGTGATTTAAGTTAGTGTACTAAGTTCGCAATTTTGATGCAAAAAAAAAAGGAGTGTATATGAAATAAAGTATCGGTGTTAAGATACTCCTCCACCAAGCCTCTCCTGTCACAACTGGTATAGTATTGTGAGAGCCAGGAAATGGCATGCATGAAAAGAGCTATGAATGTTAGAGAAGCGAGTGAAGTATGTAAGTACCGCGTCTTACCGGCGTTCTGTGCTCTCTGCCTACGCCGCAAGGGACCTGGCGAAGATATACATATACGGGAAATGGCGAGCGTGTATGAAAAGAACTGTGAACGTTAAAGAAGCAAGGGTGTAAAGTAAATAAAAGGGACGAGCTCGGTGGCGCAGTGGTGAAACGCGCTGTTACACTACTTTGACAACAATGCTCGTGGGTTCGATTCCCACACAGTACAAACATTTGTGTGCATGAACATGTCTGTTTGTCTTGGTCTGGGTATTTTCTATGTATAATAAGTATATATTTACAAAAAAAAATATTTACGTATGTTTATCAGTTGTCTAGTAGCCATAACACAAGCTAAGCTTACTTTGGGGCTATGTAGCGCTGTGTAATTTGTCCGACAATATTTATCAATATTTATTAAATACCGAGTTATGTACGCTCAGTTCCCTCTACATACTCCGCGAGCGACTTGAAGTTATAGATAGATATATGACAAGAGTAAGGTATGAGATGTCTAACACTTTTTTACAAAAATTTTGGATCTACATCAGTTTTGGTAGAAACTACTACTCTTCAAGTAAATTATTCGCATCGCCTTTCTCACAACTATTATATATTAGTGCCGCCTATTATTTCTATCTGCTATTAATGAAACTACATTATTTTCAAGTTCCGAAGGAAGATGGGAACTATACATACTGTGTTATCAATGTCAAACAGTTCTGAGGAGAGTTAGTCGCCACAGGGACAGTATGCGAACATATAGGCCAATAATCGTTTCCAAAATGCTTGTAGATTAAAAAAGAAAAATAAATAATAAAAGATTAAGATACTACAAGATTTTATTTAAAAAATATAAGACATGTCGAAGCGCCCGCGAGAGTCAGTGGCAAATACTTTTTTTTATCTTTTACCTTTACATAAAACAAAATTATAAGCCAATCGTCACAAACATTACATTTATATAGGGGTCGTGGTGTCCATGGCCAGATTAAGATCATACTATTTTAATTTACAATATTATTTCTCCTAGAATCGAAAACTCTAAATCAATCAATAGACTCATACCGAAAGCACCATGATTTCTAAATGTTGGGACCTATTAAATCACATCGTAATAATTAGATATGAAACGTAGAACTTGAAGATTTTGTTTTCTTTTTTACATTGTTGTAGTTTATATCTTAAACTTGACAAAGGAATCTTAAATAAAAATACCTTAACAGCACTCAAGAATTATATCTTTTTTTTACATAATCGGGAGGCATACAATCATACAGCCCACCTGACATAAAGTGGTCGCTACATCTCTCGCGCCACCACTGTTGCTAACGCAGCAACTCCTCAGGGAAATCACAAAATCCCTTCAGAAAGCTTTGTACATCCCCATTCGGCATACTTTGATGTGCACTGTCTCTCTTAGGTTAGCTTCTCGACTGTCATCTATTTAAGACAACCGACAGCTTTAAGGGTCCTCAGGCATCAAGGAACTTGAGTCGCCCAAACATTAGACAGGCACGCGTACCGGCCACATCGAGCTCTATGTTTAGCTTCCTAATATACTTCAGAGTCGGATCACGACAACTACCTACACACAAAAAAACAATCAAACAAAACTTTGTATTATTAGTGTAGATGTAGAGTTCATAGAAATATCATACTCTGCAGGAAACCAACGGCAGAAAAACCTCTTTCGTTTGAAAAAAAAAAATGTTATTTATTCAACGCATCTCTAATTCTTTACGAGGTGGCCATTTTGGGAGCGTTGTACATGTAAGTTGTACATGTTCGGAACAAAGGGGGCTTCGGGATTACGTTGGGTCGTAAGCCTTACAAACGTTGCTTCAAATCGGCGTTATTTAGCGCTGGCTCCCTAATTAGGACCGCCTAACTTTTCTTGACGTCTCAGTTGGAGCGTGTGTTCTTAAGCAGACAGATTGTTTGGACAGCCGATAGGCAGAAACGGATTTGGCGGGATTTACTGAACTTTGTTAGGATAAGTTAGGTTTATCCCCGCGCTGATTTATTTACGTCTAAAGAGTGATGGTTATTGCCCTGGTTCAGCGGCGGTGTCGTGTATCGAGATCATAGTGTTAAAACTTCAGCAAATTTTTTACTATGCTTACTTATTTCATAAATTTTATTTCTTGAGAACCAGTACGTTTCCAGACATGCAGTTCTTCAAGGAACTCTTGAGTTTTGGAATGAACTCCTTGCGATATTATGAGGTTCTTTAAAAAAGGTTTAAGATTTTCACAGGATCAGTAACGTTCGAGTGGCTGCCGTGGTGTTACAACTGTTCATACGCTACTTCAACTGTTTACCGTCAGGCAGACCGTATGTTTGTTTGACATTGTTTATTAATATTTTTTTAGTAAGTCGCTTGCATGTTGCCTTTCCAGCTGCTAACACAGTAACTCCTTAAGGTCTTACTGGTAACCTTACTCATTCGCAGGAACACAACAATCTCATAGAGAGTTGTTATTTAGCTGCGGTTGTCGTGGGGTGAAGATACTTTTCCACTCGGGCTGTTTTAATGCGCAATACGTCTTAAAACACCCAGACCAAAACAAACAGAGATGTTTATGCACACAACTGCTTATACTGTATGGGAATCGAACCATTGAGTATTTGGTGTTAGGATGGAAGGAAGCATTGCTAACCACGCAGCTACCGGGCTTGTTAAAAATCTTTTGTTCTCTATTGTTGTTATTAATCCTCCTGTTTGAGGCATGCTTTAGTTAAAAAACCTAAAACGATAGAGAAGCGAGTGAGGTGAGTAGCTACCGCGTCGTTTAGCACTCGGTTCTTTGTAGATTGATAATTCCTAAATCTTCTTTTTATACGACGTCACCAGGCATACAAGCATACGGCCCGCCTGAAGTAAAGTGGTTATCGTAGCTTATGAACGCTTGCAACATGTTAAGTGTCACTCGTGCAATGCTACCTTTAATACTATTGCATAACACAGTTACTCCATAGAAGCTTACTGGTAACCTTATTCACTCGCAGGAACACAACAACCCTCCAGGTTGTTGTTATTTGGCTGCGGTTTACTGTTTATCGTATTAACATCACTGAATCACCGGTATTCAACATTCCAAGTTTAATTTTCGATCAATTTTTCACAAACCAAACTCCAAGAAAAATTCAAAGCAATTTGAAAAGTAATTTAAAAATAATATAATTCTACGAAACATGTGTAGATAAGGTCTATCTGTAATTTGTCGAGCGAGCGAAACGTAATAAATTGCTCGTTTCCGCCATATTTGCAGAAATAGACGTTTTAATGTTCTCCCAGCGAGCGTAAAAGAAACTCTTTCGAAAGACGGCTCTAAATTGAAAAGCCGTCCTCACTAGTACGCATAGCTTCGAGGAAATAAAAACAAGAAGGAAATGGAAATAGGTTAAGCGTACCCCAGGGGCGGAAGGGTCTCAGAGATCGGTTTCTACAGCCAACGCGCTAGTTTGTAATGACCGCCCCAATAAAAATTTAGCAACGTTCGGATCGTATCGGAGCGATCAAGGAAATATGCACACGCCTTTTGTTGGCTACTTCCATAAATAATCTGGCTACTGCAGCCATTTTTTTATACAACATCGGGATAGACGGAAGCATACCGTCCACATAATGTAAAGCGATTACGCTTGCAATACAAGTATATCTAGCGCGTTGCGACCCCCGCTTCTAATAAAGCACCTTCTAGATTTTTTTCATCACGGCTATTGTGAATGACTTTCAAAGCTGTTTGTGGTGCTTGTCGCTCACTATATTATTTCGTTTTTAGGGTTCCGTACCCAAAGGGTAAAACGGAACCCTATTACTGAGGCTCCGCTGTCCGTCCGTCCGTCCGTCCGTCCGTCCGTCCGTCCGTCCGTCCGTCCGTCCGTCCGTCCGTCCGTCTGTCACCAGGCTGTATCTCATGAACCGTGATAGTTAGACAGTTGAAATTTTCACAGATGATGTATTTCTGTTGCCGCTATAACAACAAATACTAAAAAATAGAATAAAATAAATATTTAAGGGGGCTCCCATACAACAAACGTGATTTTTTTTTTTTGCCGTTTTTATAGATAATGGTACGGAACCCTTCGTGCGCGAGTCCGACTCGCACTTGGCCGATTTTTTTTTATACTACGTCAGGAGGCATTCAAGCATAAGGCCCACCTGATGTAAAGCAGTTACCGTAGCCTACTACTTGTAATATATTAAGTATCACTCGCGCGATGTATCATCTGCTGCTTACACAGCAAACCCTTAGGAGCTAACTGGTGACCTCACTCACACACAGGAACACAACAATCCTCTAGGGAGTTGTTATTTGGCTGCGGTTTTCTGTGAGATAGAGGTAGTTCCCCAGACGGGCTGCTTTGATGTGCCCTACCTCTCTTAATAAGTTTGTTCATACAACATCGGGAAACATAGAAGCATACGCTCTACCTGATGTAAAGTAGCATAGCCTATGAACGCTATAACTATGGCTGCTTTACCACCCTTAACACCAATGTTCGTTGGTTCGTTTCACGCACTAATTAAATATTCGTGTGTATGTGATGTCAGTATGTCTTAGTCTGGTTGTTTTCTCTATATTATAAGTAGACATTAACGAAGGTAGGGCACATCGAAGCAGCCCGGCTGGATATATACCTTCACCTCACAAAAAACCACAGCCAAATAACAATTCCTTGAAAGCTTATTTTGTTCCTGCCTGTGATTGAGATCACCACTACGCTCCTCAGTATTTGCTGTGTTAGCAGCAAAGGTGGCATCGCATTGTAACATAAGAGTACGTGTCTCTTATTGAAAGCTTTTATAGACTACAGTTCAGAATACTATACTTTACCCTATACTCATCAGGCCGACTGTATGCTTGTTTCCCTCCCGTCGGAGTTGTAAAATATAAAATTATATTGATAGATAAATAGTCTTTTAACCATTTTCCAATATTTTAGGTGCTAAATGTAGGTGGTATATTCCAAAAGACCTTAACAATACATTTACCTATAATATATATTATATTATTATTATAGTTATAATATATCTATTGAGACTCCTCACATTATATCTACTGATGTATGTATACAAACTTAGATTTAAGGGAAATCTAATTTAATACATCATAGAAATCTTAAACACGTGAAAGCTGATATTTTCGTAAGTTCTTAAGTTTGGTTAAGTGTTTTTAACCACTACTGACTTACTGGCAACTACTACTGTGTTTCGTATATGTATAGGCGCTATCACATAAATGCCTAGTGCCCGGTTCGATTCCTGGCATGTACAATGTTTGATAAAAGAATAAGGACTGAATGGACTTCTTCCCGCGCTTTTGACGAGTGACATTGTTGTTTTACTTGAAATTTTTACAATTCAGTATAAAATTTGTTTTGTGTGACAATTTCGATAGTATTTTGTAACATAAGTGCTAGTGAAATTATACAGTAATGAAAAAACTCAAATATAACACGTTTATGCACTTTTTGGAAGACGTGAATAAGTTCTTCAAGAAAACCTTGTAAAAATCACTATCGTTTTACGGGTGATATTTAAATTTGGTTGATTGGGTCTATGTACCCTTCCCAAGTATTTTTTCAGCACGGTTCCTGAAGCTGGAACATAGAATTAAGATTTTCAAATGGTTCTAAAACTGAAAACTTTGACACTGGCATAAAGTAGCAACACTATTGCCATATATATACAAAAAAAAGGACTGAATGTAAAATGATGATGATAATGTGACAAAAAAAGCACAAGCAGTTTATAAACAAGGTTATTCTTGATTTTTTTTTATACTACGTCGGGAGGCATACAAGCATACGGCCTACCTGATGTAAAGCGGGTACCGTAGACTATTAACGCTTGCGATACATTAAGTATCACTCGCGCGATGCCTCCTCCGCTGCTTACACAGCAACTCCTTGTGAGTTGTTATTTGGCTGCGGTTTGTGGCTGTGGCTGTGGTTGTGAGGTGGAGGTACTTCCCTAGAAGGGCTCCTTTGATGCGCCCTACCTCTCTTAAAATATATATGGTTTTACTTTCGCTTATATGTCCAAATATGGAATAAATTATATTTTTTGTACAACGTTGGGGGTAATCAAGCAAATGGCCCACCTGATGAAAAGTGCATAGCTGAAAGAAGAGAAAGAATTTTTACGTGTTACCACCTCCCCTGCTGCTAATACAACTGCAACTACTTAGAAACTTACTGGTACCTTTACCTCACTCGCAGGAATACAACAAACTTCTTTGTAGTTATTATTCGACTGCGGTTTTCTGCCATGCAATTCTCTAAGCGACTCGTAATGGCTGTGTGCGTCGCTGTGATCACAGATGTCACAGCTTTGACATCGTCTACTGCGATCACGGCTAAATTATTTGGTATTCTATAAGGTTGTAAGAGTACGCGCGGCTGTTTGCCTTGTAGAATTCCAATTCCAAACGCAGCCTTGCGGCGCTAGTGTCGCACAACCATGAAAAGCGACACTAAGGAATTGCAATTTTGTGTTCAAGGCTATAACAGTCGATGTTTCCGAGGATGTAAGGATGTTTGATCTTACAGAATTGCATGGCTGTACGGTTCCTCCCCAATCGAGCTGTCATGATGCGTCCTACTTCTGTTTAAATATAATTAAACATTCATCAAATCGTAACAAGTGACAACCCCGTTTAGTTCCGCACAAGTACACAAATTACTTACACAATCCAAAAGGACATACACCAAAGGACGTCTTTTGACAAATACCCAAAACCGCTTCATCTTTAATATAAATTTTCATTACTCCTGGCAATTTTCCGTTCCGACAGCGAAACGCTCCAGTAACTCAATAACAGACGACAAAAAGCATTTGAGTATAAAATTCGCCAATTATGCTCCAACCCGCTCACTGCGCCGATATTCAGAACGGATCACAATTAAACGCGCACGCCGTTTCTTCAAAGGGAACGACGACGGTCTAATTTAAATCTAGCCCTTAGCCATTTGATAACCATCTGCGTAAATCCGGCGATAATAGACGTTTTACGACAAAAACTTTTCACATTTTGGCGTAAGTCTTCAAAATCACAATATACCAGATCACAAATTTATATTATAACTAGCTACTCGCCCCAGCTTCGCACGGGTGATCCAATCGTTACCAAACTTCACAGGAACTGCTGGGCTAACCTGAAGATTCACTGAAAATTTCATTAAAATCTGCCCAGCCGTTTTTGAGTCCATAGAGGACATACAGACAAACATTCAATTTTATATATTAGAATATGTTAATGCCTTATTATAATCGTTTTATATAACTCGTTATATTCATCTTTGTCTCTACCATTTGCAAGAATTCGCAAATAACCCACTTTGGGCTAAAATAAATTATTTCATTTCAGTGCAAAGTTCATAATACGCGACAACATTTCCGACGAAGTATTGAAAAATACATAGGTGGAAAGGTATAACATAGACGATTACAAGAAAGTTGTTATATATGTTGATGCTGAAAATAAAATTGTTATTTGCAGGATACCAAAACTCAACACATGTTATTTTGCAAATTTCTTCAAAAATGGTTAAACATATTTAGTTAGAATGTCCATTGCATGCAGCACTTTTCACTTTTCAGAGTATGTTACATTACCGGAAATATTCTTAAGCAAACATTAGTACTGGTACTTCTGCCACCAAGTAGATCTTGTTAACTACAATAGAGATAGTAATTGATGGTCTGCCGATGCTAGCTCATATGACCTTACTGATGGCAAAGCAAACCATTAATGTAGATTAAATTGCTTGTAAATTTGACTATTGAAAATCTATGGAATACCTAATATTTATTAGCAATTGCTCAGTATTGTCTTTTATAACGCCTACTCCTCTATATCCATTAGTTGCATTACAGCGGAACATAAGAACATTTGCTTTGATAGCCTGCACTTCATTTTCACATTCTAAAGTCCCACTGGACAAATAAGTCCGCGGCGATTCACAGAATCTACGGCAAGTACGCAGCAAAGATTGCGCATACTTTTATGATCCGCTGTCAAAAGGTCGTCATCGACGCAAACCTTTTAAGAGAGGTAGGGCGCATCAAAGCAGCCCGTCTGGGGAAGTGCCTTCACCTCACAGAAAACCGCAGCTAAATAACAACACCCTAGAGAGTTGTTGTGTGTGAGTGCGTGTGAGTGAGGTCACCAATAAGCTCCCAAGGACTTGCTGCGTAAGCAGCAGAGGAGGTATCGTGCGAGTGATAATTAATATATCGGTACCCGCTTTACATCAGGTGGGCCGTATGCTTGTATGCGTCCCGCCGTAGTATAAAAAAAAAACGTTGAAATAGCACTCCTGAAGCCGAGGGTGAATTAAAAGGCTGGTCAAGTTCAAGCACTCCGAGAGTTTGGTGCGATCTTTAGTTCTATAAATTAAGTTCTATTAATATCGGCATATCGGACGCCTGCATGTTACGTAATTTCACCTTTATGTATCTAACATCATTTGACAGACAGTGCTTGACAGACAGACAGATATTAATAGGATTCCATTTTTACTAGTTAAGGTACGGAATTCTAAAAAGTATTCATTCATTTAATTGTTAAGCTGTGTCATATTTACAATAAATATATCGCAAAGAACAAGAATATGACCGTTAAAAGTCGAAATCGGGCAAAATAAATTGAATTGTATAAACAAACAACCTCAAGCCGAGTAACATTCTAAAGCACTTTAACATTATTATCCTTAGACATCAAGTCACATTAAATTCTTTATTCATTTCATTCTTGCGGGTCACAGGCCGCGGCCGGAATTCCTACGATGTCTTTGATCTAAGTAAACAAGAAAAAAACATAAACGAAAATGCACTTCAACTGTCTTCATAAAAGGGGAAAAATATAATTTATTCACGAGATAATTTTCTCTTCCCTTTTGAGGACAGACGTTTGAAGTAGGGTGGGCACGAATGAATGTTTGCATAGAGCCTGATTCGGTCCTACTATCCCTCTTGGGGAGACTTTGTCTTGTCTAGTCCTATTTTTTTAATTTTTGTATCGCTTTCGTTGCTCTCTTCTGGATGTCTGCGAACTAAATGCAATAAGACACGTTCGAGTCTTTCGCTACATTTATTGAAATAGAAGCGTCTAGTCTTGTGCTCGCTCGGATGATACAGTAAACTGAAAATTCTATCCGATCAGTTGAATATGGGCTTGTGGGTTACAAGCCCATATTCAACTGATCGGATAGAATTTTCAGTTCACAGTTTGTTCACACTCAAAGGATAATTACAGTAAGAAACGTCTTATAAGTAAAAGGTTTAATTACTTTCTAATACATTTCGAAGATAAGTAGACCACAAAGACCACAAAACAGAAAATTAGCATCCATACGCCAGTGACGCCGGTGACGCAAAAAAATCTCTATCATCTAAAACCTAGAATCTAGAACAAGATCGGTCATCTCAGCGTCTTTTTTTTCTATACAACGTCATTAGGTATACCTACAAGCATAAAAGTAGTTACTAACCTATGAATGAATCGCTGCTGCTAACATAGCAGCTCCTTAGGCGCTTACTAGTAACCCTATTCACTCGCAGGAACAAGACAATCCTCCAGGGAGTTGTTATTTAAATAAAAGTAGTTACTAACCTATGAATGCTTGTAACACGGAAAGTATCGCTGCTGCTAACATAGCAGCTCCTTAGGCGCTTATTAGTAACCCTATTCACTCGCAGGAACAATACAATCCTCCAGAGAGTTGTTATTTAGCTGCGGTTTTCTTTGAAGGCACTGTTCCAGTCGGGCTGCTTCGATGCGCCTATACTATATCTATCCTAAAATCATCCAGACTAACACTAACAGATATGTTATATGTTCATGAACACAATTATTTGTTCTGTGTGAGGATTTATTTGTACAATTTTATCCAACAGAATTACCATCGCTTATACCACTCCGAGTACTTTTCAACTTCGAATCTCATAGGCATCTATTACGACAATAGGTCAATGAAAACAGATCCCTTAGGGATAAGTCCGCCTTACATTTATTATTTTCTCTTTTAGCTTATAGAGGAAGAGAAATTAATTGTAACGTGTAATTTCCGCACGGTGTTACAAAATTACAAAATGTACATATTTCGCTTACATATTATTTACATACATATCTTTTTTTATATACATTACACAAATAATTATAATAATTATGAAAGTTTGTAACGTTATTTGGATCTCTGTTTGTAACAAAATAACGCGCATATAAAAACTAATTCACTTGCTAATGTAGATAATAATCTACATTAGCAAGTAAACTAGTTTTTATATTATATTATTCATACAGTAATTACGAGTATGATGGTGTAATCGGGACTGTCTCTAATTACTATGATGATAGTTAGTTAAGACTATATTATAATAAGTTAATAATTTAAAAAGCGTGTAAAGTTTTATAATATTGGCAACTCACGAGTATTGGCCATGCTGTTGCAAGGCTGCTGGTACACATATGCTACGGTTATTGTGTACGTTTAGACAAGATGTAAGCTTGTTTTCCACCTTTGTGGTGAAAAAAAGTTAGATGCAATACTATTTCACCTAAATTTATATATTGCGGGACTTAACGCAAAATTTGGTTAAAATTATTGCCTTTTTATTTCCGAGACGCTTCAGCTGAGTTGCATCAGCCGTGGTCACGGGCGGACAACCAAAGTACGCGTTAATTCCCGCATTATATAAATTTATGTAATTATGCAACGCGAATATTTAAAAACTTACAATTTCACTTGTCGAATTTATTATGATGAATGCTGAAGTAAAACAATATTTAAAATATAATTAAACAATATTATTTTTTGTTTCCTTACAATAATTGTATAAAATTCTATGTTTGGCCTTTAACGATTTCTTCTACACCTAAAAAACACTACCCATACTTCTCTAGAGGATTTCTTACATAAAACAATAGCCGTTTGTGGTACCAGTCTAAAACAGAAAACTATAAAACCAATACAAGCAATCCAGTTAATTTCAGAACTTGCCAAAAATACGACAGCGATCAAAGCTGAATCACATAAAAGTCCAATACCGACTAAAGCAATCACGTGTCTTACATTCCTTGGAGACATCTGCGTTTTAGAACACGATAACACTGAAACGCATATCCTTATAAATATTACCAAATTTAGCATCATTACTAACGTAGAAATGTAACTTCTCAATATATATGGATCAACTTCACAAACATTTCGTACTATGCCTTTTAAAATAATTTCGATTGCAGTAATTGTTCCATAACTGAATATTGTAGCTTTCCATTTTTCTTGTTTAACTTTCCCATGATGTAACACCACTAGTTTCACATAAGCGACTAAAGCAGCACATAAAGAGTGACATATATTTGTTAAATAAAACGTATGCTTGACGTTCTCGAAAATATTATGGTCTTCATAGTCTTCCAAAATAGACCATTGCCTGCTCACACAAAACAAATGTAACGTGCCGACTAATATTTGGTTGAGATTGATGTAATTTTGCAAAGTTCGCAATCTTGGCAAGATTAACCACGTTGCAAGTAACGATATAGAGCAGAATATAGACAATACTGCACCAATATTTATAGATACGTATAATACATATACAATCTCTTCACACATAATTCCAATATGGCCAATAAAAATTTTGTTACGAAATGTGGATCTCTATTGATATGATATAGTTTTTTATTCGACAGTCTTAAATTTCACATTAAAATTCTTGCTAGCCACATATATTGAAAATCAATCACTGTATAAAATTTATTTTCACATTGTAAATAAAAATATTTACATGTTGCACATGCTATTTTTATCATTTTTATCTCTCTCATTATACAATCAATACTTGATTTATTTTAATGATTAAAATAATTAAGTATTTAGCACGTTGTGATAATACTAGTGTATTGGAAATGTGTTGTTGTGCACAAATTTTGACGAGCTCTATGGCTCTATATTAATACGAGTAATATAAATTCCAAGGAAAAAATAGTAATGAAAAATTTATATGCGATTTTTGTCACATTGTCAAAAGTTAGTTTTTCTTTAATTACCTTTCTCTTGCGATCTGGATAGTTCTGATTAGCTAAAGATCTAAAAAAAACAGTATATGGGAGTACCATATGTTCTTCTTCAGAAATTAAGTTATCACATTCTATAAAATTTGGATTAGCGGTTTAGCCATGACAGACGAACATCGTTAGTAAAACAAAAAAATGTGTGCAGTTCACACGCGATAAAAGTAAAACCTTCAAAAATGCGAAATTAATAATCACACAATTATTCTGCATTCGTTTTCTTGAAAAATTATTTAGTTGAAATAATGAAATATTTATGTAAACGATACACATGTACAATACACTACGGTTATAATACGCAGGCGCGCAAACACACATGTACTAACCGCACGTACAATGCTCGGACCCTGTAAGAAACAGTGTATACTCACGATAAATCTATAGATGTATGTGGTTGTCGCTTATTAGTTTCATCGAGTTTCATATCAAAATAATGCTAAAAAAATTTTACTTCAAAAATGCATACACATGTCAACGGAGCGTGTGTTAAACATACGACTCCTGCGGTAACCCATGAGGTTCTTCAAAAAGGGCGTGAAGAAGTTTCCAAGGGTTAACAATACACAAGTGATACTTAAGGCTACGGTGACTGCTTACCATCAGGCAGGTCATATGCCTGTTTGTACTTTAATGGTGTAGAAAACCCAATAAATATAATAAAAGTTTATTACACAAACTAAGTATTCGTGGACGAAAACTTCTCCGAAACCGTAGCGTACCCGACCATTGTCGTAATACCGACACAGAAAAAGTAATCTTGACCAAATTCTTGTAGTAACGCCTACAAGTTCTCCAGCATTCTTTCAAGAAAATGTACAAATACCGCCTATTTTAATAGATTTGCCGGAACTACGGAATAATAATTATGTTAGAGAAGATGAATTTCGAATTAACAGTAACTCTCAAGAAATAGGCAAAATAAAGCGAAGAGGTAGAAAAAGGTCAAATGGGATAGAACAAAATTATACAAAGAAAATTTAAAATTGAAAGAAGAAATTAAAAAACTTGAATAATGAAGAATGAAGAAAGAAAAATACAAGAAACGTTGCCAGCGAGCACAAAAAGAAAAAAAAACGGCAAACAAAGTCTCCGACACATGATGATAAGATTAAATATCAAAAACGTATACAAGTAAACAAAGATAAACAATTAATAAAAACTGTTTTTCACAATATTGAGCAGAAGCAATCGTCAAGGTATCATTAGGTCTGGAAGGAAAAATGAGAATAACCAAGAAAGATAGAAATCGAGATACGATAGTGAAGCAGAAAGTAAAAGATTTTTTTCATGAGAGATGATATATACAGATCCACAGCAGGTAAAAAAAAACTATCACAAGGGCAAAAGAAAAGATTCAAAAAACATTATTGATGGATAACATGAAAAATTTATATAAAACTTTTTCATGTTATCCATCACGAGGAAACCCGGAATTACGTTGTTTATATTTGGATTTCACCAAAAATCGACCATTTTTTTTGCTGTTAAACCTAGTGTTGACACGAATGTTCTAAAACCTCAACCTCAAAAACCTGATTCATCAAGATATTTATTTGACATCTATTCAAAATTAAACACGACGCACGAAAATTATATGAAATGATTATAGCTGAAAATATTTGCACATACGAGTCGTCGATTATAGGTTAACTTTGTAATTTATCACTCTCATTCATTATACAATCGACGCTTATTTATTTTAATGACTAAAATAATTAAGTACTTGCTACGCATTGATAACCCTTGTGCATTGAAATTAAATAAATTTGGGCTCATAGTTGTGGATGTCCCCCCTACCCACAAATAAAATATGATTTGCAAATTATTAAAATTAATTTGCCCCGCCTGCCTGGATACAGCCCATGTAATTGGATTACCGTAGCCAAGGAATGCTTGCAATACAGGAAGTATAAATTGTGCATTGCTACCCCTCCTCATATGCAAAGTTTTAGGAGCTTATTAGTAATATCACGCAATCGCAGGAACACAACTCTGCCACCTCTTGTTTACCGATCGAGTTCTCTCCCAACTTAGTTGCCAGGAAGGCTTGTCATAGCGGCGAATTTGTCATACTGGCGAATGTGAACAATCCGGTATGTACCGAATATTTATGGTTTCTTTTTTTTATACAACGTCTGGAGGCTTACAAGCATATGGGCTTCTTCGTGTAAAGCGGTTACCGTAGCCTATGAACGCTTGTAATACATCAAGTGACATTCGCGTGATACCGCCTTTGCTGCTAACACAGCAATTCCATAGGAGCTAACTGATGATCTCACTCACACGTAGGAACACAACAACCCTCTAGAGAGTGTTATTTGACTGCGGTTTCCTGTGAGGTTAAGGTACTTCCCCTGACGGGCTGCTTTGATGCGCCCTACCTCTCTTAAAACGTTATGGTAGAAATAATATAATAATTGAAACTGATCATTTCGATGCGTAAGCGCAAGTGAGTGCTGTCGCTGTTTGCAACTCGCTCACAGATACACATTTCACGCGATTACAAAAAGAAACGCATTATAATAAAAGGTTCCAATTAATTAATTAGATATATCAAAGAGGGCCCATTTTATCTTCACATTATGAATTATATTAAGGCGTATAATAATTTTATAATAATTAAACAACAGTGCAGCAGTCATGAAATAGAATATAGTATATCGTTGAAGTGTGAAAGAAAATGCAAAAGTCTCTATATATAATAATGCACATAAATAAATAGGTAATTAATTAATTGTAATATATTAAAAGTCAATTAATGTAAAATTCAAAGAATATATTTCTGAAACGAAATATCTATTGTATTTCAATTATTTACACTTTAAAATTAATCAAGTACAAAAAATAGTAAGTAATTTTTTTTGTTAATAGATGTCATTAGAAATAATTACCCCATTTTCTACTTTTTTTTCTTATTTTTGTAGGTGGATTGTCGGTGCAAATATATCCAACTATGGTATTTGGTTCGAATTCATTAGGATTGGCAAGGTCAGTTACATAAGCCTACGGGTTTGGCGAGGATACTGATTTTGACATGGAGCGACTGCTGTCAGACCTTTACAACCCTGAGAGTAAACTATATATTTCTTAGATTAGGCCACACGTATTTCGAAATATAATTTCTTGGGCATGTAGGTTTCCCCACGATGTTTTTATTCACCGCTGAGCAAGTGCTAAATATGTACATGTATCCGAAATCACGAATTTAGTGGTGCAGCATGTGTTAGCAACACATGAACGATGATCTATGTATTGCAAGCGTTCATACATAGACAGAGGTAACAGGTTCACATCAGGCGGGCCGTCATGCTTTCACGTTAATTAATAATAAATAATAATAAATAAATATTGCCGGACAAATTACACAGCGCCACCTAGCCCCAAAGTAAGCGAAGCTTGTGTTATGGGTACTAGACAACTGATAAACATACGTAAATACATTTTTTTTTGTAAATACATACTTGTTATACATAGAAAATACCCAGACCAATACAAACAGACATGTTCATGAACACAAATGTTTGTACTGTGTGGGAATCGAACCCACGAGCGTTGGTGTCAAAGTAGCGTAACAGCGCGTTTCACCACTGCGCCGCCGAGCTCGTCAACAAAACGTTGTGTAATAGATGCATTATTATGATTTTTCTCTGTATCCGCGCTGTTAGATCTGCCTTCATATCATTTTTCATGATTGCGTGATAATACAATTGCAAGTAGGCACTGCATTTGTTTCGATCACACTCACTTGTTATGATTTGACTATGCATTCATGATAAAATTAAATTCACAAATGCAGTAAATACAGTCTTCTTCTTTTTAGCGTTCTTCTAATCCATTAGGATTGGCGGGGTCCGGTATCTAAACCTAAGAATTCGGCGAAGATACGGATTTTTACATGGAGCGACGGCCATCAGACCTCAACAAACCAGAGGGAAAATCAGACCTCTCTTAGATAAAGTCACACGTTACGTCAAACGAAATATATATTTTTGGGTGGGCGGATTCCCTTACGATATTTTCCTTCACTGCCGAGCAAGTGATAATTACAAATTATGTACATAAATCCCTAATAAAAACACACGATTTTAGTTGTACTTGCCAGTTCGTCAATAAAATGGTTTTGTATCCACTGGGCTATAAGTGCCCTTCAACAAACATCAAATACAATGTACACATAGTACTTTATTTATTTGTATAAAAAGCAGACACAATGTACATTTATAATTAACCTAATTTAAAATTAGGTCATCTTATTGGCCACCTGCGCCGCTAACCATGAATTTTATGATTTATCGTTTTTTTTCAATTATTTTCATTTACAAGACTTAAAGATATGTGACATTTTATTTTTGGTATTTAAACTTTAACAATATACGTGTTAAATGCAGTTATAACAAGAAATTCATGTAAACTGACTGTATAATGAATTAACATTTAAATATACGAAAAATATACGAGACTAGATGGAGCAAACAGTACATACGAGTTAATATTTTCAGTATTACAAATTATTATAATAATTGAATAAGTCGAAGCAGACATTGTACATTTGTTGTTGTAATAAAATGAAGGATATAAAAGATTTACAAATTGTCCGTTACTAATCAGATCAGGGGATCCCCCCTTTGTATATTTTGATCTGACATTTCTCGACGTAAAGATAAAAGACGAAAATTCTTTATTCGCCATTGGGCCCTCGCGAGTACATAATGTCTTACATTTTTTATAGTTAATAGATTCAGGCGTTACTTTGCGAAAGTCAAATTTACAGGAAATTTGATCTAAACTACTTTGTGTGCTTCCGCTCCCGATTAGTTCATGCGAACTACTGCCGGTCGGCACCCACCCACTACCGTTAGTAGATGCATGCCGCCGCTGCCATGGCTGCTCCGGTCGTCTCTGCGAGTGTTCGCCATCTGAAATGTGAACCGCATGCACCCGCCACCGTTGTTGCCCTGGCTGCTCCGGTCGTCTGCGCGACACGTGTTTCGCCTCTCCACGAGGCATCCTCAGGCGCTGTAGATGTTAGTCGTTAGAATAACATGCTACGAATGAGTCATCCATCGCATTGTCGTCCTTTATATAGAAAAAGTGGAGGGGGTGGAGGGGGTGGAAGGGGTGGAAGGGTTAAGCGAAAAGATATTTAATAGAGGGGAGCTGTTTACGTCAGTCTGTTTGTTCATAAGAGGGATATTAGAATTTTTATGCTTAACTATTTCCAACTGTTCTCTAATAGTCAATTTTAGTCCTTTATCTATTGTATGTAAGATTTTAAATGTGTTAGTAGCGGATAAATGATGTCCTTTATCTACAAGATGTTCGGCGAAGTGTGACCGAACCGACCGACATAACAGTTGGAAATAGTTAAGCATAAAAATTCTAATATCCCTCTTATGAACAAACAGACTGACGTAAACAGCTCCCCTCTATTAAATATCTTTTCGCTTACCCCTTCTGCCCCCTCCACCCCTCCACCCCCTCCACCCCTCCACCCCCTCCACTTTTTCTATATAAAGGACGGCAATGCGATGGATGACTCATTCGTAGCATGTTATTCTAACGACTAACATCTACAGCGCCTGAGGATGCCTCGTGGAGAGGCGAAACACGTTTCGCGGAGACGACCGGAGCAGCCAGGGCAACAACGGTGGCGGGTGTATGCGGTTCACATTTCAGATGGCGAACACTCGCAGAGATGACCGGAGCAGCCATGGCAGCGGCGACATGCATCTACTAACGGTAGTGGGTGGGTGCCGGCCGGCAGTAGTTCGCATGAACTAATCGGGAGCGGAAGCACACAAAGTAGTTTAGATCAAATTGCCTTACATTTTTTAATAAAAATCTTATTGAATATTATAAATTTTTCATGGATTTCCTTTTTAATCTTCTTGCATTTCGCAAATGACCATTGGCGAAGAAGGAATGAACTTGCCAATATATATCTTTTTTAGGGAAGGACAGAACTATTTCAGACAATTTGTTATTATGTCAAAAGGTCTGTCAATAGTATCAAGATGGCATATGCAACTTATTCTTGCCTTGAAGATTTTTACAGAATTTTGAAATAGATTTTATATTTTTACGAACATGCATATTTATTTTTTAATAAATTCAATAGCAGTGATAGCGGTAAAGTACCAGTCTATTAAACACATGATCCTGGTTGGAATCCCGGTAGGTATGGTACCACTAAATTCGTGTTTTAAAATTTATGTACTCAAATAAATCAAAACGAAACCAAATTAAAAAAAGGCAATGGGTTCGAGTATTAAAAGGTATAAAGGAGTACTAAAAGAAATCACGTTACTTATTACAGCAAGGTACACATTAGTACATAATGACAGGTAAAAAGTCGTTCCATCAGTGAAATAGCAAAGCTGAGATGGCCATAAAATGATCATAATAAAGTTTCTTTAAACCGACTTCGAAATAAGAGGTTCTATATTCTTAATGTAATGCACTGATACCTCAAGACGACTAAACTATGTAATATTAAAGCAACACACATACTATTGTATTAGGTCTACTTCAATGAAATTAAATATACTTTTTTCTCGATACCACTTTAAACACGGAACTCATGTTTCCATCCCGTATGTTGTAGGTTTGATTAGATAACTTTCGAGCCTATGAATATTTCAACTAAGTCTATTATCATAGGAAAATATAAACACAATTCTTAAATTACTTAATGGGGGCAGGTCGTCGCGTGATGGAATGTGGAATGCTATAAAATAACATTTTATCTCCACGCTTTTTCCATAAAGGGGTGTTTTATGTCGTGCGAAGTGAACTAAACATTGGGGGGTAAAAAATTACGCTATAGAATACTTCCAGAGAGTATGTTAATTATATTTTTTATACTAAAGTGGGTGGCACGTTGAATGGTATGTACGCATAGATAATGTTGTAAAACCTATTGTATGAAAATAATATAATTTTAATATGAATAATATTGGTATCGTAGTGTATGGACACTTCGTGTTGGCATCCTATTAAAACCTCTCCATCACGTTTCTCTTTTCCTTTCGGGAAACCTCGCTAATAAACTTAGGATCGTCGACAATTTTCACATCATTCTGAACTGAATCGCACGGTCATAGCGGGTATCCAGCTACTCCCGGCAAAAGATGATTTCAGTACTTTATGCCCGGTTTAACTTGAGACTTGTATAGGTATTATCTTTCTTTAGTCTTTGTTCCAAACTGAATGCCAACATGATCTTCTCCTAAGTTATCTAATTAGGAACATACGGCCTAATGTTCTAAAGTGGTAATCTAAGACAATTAAAAAAAAAACAGAGCATCAGATGCAATGAACCGCAGCAACAATTCACGACAAGATTATTATGTTAATACTCCGGAAAGTTGATCAGGAGCTGTATAGCATCAGTAGCGCAGTACGTAATGCTCTATTGTTATTATTTGTGTTGAAATCGTCCATAGGCTAGTAAGTACACAGTATTAAAAAAAAATATAAGCTTGGTTAGATAAAGCATCAGGCGATCGTACCTACGCCCTTGTATGTTTTCACGACTCTTGCACGTAAACCCAGTTTTATATAGCGGCCGTCGTACCACAGTTAAGAGATATGCGCAGTAAAACAAATTCAAAGAAATGTTCGAAATGGTTGCACTTACACAGGCTCGCGGCGCTTTACGATTCTTCCTTTATACAACTTTCGGAGAAAACAAGCATACGGCTCACGTGAAGTAAAGCGGTAAACGTAGCATATGAACCTAACAAGGATTACCAGGTGCGTGGTGTCAACCCTGCTAATAACAAATTCTTTCGATCTTTAGGAGCTTACTGGTAACCTCACACATTCGCAGGAACACGAGAACTCAGTAAAACTCAGTATATTTGCGAAATCCTTTGTATTTAGGTTATCTTTTAGGTTTAGGTGATGGAGCTCGCTAATTAGTATTGGATTAGGAAACAGGCTAACGGAATAAATAAGAAGATGACAGTGATGCTCTTTCGCGATCACTGCGAATTAATAAAAGGATTAAGTGTGCTTGTCGACTTACTGCTAATATACCTCTACTATGGTCGTACAAACAGTCTGTACCGCGGATGCGATGTGGGTTGAGTTTGCGTTCTCGTAACTCGCAGAACTTTACGATATGCGGTGAACACAGGGTAATTCTCCGAATTGCCCTGTGTTCACTTTCATTCACAATCCGTCCTTTCCTATTTTTTAGTTACTCACTAAGTTAATTATGACCAAATATAATCTCATAAAGAACAGCGATAGCCCTGTGGATAAGGAACCAGCTCATTGACCAACTCACAAGGTCACCGGCTCGAATCTTGGCAGGGGTATGTGACACTAAATTCGTGTTTTCGAATTTATGTACATATTTATCACTTACTCGGCAGTAAAGGAAAACATTATGAGGAAACCGATACGCCCAAGAAATTATATTTCGAAAGACGTTCCTATGACCTAACTTAAAAATGAGACCTGGTTTCCCTCTGGGTTATTGAGGTCTGACGGCAGTCGCTCCATGTAAAATTCAGTGTCAAATGAAAATCCTTAGACTTAGGTAGCGGACCCCGCCTATCCTAATGGATTAAGAAACAGGATAACACGAAGAAGAAAAACACAATCTCATATTCACCGGCCGCAATATATTCCTATATCTCATCAGAGATAAGAGGACAAGGGCTACCAATAGGCAAGCACGGCTAAAGACGCGAGCCAAAACGACAATCCGTTTCCTGATCTGGAACATTGGCATGCCGACTGGACGCGCGAGGGAGCTGGCCGATGTGATCTCCAGGCGAAATTGACCATGGCGTTTCTGCAGAAGACTAGGTGGAAAGGCAGCAGATCCCGGCTTATTGGAAATGGCTACAAGCTGATCTACACCGGTGCACCTGGTGGGGAAAACGGGATAGCCGTAGCGCTCTCTGAGGAGTTTCGAGACGATACCTTGGAGGTGAACGGCTTTAGTGACCGGCTTGTGACCGTAAAGGTGCTTATTGATAGAATTGTGACCCATTTGACAAGTGCTTACGCCCCGCGGGCCGATTGTAGCGAAGCTGATAGGATAGCGTTCAGAAATCGACTCGGTATAGTGCTTTGGGGAATCCCGTTGTCACAACAGGAGCCGAAGGCATGCCTCCTAAATTGACTTCACACTCACCAGGAGACACCACATGAGCAAAGTAGCCAATTACAAGGTCGTACCCGGCGAGAGTCTGACTGTACAACATCGTCTCCTTGTCATGGACCTCTGCGCGAAACCCAAGGAGAGTCGCTTTGAGTACTGCAGACACCAAATTAGGTGGTGGCTGCTTGACAAAGTCAAGTCCCAGGAGTTCGCCTCGGCTACTTGCGATATGTGCGCTGGTATCGACGGCGAGACAGTCCAGCACCACTGGGATAGGATTCAGGCGGCCGTCACTGCAGTGGCCAAGCAGTGCTTGAAAAAACTAAGGGTGGGCGCTACTTACAACCTATAAACGATAAGTTGGAATCGTCTCTGGGGCAGAAGCTTATATATACAGGATATATCCAAGTGCCGCTGTGTAAGAGGAGATGGCGCGCATATTTCTAGCTGCTGAACAAGCAGTATAAAGAGGTGCAGTCACCGGTTCTTCCTTTCTAATCAGGGACTATGCCGATTATAACGCCTGAAGAAGTACAATGGGCTCTTCGTCGCATGAAAGAGTGAGAAGGCAGTCGGAGCCAATGGCGTCCCCATCGAAGCCTGGAAGGCGATGGTACCTCGTGGTGTGAGCATCTTGACCGACCTATGTAACCGCATACTCCTCACCGGAAAATAATATTTAATTATATTGTAAACATAATAATGATGCAGATGCAGAAATAATTAGGTACGTAATAGGTATAAGCCATCACGACCCTCTATCTATAACTTCACGAAAATCCTTTACGACTCTCTACTCCTCAATGTAGGGCGTAGATCAGACTAAAATAAAATCGCGCACGCGTCTAACTTCTATTATCTATTAGTCTATATCCTTATATGACATCACAGAAAGAACATTTACTTATTTACTCAGGTTACGATACGCATCACAATTAAATTTTAGTATGATAAATAACCTATATCGATGAGGAGAGTGGTGTGATGACTGGTATCTCCTACCTACCTAATTATTTTTTAGCTTTTAGTACCTACATGATCACTAAATTCGTATTTTCGGATTTATGTATATATTCGTAATTATCACTTGCACGGCGGTAAAGGAAAACATCGTGAGGAAACCCGATTTAACCTGAGATAGGTCTGGTTTTCCTTCTGGGTTGTGGAGGTCTGACAGTTGTCGCTTCATATAAAAATAAGTATCTTCGCCAAAGCGAACCCCGCCAATCCTAATGGACAAGGAAACGGGATAATGCTATAAAGAAGAAACCGTTTAAGTTAAAAAGAAGTACATATTCAGGAACACCGTTCTAATATGAAATCTATATGTTTGTCTGTGTGTGTGTGTGTGTCTCTGTCGCTTTTTTCGAATATTCGAATTTTGACTTCAGATTCAGATTCAGCATAAAAAAGTAGAATAGAAATGTCTGAAAAACCAACCTCCGATCTCTTAAGGTACATGGTCAAAATGGCCGACAAATAAAAAAAAAAATAATATTTCAGATTCGAAAAGTAAATTAAAAAGTAGAATAGAAATGTCTTAAAAACTAATATCATATTTCTTAAGGAACATGGTCAAAATGGCCGACAAAGTTTTAAAAAAAATAATTAAATTGTTATATAATTGACGAGCCAGGTGTTCCTCTGGCAATGCAAGCTTGCGCATTCTCAACTGGTTTTTATATAATTTTGGTATTGTATTATATTAAATTGTATCCTAAAATGTTGAATATACGCGATGACAAAGAATCTCTTCCTTATTTGAGGTCTATTAATAATGCGTAATAATTCCCCGGGTGAACATGAACGCGCCAACATTTATTCCGGACTAAGAAACATACGGAACCTTCAGTGCTGTTCCACTTTTACTTAACCAGTTTTATTTTGATGAGAAAATAACGAAATTTATAAAAAAGTACAAAATAATCCAACATATAAAACGACTTTTATAATTACCGGCACAACAACACACAGGCAAAGATAACTCCCAAAAATAATAGCCGCAGGCAGTACATACGCGGGCGCTTATGTAATTATTCCCTAAATATTTAGAAGCTCCCAACCACTCCCATAAAACTCGGTAAGTTATAGCGGCCGTAACGAGGATGTTGCGGAAACCCCGCCCGATGTTAGAACTCTAGCATATTTTGTCGACTTTTAAAAATATTCTCTCATTATTTTCATTGAAAGCATTCCTGGAAAAATAACATATGAGCCCTTAGGATTGAATTTAGGAAAAAGTAGCTTAAAAAAGTTTGTAATATTTATACCCCGCGGCGAAGATGTTATTCTAATATCGCTTAATGTGCCCGACTTAGATTTAACAACGGGAGTATCAATTAATTGGTAAAAAGGAGAGCAGGAAGAGTGCAGAAGGAAAAGTGCAAGGTGAAGTGATATAAACTTGTATACTTTTACTTATAATATACGTACTTTTATGGAAAGATAAATGGAATTAAGGTGGTCTAACTAGCATTTGAAGTACAAAATAGGACTCAGTTCGGCATCATGTACGTGATGTAAATATTAGAAAAAAATATTATATACATAATATTTTTTAAAACAACGTCGGGGTGCATAAAAGCATAAGACCTACCTAATGTAAAGCGGTTACCGTAGCCTATGAACACTTGTAATACATTAAGTATCACTCGCGCGATGTCACCTCTACTGCTACCACAGCAACTCCTTAGGAGCTTACTGCTGGCTTCGCTCACATACAGGACCACAACAACCCTCTAGGGAGTTGTTATTTACCTGTGGTTTTCTGTGAGGTGGAGGTACTTCCCCAGATGGGTTGCTTTGATGTGCCCTAACCCTCTTAAGATATCTCTTATTATTATCTAGTCAATGCAAAATCTACACTCAATTGAAAAAAAACGAGCTTTTTCTCTATACATGTTCATGCTAATTATATACTCGTATCTTTATTTTACTTTCTGACAATGTAGATCATTTTATGTATAAATTATTCGATTACTTAGATTAATAAAAGATATAGCTAGCGCCAAGCGCCAAGGTTTTATACTCATTTACAAAATAAGTTGATGGTTATGATTGATTCACTAAGTTGAAAATGTGATGAATGTAATGTAAGTAATAAACATTAAAAGTAAAATTGAATTTATCAGCAACTTCTCAGTAGATTAAATACCTGCCCGTGTTTTTTTTATCTTTTTCTTGTAAGTATTAATGTGTACACATAAAAGTAGTTTTATATTATATTTGTAAAAGTTTATCATTTATAATAAAATATACCTACCTATATTGAACTCTTTTCTATGCGTTTTCAGCGGACAATTTTGTCATAGTCGGGCTTTAGTTTAGTTTTTAACGTTATTTTTTTTTAATTATAGGTAAATGTGATATATGATTTGCGCTTGATTTCATCTCGTCCGGTGAAAACTTTTTTAGAAGGCGTTAATTCGTATGACTAAGCGTAATTTACATTATATTTAGGGCCGTACCCTTAAAAGGAAAAACGGAACCCTTATAGGATCACTTTGTTGTACGTCTGTCTATCTGTCAAGACCCTTTTTCTTAGGAACGGGTGGAACTATCAAGCTAAAATTAATACCAAATACTCAAAACCCTTCGAGCAGTGAAAAACTCAAACTTCTAAGACAACGCAATCAAAAGATACGGCTGTTTATGCCTCGTTTATGCGCATATTTTGACACTCGCAAAGAAATCAAAACTTATTGGGTACTTCCCGTTGACTTAGAATCATGGAATTTGTTAAGAAGTAATGTCATGTAGCACAAATAAAGGTAAAAGTCCAAAAACTGTAAACTGTTTGTAGTTTCATCCCAAAAAAAAAAATACTTTTTTTGCGACAATAATTTGCGAAAATATTTTTTTACAGAACACCACTTTATAGTCAAGAAGGTGTCAGGAGCTTTACGAACCGGCGAGCGTGCCTGAAAAGAGCTATTAAGTGTGTGTATTTGTAATTTGTTTTAAGTTTAAGTGAACTAACCAATCATTCACTCTCACAGCCGTTTAACTGAAATACTAAACTTTTAAGCGCGCTCGGTCAACTGGACGTCAAAGAAAACTACAAAAATTCGCTAAGTATAAGTTTTTCCTTAATTTGTTTTGCGACGTCGACGATACTGCCGGCTATTTCCTTAACACCAAATCTGGATGGTGCGTGTCGTGCGATAGCCAACAATCCGTTCACCGATGACTGACCTAAAATGTAGTGATTACTTCCTCAATGAACCGCTGAGGGAATACAAGGGCTTTCACACGCGGCTGTTTTGAGCAATGGCAATTTATAAATTGATACTTCCTCGTCACGTCCCTTAACGCTAGAGATATCTCGCAATAGATTTTTTTTCAGTATATGTTACTTAGTGATAGCCAGTGACGTCTTTGCTTGAACGAGATTTAGATTTTGAGGAGCAAATGTTACGCTCCGGTACGTATTCTATTCACATGTAAAAGTGGATTAATTACTATGTTTTGATGTAAAAGAAGAGGCTTGAGCGCTCGAACTTCGCTCAGCGTGTTTTGTGTACAATAGCGTTTTGTCAATAAAAAATTCGAAAAACTCGTGCCCTAACCTAAGAAACGTTTGATTCCCTGTGGGTTGGGGAGGTCTGATGGCGGGTACTTCATATAAAAAATCGGTATCTTCTCCTTAGGCCAAGGCAGTGGACCCGGCCAATCCTAATGGATTACGAAACGGGATAATGCTAAGAAGATATTTTATGGAACGCTACTTATGGAAACGAGAGCTAGGGCTATGGTTATATAAAGAGTATGAAAGTAGTTATCAAGGTTCATATAATACAGATTTAAGAAGTCATCTTTTGTACAGACCAATAACCAGAAATAAACTTATTAGATATAATAATGTATTGGAGGACAGGTTGCAATTGTTGGATTACATTGTACACGATCCTGATTTTCTTGATACTAATCTGTTTCATCCTATATCCAGTGAATATCAAAAAATAATTTAAACCAAAAAAAATGATATACAGATAAATATAAAAATTGGAGTGTCTGTTTGTAATATTAAAATAATAATAATATTTCTTTATTTGCTCTTTTACAGTCTTTATAGATGGCTTAAATCTAGGTACATTATACAATAATAGTAAAGGCTGTGAGAGACGGGTGTCTGAACTAAGCCGAAGCCTGTGTCTCAGAACACCAGCTCTCTCCCCACGAGATAAGACAGAGGTACAATTAAATAACGGGGACGTAAGGGATTAGCTTACTTTATAAAAGCAAATGTTAATTAACTTAGATGATAGTCTTAATATATACGTGCAAATTTGGTAGCAATATATATAATATTTTACCTGTATTTTTAATACGTGCTGCGTGAACGTTAGGGTGTGTAAATCTGTTAATTTATTACTGTATGTATGTGAATCTTTTAATAAGTAAGAGTGTGAGTGTGTCTGTGTTTGTATATGAATGGGTGTACGTATGAATTATATATAAGAGAGACCTAAACTTTCCTATTTCACAGGGCGAATCAGATGCTCCGTTTCGCGATAGTTTAACGTATATAAGTAAGAAGTAATTCATTTTTTACAAACATATTTAGTATACGATAGTATATTTAACTTTTTGTTTAGTTTGTTACATAAATAGGGGCCAAGGAAACAAAAGAAGCGGCCAGAGAAAGCAGTTCTGAAACTAAGTGAGCTGGCTACAAGAATATTACGGCTAGATCGTGTGGATGATATGCACGGGAAAGTAATACTGGTGTGTTGTTTCAGGACGGTGTGTAGGATAAAAAGCTGTGAGGACTTCACAAAACTGATAGAGATCGTAATCGTTTGATTAATCGAATTGAGAGCCCCCCCCCCCCCCCCCCGTAATACAATAGTCTGTTAACTGTTCGGTTAGAATGACACGCGCAACGACGCCATAGAGCTCTCATTTCAATACTACTTCCTTCCTTAACTCAACTACAGATGGTGCTGCTGAGTTGTTAAAAAAAAAGTACGACCTAGTGTCGAACTTTTTCAGTTTACACTTATTAAATCAACTAAAATAATTAAAACTTTTAAACAATTGAACATTAAAAACTCAGAGAATCACTGGAGAATGTCTATTAAAGTATTTTATTATATTATCTAGGCAATAGCTTTACGCTTGTCACATATTTTTAAATTATGTGTAGATATGGGTGTGTTCCCAAACTTGATGAAATTTAGTAAACTTGTTCCTTTTTTAAGTCTGGGGAAAAGAGCAAATTGGGGAATTACACCCATATATAAGGATAATGCTAAATTAATTGCAACTCTTTTTAAGACCAATGAAATTTTTCATAATGCGCAATACGGTTTTACAGCTGGTAAATCTACTACGGATGCAGGGGTGGCATTGGTTAGGCATATCCTTAACGCATGGGAGAGATCACAGGATGCTATTGGGGTTTTCTGTGATCTCTCTAAAGCTTTTGATTGTGTCGATCATCAGACGTTGTTACTCAAGCTGAACTGTTATGGAGTTAGATGTACAGCCCAGAACTTGATGGCATCTTATTTAAATAACAAATTGCAAACAGTTGACATAAATGGGGTTAAATCTAAAGGCAGTAATAGTAATATCGGGACTCTTTTTATTTTTAGTATATGCTAATGATATCCTTTACATGGTGCAGAAAATGGCGGATATAGTATTTGCTGATGATACCTCTCTAATTTTTAATGTGGCTGCCGGTGTGAAAACATTGACAAGGTAAATGATGTTTTGTTTGCTATTTTAAACTGTTTCACATGTAAATAATCTTTTGCTATACTCGGTTCAAACCAAATGTATCAAATTTAGTTTTCCTAACGTGACTTCTGCCAATATAGAAGTTCTTATTGGGAATAATAAATTAGAATTTGTTAAGAATACTGTGTTTCATCATTAATAAACTTACCGGTAAGCTCAACTCCGCTGCATATGCAGTTAGGAGGATCAGACAATTGACGGATGTGGCTACTGCGCGCTTAGTTTATTTCAGCTACTTTCACAGCATTATGTCGTATGGTATACTATTGTGGGGAACGGTGGCTGACATTGACACAATTTATATATTACAAATAAGAGCCATTCGCTCTATTTATAACCTGCGCTCCAGAGAATCACTCAGGGATCTGTTCAAAGAAATAAATATCCTCACTGTTACTTCTCAGTATATTTATGAAAACATAATGAATGTCCGTAAAAAATTAACTTAGAAGCAGAAATAAGTTATGTATGCCGGTACACCGGCTTGCTAGACTGGTAGATCTTTTCTTGTAAATTATATTAGATTTTATAATAAGTTGCCTGAAAGAGTTCTGTCCTTACCTGACAATGTATTCAAAAAACACATTAAAAATACTATGTGTAAAAAACTTATTATAGAATTGATGAATATGTAACGGACAAAAATGTCTGAAAATAATTCAGCACAGACGACCTTTCCTTAACAATCTTTAATTCTACTATTTGACAATATTATTGTATCAATATGCTTATATGGATTTATTGTAATACATAATTTACAATTTTAAAAGACACATATATTGGCAAGTTTCTTTCGACATTTCTTCTTCTCGAATGGTCATTTCCGAAATGCTAGCAGATTAAAAAAAGAAAAATAATAACATGAGAGAATCGATTAAGATACAATAAGATTACATTTCAAAACATGTAAAATGTGTCTTAGTGCCCGCGAAGGCCCAATGGCAAATAAAGATTTTTTTATCTCTTTAAGTAGAATTATTACGGCTGAAATACGAATGTTGCGCAAAATTTTCGACCTAACTATTGTATACGTGTTCGCAATGATGATGTGAGAAATAGAGTTGGTATGAAATAGAGTAGCAGTGTTAAGGTTGGAAGAGGCATGCTATATATGAAACAGATATACAACGCGTTAGTAGGAAGGATATAAGGAGCCGAGGAAGGCCAAGACTTGTCAACAAATTGTTCTTGTTTTATCAAACACACGTCAAAGTTCTAGAAACGGGCTATGAATCTAACTCGTGTCAACTAAGTTTTGAGCAAACAGTGCATTATTTGACGTGAGGTGTGTAAGGACCGAGTCATATGGCGCTCGATGCTCTCTGCTTACCCCGCAAGGTACTTGGCGTGAATTTATAGTATAGTTTAGTATACGTATAAGATATTAATAAAGGCCCGGTGGCAGCTCTATCGCGGATCGTGACAGGGGACATACGTCGACACGTTCAAGCGTTAAACATTCTGACATATGTCCGCCGACGCACCGTCGCGTCGAATATGCGACACTGATTTCCGTGGTTATATTCCGGTCTAGTTCAATTTTTGGGAAGAAATATACTTTATCTATCTATCCAGGTCTTCAGCGCTGTCGAGTTATTACGTAACGTTTTCTATCGATCGGCTTTATTTTAAACATTCTAAATTGTCTTTTGTTTTCTATTTCGTTGTATAAATAAAGAACCAATAAACTAAAGCAAATAAACAGCTCCGTAAAAAATGAAATTTTACTCATGTGAAAAAGAAAATACATAACATACTTCATTGATCTTCTTTTCATAGCATTATCCCGTTTCCTAAGCCGTTAGGATTGGCGGGGTCAGTTACCTAAACTTAAGGTTTTGATAAAAATACCTACTGATTTAAACACAGAGCGGATGCCGTCAGACCTTCGCAAGCCAGAGTGAAAACTAAATCTTTTTTGGGCTAGCAAGTGATTACAAGTATGTAATATATAGGTATGAAAACACGATTTTTTATACGACGTTAGGTGGCATGCAAACATACGGCCCACCTGATGTAAAGCAGTTACCGTAGCCTTTGAACGCTTTCAATAAATTAAGTATTACTCACGCGATGATACCTCTCCCGTAAGATAGCAATTCCTCAGGAGCTTACTAATGACCTCACTCACGCGCTGGAATACAACAACTCTCTAGGGAGTTTTTATATGGTTGCAGGTTTCTGTGAGGTCCTAAAACACCCACACCAATACCGACAGGCATGTTATTCGCACAAATTACAATTGACGAGCTCGGTGGCTCAGTGGTGGAACGCGCTGTTACTCTACTTTGACACCAACGCTCGTGGGTTCGATTCCCACACAGTACAAACATTTATGTGCATGAACATGTCTGTTTGTATTGGTCTGGGTATTTTCTATATATAATAAGTATGTATTTACAAAAAAAATGTATTTACGTACGAGTATGTTTATCAGTTATCTAGTTCCCATAACACAAGCTTCGCTTACTTTGGGTCTAGGTGGCGCTGTGTAATTTGTCCGGAATAAAAAAAAATATTTATAACCTGCGTGGGAATGGAACCCATTTTGTTAGTGTCAAAGTAGCATTACTAACCACTGCGCTACTGAGCTCGTAAAAATTTAGTGGTACATATACACCAGGATTCGAACCAGAGTCTAATCAATTAATAGGCTAGTTCTTTATGCACTAGGCTATCACTACTCTCTATCAAATGGTCCAGCTGATATGATATCATCGGAGATAAAATTAAAAGGAAATCATTGGTAATCTTATTAACTCACACGAACATCAAAAACATTTAGTGAGAGGGGTCGTTATTTTGTCCGCGGGTATCCTGTGAGGTAGATAGATATACATGTCCTGTTACACTGCTTCGATTCGTACCACATCTTTCGCCAGAGCTCCTTTTGTTGAATTCTAAAATACGCATCGTGCAGATTTTGACTTTATGTATGCCACTTACATCACAAATATACGTTGACACATTTCTTTTTCCATTCGTGCGGATCCCTTTTGTTACTAGTGTGTGATCTGTTCTAAATAAATAGACAATCACAGTCTGCTTTACCGTTGTCAGAGTCTACTGCGATGCTACAACACGAGGAAAATGTGTAAGGTGAATAAAACAATATTTATGGTCAAAAACAAGTACTATTTATATAACCTTTTAAATTAAAAATTGGAACCGAATTCTTTGAAGTCGACGCCTATTTACATACTTGCTTTATATTTACTGACGTAAACTATAATATTTTGTGTGATAAATTTTTACTTCATTTTCATCAAATCTTCATTAAATGAATATTACACGGAGTGTATAAAGGCCTACAGTCATGTAAAAAATGATTACGAATTATAATTAAAATAGAAATCAGAAATAATGCGAAATTCTGTTTTCTAAACAGATTATTATTCACTAAATTTGGATCAGATATGAAAAATACACCTATGTACTCGTACATACATGAAACAAACACACACTGTCGAACTCATAAACCTCCTCTTACTTAAATATTATTTTAATGTATGTTTTGAACTAATTGATATTATTTGCAAAAAATACAGGTATTTTACACAATTAAGATATACACAGTGAATGAGAAATTCAGTAAAGATAAGCTTTTCTGAATTTTTACTACTACTACTTTCTACTGAATACTATTGAAAATTCATTTTTTCCCATACATTTTGAAACCGATTTTATAGTGTTCATAAAATTTAATTAAAATTAGATTTACTCATAAATTCAAAACTCAAAAAGCTTATGTAGCATATATGTAAAGTCTATATAGTAGCGTAGCGCTTAAATCTACTGGAAAATCTAAATGACCAAAATGGTTTGCATATACTTGCCAGACCTTTTTAGAAACACGTATTTCCTAAAATCAGTTTTAAGAAATTTTCGCGTTTCCATTCGCACATAACAAGCGGGCGGTATGAGGGTACTCGGGATGACTTGAACGGACTTGGAATAGCGTAACGTAGCTCGCTGCCTGGCGAAAAGCTTCGAGAGTTTTTTGGCCTTAAAAATGTTACTAAGGGAATTTTCACAAAACTCCCTTCATGCGAATTTTTTTTTTAAATTTAAGATTTGGTAAAATATCCCAATCTATAACATAGAGTTACTTAAAATTTCTTTTGTTTACATATAAATCAAATATTTCAGTTGATATAAGGACGGTAAGAGAAAATTCAGATAATTGCTTATACAAATTAAACTCTCTGAAGTAGATATTAAACGGGATAACTATTGTGATAGGATTAGAAAAAATTATAACATTCTATTTGCAGTAAATAGAATTGATTAAATAGAATTTCGAAAGATTTCACATATACAAACCGGGGGTGATTTTTTTTTTCGAAAGCCAATTTAGATTGCATTTAGTATAAAAATAGAAAATGGTAGTAATTCATTGATATGATCTAATTCTATCCAAAACTTCACAATAGGAAAAGAATACCATCAATAAAAATACAAAACTAAAAAAAATAAAAAAAACGTAATTGCAGGCTATAAAACAAGTTTGGTTAGGGCAAAATTGGCAAAGCATTTTCGAATTACTTCTTTTTTGATTTACGCCTGTGTACATAAAAAAATGTTTTATAATTAAAAAAATGGGTTTTGTAAGCACAGTGACAATTAAGCACCGTTATAGTAAAACAAGCAATACAAGAATATAATACATAAGTATTAAACAATAATTATTACACTTTAATTTAAATACATTAATGAAAAAAATGAGAAAAATCAAGATCAAGACATGTCACGATTAATTTCGTTATGTTTAATCAGAAGTTGATCTCTAGGAATCGGCGAGATCGGCGAAATTTACTCTGAATTATAATTAAGCGAATGAGGTGCCAATATAAACTAAGGCGTGGTGCACAATACTTTTTGATATCCCGCAAGGTATTTCATGTGAACACATAATATATTAAAAATTAAAAATAAAATATTCAAAGAATATATATTTTTTTTATTCGTCTGTTACAGTACAAATCGTCGTTCTTACAATCTGATCGCAACCCTGCTAACAGTTATTTTAGTATTCCGTTCAGCTGTAGTTTTTTAAGTAGCTCGATTGTTATTTAGTTCCCTGAAGGTTTACTTGAACGGCGGGTATGGTTCCACCGCAAATAGAGGCTTGTTAAATAAAAGGCACAAACTTGAACGTTAAACTGCTGAACGTGACTTTAGTAAGAAGTGGTTATATTCAGCATAAGGGAATAATAATAAAGAAACGAGCAATAAGATTAAAGTAGAACTCATTTGTACGTATCACATCCAATTTTATTTTCACGCAACCTGCGGTGTCGAATAAGAATGCAGTCAGCCCGATGTGAGGCGATAATCGTAGCTTACGAATCGAATTTCGTATCAATCTTTGCCAACCCAAACACAATAACTTCTCAGTAGCTTACTGGTAATTGCACTCAATCGTAGGAATACAGCTACTTTACACAATTACCCTTCAAGGAGTTGTTAGCGTGAGTTTCTGAATGGCAAGGTTACATACCAACATTGCCATGGCTGCTCCGATAGTCTCTGTCTCGGCTGCTGCGGTCGTCCGCCATCTGGAACAGAAACCGCATGCCCCCACCACCTTCGCTACCACGACTGGCCTGGTCGCCGCTGCGGCACGTGTTTCGCCTCTCCACGAGGCATCTTCAGGCGCTGTAGACGTTAATCGTTAAAATAACATGTTAGAATAAAACGGGGGCATGCGGTTACTGTTCCAGATGGCGGACGACCGCAGCAGCTGAGGCAGAGACTACCGGAGCAGCCATAGTAGCATCAGCATGTTGCATCTACTAACAGTAGTGGGTGGGTGCCGGCCGGCGCTAGGCCGCATGAACTAATTGGTTGCGGAAGCACACAAAGCAGGTTAGATCAAATTGCATGTAAATTTGACTTTGAAAAAATAACGCCTGAATCTATTAAGCACTTTGTATCTATCCAGGTCAGATACGTACAAAATATTTTCTATACAATACTGTAAATCTTATGTTAAGAAGAAGTAGTTACTACAGTATATTTTATAAGTACAACCAAGCTTATCTTCGATGCCATAAAAATATAAATCGAAATCGGATTTCACTTAGTTATCGCAGTGAAATAAATTTCATCTATTTATTTTAGGGTCTATTGGGGCGGGGTTCTTTCATTCTAACTCTCGAAACGCTAAGTGGACATCCTTAAGTGGTGTTTGGTCAGGAGGGATTTACCTTTGCTCTTTTAGGTCTGGCCCTTATCCCACTCTATCAAGCACAGTCCCGTCTTAAAACGTTTTCGCTTTGTAATTTTTCGTTGTGGATGCCTTTGATTGTTCCCTCGATCTATTAATTTGAGTGTTTTCCATTTGTTTTTAAAAGGACATAGATAATTGAGGACTGTTATATCGTTATGTAGAATCGTATTCGTCTTTGTTATGTACGGAATTAAATTATGGAAATAAGCTGTTTTAGCACTACAACAGTTGCTGCATGACTTAAGGATACCGGTAGACCAGTTGTACAACTATTATAGAGCTATTAAGCTGTAGAAATTCTACTTATAAAGCTTGTGTTTTATTTATACTACGTACGGCACACAAGCATGCGGCCCACACTGATGGATAGCGGTTATCGTAGTCTAAGAAGCCTCGCAATACATTAAGTATCACTCGCGCGACACATCACACGCGAACACATGACAAGGATGTGCGATTAAGATAAAAAAAGATCTATTTGTTATTTGACTCTCAATTCAAGATTTTTATTTGCTATTGCATCCCCGAGGGCACGTAGACACGTCTAAACTTTTTGAACATTATCTTATTCTCATAGTATTTGTCTTATATTAAATCTACCTGGATTTCGAAATATCATAATGATAGGCTTAGATTAAATGCCAAAAAAATACCTGTCAGCATTTCGGTACAGGAACAATGATGTTAGATGTAGTTTAAGGGAGGATAGGGAGCATCCAAGCAGCCCGGTTGGGGAAGTAGGAACCTCAAAGAAAGCCCCTGCAAAATAACAACTCCCTGGAGAGTTGTAATGTTCCTGCGAGTGAGCGGGGTTACTAGTGTCTCCTGAAGAATTGCTATCTTAGCAGTGGGGGTGGTAACGCGTGAGCATTCATTTCTGTATTGCAAGCGTGAATAGGTTACGGTAGCCATTTTACATCAAGTGGGCCGTAGTAGTAATAAGAGAGCTCGATGGCGTCGTTGCGCGTCTCATTCTAAGTGAACACGCAGGTTAAGCAACGTCGACCGCAGCCTGTCTATGGATGGGTTTATATATCTCGAGTTTCTCCGGAGGGCACGTTAAGCCGTCGGTCCCGGCTGTTGTCGATAGATAGTCGTTAAGCTAAGTCAGTGGCCCTCGAGTAGCTTGAATACACTGGCCTCCGCCAATCCGCATTTGAGCAGCGTGGTGGAGTATGCTCTAAACCCCTTCGGTTGAAGGGAGACCCGTATCGCTGCAGTGGGATGAGTAAGGGTTGATGTGGTGGACCGTAGTAGTATGCCTCCCGACATTGTATGAAATAAAGTTTTTTTTTTAATCTTTATTTATTTAAAGGATTTTTCGTACACTTTGTGACAATGTCAATCCTATAGTACTTGTACAAATAAAATAAAAATGAAGTGTAACACTACATCTAACACCTAACAATATTAAGCATACTAACGTGCAATGATTAAATAAAGTTGTCAAAGTGTCGAAGAAATTGTTAGGACAAATGACAGAATTGTTTCAGGTAATTTGTTGTAGAATCGAATTCAATTTACTACAAAAGACGGGTCCTAGTAGACCGATGTACTTACGGATATTCTTATTTCATTTCACAGAATTTAAATAACATGTTTATGTTACGAGAATACGTTATATCTACATTATTATACTAAGAGGTAACAGTGTTAGGTTAGGTGTTAACAGAGGTATTTGTTTGAGTCCCGAGTCATTCCCTGAAACTCATCTTGTAAATATATACCTTTGGAGCTATATGTTATCTTTAAAGGGAACGTTTTGCCGTAAAACTTGGCAATACTGCGTAATAATTATTAAAATTATAAAAAAACATTAGGATTATGGTTGATGATGTAGTGTTGGAGCAAGTGAATGAGATTGTATATCTTGGAAGCGCTTTTAGCAGCAATGGAAGCTACACCGCTGACGTGGAGAGACACTCGTCTCTCCACGAGTGCCAGGAATTGGGTGAATGGAGCGTTGGGTAAACTTCTAGGCAGCCGCAATCTAAGCCAGAAGGCACAGCTCGCTGTACACAACGCGGTGCTAATCCCAACGCTACCTTATGGAAGTGAGAGTTGGGTATGGCAGAGAGAGCATGAAAGTAGAATAAATGCGGTCGAGATGAGAGCATTGCGCAAAATTTGTGGCATAACGCTTGCTGACCGCGTTCGTAATGAAGACGTGAGAGAAAGAGTTGGTCTGAAAGAGAGAGTCGGTGTTAAGATAAGAAAGGGCATGCTCCGCTGGTTCGGACATGTAGAAAAAATGCGGAACGAAAGAATGACGAAACAGATATACAATGCAAAAGTGGAAGGATGTAGGAGCCGGGGAAGGCCAAGACTTACCTACCATGACCAAATTGGTCATGTTCTATCAGAAGGTGATGTCAGGAGCCCCAGGAACCGGCGAGCGTGCATGAAAAGAGCTATGAATGTCACAGAAGCGAGTGAAGTATGTAAGAACCGCGTCTTATGGCGCTCGGTTCTCTCAGCCTACCTCGCAAGGGACTTGGCGTGAAGATATACATACAAACATACATTAAATTATTAAATTTATTAGAATTGACTTTGTTTTTACACAACTTGAGAGGCATATACGTTAAAAACTTTACAATATATTATTATATATCCTAAGTATCTATAAACAAAAATAATGTCTTTACGTATGTTTATCACTTGTATAGTACCCAAAACACAAGCTTCACTTACTTCAAGGCTAGATGGCACTGTGTAATTTATCCGATTTTTTTTTTGTATGAACATTAGTGTCAAAACTTAACTAACCGAGGTCGTCAAAACTTCCTTAACTACTGAATAAAAAGGGAACACTATGTATTTTTTTTTTGAGAAATAAGTCTATTTATCGATATTCTTGTATGACAAAGGATATGCATCACTACGTATAGTTTTTGAGAGCAACGGTATAAAGGATATCTACTTTATGAGGCCATAGAATTAAAATGTAGCCAGCAGCGCGCAGGTTTTAAACCCGAGCACTCTTCGTTTTGGGATGCAAGGGTTTATACGGTCGGCAGTACTGAAACCGCAACGAATTTATTCGCAGTTCGTATTCAGCGTGCGATGCACGTACGGTGGACAGGGATCCCACTTTTTACATACATTTGCGACGAGACATCTAAAAGCTTTCTCTATTTTCACATACACTTATTGCGTCTTTCTTTGATAAAATATCACGCCACATTTTCGGAATTACGGCCGCGTGTGTGTACTTTAATAAAATTTTACGGTTTCTACGCGTGCTTAAGTAAATGAGATTATAAATAATGGTATTAGGTTATATTTTAGTTAGGAATATTTTTTTTTATAACGTCGGGAGTTATAAAAGTCAAACGGCTCGGTTAATGCAAGGTGCTCTGCGTATGAATGCTTGCAATGCAAGGAGTAGTGCTTGCGTGTTATCATCTCCGCTGCTAACAATAGCTAGAAACTCCTCGGGAGCTTACTGGTAATCCCACTTTTTCTCAGAAATACAACAACTATGAAGAAGAAATTCTTTATGGGGTCGATTAATATTTTATTTTAATTTTAATAAAAACCGCAATCGCGTTTTTTCTCCACTCCCGATGGTTGACTGGTAGAGAATGCAATTAGCATTAAGTCCGCCTTTTGAACCAACTGTATTGTGGTCAATAAAGTATTAAATAAAATAAATAAATAAACTATAGATAATCACCCTTTAGTTGTTGTGTTTCTGCGAAAATGTTTGTCGGCGATGGAGGTGCTTGTCTAGTTGGGTTACTTTGATACCATACGGACTGTTAATCTTTGCCCTGTAGACGTATGACACAAAATCTACTAAACCGATTTTGATGTTTTTATTTCCTCTTTTTGTAATACGTCGGGAGGCATAGTTGATGTAAAGTGGTTACCGTAGTTTAACGCTTGCAAAATATAGTAAGTACCACCTCTGTTGCTAACTTATTGATACCACTATTGCTCTAACGAGCTGCTTTGATGCACCCTATCTCTCTTAAAAACGCCCAGACTAAGATAAAACAGACATGTTCAAGCGTAAAAATGTTTGTTCTGTGTGCGAATTTAACCTACGAACTATGGTGTCAAAGGAGCATTAGTAACCACTGCGCCTCAGAACTATTGTTATTATGTGGCTTATATCCTAGGTTAACAATGAGGCCGATTTATATTATTTCCAAGATAAAAAGAACACATGTTTAGGAGTTCTATTAAAACTTGAGAAACTTCTCGATGTGGGTGGAGCGGCAGGCATCAGCTAGTCATACATTTGTACATATAATCCAACCGACAGAAGCGCGCCATATTTCACTCACTCATCAAGCGGTAAGTCTCGGTTGCATCCACTACGCAGCCCGGGGTTCGCAATTATCATGATCCACGATGTGGCGAGTCCAGTTATTACATAGGAGTGACTGCCATCTGACAGTCAAGACAATGAATCATGATTACACATCCAGAAGATCTGCATGTGCAGGTTTCCTCGCGGTGTTTCCCTCACAAGTGGTAGCTTAAAGTAAATTGTACCTACTTATAAAAATCGAGTAGGCACCCGCCGGGGTTAGAACGCGGAACCTCACGCTCGTTAGGCGTGCGGTTATACCGCGGGGCCACCACCGCTTTAAAGCGGTATATTTATTTATAGCGGCTACAAAAAAAGCGCGCTATATTTATTAAACGTGAAATTAGATCATTTAATAAATAATTATAATATATTTCCTACACTGTACTCGTGACAAAAAAAAAACTACCTACTACTTGATATTATAATACATTATTATTTCGTCTATCTATCTATAACTTCACGTCAAATCCCTTACGGGGTAGGCAGAGAGAACCGAGCGCCGCGCGACACGATCCTTACATACCTCACTCGCTTCTTTAACATTCATTGCTCTTTTTATGCACGCTCGCCGCTTTTAAGGGCTCCTGACATCACATTCTGATGGAACACGACCAATTTGATCATGGTTGGTAAGTCTTGCCCTTCCTCGGCTCCTACATCCTTCCACTTTTGCATTGTATATCTGCTTCGTCATTCTTTCATCCTGCATTCTATTATTTCGTATCCAATTAAATATGTGTGTATGTTGTGTATTAAAAATCACTCCACACTGAAAACAAATTAATAACTACATTGTACCCGGCAAGCCGGGCCAGTATAAATAAAGATTTAACAAAGAAACAATACGTACAAATAATATAAATTAATAGAAAAATGGCATTTTATTATTAAGAAACCAATTTTTTTTACGAACCACTCGGTAGGCATACAACCATACGCCCACCTGATGTAAAGTACAATACCGTAGCCTACTAGCGCTTGTCATATATCAAGTATCACTCGCGCGATGCCTTCTCTGCTGCTTACTCAGCAATTCCTTAGGCGTTTACTGGTGACCTCACTCACACGCAGGAATACAACAACCCTCTAGGGAGCTGTTATTTGGCTGCGGTTTTCTGTGAGGTGGAGGTACTTCCCCAGACGGGCTGCTTGAAACGCCTTATCTCTCTTAAAAATAAATTTCTAAATAAGAAAAATATAAATTACGGCTCCTACACGGTTCTAGGGCTCCTAGGCATCATCTTCTGATAAAACAATACCAATTTTGTCGTGTTAGGTGAGACTTGCCCTTCCTCGATTTCTACACAATTCGTCATACTTTTTTTTTTGTTTCGTCATACTTTCGTCTTTACATGCTTATTTCCTAAGAAACGAAATTAGTTGTATAAGTTGATTACCTACTTACTAGATACCTTTGTCGTTGATTTTAGAAATTTAGGAATTACCCGTTAAGCAGTAGCTTAAATTGCATAATTCCCGAAAGAGGAAATTCACTGCTTGTATTGCGTTACATTCGTGAAAAATCTTGAGAAGTATAAGTAAGTGACACTTCTGCAATGCTGAAGCTAGAATAAGGGTACACCCCTTAACAGTAACAACTATACCCAAGTCGAAACTATTGCAACGTACTAGCATTGTAAGTTGCCAATAGAGGATAGGGCAAAGCAAGATATCTAGCACAATCTAAAGCTGAGTTCGGAGAATGGACAAACCTGTATATTTCAAGTAAACGTAAATACTTTAAATCCAGTTGACACTCATTATTGTCGCCACGAATACTTTTGAGTGCGTACTCAACTTGATGGTGGTGCAAGCATCAGTGCAATATAAATAGCAACTTGCTACAGTTCACCGCAGGGGAAGTTACAGTTAACTGCATTTTCATGCACCGTGAACTGACAGAAATACTAAACTACTAAATGACCACCGTAAATACCACGAAGCTTGCTAGATAGTGGGCGGGCCGCTTTGGGAATAGCAAATATACAGGGTGGAAACGTTATGTGTGTATAGGCCATAGATGTAGATGTAATGGACTGGACAATCAGGTCTTTCTTAGATTAGATCACACGTCTTTCGAGATATAATTTCTTGAACATGCGGATTTCCTCGCGATGCTTTCCTTTACCGCAGAGCAAATGATAATCACAAATATGTACATAAAATAGAAAACCGTGGAAATTTTATGGTATATCCCTACACCAGAATTTGAACTAGGGATTAGTTGGTTAATAGGCCGATTTTATATCCACTGGACTATCACTCAGATAATGGATTGACCTATATTCTAATAAAATTAACCACTCTCTAGAAAGAGCCAACGCGACTGGGCCGCCAATATGTGTCGTTTTTCTGCAGGTATTTTAATACAACGTCTGGAGGCGTACAAGCATACGGCTCACCTGATGTAATATGGTTACCGTAGCCTATGAATGCTTACAATATATGTAGTATCACTCATGCGATGCTCACTCTTTAGGAGCTTACTGGTGACTTCACTCACTTGCAGGAACATAACGACCCTTCAAGGACTTGTTGTGTATGTAGATTTTTTTACTGAAGGTAATTTAGAGTCTTATAATGCTCTGTAGTGACTGGGGCACGGGACCCAAAACTACAACGGGCTACATACAAACCAATAAATCATAAATCACTTGACGGCTAATAAAGCCCCTCCCCCACTAACCAAAACGTAGTAGGTATTTTAGCGTCAAGATATCTCAGCGATTCGTGTCTACTGACCAATGGGAGAATATTTTAACCAATAAACCGTATATGTGACGCGATGTTGATCCAAATGTAAAAATAAGAATAAGAGCCAATAAGAGCCGTGTGTTTTACTTTACCTTCCGACATATAGCGGTGAATTTATTTACTACGCAAGAGTCGTGTCATCAGGCCTCAAGAAGTTTTTTTCCTTCATGGAGCGGTACGATCCTTTAGTCTCTTACATACTGATCTTCTTGTATTTAGGTACGCCACAGCTGTACGAGGAACGTTCGGTCCATTATCTATATGTCTATGGTATAATAACTCAGTTTATACATTATATTTTTGTCTTTTTTTGTAAAAACTTAACTATCTATTTATATCTATAACTTCACGCCAAATAACTTGCAGGGTAGGCAGGGAGAACTGAGCGCCACATCACTCGATCCTTACAAACCTCACTCGCTACTTTATCATTCACTACTTTCTCGTTGTAATCTAATAATTATTTCTTCCTGCATTCTTTCTACATATCCGAACCAACGGAGCATACCTCTTCTTATTAACACACTGCCTTTTAAAAATTTAACATTCATCTATTTGGATATTATGAGTTAGCAATTAATAATCTCGTACATATTTACTACGTAAATACTTTAAATAATAATTAATAAATGAGTGTATACATTTTCAAAATCATTTTTAATATCTCTTGAACGCATCCTAAACACAATCATAAAACTTTTTCAATGTATTCTAAACCCATCTTGGATTCATTCTAAAACTATTGAAAATATTTTTAACCGACTTCAAAAAGGAGCAGGTTCTCAATTCGGCTGTATTTTTTTTTGTATGTTTTTTTTGTATGTTTTTTTTGTACGCGATCATTCCGCCAATTATGAATTTATTTTGATGATTCTTTTTTTGTTTGATAGGTCATACTTCAGAGGTGGTTCTATATAAATTTTATCGCGCGTTTTGAGAAAATCATCAAAAATAAAAATATATACACAGACAATGTTTTGATTGGTGGTTGCCTTCAGCAAAAGTTTTTGATGATGGACAATCTCTGTTTTTTTTTATTTACACCACTAAAAAGCAAAAATAAATTATTTTGAAATAAAAAAAAACACCCAGGGACTGAAAAGCGAAAAATAATTGATCACAATTACTTACGATTTTTGGAGTGGAGCCAGCCGCATAATATCAATTGATAATATCAGTATACAGTCACTGACTCCAAAAAGTGAGGCGCCCTACCTATTTTAAAATGTAATTGACCTAAAAGAATGTATTGAATTTGTATATAAAAAATGAAATTTTTTTTTCTCCTACATAATATATTTAGTGGTTGACACAGAGATAGAGTAAGTAACTTTCACATTCAGAGTATTAGTAGTTAGCATATATCTGTGCCGCTTATTTCTATAAAAAATAAAGCCCTGATAATATCACAAGGCTGTGTCCACATTTCGCAAATTTTTGACTCATATATTTGACTGGCACGAAATGATAGGCATACATATAATCATGAATTTGTATCTATAACTTCACACTAAATTCCTTGCAGGGTAGGCAGAATATATCGAGCGGCACATAATTCGGTGCTTACACATCTCACTCGCTTTTTTAACATTTATAGTTATTGCCGCCGTTGTGACCCAAGGTAAGCGAAGCGTTTTTTTATGTGTACTAGACAACTGATAAATATACGTAAACAATTTTTTTTAAATACATACTAATGTACATACGTGAAACCACTCAGACCAAGACAATCAGTTATGTTCATGTACACAAATGTTTATCGCGTGTGGGAATCGAACCCACGAGCGTTGGTGTCAAAGTAGCATTACTAACCACTGCGCCACCGAGATCGTCAATACATCCTTCTACTTTCGCGTCGCAAACCTGTGTTGTAATTCTTTATTTCTACATATTAGAACCAACAGAGCATGCTTCTTGCTCATCATGCTTCTTATTTTAAATGATTCTTGAACATCAACAAATGAAACTCATTCATCATTTGTTGAGAGTATATAATAACGATAGCTTATATTCCAACCACACGAGCAAAGTTAAGTTACAACCTAGTTGTCCATAAACGTACATTGACGGTATTTCCCAGGAATCGATACCTAAGCGTCCTTCTGTTCCCAACCGCTTAGTATGCGGCGTGCGAGCCAAGTGTGTTACGCTCTCCTTCGAAAAGGTACTCTATAATTTTATTTTCCCGCCAAAATGTAGTTATCCATGAAACTGATACTTTGTAAGAGATATTTCGGACGCGCTCCTGTTTTTGATCAAGGAAATTGAGTTCGCCTAAGGTTTTGTATTCTTTGCCCAGGGCGAAATACGAAGAATACGCGAACAATCTTTAGCTTTGCCTTCGAAGCACTTTTTCCTTATTTAACGATAAATAAAAAGATCAAGTTACAAGTTAAGATTAAAAAAGTTATGTTTACTTAGGATTGCTAGACATGTTTTTATTTCTAACGCATAGAAAACTATTTTGGACTTTTGTACAAAAGAACTATGTATATTGAAGTACGTATAGGCAGAAAACTCAATTGGTAAACGTAATATATTTTGCCCTAAATTAGAATTGACGAAGGTTTCTAAGTTACTTCGTCATAATATATTCTGTCTATCTTTTATACATTTCGTCTCGACGAGAAAATAAATTCTACAAAACGGAGAAAAGAATGTCTCAAAAGGCTGCTATAAGAAGCACTCCACAACATTTTTCCTTTGTTGTAACTGACCGTTGCGAATTGACATGAGGTACCAGACTAACTAAAATGAATGGAATAAGAGTTTTCTAGGCTGTTTTTTATTTTTTTAGGTATCTACATAGTCCACTCTATCTAATATAATGTTCAAGATAGATTAGGTAACGCTTACTATTCTCGTTGACATTATTGCCAAACCATTACCTACTACCAATTTATTATTTAATTATTATTGTATCATCATGAACTTTAGTAATTGGCGGAGTTTTCATAGTAATACCATATTTAGTATAAACCTGGTTGGTTTGATGATAGAAGTCCAATGTAGTATGTAATGTGTGTCCAGTCAAATGGTTAATTGTATGCCCATAGTTCTAACATGTAACATGGAAACAAAACTTGTAACATGGAAGCACTAGGCAACTTTACCTGATAGATCCCATGACTTGCAGTCAATAAAAAGTCAAACAGTGTCGATTACAAGACGTCAAACAGATCAAATAAAGGTAGTCAAACAAACAATCCGAAACAAACATAGGCAAACAATGTAAAGTCGACTGAAAGTCATCGCACGTGACTCGAACTTTTATCGGGGTCGATTCCATGTTGTACTTGGAAAGGGCGGGTCTGAGTGACTTAAGGGATGACACATCGAATGAATGTTGTTGTTCTCGACTTGAATAAACAGTTCCTTGTAGGCATTATAGAGTAAACAAATGAAATAGAAGACTATTGAAGTCTTTTCCATCTTTTGGGTTCAGAAAGTAAGCATTTCATTAGGTGGTGAATCGGTTTTTCTATCGAGGGAAGAAAGTAATGCTACTTCAATTATTATGTTCAGCTACGGAACAAGCCATACCTGTGAATATAGTTAGTGATAACGAGTATATCATTTGAATTAAACAAGTATCTATCTATCTATAACTTCACGCCAAATCCAATCCAATGGGTAGGCAGAGAGACTAGATCCGTACATACCTCACTCGCTTCATTGACATGCATTGCTCTTCTCGTACACGCTTTCTTAGGTTTCTGGTTTCTAAGGCTCCTGATATCACCCTCTGACATAACACGCGCAATTTGGTCAAAAAAAAAACAAACATAATTCCCCAAAAAGCAACCTTACCCTACAAGTAACTAATCGTATGCCAATTTAAGTTATAATTTATAACTTATAAATATTCGCGGTATTTTTATTATGTATATTATACGCAGCTCATGGCAAAATGTCGAAGTAATATGTTTATTTACTGTATAATACGAGATTTGATTCATATTATTTTAGGCAATACTAATATAACACTATACTTAAAGAAACTTTATTCGTTATTTCAATTATTTTTATAACACATTAAATGCGTATTGTAATATAACACAATAGTATCTACAAATATTTAGCTTTGCGTATGAAAATTCTTACCAAGCTTTTAAATTTATTATTTTTGATATTGCTTCATAATTGACGTAGAATGCTGAAGCAGAAAGATGCTGCAGGCTATCATATAATGTTTACTATTAGTGGGTTATTTGATCAAAATATCCTGTGTTTGCTCAACAACTCATCCGTGAAATTGAATATTAGTTTAGCTTGTTGAGTTACGTAAAGGATTTGACGATCGGGATATTTTCCTTATAACTTTTAGGCATTGTCCCTGAAACAGGGACATAAACGAAGAAATAAATTTGTTATGTCGTGCACTAAAGAGTTGGTATCGAGGGTCATTAAACCATAAAAATGCTTTATACAGACGATGTTGTGCTATTAGCAGAAACACCATCTGAAATGGTGACAATAATGAAAGGCGATTATATGGAGATAAGCTTAGAGACAAGAAGACAAAGATAGTATTTGAAAGAGAAGAAACCAGAACCAATGTAAGGATTACGGTTAATGTTGAAGTTTTGGAACAAGTGAATGAGATTGTATAGATATACAATCCAGATGCGCTTTCAGTAGGGATAGAAAATAAACCGTGGATGTGAAAAGACGAATGAGTGCTGAAAATAGTGTGAAAGGCGCGTTTTGTAAACTTCTTGGCAGTAAAAGCTTGTGTGTGACAGAAGGCACAGCTCGCACAATGATGTGCTGGTCCCAACGTTTACTTATGGAAGCGAAAGCTGGGTATGGCAGAGAGAATATGAGTAGAATAAACGCAGTTGAAATGCGAACGTTGCGCAAAATTTGTGCGTAACGCTTGTAGACCGTATTCGCAATGACGATGTTAGAAACAAAGTTAATCTGAAATAATATATTAAATAATTTCTTAAAGGGAACGTCGGTGTTATAATAAGAGGCATGCTCCTTTGGATCGTAAATGTAGAAAAAATGCGGGAAGAAAGAATTATGAAACAGATATACAACGCGAAAGTAAAAGGATGTAGTAGCCGAGGAAGGCCAAGACTACCTACCAAGGCCAAATTGATCGTGTTTTATCAGAAAGTCATGTCAGGAGCTTTAGAAACCAGCGAACGTGCATAAGAAGAGCAATGAATGTTAAAAAAGGTGAGGTTTGTAAGGTCCGAGTCATGTGGCGATCGGGAATCTCTGCCTGCCCCGCAGGGCGTGAAGTTATGAAATAGTACTTTCCTTTCAAATGGTGATAGCTGGCATATATCACATATATTAAAATACATATTTGCTAAGCTATCGCTTCGGAGCCCGGGATTCGCTTTCCTGCTATTTTCTTTTCACTTCGCGCGTTGTTGGCATCCTTTGTTGTATGACTATTGGAATGAATGCTCACATATTAGCACTTCTTGGGTCTACCGCTTTTGCCAGGACCCGGCGGAAGGGGTATGGCTAGATTGGCATTTGTTCTCCACATAACCATTTTTTCATAAGACGTAACCGTATCAGCATAGGCGACATTCTTGCAGTTCGTCTGCTTTGTCACGGACACGAAGACTATTGCAAATGCAGGAGTACCGGACGCAGTCCTTTTGCCTCACTCTGCACATCCAGTGCAGCATATTCACCTCCTTGTCAAGTACCTCCTGTTTGTACCGCTCAAGTACCGGCCACACCTCGTTGCCATGTTAAAAGACAGATCTAATGATGGACTTTTGATTGATGGAATGATGAATCAATTTTAATTTCCGTTAGCCGTATATACATCGTGCCTTCGTGAGTTATATGTGCCTATATGCCTACTTGGTAGTGGTGATCTGTAGATTGGAGAATCTTAGCAGCCTTTGCCCTACCGTAACCGTGATCGTTGATCGAGCCATATGCAAGTGCTAGTCATATATTTCTTTGCCTATTTTCTGTTATTTATTTACAATAACATTCGCTTGAAATCATAGTTTTTCTACATAAAAGTTTAGTTTTTATTTATTTACAATAACATTCGCTTGAAATAAAAGTTTATGAATGAAACTTTAGTTTTATTTTGGTAAACTTTTATTTCAAGCGAACGTTATTGTAAATAAATAACAATCAACGACTACTTGATTACCTAAATTATTGGCAGAGCTGCGATAGCCAGCGGAGCCACATTACACTCAAAATTGTCGTGGGGGTTTAGACGGTAATAGTGAGAAACTCCAAAATCGACACACTAATAGCTAACATATTGTAGTTTTGTATCCTTTAATTTGAAATTTAAATGTTCGTTGGTGAGGAAGAACGGTCCAAAATCGTTCCAATTAGAAAAAAAAACATATGGGAAAGCGTATGGCCGGCCACTCTGCAGTGCAGAGTCTGCACTGCCCTCCCATCAACAGAAAAAGTAACAGCACTCGTCGCTAGATGTCGTACAGGGTTCCATATATTTTTAAAAAATTAAAAATAAAATATTTAAATATTTTTTTAATTTAAAAAATATCAGCTCTGCCTACACAGCTTGCTGTTATTTACTAGTTTATATTTATAACAGAAGCCGTATAAAAATTACAAATTAGATAAACTACAAGTTATTAAAGCATCGATATTCGGGTTTAGGTTCGCGCCTTTCACCTATAATGGACGTATGATCATTGGTTTTATACTACGTCGGTTACATATCAATCGAGCAAATGATTATAGTAATAAAATTGCAAATAAATTTGCCTTATTTTTTTTATAACACTACGGTGGCAATCAGGTGTACGGTTTGTCTGATGGTAAGCAATTACCGTAGCCTATGGACATTTGCAACACCAGGGTTGTCACTTATGCATTGCCGACCCTCTAAAAACCTCTTCACGCCTTTCTTGAAGAACCCCATGCTGCAGTCCCTAGAAAAAACCTCGGCTGGGAGCTCATTCCACAACTTGAGAGTTCTCGGAAGACAACTTCGCTGGAATCGCACTGTACGCAACTATTGCGGTCCAGTGTGTGAAGGTCCCCGTTGTCGGCGAGCGGTGGGGTTGTAAAGGAAGCTGTCGGCATCATATCGAACAATTCTTCAGAACACAACTCGTGATACAATCGGTAGAACACACAAAGGGAGGCAAAATCTCGCCTTAAATAAGTTTAAGGCGAAATTTTCGTGAAGGCTCAATACCGTATGTGTACTTGGGATCGCCCACAGTTCTCACAGCTCGACTCTGAACCGAATCACAAGGTCCTACCTGATATCCTGGTGCGCCCGCCCAATCTTGTGAGCAATAATAATTTTCTGTCTTTTTTAAATTCTACGTCGAGAAGTATACAGCTCAGCTGATGTAATGAACCCATGAACGTTTGCAATAGCGCTATCGGACTGAAAACAGCAACAATCAAGCTACTCTCAGTTAATCAGGGGTGAGAATCTAAGGGTTATCTGAATCGAATAACAGGTACAATTTTTGCCATGACAATTTTTATTGGATTCTTTCTTACGATATCTTTTTACTTCAACAGTCGGCAGGGAAATCGTCCTCAAAGAAAATCGAAACCAAATAACAACTCACTTGAGAGTTCTGAAACTGGAATTCGTTGTATTCCTGCGGGTAAGTAGGGTTATCAGTAAGCTTCCAAGGAGTCGCTATGTTAGCAGCAGCGGTGACAACGCGCCATTTTGATACTCTCTGTATTATAATAATATAATCACTTTTATTTGTCAGATGCTGGTATGATACTAATAGTTAATAGATGAAAATCATTGCGATCCCTTGCCTGCCAATGGCGAGGGGTATCCTTAGACCCGAGAAAATTATTGGCCTAAACTTCTAACGTACAATTATTGTCTAGCCTAACTGATGTTTTCGCACTATTATAATTTGACCCAAAAATCGAATGCTCTAATTTTAGAATCTCTAACATTAAATGTACTAAAATCTATATCTTTTAAGATAATGATGACTGCACTAAAGTAAACCTTAAAATTGAAATTGTAGTTATTTGTTTGGATCGTGGTATTGGGTGATTTTCATACTATAAAATTCAAATTGAATAATGGGAAAAACAAGAGTAACACCGGATGTGGCCAGCCAGAGCTGCGAAGGCGAGCATGAGTGCCTGCCCTTAATTACGCTGAGGCCCAGGGGATGCACTCTCCGCAGCGTCGGAGACGTTTCAGACCCCTGATAATTTACTAATTGTAAATAGTAGGGATAATGAATTGTCCTACCTCCGCCTAATGTCGAATTTGGAAAGTTACAATATGGCGAAAACAAATTTAGGGAATTGAAAATAGGCTAAATAAATTGACAGACAAATTGAAGGACGAGTGTAAATTGTGCGAAAAGAAATTAGGCCCATAGTTTGTATGCCAATGACAGTTAGGTGGACAAAAAATTAGGCGATCCAATATATACCCCCGCTCACCATTGGGCATAAATATTGTTCGCCTTATTTTTTGATTTGCTCTGTAAACGATATCTGTGAGCATAATATCGAACTACTCCTCGGACGCTAACGGGAAGCAAAGTATTTTCTTAGACTTAAGAGCTCTGTAGTAGAGTAAACTGGGATTGGTATCTAACAGTCCTCGCAGCTCCTCTCTGAATCGAATAACAAGATACGATGTTGCCATGATGAGTTTTATTAGATTCGTTCATGATACCCAGTAATCAACAGGGAAATCGTCCTTACATACAGGGGAATGAATTGGTCACGTCCTACATGATATCATAAGTATTTTCATTCATGAACGATCAGATTGTAAATAAATAGCAGTGATATCTCAGTGGATAAAGAGCTAGATTATTGACAGACAGTCCCTGATTCGAATCCTGGCATTTACCACTAAAGTTATGTTATCGGATTTTATGTACATGTTTGTAATAATCAGGCACCAGCTTCTCACACTAAAATGTTTTACACAATTGTAAGGTCGCATAGTTTACATTATTCACCTTTGTGTTTTATATCTATATACTTCTTATCTTTTGTGTCAAACTGTGTGAGAAGATAATAAAGAAGTTTTATTAAAATTAAAAATATTAAAATTATTATTTTATTAAATCACTTGCTCGGTTAATAAAACTATTGTTAGGAAACCCGTATGTCCAAGAAGTAAGATCTGGTTTTCCCTCTGGGTAGTTGAGGTCTGACGGTAGTTGCTTCATGTCAAAATTAGTATAATCCTAATGGATTATGAAACAGGATAAAGCTAAGAAAAAGAAGAACTCTCAGATTGTATAATCCTCGATTTTCCAAGACACTAGAGCATGCGGTAATTATATACAATCGTGGAAATGGTTTTAAAGAGTCGGCTATGCGTGAACTCTTTGAACACCGGACAAATACTCGTGTCTGGTGTTACAATTGTCCATAATAACTTAATCTGGTCTTATCTAACCGGATCTAGCCGAGATGATGGATTTTCGAAGGCCCGGATTTACCACAAAGTCAGTTTTCCTTTTAGTTTATAAATATGTGGAACAGATAATCGTTAATATCTTATTAAAATCAACTTTTGTCATACTGTTATTAATTGTTGAAATCTTTGCTTTTCAATGTTTAGACAAAAACTTATTACTTATTATTAGGATAGTTTTCCGAAAATAAATCTACTATCATAACTATTCCAAATATTCAATAAAATGAAATGAAATAACGTGGCGACAGTGGATAACTAATTACCATCAGTAAAACACCATCATATTAAAAAATCATAAAGCTATATAGTGTATTAATATAATACTTTCATAGTATAGTTAGGTAGTATGCACACGTTGTGTACAGATGATTAGTATTTGGTTATGTAGCCTCGATTATTGATTACTGCTATGCAGAGACATGGCTTGAACTCTATAAATTTGTCGCGAACAGGTTTTTCGACTAACGCATCTAAAAATTATTTCAAACGTGACATAAAGTTCATGAATGGTAGTAATTATCTTTATCCGGTAAAGTTCTCTTGTTAATATGTCAAAATTTCTCTGATGTAAGTATTTAAATCCGGACTAATTGCAAACTAATGTGGAAACTAATGATCATTGACGTATTAAAACATTCAAGTTTCATTCAAATTGTTTGTTTTGTTGTGTAATTGTCAATTCTAATGTTTCGGATTACGAATTCAACATACTTTTTAGTATACCTACATCCTAAAAATATACCATAACATTTCCACTTCTTTTTCTAATACTTGTTTCTTGGTTAATTGGGCGATATATCACTCGCATCGAAATTTATCAAATTTATTTTAGTCACGATAGGAAACAAAACTCTCTTCTATTGTGGAACTAACTTCCTTATTTTACAGCAAAGGCTAAACGATTTATCTTTCTTGCCTAATAAAAAGTACTTTCCTAGCAAGCCTTCCAAACAATTTCGCTACAAGCAATCGCCAGCGAACTAGTTTTCCAGATTTATTTCGTGAGTTACTGGGAGAACAAATTCTCCACGAATTAAATTCTTCACTTTAAAAGGGTCTGCTTTTAAGTGGTTATTTGTACATAATTTTCTTAGTAGAAGGATGTAAGAGCTGAGGAAGACTAAGACTGACCTATCATCACCAAATGGATCGTGTTATACCAGAAGGTGATTTCAGGAGCCTTAGAAACGGGCGAGCGTGCATGAGAAGAGCTATGAATGTCAAATAAGCGAGTGAGATATGTAAGGACCGAGTCATGTGACGCTCAGTTTTCTCTGCCTACCCTGCAAGGTATTTGGGATGAAGTAATAGATAGTTAGGTAGATTTTCTTATATTATTATAAAAATGCAGTTGACAAATAAAAGCCTTTAGGTGTCGGTGCCAGTCAAGAAAGGAAAATTAAAGCTAGAAACACAATAACAATTAAATTGTAATTGTGTTATCTACCACCAGTGCAAAAGGCTTGTTTTAACTGTTAATCGGATTTTAATTTCTTGCTAAAAAATTTTTAGGTCTACTGAATTAGCAGAGAAAATATATTTTTTTTCATTAGTAGGCCAATTTTTCATACGACGCTTTTAGCTTCCAAATTCAAATTTTATAAAGAGTAGCATTACAAAACTTTTCTCGGTTAAACTGTATTGAAAACTTGTATTGATTATCATTACGCAACTGCTACTTTCTGGAACAATGGTCCTTGTGATACTGCTTGCAGTTTCTTTTCCAAATGTTAGTGGAAAATATATATTTATGTAAATTTGAAAATGGACTTGCATTCTCATATAAATGAACATGGCGAAATTTAACAAGTTCGATTGATGCCGAAGATATGTGATACATACCGATCTGAAAGTGTTCAATGTGAAATGATTTCAAATATTTGCTCTATATTTATTTTGATTGTGACAAATGAATCCATTTCATTATTAAGGGTGGATTCACAACCAATGGCCGGCAGTGTGTAGGTACTAAACGATCGTTCCCAATGAATTTACCAGAGGGTGGAAGACACATGATTGCGGTCCAATAATTTATTGCTTGTTTTTTGTACACATGTGGGGTTAATGGCCTTTAATGGCCCTTTTATAGACAGTGACCTCTGCCCTTGTTTGAAAGTAGGCGGAATCAATCTTCTTTTTGTGTTTATTTAAAACTAGCTGACCCGGCGAAACGTTATGCCTGCCATATAAATTATTTCTAATTATTATTTTCTAATTATTTTCTATGAAATATATTTTACGAACTATCACACCCACCAAATATATAAGTACATAAACAATTTCATAAAAATCTGAGGAGTGCGACCACAAACACCGTGACACGAGATTTTTATATATAAGATTTTCTTTCTCTGAAATTATCGATGGACAACTTCCATGTATGTAGGATGTATATGGTAGTAAGTGGCTAACTACCATCCATTCAACCAAATGTAACCTCATCTGTAGAGAATAAATTCTGTGAATTAGCAATAGAGACTATATATATTAATAAAATCGCAGCAGTTTGTTTTGTACATCGAATGTTTTTTGGAATGTGTGTTATGCAGCTGAAATCTTTTATCGATACAGAAACTAAAACAGATATTTTTCTGCTTTTCTGTTCATATCTGTTTGTATGTTTGTTATGGGTCCGTCACCCAAAAACTACTTAACGTATTTTGATGAAATGGCACTTGTTCGATTATATGTTGAGTACATATTGCCTACTTGTTGTTTCGGAAATATTAAGGTCAATCTTACAGAATATGTAGTGTAAAAAATATATGCTAGTTTGATAAATGCTACATTTAAGACTGCAACTCTAAATTGGAATTACTTTTAGAATAATCACCATCCATCACCATCAAAAATGAATATTCAACGAACTCCAACAAAATTAAGTGGATCATATGGAGACCTAGATAAACTCGCTGATACGTCTAGTATGGAGTCGATTAAAGAACTTAGATCTAGTTTTAGTAACCAGAGGAAACGAAAAGTTCCCGAATGCGACTGCGACTTTAAGAAATTATTTTCTAAATTTCAAAAAGAGTTTACTCTTAGTATGGAAGAAATGCTTGAAAATCAAAATAAAAATATACAGAAACTGCATGAAGATTTTGGGGAATTCAGAATACAGTTACATGATATCAAAAAATCTAATGAAAAAATCGCCACTGAACATAAAAAGTTTATGGAAGATATAAAAAATCTAAAATCTACTTTTGAGTCAACTAAGTCACAGATGGAACATTTCAAGCAAGAATTGGCAGCCAGTAACAACGCCATCATATCCTTACAGGAACAATTGAGCAGCAAAGATCAACAGGGGCGTCTAAATAATCTCGAGATATCAGGGGTACCCTCAAAAAAAGGAGAGAATTTACTTAATATCCTAAATAATGTGGCCGCTAAGGTGGGTTTCAACATAGCGCCCTCTGACGTTGACTGTATTCACAGAGTACGTCGGTTCGCAACTAATGAGAAGAGTACGGGAACTGTTCAGTTTCCTCCTAATATAGTGGTCAAATTCACACAGCGACAGAGGAAGACCAATATGTTGGCTGCGGTACGAGCACGACGCGGGCTCACCACGGCCGATGCCGGTTTGGACGGGCCGGCGACACCTGTGTTCATTAATGATCATCTCACTCCTCAAAACAAGTTGTTGCACAGACGTGCTAGGGAAATCGGCAGGGACAAGGGATTTAAATATATATGGGTATCTGATTGCAAAATATTCGTGCGTAAAAGCGACACGTCTAAACCTATACTAATAAATAGAGAAAGTGACCTCGCAAAAATGAAGTGACTTCACCGAAGTGTTAATGACAAAATTTGTTTCATAACTGAACTATCGGCCTCAGCCACCCTATTTAAAACGGTGCAGAAAACAGAACATATATGCGAATATTTGTATTTGTTTCGGATCTCAGTAAGCACTTGTATTTTGTTATTGTTATTTTTTATGGTAGTATGGATGGAATATTCGCTATATACGTCTTACAAATACGAGTGCAAATTCAATAATCATTCATTTTTTATTGCTTGTATTTATCTTTATACTTGTAATTGTTATTGTTTCTATTTTATTACAGTTGGTGAAACGAGTTACTATACTCGTAAGTTACCAACAAACTCAGAGAATGAAGTGCGAACATTACATTACCTAATTAATTTTCACGAACTGCGATTAGAAGAAACGGCTATTGCGATTGTTGTTGATAAAAAAAATATACTGTGTCTATGGATATGAAAAATAAATTATCTATTTACTATCAGAACGTGCGCGGTTTACGTACAAAATCACATGAATTCTTAAGCAATGTTTTGTGTAACAATTATGATATTGTTTGTATCACTGAATCCTGGCTTAACGAGTATTTTTTTAGTGCGGAATTTTTCGATATTCGTTATGATGTGTTTCGGTTCGACCGTAATTTGCAAACAAGCACACATGACCGAGGGGGCGGTGTCATAATAGCTGTGCGACGGGAACTATGTGCGCGGGCTCGCCCGGAGTGGAGCCAATGCTCGGGCGGCGGTGAGTCATCCCCCGACCTGCATACGGCGGCGCGTCCGTCGCCGTCGATGCTGGAACATCTATGGGTAAGCATTCCTATTAACAAATGTAACGAGCGGTCGCGCGTTGGGCGATCTATATCGACCGATAGGAATCAATCATCAAAACACACTAACCGCGCGGCATATCTACATATAAGCTGCGCCTACTTACCACACAGCTCATCGCACGAATCGTTATTGGAAAAATACTATAACAACATAAATGAGCTGATATTATCTGAACCGGACGACATATACATGGTGGTAGGTGACTTTAATGTTACATACGCAGAGTGGTATTACGACGAAGAAATAAATAGTATGAATATCCGCACACATAACGATCCACTAGCTACACTCACCGCACATTTTATGAATTTAACATCCTTGTCACAATATAACTCATTACAAAATTGTAACAAAAGAATACTAGACTTAATTTTTTGTAACCATAGGTGTGATGTCGATTCGTGCCAATTCCCGCTAATTAATGAAGATCCCCACCATAAATCTCTTAATATTAATTTGCATATGATGTTGCGTCTGCCACTTCGTAATAACTTATACACTAAAAATATATATTTTAAAGCGGATTATGAATCAATACGACGTAAATTACATAACATTGATTGGGAGAAAGAATTTTCACAATATACAAGAGTCGATGGCATGGTAACTCATTTTTACGACAAATTGAATAATCTTATTAATAATTATGTACCCAAACGAATAGTCAGGCAAAATAGTAATCATCCGCCTTGGTTCACATTACCGTTAATAAAATTAAATAAAGAAAAACGTAAATTTCACACTAAATGGAAAAAGTACGGAAACCATAGCGACTATCATACATTTTCGTTACTTCGTTCAAGATTCCGATCTATGGAAAACGACTGTTACCGAAACTATATTAAATATACCGAAGAACTTATACTCAAAAATCCTAGACATTTTTGGACTTATGTCAGCACAAAAAGATCGAGTGGGGTCCTTCCAAATAGAATGCTATTTGAAGCATCTTATCTGACTGACGGTACTGATATATGTGAGGCCTTTAATAAGTATTTCCACTCAGTATTTGAACGTACTGACACCTCTAGTGTGTCACAACCTACGGCCTCAATTGAGTCAGTGGTTGATATAAACAGTGTGTATGTAGACAAACGTAAGCTACTTAAAGAATTAGAGGATGTGGATATATTTAAGGGTTCAGGCTCGGACGGTATTCACCCACTGTTTATAAGAAACTGTGCTAAAGAATTACTCTTGCCCATATACATTATCTATAATACTTCCTTAACTACCGGCGAATTTCCCTCGCTTTGGCAAAAGGACTTAGTCACACCTGTCCCTAAAAATGATCAGACGGACTCGATAACACAATACAGACCAATTGCAAAGTTATGTATATTTGGAAAACTACTTGAAAAAATCGTTACCTATCAAATATCACTAGCCGTTCGAAATTGTATTGATGAAAATCAACACGGTTTTTACAGGGGTCGAAGTGTGGAAACTAATATGACGGTCTTTACAGATGTTTTGGCGAAAGCCTTGGAAGATAACAACCAGGTAGATGTCATTTACACTGATTTTTCTAAGGCTTTCGATAAAATTAACCATGATCTACTCATAAAGAAGCTTTATAACATTGGTATACACGGTACATTATTGAGATGGATAGACTCCTACATCCGAAATCGTAGTCAGGCCGTTTGCTTAAAAGGTTATTGTTCAAAATACTTGTCTGTCCCCTCAGGAGTTCCCCAAGGATCGCATATTGGCCCTTTGTTATTCTCCCTTTACATAAACGATCTGAGTACCTGCGTAATGAACAGTAAAGTTCTTATGTATGCCGACGACACGAAAATCTATAAAGTAATAGAAACTGTACAAGATCATTCTAAACTACAGGCTGATATAAATTCTCTAGTAACATATTGTCAGGTTAACCAATTATTTATAAATATTGATAAATGTAAAATTATCACATATACTCGAAAACGTAACCCAATTCTTTGTCAATATAATATAGGGGAGAATATACTCGAAAGAGTAAAACACATAAGAGATTTGGGTATTATGATGGACGACAAGCTGTCATTCAATTTACACATTGATGCTATTACTCAAAGAGCATATAAAAACTTAGGTTTTATAAACAGAGTCACTAAACCATTCTCAAATGTCAAAACAATCAAATTACTCTACTTCTCGCTTGTTAGGTCTATTCTAGATTTTGGAAGCATAGTCTGGTCCCCATCTTACCTGCTTCATATAGATCGAATTGAAAAAATTCAGAAAGTTTTCATAAACATTCTAAATTATCGTTCAGGTCGCATTGTAAAAAACTACTCCGATTCCCTACGTCACTTCAAATTACATAGTTTACAAAATCGTCGTAAGTTGTTTGACATCTTATTCATTTATAAAATTTTAAACAATCAAATTGATTCCCCGAATTTGCTGGCTTCCATAAGTTTTAACACGCCCAACCGTAGGCCGTACCGCCTCGCACGTCCTAAAAATTGTATGTTTGCACCTCCACGATTAAAAAAAAACTATACACGAAACTGTTTTTCGTATCGTAGTCTGAAAATGTTTAACGCTGAATTCTCTGAGTTAGACCCATTGCACATGTCTGTAAACTTATTTAAAAAAGCAATTTGTGAGAAGTTGCACCAATAACTTCAGTAACACTTGTCATATCTTAAAACAATAGAAAAATGATGTGTAACAGAGATAAATTTCTTAAAACCCTTAAGTAATTCGTTACTTAATTTCTTGTTCGAGAATTATTAAGAATAATAATTGTGTAAATGGTGACAAGTAACCTACCTACTTATCTGTACATAAACGTGTTTTTAATAATATATGGAAAAAAAAAAAAATATCGGCACTCAATGTCTAGTATTTAAGTAATTTGTCAACTTACATAATGTTTTATAATGACTGTTTGTGCCAAAATAAAGAGAAAAAAAAAAATAAAAAAAAAAATAATGCTAGCACACCTGACAGTACGAAAATCAAAAAGGAATCCATAGATTACAGCACCGGCCGGAATAAATAGAGTACAGTCGTTTAGAAGTAGTTTAATAACATATACACGTAAAAAGGAAATAAATATATATATATGAAGCAGTTACCGTAGTCTATAAATGCTTGTAATACATTAAGTATCACTTGTGCGATGCCTCCTAGCACACCAACTTCTTAGGAGCTTACTGGTGACTTTACTCACACTGAGGAATACAACAGCACTCTAGGGATTTGTTATTTAACTGCGGGTTCCTGTTAGGTGGAGGTACTTCCCTAGATGGGCTGCTTTGATGCGCCCTACCTCACTTAAAAACATCCAGACCAAGACAAACAGACATGTTCATGCAAACAAATGTTTGTCCTGTGTGGGAACCCACGAGCGTTGTCAAAGTCGCGTCGTTCACGACTACGCCACCGAGCTCGTCAAAATTTAGTCAGGTGGTATTTAAACAGCGGCTTGACTGGGAATGTATTTTTATCTTACAGAAGTCCTCAGTGACATAGAAATTAAAGTGCATTGCAAGGATTTGTATGAAATTAATAGTTACTTATGAGGTCATCAAGAATTCTCAAAGAAAGAACCGCGTTCGCAGAGAGGATGGCAACGCGAGGCTGATACTGCTTCTACCGCAGATAACCTCTACATACGAGCTATGAACCTGTTAGCCATAAGAATCATAATAAATTGCTGTCTCAAATAGGTCACGATCCCTACTAAAGTTGCTGCAGTACTTGTAAATTAATTATTCGGCATCGTTGTAACTAAGGTACGGTTTGGACACGGGACGACTTGAATTATTAACGAAGGTAACCCTTGGGAAATCACAAGTGCGAAATAGATAGACAGAGGCGCGACCATACGGTAAATTTGCTGGGACGCCTCGGATTATGGAGAAATTATCAAGTCGGTATCTAAACTTTATAAAGACACAGTGTAAGGTAGATAAGCTATTAGTAATATATCTTTTTTTTAACTAGATTGGCAAACGAGCATACGCCCTGATCAGATGGTAAGCGGGCTCCGCCTATTGACGCTCGCAACACCACGGGGATGTTACTCGCCCTCTGCCAATCTTGTGACATAAGGATGTTTCGTCACAGTACCCAGTAATTTCTCTGCCATATCTCACACTTCAAACCGGAACATAGCTATATAAATATAGCTGCTTGGCGGTAGAAATAGGAGAGACAGAGGTATCCATGCAGACGACTTTTGTACAAAGTCTCCCTCTGGTCAAAGTCTATATAATATCTAAATAAAGTAAACACTAACACTAGTAATATAATGAAGATGGGGTCAAGAGAAGCGTTCGAGTAATGCTCAGTGCGAGTGTCAAAAAGATGGTAGTGTCGTCTGGCGGATTAAATACGGTGATGGCTACCTCACGCGTCAATTCGTGAACGGGTGCTGCTCAGGGTACTGGTCTGCACAACTCTAGAATCCCATCTACATTATATAATAAAAGAACTATGCCGGTTCTATAGTTTCAAGACAAAGCACTTCTAGCCATCACCAAAATTAACACTATTAAGAACTACGAGTATAAATGTAACATAAGATGTGGACGAGCACCTATAGAGTTAAAGTACAATAAAAAAAGTACTATAAAAAAGCTGCTAGTAGCTACTTCAGTTTCATATCTGTATAAACCGGTAAGAAAACATTCACTATATCTTACGATTAAGTTGACATAAGCATGTAAGTTGTAAAATGGTTTATTTATTTCTTAATACTAGTAGAACCAAAACGAGTAATCTCGTTTTCGTTACAACCATTCTTTAACGTTTGTCGTTTTTCTTCTATATTTGTCTGTTCCCTGCCATATATACTTTCTCTGCTTCGTTTATAGTTTATCTTTTATATGATCTTCTTCTTGTATTTTATGTATTTGAAATATGACTTATGTAGGACATGACGTTTTTCTCTCCTTTCCCTCCTCTATAATCTTTTGACCTCTTATTTTAACATTCATCGTTTTATATACAAATTTCTCACTTTTTCCAATAGCGTCTTACATATTTACCTTAAAACTATAACAGTATTTGTCCAAGATTCCGACCAGTAGAGCACTGCTGAACTAGGTGTTTTAATTTCAACGTACTCTTAAATACGATTATCTGATCGACATATATAATACTAGTGACCTGTCTCCATTTTTTACATGCGTCATGTGAATTTCAGATGGAAAAGATCTATACGTAAAACGTTGCATTAACGATTTTTTTACGTTTTAACCTTTTTGACGTTTTTATTTTGCTGTTCCAATTTTTCTTTAATACGCTAAGTAATTATACGATGACTTTAACAAACCATTAGAACTATCGGTTCTGCTCTAGTTTCGCATGTGCCTTTTGTATAACCATACAAATTATGGAAAACACTTGCGCAGTCTTCTTTGTATTACAAGATTTCAAAGTTCTTGACATTTTACCTACTTCTTTCCATACATTCTATGCCATTCACTTATGGCAAGAGTTATCTTAATATCAAAATTTCACCACATATTTTGAAAAGATTCTTCTCTAAGAACCGGCAAGGGTGCATGAAAAGAGAATGTTAAAAAAGCGAGTCAGGTGTGTAAGAATCGCATATTATCGCGCTCGGTTCCCTCTGCTTACCCCACCTGGGACCTGTTGTGCATTTAAAAGTTAGATACTGCTTATTATTAATACTATTTGAACTTCTGTTGGTCCAGACATTATAACTTGCTAAGTGTTGATGTCATATAAGTTTAACTACAAAGCTTTCCAGACTCGGAGGCCGAAACTGTTTAACTTGACTTTGTTGCTTATAAAATATTGTAGCCAATCTATGTATGTTTAGATTCTTAGCGAACTTATCCCATGGCTAGAAAACGGAATCAATCGGAAAGGTATATATAAAGGTATATACGTATCGAAATAATATATCGAAATATATTATTTATACGTACGTACGATAGGTACGTAATTTTATATTTCGGCTTGACTATGGTTAATGACTATTATCTAAAAACAACAGTCAGAAGCGACAACTTTTAAAGTGTCACCCAAAGCACTAATTTTAAATTTAAAAATCAAATTAAATAATATTGTCCGAGTTTAATTTTTTTTAAATACTACGTCGGGAGGCGTACAAGCATACGGGTACCGTAGCCTATTAACGCTTGCCATATATTACTCGAAATTATCACTCGCGCGATGCCTCCTCTGCAGCTTACACACCAACTCCTTGCGAGCTTACTGGTATCCTCACTTACTCAGTTTTTGACGAGGTATTTCCTCAGGCGGGCTGCTTTGATGCGCCCTATCTCTTTTGAAAACATCCAAATTAAGACAAACAGACATGTTCATGCACACAAATACTTGCCCTATATGGGAATCGAATCCACGAGTGTTGCGGAAGTAGCATTGCTAACCACTTCGCTACTGGGCTCGTCAATGTTATCTATCAATTTAACTATATCTTCGCCTATCGTGAAGATATAGTTAGAGAGATGCTCCAGACAGAACCTAGCGCGACATGATTCGATTCCTACATTGCTTACTCGCTTCAGTACCACTGTCGACATGCCGTATGACTTATGAATATCGAGATAGAGAGTGGCGGCCGCTGGGCATTTCACTGAGTAATTGAGATTTCCGGTATTGATCTACCGCACCAAGGGGTGGTAGGTGTCACATATCAATTATTAATCTAACTATATCTTTGTCTGTAGTGGAGATATAGTTTGGAAGATATAGTTGGTTCGTAGATATAGTGGGGATATAGTTGGTATCACAAGATTGGCAGCGCGCGAGTAACATCCCCGTGGTATTGCGAGCGTCAATAGGCTGCGGTAACTGCTTACCATTTAAATAAAAAAAAAAGATACTTCACATATAATGAGCGCTACATGACTGGGTTCTTACAATTTGCTCGTTACTTTAATGTTCATTCTTCATAGTAGTAGAGGACTTGTTAGAAAGTAATATATAAGTTTATATAATACATACAAGTTTTTGGACAAAATCGCATTTTTTTTTCTTTAACGAAGGAATATAGATAATATTAAAAAGCTAAATTTTATCTAAATACAAAATTACATATGTATATATACAATAATTGCGAATTACTCGTTTACAGTAATAAAATACCGTGTATGTTGGAAGCTTAGATTTCGTTTAAATTTTGTGTTTAGATAAAGTTTTTGTCATGAAGTTTATCTATGTAGGCGTTTTTCACGAAAAGAAAACGCAATTTTATGCAGTGTATAATTAGTAGCCGCTTCTTCTTCTTAGGAACCCTTGTGTTTAAATCCGACTCGCATTTTGCCAGCTACGTATTTTATCACGGTAGAACGAACTTACGACCTCTTAATCAGTTACGCTTGCAACAGTTGGGGTATCATTGGCACATTCCAAGCCCAAAATGAAAATAATATTTTAACAGTATGAGAAAGAAAAGTTATTGAAATCTAAACGCAGTTTGATCAGTAATGATACTCCTATTTAAAAGATAAAAAACAGAAACTCTTTGTCGTAAAAATAAACTTGCTAATGGGTCCATTCGATCGAATTAGAAAGCATTGGTAAATCACAAAGGGCTATTGAAAATTTGTTAGCAAAAAAAAACCAGTATTAACCTTTGCACTTCTCTTTGATTAGCTCGAGCGAAGGGAAGAGGATCCCTCAAAGCAGATTTCATTCAAATTGATGACTTCATTGGTTTAACCCCAATAAGTACCAAGATTAGGGACCGAGACTGAACTTTGCCTAACAAGGCGAGAGTGGATTGTTTTCCTTAGATTCGGAACATAGAGCAACAGAGGGTCAACTTAGTATGGAATATGATTACAAGTTAGAGACTGTAATAGTTCCTGTAGAGATTGGTACAAATCTAGTTATCACTGACAAGTAAGGCGTTCCTGTTATATATATTATTCCAATTGTCGAAATTCAATCATAATCACTGTTGACAATTTGAGGAAAACATTTCATATATTGGTTTATGTAACTCATGAAGATTCGTACAACACTAGTTATATCTGATAAGGAAAATGTATACAATATATTTTTAGAACATCATAAGGTTTGTTAGTGAATACATACAAGATACATACATATGAGGCAATAGAGGAAAAACTTGATTGATTAATGAAAGTAACGTTACATACAGTCTTCTTTACTGCATTATCTACGGTTATAAAAATAGTTGGTGAACCCTACATTCCCTGCTGCTTGCCATCTCTTCTCGCTATATTGTAAAAGTTACGCTTACCTAAAGATTAAATTCTGTCAAGTGCGAGTCGGAATTACGCACTGTGGATTCTGTATGTTTCTTGGACAATAATACTAGGTATGTTTGCAGAGTAATTTTGTAGATTTCTAAATAAAGGAAATTGCATACATATCATCACGCCTGTGTCCCAGTCACTATGAAACACCAGGTGCACCGATCCTAATATACCTCTCTCGCTTCTTCTGCACTCATCAACCTCTTCATGCATTCCTTTGGTTTAGGGTGCTTTTGATTTGGAAAATGTTTGATGTGTAAAATACAATGCAATAAAAAAGTAGAGAACGGCTCAGCTACCATGACAAGTTTGTCTTTGTGATGTTCTTTGGGGTTCTGCCCCAAAGAACCAACGAGCTTGCATAAAAAGAGCTGTAAATATTAAAGGACCCAGCGAGGTGTGGAAGGACTGCGTCATGTGAAGTTCGGTTATCTCTACTTAACCCTGGCCCTGCGGTGAATATATAGATAGATAGAATATTTATAATGGGACATTATACATAATTATTGTACAGTGATTAAATACCTTTAACATGAAATCGACTTACACTTTACTGTTTCTATTATTTGTTGTTTACTTTAAGGTTCGTACTTTATGCACGCTGAGTTGGAATATTGTCGGTGTTACCATTTTTTGGTAGAGCAAAAGTAAACGGCACTGTATCTCGCTTATTTTTAATTTTCTGATATTTAATATTCGAAAAAAAGGGACAGACACACGCACACACAGAAAACATACAGATTTCATATAGGAACGATGTTCCTGAACAATTTTCCCCTGTAGGAGAATCATCAGGGATCTATAATACAAAGTTTTATTTAATTATATTTTGTACATAGACCAGGGTACAATTTTTTCATTACCTACGTCATGTTACCTGTTTAGTGATTTGAAAAATTACGGTCGAAATAGGATTAATTCAAACGTGGCTTTACTGAATCATGTATTTATGGGGGTCATGTGCCAGAAGCGTGCTCGTTCGCGACCCCTGCCAATCAGTCGATTGCAATTCTGGACCAAGAGCGCACCGACGTGCGGATTAGGGCGTCCCCCGTAGGCGACGCGCACCGATCCGCCCCCGTCGGTGCGAATACAGCTGCATGCGGCGGTGGGGGCCGCCACCCACCACGCAGCGCCAATTCCGGCGGGACGAGGGGAGCCGAGTGCCGCATAGGCACGTGGAATGTGAGAGGTGGATTGAAAGATAAGACGAATGAACTGATAGACGTAATGAATGATAGACGTTTGGATGCTTTATGTGTGACAGAGACTAAGCGCAAGGGGAGCGACACCGATGATCTGCCCGGTGGTATGATGGCCCTATGGTCTGGGGTAGACCGTGACGATCATGCCAGTGCTGGTGTAGGTGTCGTACTCTCCTCTCGCTTAGCCACTGGTGTAAGAGATTACTGTTTGGTAGGGCCTAGACTTCTCTGGGTTCGTATTAAACTGGGCATCACGCGAGTATTTTTGGTTGCAGCATACGCTCCCGTAAGCTCAGCGTGTGCTCAAGAACTGGAGAAGTTTTGGGAGTCTGTGAGGGATGTTCTGGACTTAGTTGAAGGGAACGAAAGAGTGATTATGTGTGGAGACTTGAATGGATGGGTTGGGACCAAGCGATACAGCTATGAAGCTGTTCTTGGTCCGTATGGAGATAAGAGAGTGAACGAAGCAGGTAAGTCTATACTAGATTTATGTATGGAACGAGGCCTCCTCGTGTCGAATACTTTATTTCATCATAAGGATATTCACACGTATACATGGAGAAGAAATGATCAAAAAAGTGTGATTGATTTGATTTTAATAGATAGACGTCTCCGAAATGTTTTAATGGATACAAGAGCCTTTAGAGGCCCCACTCTTGAGACGGACCACTACCTGGTGGTAAGCCGGTTTGTGGGCCTTTTTAGGAAGTGGAGGCACTGGCGAGTGCGTATCCCTTTCGGAGATCATGAAAGGATAATGAGCGAAAAATTGCAAGATGAAAGTGTAAGGAGAATGTATGTGCATCTGGTAAGTGAGAGACTTGCAAATGCAAGCCTCTCCGACTCAGATGTGGATGATTGTTGGAAAGTTTTGAAAGAAAGTATGGTGAATAGTGCAAAAGAAGCTTGTGGATGCGCAAAGAGACGTAAAACAGCGAAAGGAGATGCCTGGTGGGATGCGGAGGTTGAATCCTCCGTAGCAAGAAAGAGGAAAGCGTGGCTGGATTACGTATCATCTTTGCCTTTAAATGAAAATATGAGAGAAAAGAAGAAAGAAATGTACCGTCTATGCAAGAATGAAACCAAGGCTTTAGTGAAAGAGAAGCGTGAAAGACAAATTATGAATGAGGAAGAGAGGCTGACGAAAAACTTCGAGGCAAATACCAAACTCTTTTGGAGAGAGGTAAAGAAGTCTCGGAGTGCTTCGTCGGCATCCAGAATGGATAAGATAAAGTCTAAAGCTGGTGTCATTCTTGCCAACACTCAGGAAGTGTTAGAACGGTGGAGTGAATATTTTGAGGAAATGTATGAGTATGCCTCGGACGCTGGCAATGAGAGTGAGTCGGATGCTTACTCCACGTTGACGGCGTCCGACGAAGGCATAACTATGGATGAGATCGAATGGTCGATACGAAGCTTGAAAAATGGAAAATCAGCGGGAATTGATCTGATCACAGCTGAGATGATCAAATTAGGTGGCACTTACGTCCGGAACGCCTTCTGGTACCTATGCAACCTATGCTGGAGAACTGGAAGGGTCCCAATGGACTGGAGACGCGCAGTCATCGTGCCCTTGTATAAAGGCAAGGGATCACGCATGGACTGCGCCAACTATAGGGCCATCAGTTTGATCAGCTTAGCAGCAAAAGTATATGGAAAGGTGATTGAAAGGAGAATGAGGGTGAAATCCGATGAAATGCTGTGGGACGCACAAGGAGGTTTCCGAAATGGAAGGGGATGTACGGATCAAGTTTTCTCGCTCCGCAATATCGTAGAGAAGCATCTGGCCATAGACCGGAAGGTTTTCTGCGGTTTTGTGGATCTTGAGAAAGCCTTTGATAGGGTTGTGCGAAAGGAACTGTGGGACATATTGCCGAGATATGGGATTGACGGTTCACTGCTCCGTGCTGTGCAGTCCACTTACAAGGATTGCTCAGCATGTGTGCGGATAGACGGTGGCATGTCACCCTGGTTTGATGTCAAAATTGGTGTCAAACAGGGTTGCATGCTATCTGCTAGGCTGTTTATCCTGTATCTCGATAGTTGTCTGCAGAGAATAAGGTCAACGAATGTGGGATTGCGCATGGGTGACCAAGTGGTGAACTGTCTGCTGTATGCAGACGATGCCGTGCTATTAGCAGATACACCATCTAAACTGCAAACACTGGTCACAGCGATGAAAGACGACTGTATGGAGAAAGGCTTACTACTGAATGCGAAGAAAACAAAGATAATGGTATTTGAAAGAGAAGAATCCAGAACTAATGTAAGGATTACGATTGATGATGAAGTGTTGGAACAAGTGGATGAGTTTGTATATCTTGGATGCGCTTTCAGCAGGGATGGAAGGTACACCGCAGATGTGGAAAGACGAGTGAGTGCTGGGAATAGTGTGAATGGAGCGTTGGGAAAACTTCTTGGCAGTAAAATCCTGAGCCAGAAGGCACAACTCGCTATACACAATGCAGTGTTGGTCCCAACGCTAACTTATGGAAGCGAGAGTTGGGTATGGCAGAAAGAGCATGAAAGTAGAATAAACGCGGTTGAAATGCGAGCGCTGCGCAAAATTTGTGGCGTAAGGCTCGTAGACCGTATTCGCAATGATGATGTTAGAAATAGAGTTGGTCTGAAAGAGAGCGTCGGTGTTAAAATAAGAAGAGGCATGCTCCGATGGTTCGGGCATGTAGAAAGAATGCAAGATGAAAGAATGACGAAGCAGATATACAATGCAAAAGTGGAAGGATGTAGGAGCCGGGGAAGGCCTAGACTTACCTACCATGACCAAATTGGTCATGTTCTATCAGAAGGTGATGTCAGGAGCCCTAGAAACCGGCGTGCGTGCATGAGAAGAGCAATGAATGTTAAAGAAGCGAGTGAGATATGTAAGGATCGAGTCACGTGGCGCTCGGTTCTCTCTGCCTACCCCGCAAGGGATTTGGCGTGAAGTTATAGATAGATAGATGTATTTATTCAAATAAAATTAAATAAAGATTATGAAATTGCATTGAAGTTACACTTCTTTAGGCGCGTTATGAAAAACTGATGAGTGGAATAATAAATCCCGGGAGGGTTGTTGTGTTCATGCGAGTGAGTGACGTTAGCACCTCACAGGCAACTGCAGCCAGATAACAATTCCCTGGACGGTTGTTGTATTCATGCGAGTGAGTGACGTTATTACCTCACGGAAAACTGCAGCCATATAACAATTCCCTGGAGGGTTGTTGTGTTCATGCGAGTGAGTGAGGTAGTAACGTCACTCACTCGCATGAACACAACATCTGTCCAGCGAATTGTTATTTGGCTGCAGTTTTCCGTGAGGTAGTAACGTCACTCACTCGCTTGAACACAACAACCGTCCAGGGAATTGTTATCTGGCTACAGTTGCCTGTGAGGTGCTAACGTCACTCACTCGCATGAACACAACAAACCTCCAGGGAATTGTTATTCGGCTGTAGTTTTGAGCATATTTTTCGTGAGGTAGTAACGTCACTCACTCGCATGAACACAACAACCGTCCAGGGAATTGTTATTTGGCTGCAGATTTCTGTGCGGTGGTAACGTCACTCACTCGCATGAACAAACAAACATACGATCCACCCAATTTAAAGCGGTCACTGTAGCTGTTTACGCTTGCAATACATTAAGTATGCCTCGCGTATTGCCACCTCTGCTGCTCCACACGGCAACTCCTTAGGAGCTTACTCGTGACGTCACTCAGATGAACACAACAGGGAATTGTTTAATGACTGCATATTCCGTGAGGTAGTAACGTCACACACTCGCATGAACACAACATCCCTCCAGGGATTTGTTATTTAATGATGCCAGAGAAGTGTAACTTCTCACGCGCGTACATAAGTACACGCACCCATTTTTTTTTTACACAACTATTTTTTTCTTTTTATTTACTACACTTATCAAAATTATAATCTTTATATTCGGAAATTCAATATTTTTACAGTAGCCTATAATGATAGGTATTAAAAGTACTTTTTTCTGTAGAATATTTTGTGATTTTTTAACAAAATTACACATTTGATACAGAAAAAACATTTTCTTTTTACTTTTTAGCCATCTTTACGAATTTGTAGTTAAAGTAGGTAGGTAGGTACACGGACAAATTATTACGAGCGTTCGGTGCGTATGCGTGAAGATATCGTACTTATTTGTCTTTACTATGCTCATGGTTACTACCCAACCTGGTTTTGACGAGCTTGGTGGCGCAGTGGTGCAACGCGCTGCTACGTTTCATTGAGACCAAAGCTCGTTGGGTTTGATTTCCATACGGGACGAATATAGTATGTATCAACATGTCTGTTTGTCTTAATGTGGGCATTTTTAAAAGAGGCATGGCACATCGATATGGCCCGTCCGGGGAAGTACCTCTACCTCACAGATATTTGCAGACAAATAGCTCCATGGAGTCTCTAAGTCATGTTCCTGCGTGAGTGAGGTCTCCAGTAAGCTCCTAAGGAGTTGAGTTGAGGTGCCATAGCGCGAGTGATACTTAAGCCTTCATAAGCGGCAACGGCAACCGCTTTACATCAGGTGGACTGTATGATTGTATGTCTCCCGACGTTGTATAAAAAAAAAAGTAGAAACGTCGTCCGAAGCTGAACCAGATTACGAATATCAGCAGCAATGTCTGTTATTCTGATCAAACAAAAGCAAAGGCCTTCTGTTTCTTTATATTTTATTTTCGCCAACAGTGATTGGTTTGTGTGGACACGTAATAGGTCCTCCAAACTAAGTTTAGTAGTTAAGTTAGTTTTATGACGTTAGATACCTGAGTTTTGTTGTTATTTACTAATCCGCCAGTAATGGAACTGACCCTTGTTACCAGTTTTATTAGAAATTATCTGGTGCCCGCGGGCCCGATCGTCTGTAGGACAAATTTAACCGAACAACTATTTTGTTATATGTATAGATAAGATACCTGATAGGGACAAACATTTATGTACATGAACATGTCTGTTTATCTTTGTCTGTATGTTTTTAAGGGGAGTAGGACGCATCAAAGCAGTTCATCTGTGGAAGTACCTACACCACACAGAAAACCGCTACCAAATAATAACTCCCCGGAGGGTTATTGTGTTCCTGCGTATGTGTGAGGTCACCAGTAAGCTTCTAAGGAGTTGCTGAGATAGCGGCAGAGGTCGTATCGTAGGAGTGCTAATTAATGTATTGCGAGCATTCATAGGCTACGCTAACCGCTTTATATCAGGTGAGCCGTATGCTTGTATGCCTTCTGACGTTGTATAAAAAAAAGGGAATATGCTGCGCCTGATGCGAAGTGACGCGGAAGGATCGCGTAAAGAACTTTCACATTCGCGGTAGCCGTCATGTCAGTGATATAGCAGACAAACTGCAAGAGCGTCCTCTACGCTGGTACAGCTACGTCTTATGAAAAACTAATTACGTGGAGAATAAATGGCTAGTCATACCACCTTCACCGGGTCCCTGTAGAAGAAGGCCCAAGAAGTGTTGGCTTGACGTCGTAAGGGATGACATGCGTGCCAATGGTCTCGCAGTAAGGAGTGTCGAAGACCGCGCGAAGGGAAAAGTAGAAGTCGGAAAGCGGAGCCCGGGCTCCTAAACGAGAGCTTAGGATGTGACCAGCACTAACGCTCGGATGATGATGGTGATCAACTATTTGACGTTATGGTTATTACATACTAGCTGTGCCCGCGACTTCGTCCGCGTGGAATTTAACAAAAAAGTTATTGTTCAGTTCAGTTTATCTATATAGGCATCTTGCTTAAAACGCATTTTGTACAAAAATATATATTACATGTGAAAGACCGAAATAGTAAAATGAGTTGTTTCACAAAAAATCTGCTTAGATTTGAGAAGAGAATGTCAGTACAGTCTCTGGGTCCGGGTCCTATTGAGTGAGAACAAGAAAGATATTTATCGCCAATGCAAGAATGAAACCGAAGCTTTAGTGAAGGTGAAGCGCGAAAGACTAGTTCTAAATGAGGAAGAGAAGCCGATGAAATATTTTGTGGCGAACACCAAACTCTTTTGGAGGAAAGTGAAACAGTCGTCAACTTTCGAGATAATTGCTGTGCAACATAATTTATAATCGCACAGTACTATAAGACACTGTTTTACACCATTCTTTTTGTCGCTATCATTGCGTTTATGCAATTAATTTCATATACAAAACCTTTTATCGTTCGTTTAACTACATAATGCTAACCATACTCACGATTTTAGAAAGCATGGTGCCTAATAAACTAATAACCCATTGAAATATGAATGGGGTAGACGGGTAAAGTATATAATTAGAGGAACAGATTACTTCCCGGGGGTGAAACAAGGTATGAATACGTGAACTCCTTAGCAACCACTTTACTCAATACAACTACGCAATGTTTATGGTTGTCTCTTGCATATTTATCATGCTCTAAACAATTGTTATAAAGAATTAGGGCATAGTAAAAATTTATATTTTTACTACCTTTTTATACGACCTTATGAAACGTCTATGCATAATTTCAAGTTTTCAGATTGAGCAGTTTAGACTATGCATTGATACATTAGCCAATCAGGCAGTTGGTTCTTATAAATAAGCATACTGATTGTTCAATGGAGCATCCTTGAAATAAAAATGTGATTGCGAAATCTTACCTTACATTATTAATTTATCAAATATTCCCTTTCATTTTGAACAAGGAAATTTCCTGGATAATCCAGTTCAAAAAATAATGAAAAAAGCAAGAAAAAGACACAATACCCCAAATTTTCACAATGCAAAATTACTTCGCAAAAATTGATTCATCAATGGCTATTTAAAAATAAATTGTGATTAGAAGCTTCACGTTTCACAAAAAGATATTTCTTTTCGCGCTCATCTGAACAAAGTGAGCCTGTGATTAATCAGTGAAGTGTGCTGCGAGGGTTGATCTTTTTTACATCGGGGTGATTGAAAGGGTTGAAACTCATTACTAGACCCGTTGTATCCCGCCGATTAGTTTCGAAGGGAGAGTAATAATGGGGCAGCAGGTCATTGGTGGGAAGGCGACCAAAGTATTTTTCCTCCAATGGAAAAGAAAACAAATGAGGACGTTTTGAATATTATAAACGAGAAAAGTGACTAGTTTGGAACAGTCGAACGTAGAAGAGGAACCACTACAGGATATCTGGCCAATTGGGGGTTTCGAATTTGACTTCCCGAAGTCAAATTCGAAACGGATTCGAAAAGTTGTGTACTCAAACTCATACACTTTGACAGATAACTTTCGATTCCGATTCGAATACAGTGTTTCGAGGTAATGTCGCCGCAGATCATATATGTAACGCCAACAGATCCAAGCTAAGCTAGTAAATATAGAGTTAAATGGCTGACATAACAAAGACTTGTCAAGCGATCCAGCGTTAGATATACTATGCGATTAACGTTAGGTTATATTATAAATAGCGGGCTAGTGGGCTGATATGAGTACGATATAGCACTTGCGAATATAATAGAGAAATTTTGAGTTCTACCAGGAAGTTAAGTGGATAGTTCAAAAAAGATATAAGTGACTTTTTGAACTACCAGTCAGAAGGGAATGAATAGATTCGTAATGTAATGATGAAGATGATGAATTTTTTTTAGAAGAAACTCTAGGGTACAAAACATAACTCTTGAAATAAGTAGGTCGGGCTATGGAATTTCTAGTCAGACCTACATAATTTTACATCATCTCATCAATTTCTGCATTCAACATGAAAAGCTGAACTTCATGAGAGTTAGCTAATGCCGGCACAGTAGGATAATGTTTATTATATATAAAGATAAAGTGCTCAAGAATATTGAACCCCAAGATTTTTTTTTTACAAATTTCACAGTGCTATCTTGCTCCAATGTAAGCGAAGCGAAAACATGTAAATACATACTTATGATACCTACATACAGAAAATACCCAGCCACAATTAACAAACATGTTCATGCACACAAATGTTAGCCTTCTATCAGAATCGAATTTCGATCGAAAGCTGGATGGCGTCGTTGCGCGTGATATTCTAACCGAACACGCAGGTTAAGATATTAATTATATATATATATTAATTATATATATATATATATTAATTATAATTAATAATGATACTGTATTTCTTGGAATTACAATAGACTCCAAATTGCAGTGGGGCCCCCACATAAAAAAAACTGACCAGTAAGCTCAGCTCCGCCGCATATGCGGTTAGGAGAATTAGACAATTGACGGATGTGGCTACTGCGCGCTTAGTCTATTTCAGCTACTTTCATAGCATTATGTCGTATGGTATACTGTTGTGGGGAAAAGCGGCTGACATTGAAACTGTTTTTATATTACAAAACAGAGCCATCCGCTCTATCTATAATATGGGCGCCAGGGAATCTCTTAGAGAACTATTTAAAGAAATAAATATCCTCACGGATACCTCTCAGTATATTTATGAGAATATAATGTATGCTCGTAAAAATATACAGTCATTTTCTAAATTTAGTGAAAATCTTAGAAGTAAGAATACATTGCGTATGCCTGTACATCGACTTGCTAAGACTAGTAGATCTTTTATTGTACGAGTAAATTGTATTCGATTCTATAATAAATTACCTGAAACAGTCCTTGCCTGAGAATATGTTCAAAAGGTAGGTACATCAAAAATACTCTGTGCAAGAAGGGTTATTATAGAATCGATGAATATCTAACTGATAGAGATGTTTGGAAATGATTCAGCACATGTATTAATATATCTTTAATTGTACCACTTGATTTCACTATATGTACACTCACATATATTTATTGTAATATATTTTTAATGATGGAAAAAAGACCCATATTGGCAAGTTTCTTTAGGCATTTCTTCTTCGCCAATGGTCATTTCCGAAATGCTGGTAGATTAAAAAAGAGAGATTAAAAGTAAAAAAAAAACTGGAAAATTATTAAGTTATAAAATGATTTAATTTAAAGAATGTAAGACGTGTCTAAGTGCCCGTAAGGGTCTAATGGCAAATAAATGATTTTATCTTTATCTTTAAGCAAAGTTGACCGCAGCCTGTCTCTGGATGGGTTTATCTACCTCGAGCTTCTCCGTGCTCGGAGGGCATGTAAAACCGTCGATCCCGGCTGTTGTCGATAGATGACAGTCGTTAAGCTAAGTCAGTGGCCCTCGGGCGTCTTGAAAACACTGGCCTGTGTCAATCCGCATTTGAGCAGCGTGGCGGAGTATGCTCTAAACCCTTTCGGTTGGAGACCCGTATCCCTGTAGTGGAATGAGTAAGGGTCCATGTGGAGAATTGAACTCACGAGCGTTGGTGTCAAAGAAGCGTTACTAACCACTGCGCCACCAAGCTTGTGAATTCTCCATAAGAAAAAGTAACGATAGTCTACTAATAAACTGACTGAAATGTTGATAAGTACATATACATGCAACTTGATCCAACCTGCTTTGTGTGCTTCCGCCACCAATTAGTTCATGCGGCCTAGCGCCGGCCGGCACCCACCCACTACTGTTAGTGCGTGCATCATGCCGACGCTGCCATGGCTGCTCCGGTAGTCTCTGCCTCGGCTGCTGCGGTCGTCCGCCATCTGGAACAGAATCCGCATGCCCCCTCCACCACCGTCGCTGCCACGACTGGCCTGGTCGTCGCTGCGACACGTGTTTCGCCTCTCCACGAGGCATCATCAGGCGTTGTAGACGTTAATCGTAAGAATAACATGCTACAAGAGATTCTGTAGTGGTTGGGTGCCGGCCGGCGCTAGGCCGCATGAACTAATTGGTGGCGGAAGCACACAAAGCAGGTTGGATCAAGTTGCATGTAAGTTTGACTTTCGCAAAATAACGCCTGAATCTATTAACTATTTAAGTACATATACTTCATCAACTTTTTACACGCAAAAAGAAAGGACTCTACTCTCTTTAAGGTATCAGACAGAAATATGTTTCGAAACTTATTCGTCAAATTAAATTTGCTAAAAGCAAAAGTAAACGGTTCGAGTATCAAATATCAATATCTACTCGGATACTATCTATGTCCCTGATATTTGCATATAAATAGACCTGTATCATAGGTTTCGGATCTAATAGCGAGATAGCTTCCTCGATCGGAATTTGTTACGAACGTTAACTCCGGAGCAATGGTGCACGAAGCACAATATTAGCGGTTAGGGGTACCTTTCAAAAGGGCGTCAAATATTTTGGAAGCTTTAAAAGCATTTATAAAACACAAAGTACCGTCACTGATTTTTATACAACGTCGAGGTATACAAGCATATGACTCACCTAATGTAAAATGGTTACCGTAGTTTGCTTGAAATACATTAAGTATATACTCGCGCGATGCCATCTCTGCTGCTCAGCGATTCCTTAAGATCTTACTGGTGACCTCACTCGCATTTAGGGACACAACAACCTTCTAGTGAGGTGTTATTTGGGTTTACTGTGACGTGGAGGTGCTTCCCCAGACAGGCTACTCTGATAAGCCCTACCTCTCTTAAAAACACCTGGACCAAAACAAACAGGCATGTTCATGCGGGTACGTATTATAATGTCGAAGTTCATAATACCGAATCGTAAGGCCTAGAACGAAAGGCCGAATATTATAGCGCCGAATGTTTATTTCACAGAAAGCTTAAATATCGATTGTTCAAAATCCCTAAAATTAAAATGTCTAATTAAGAAGAGATATCGTCAGGTTTTGTTAAAAAAAAAAACAAAAATCTTTATGCTACTAAAGTATGTAAGTCATATTGTACACTTTCTAAGGCTATATTAGCTACATTAGCATTTGTAGTCAAAATAACGTACGTTATGAAGAATTATCGATATAAAGAGCAAAGATAGTGTAGTATAGCTACTTCTAACTATTTGATAGCTAATATCTCATTATGTTGACATAACCATCCGTAAATTTTTAAAGCTTGTAAAATAGCCCCTGTAGTTTTTTTAATGATAACTAGAGTTATTGATTTTTGTGATAACTTCTTATAGGAGGGTAAACCGCTTCGTTATGTAACGCGTTACGGCGTCAGTCTGTCTGGCTTCCCTTTCTCTCACGCATAGATTAGTTTAAGTTATCACTAGTCGGGCGTCACGATCACGAGACGCAATAGTTTTTTTTTACTAAATTATCTAATTTTGATAGACATATAAACTAGTTATTATAGATATTATAAACATGAGACAATCCCTAACACGGTATCATGTGTGTAGGTAATACGAAGAAAAACCGAATTCCATGATTGCATAATTTAAATACAATTCTGAAATTCACTCACTTTATTTGCCTTAAGTTCGCAAAGGGATCCATTTTATTTGTTTTGCCTAAAATATGGCGACGCATTTTAAGATATTAAACGTATCCTAGTAATATATGCGACCCCACTGCGCCTATTTCCTTAGAAGGAGCCCATTTGTATTCACAAGGGAGAAATAGTGAATGCATTTGTTGGTCGCTGCATGCCGACGGGTCGTGACGAATTTTTCATATGAAATTGTATTTGCAAAAATATTTGTGCTTTGTAGGAAATCGACATCATAGGTATTCTGTACCATTATAGTGTATGTGTGTGTACAAACATTGTATTCGTATTTAAGAGCATTTAAGCTATAAAGTTGAATTCCACGAATACTAGTCGGAAAGTCGGTCTTTTTATCTTTATACAACATCGGGAATTACACAAGTTTTTATCTTTATGCTTTTTTATACAACATCGGGAGGCATTCAAGCATACGGCCCATCTGAAGTAAAGCGGTTACCGTAGCCTATAAACGCTTGCAATACATTAGGTATCACTCGCGCGATGCTACCTCTGCTGCTAACACAGTAACTCCATAGGGGCTAGGAACTTACTGGAGATCTCACTCACACGCACTTGTTGTGTTCCTGCGTGTAAGTGAGGTCACCAATAAGCTCATAAGGAGTTGTGTGCTGTGTTAGCAGTAGAAGCGGCATACCGCGAATGATACTTAATGTATTGCGAGCGTTCACAGGCTGCGGTAACCGCTTTATATCCGGTGGCCGTATACTTGTATGCCTCCCGTGATTATATATAAAAAAAAATTCTGAAATTTTTAAAATTATCATCTCTTTGAGTTCGAGTTAAATCACTCACTTCCAAGAACACAATATTCCTACTAGACTTTGGTCTTCTGTGAGACGTGGTTACTTCCCTAGTCAGGCTGCGTCGATGGGCTCTACCTCCCATATACCTGAGTCTCGTTTGTTATTGGCAAGGTGCAATAAGCACAGATTACGTGTTTTAAAGTCATTATATCCATAGTTGTCATTTGGAGCTTTCTAAAACACAGGAAATTTCTATTAAGCATAGACACGGTTCTTTATTCTTAATGAAAAAAAACCTCATGTCATATCCCGCACTTAAAGAACTATTAGTTATGCAATACTCTTCTGTTTCGTGTTAAAACACCGTGTTTAAACCCAATTCTTAACGGTGATAAGGTGATAAACAATTTACCTTCAACTTTAAGTGTAAGATTAAATTTACAATCTCCCCTTAACCATCTCCCGTTGTATTTGTTAAAGAGCATTTCTCTGGAAGGGTCAAATCTTTTCAATTTCACTTTATTACATTGTCGACGCTAAGGTGATCAAAGTCCTAATTCACTTTGTGTAACAAAGACATCCAAAGTTTCGTCTTAGAGAGCATGCCCACTTGTTCGAACGACGTATTTGCCGGGTCGATATACATCGTAGCTAATCTGTATGAGAAATATATTTTTGAGACTGTATCGTTGTCAACTATACATGTGTTGATGTGCTCGGTGGCGCAGCGGTTAATAACGCGACTTTATCACCGACTCGTGGGTTCGATTCCCACACAGGACAAACATTTGTGTGCATGAACATGTCTGTTTGTCTTGGTCTGGGTGTTTTTTAAAAGAGGTAGGGCGCATCTAAGTACCCTGTCAGGGGAAGTAACTTCACCTCACAGAAAACCGCAGCCAAACAATAACTTTATACGTTACGTTATTGTGTTCCTGCGTCTGAGTGAGACCACCGGTAAGATTCTAAGGAGTTGCTGTGTTAGTTAGCAGAGGTGGTATTGCGCGAGTGATACTTAATGTTAATGTACGGTAACCGCTTTACTTCAGATGAGTCGTATGCTTGTATGCCTCCCGACGTTGAATAATAGATATATATACATATACGTATACGTGACGTCATTAATTTGCGGCAGCATTGTAGATGAGGAGCATTGTTAGAGGAATTGGAGCTGCCATCTCTCCTCTGCTACACTCCTACGGTTTATTAAATTCACTTCATTTAGTTAATCTTAATGGTTGATGTCCCTTAGCAACTTTTGATTCAAAGTACCGATAGTTGTTATTTGCACCTAATACTTACAGCATCCTCTTCTTTCTGGCATTATCTCGTTTCCTAACCCAATAAGACTAGCGAGTCCGCTAATTTCGACATGGACTGGACTAACTGGTCCCCGGTTCGAATCTAAGCATGCACCTCTAAATTCGTACTTTCGGGTTTGTGTATATATTTGAAATTAATACTAGATCGGTCGTAAAGGAAAACTTTGTGAGGAAATTCTGAGGTTTGACGGCATTCGCTCTATATAAAAATAAATATTTTTGCTAAATCCTTATGCTCGAGTAGCGGACCCCGCCAATCCTAATGGATTAGAAAGCGGGATAACGCTAAGAAGACATGGAGCGACTGCCGTCATACCTCCACAACCCAGAGGGAAACCAGAGCGTTCGTGGGTTATGACACACGTATTTCGAAATATATTTCGTTGGACTTACCTTGGCTTGGCTCGTTTACGATGTTATTTTTTACCTCCGAGTACGTTATAATTAAAAATATCAACATAAATACGAAAATATGAATTTAGTGCATGCCACACAAGAACTCAAACCAGGGAAATATACTTGTTCTTTATCCAATAGGCTAGCCAGCCTGGTCAAAGTCAAAGTCAAAGTCAAAATCTTTTTATTCCGTAAAAATGGCTACATTTGTTTGGAATCGTCACAATTTTTTTCCCTACCGTGCAGTTTATGACTAGGTGAGCACTGATAAAAATACTGCCAAAAAACTCAGGCATCCCTCTTTTGGTATCCAAACAAAATTACATATTTTATTAATTACATTATAATTGGATCGACTCACTCCCAGGTATTTTTATCATTAATATAGTCAGATACTTTATAATATGCCGTGCTACACAATTTGGCTTTAATAGTAGTTTTAAATTTGTTTATTGACAATTCTCTTATATTGCTGGGAAGTTTGTTATAGAACCGTATACATTGCCCCATAAAAGAATTACTTATTTTGTGGAGACGGCTTGCATGTAACACAAGATTATGCTTATATCTAGTATTTATGCTATGAGTATCACTCTTTTTACAAAATGAGTCTATGTTTTTATGGACATACAAAAGATTTTCATAGATATATTGCGATGCGACTGTTAAAATATTTATTTATTTGAACCTAAGAGCTATGGCTCCTAAAACAGATACAGCATATCAATATGGAAAAATGTAATACATAGACAAAATCCGCACTTTAGTGCTCTCTGTCGTAATAATTTGTAACGTTTTAACCAACTGTCTGCTTTGCACTTTGATGTTAGATGCTACGAATAAATAATAAGTCTTATTCGTAGGTCAGATGTTAAATATCTCATGGTATTGTCAAACTAAAATGTATAACACTTGTATTTGACAAGTCACGACGTCTATAACTAGTCTGACCATAAATATTATTACATAGACACTTTTCTTTTTTTCAACTGTTTCATTATTTTGAATTTGGAACGCATCTATTATATTAAAAACTTTGTTGATTTTCCGCCATTTTACATATTATTTTCGTGTTTATTATAAAATTACAATATGGAATGGGGTGTTAAAGAAAATAGGATTGCAGTGATGATTGCCTTGCACAAAGTGGGTATAAGGCCGTCGGTCATAATCAAGACACTTCAAAAGCTTGGTATCAGCCGTATGATTCTATATCGTACCTACTATCGACAGATATACCAACACTTCCTCCGTTGAAGACCATAAAAGTTCGGTGCGACCGCGTGCTGTTAGAACTACAAAAACTGTTAATGCTGATAAAGCCAGAATTCGTCGAAATCACATTAGGAAACATAAAAAAGGTTATCAAAAGACCGCCTAAATGGCCTATCATGGCTATGTTGCATCAAACTTAAAGTATGGGATTCTTCTCAGGGGTAACTCCAAGGACATAAATAGAGTTTTTATATCACAGAAACAGTGCGTACGGGCGATATGTGACGTACTGCCATTAACTTCATGTGGACCACTATTCCGTAAATTAATATACTTACTGTGCCATCAATGTATATTTTTGAATGCTGCATCTTTGTCAAATCTCAATCTGACTTATTTACTCGAAAAGACGCCATAAATTTATTTAAAACAACCAGATATCCTAGAATGCTGGTATTACCCAATATACGAACTCATTAGTTTGAGAGTAATTGCCATTGCAATTGTATCAAAATTTATAACAATATACCTGAAAAAGTAATGGAACTGCAATTGAAAGCGTTTAAAGCACTTTTGTTTCCGTGGAGAAATGCTTCTGCTCAGTTCAAGACTACCTAAATTGTAAAATTGATTTAATTTAGTGACTTTGTATAATTTATTAAACTATGTAATGAATATCTGGACTTTGCATACCTACTGCTGTACTAATTTAAATATTATTGACATTATTAACTATTTAAAATTGCGTGAATAAATTCTGTACATTGTTTTAAATATTGTGCTATGTAAATTTTGCATGCCATGGATCGGCTGAATGATAAGGCTATTTATATAACTTTTAAACTCCCAATGTTACCGCATTCAAAGCGAAATAAATCTTTCTTTCTTTCTACAAAAAACAATACGCTACTATTACTTAATGTAGCTTTCTCAGCTGTGGCAGCTCTAAATTCTCATTTAGCCCTCTCTTATCCGGTAGACTTAAGAATCGTATGTTTGCAGGGAGAACGGACTCTTAGATTAAACGTAGCGAAACGGTACAATGTCAGAACGAGACAATTATACAACTAACTCGGACTCAACTACTCTTAACTCTTAAAACTCCTTCATTAAAGAGAAATTGTTAAATGAAAGGAACAACAACAATACTTAATTACGCTTCAAATTGAGGAAACTTTGAAGTTTCCAATGCGAGTTGTTTCTTATTTCGTTAAAAGGTTCTTTAGTTTTTTGGGAATAAATACATTTGGATAAGGTATACTAGATCACCTTATTCGATTTTATTTTATGGATAAATATATAAATGATAAATAAGGAATATGGACAGTAAAGATTGTACAGACAACGACAGATCAAGTTAAAGACCTATGCATCTTATGTCGTAGCAGTAAAAGTGAAATTTGCATGGATTTGTATAGTTAAACTATACAAGCCTGTCGTGGTATATACATGTATAAGATTTAATTAATATTTACTAGTGTGAAATTATGCCAGTTCACGTAAACATATCAATATTGCTTTGTTTTGTACAATAAAGGAATTGCAACAATATCCTGAGGTGTACTAAGTGGCACGCTAAAATCTTTAGTACTATTTTCCACTGGCGAGACGTCGAGATAGAAAAGACAAACATCCAACCGTCCTCTAAAATGAATATACAAGGTCGACCTTAAATACGAGTATATCAACAAAAATGAAATTTCGAGATATGAGGTCAATGACAACAAATAACCCTAAAGTAGGAAATTAGAAAAACCGACCAGAGGTTCTATATTGTCTTTGTTCACCATCATCATCATATCAGCCGAAAGACGTCCACTACTGAGCGTATGCCTCCCTCATCGGGGGGGTTTTGCAACAATCACCACGCGCTTGGCAGGCGGGTTGGTGATCGCAGTTTGAGGCAGTGCACGAGATGACGCTGCTGCCCGCTATCCGGTTGTGTATTTCCCTCAGCCGACTCTTACGGCACCCACGGGACGAGAGGAGGTGGCCCAATTCTATGCCAGCACCATACGGCATATACACGCACGGCATTGTCTTTGTTAGATAGCTGTATATAATTTTGAATATACGAGTATTATAGCATAATTTTAGAACTAGCTATTGTGCACTATAATAAAAAAAAAAATTTAGAGACATGCTTGTTAAGCTCTTATATAATAATACAAAATTATGTATCTATTTCAAATGGTTAATATTTTATTCTTAAAAAATATACATTTGTTACAAAAATATTTAATTTTACCTTGGAAGTCCTCTCCCTATTATTTATTATTGATACTTTAATTTTGAATACAAAAAAATAGAAATGGAAGTGCCTTAAAGTGTTCCAATTTGATCTTTTGGGTACGGAATTCTAAAGAAGCATTACAAGACCCGTATAAAGAAAGAAAATATTGATTTTTGGAGTTCCTATCCAAAAGGAAAAGCGGAACTATTACATGATTACTCATATTTCCATCTATCTGTCAGACCTTTATGTCAAAATATGTATATCTCTTAACGTGAAGTTTGGCATAGTTGTGTAACATGCAGGAGGCCTGCATGTTGTATCTTCTCAAAATAATTAAATAGTGGAAATTTGTTTTCTTAAAAATTACAAGAATATCAAAAACATTTTAATGAATTTCGAGAGATATCGTAAACATATTTTTTCAAATCTTTGTATGTGTGCGATTTTAATATGTATACATTAAAAGTAAGGAATATCGGTTCCTCGAAGCGCAAGGTTGACTCTTACACTTGTTTGATTTTTTAATATTTTTTATTACTTAAAAGCTTCGAAAAGTCGCTACTGAAACATTTGCTGTTTCCAAATACAGCACACGAACAAAAATATAACAACTTTAAACTTTAAACATATAAAATTATTTATTACATATTATATATAAACTATGATTTGAATGTTGAAGCAAAATTGTCAAAATCACAGGAATGGCATAAAAATATTTTAATGAATTCCGAGAGATAAGGTAAATACATTTTTTCCTTCATATGTGTGTGTTTTTAATCATGTGTGTGTTTTTATAATTAAAAAATCCTAAACATTCCCGACGACCTAACCCAAAAAGTTTGCCGTTTCCAAATACACTGTCGACTAAAAAAAGGATGTCAATTTAAAATAAATAAAATGTTTTTTTTTTCATTAGATTGCTATTTAAATGTCTTAACCACATTGTCACAATGTAAATTTCATATTATCCAATATACAGGTTATATGAAACTACGAATTCTCGACTTGGTGATTATCATTAATTACTATTACAATTTCTTTTATTCCAAGGGTCTAGGTCACTGACATTTGATAGGCATGTGCGGTAAATGATATATTTGGCGATGATAAGGACACGAGATCTGTGCGGACTCTTAACCTATTTCGAAAGTTTACCTCCCATGATAGTTTAATAGTCCACTACTGCCAGAATGAACACTTCTGATCACTAGGTCCAGCAGGCTAGATACTTTTCTCACAACACAGTGGATGGATCAGAGGTATATTAGATGAGACATCGGAGAAAGGCTTTTCTAGAGCCTGCAGCGTATAAGTGATGCAATCGTCCAAAGGATATCGTAACACTCGCTCTAGAATTGGATTTCGTGCATATCGGGTTTGTCTTACAGCACTGAACAGTTTGATTACCCTTTTTTTCTCTCATGTGTAAGCTGGAACGGAATTCCAATCGGCAAGGTTTCTCAGAATTTTCTCAGAAACCGGTAATCACACTGGCAGAGCCTTTAATGCTGCAACTGTCCGTGGGCGACTGAAGCTATTTATCATGAGGTTTAGCTGATTTGCTTCGCATACAATAAAAATGTCTGCACTTATTTTTATTTACAAACACATATTACATGTGTATTTGCACTTTCAGTAAATTGGTATTCGCTTTAGGGACCACAGTCCCGCGCTCTATCAGCCTCTGTTCTCGAAATTGAAGTGAGGTTATATTCACCCGTATCCAATTTTAGTATTTGAAACTTTGCAATATAACTTGTTACGATCAAGTTCTGAAACAATTATTTTTTGTATCAATAAAGAGGTTCTAGCGTCGCTATAATGAAATAATACTAAAGTTCTTTGATCACCATTCGATGGTTATTTTGGGGCCAATTTAGTATTTGTTTGAATAGTTAATTTGGCCTTTGTCGTTGGACTTGGTCTATTTATTTTAACAAAGATATAATCAAATTCCTGCTAAATATATGAGTAGTACACAGCCAAATTTTATAGGTACATGGATTTATAAAAAATATAGTCACGATTTTTCCTAGGATTATTTTAGGTACTATCCTGATTAACGTTTAATAATTGCTACATAATGTAATGTTTAATATTTTCTAAAGAATTAATTCATTATTGTTTGCAATATTTTAGGTTTATTATGAGGCAATAATGAATAAGGAAATGAAAAAAAAAAAAACATTATTTGGGGCAAAACATTGTAACAAAGTGAAACGAGTTGCGTCAACCATATGGTAGAGTCGCGATTTTTATTAAAAATTATTTATTTCTACGCAATGAGTTTTAGCTTTAAGGTAATTTTTAATCTACTATAAACTTCAAACAATTCAAATTTAGCCAAAATATTTCTAAGTGAGCAGCGATAGCCCAGTGGATAAAGAACCGGCCTAGTGGCAAACAGGTCCCCGGTTCGAATTTATAATTGTCACTTGCACGGCGGTGAAGAAAAACATCATGAGAAGACCCGCACGTCCAAGAAATTATATTTCGAAAGACGTGTGACCTAACCTAAGAAAGATCTGGTTTACCCTCTGAGTTGTGGAGGTCTGACGGCAGTCGCTCCATGTAAAAATCAGTATCTACCCCAAATCCTTAGGCACAGGTAGCGGACTTTGCTAATCCTAATAATAAATCCTACTAATAATGGATTAGTAAACGGGATAACACTAAGAGGAAGAAGAGTTCCACGGCCAATGATCTCCCAGTCTGTTTCTGCATATTACATGATATTGCATAAATTTAAGCAAACTTATGTTGTAGAATGTTTCGACTGCTATGTTTATCAGATCCAATATATTCTATCTATTATAATATCTATAACTTCACGCCAAATCCCTTGCGGGGTAGGCAGAGAGAACCGAGCACCATAAGACGCGGTCCTTACACACTTCACTCGCTTGTTTAACATTCAAAACTCTTTGAATGTTAAACAAGCGAGTTTCCCGCCGAACGCCCGTCGGTTTCTAGGACTCTTGACATCACCTTCTGATAAACCATGACCAACTTGGTCATGATAGGTTAGTCTCGGTGTTCCTCGGCTCCTACATCCTTCCATTTTTGCATTGTATATCTGTTTCGTCATTCGTTCATACTGCATTCTTTCTACATGCCCAAACCAACGGAGCATGCCTTTTCTTATCTTAACAGCAACACTCTCTTTCAGACCAACTCTCTTTCTTACGTCATCATTACGAACGCGGTCAGCAAGCGTTACGCCATAAATTTTGCGCAATACTCTCATCTCGACCGTATTTATTCTACTTTCATTCTCTCTCTGCCATCCAATAATTAAGAAATGATTTCAATGTTTCATCTATGTCGCTTTTTCAAATTTTGGATAAGACATTCATTAAAGCTAAAGGCTAGTACATGAATTACGTCAAGTCTAGTCCACGATCGAATATAGAAATATGGGTTATTGTTCGTTGTTTAAATATTCTTGCTAAATCGGTCCCAATCGATTATCCAATTGTAGCATAGGCGTGGGAGTGTTCTGATTGTTAACAGACTGTAATATTATAGTTCACAACAGAATAACTTGTACAAATTTCAAAATACCCAATATGAAATGAAGTTGAGCAGAAATCAAAGTTCTCAATTAGACCTCAATTACGGATAATCTGAATAGTTGCCAACAACCTGAGTCCCCGATCAATGGATCCCTCCGTGCGAACTTTGGCTTGTCGTTATTCACTATTATTGCCTATGGAGTGCCCTTGTTATACGGATAAAATTAACTAGGAATAATCCGGGCTTGATTTCGACAGGTGTTTCCAGTGATTTCGGCGAGTAAAGATAATGGGCAAAGTTTAACCTTATGTAGAAAATGTATTTTAAATAGTCACTTTTTAAATTTGTATATTCAGTACCCTGAGATATTAATTACAACCCTCCAGGGAGTTGTTTATTTTCAGCAGTCTTCTGTAAGGTGAAGATAAATCCTTAATTGAGCTTTTTAATGTGCTTAGGTAAGATGTTTTAATAACAGCGCAACTGTAGCTTGACCATAAACTAAAAATATTGTATAAAAAATCTATACTGTACTTCCAGCATCCAGTATATACGTATTAGCAACATATTTGCTATTAAGAAAATTGAATTATCCACTGTGATAATTTTGATTGGTTACAACAACCACGTTCAGTATAAATATTGAATATTTTAGTTGGTTACAAAGGACCTGGTCAAAAAATATTGCGATGGGGGCTCAATGAGGCCGCTGTGTATGTGTCAGTGAGTAAGCACTCTGTAGGCCGATTTTACTAAAGCACTGCAACTGCACTGCAGCGCGACGTGTGTCAAAATCTGTCAGATCGCTTGACGAAACGTCAAAATGTACGCATATTGATACACACCGCGCTGCAGTGCAGTTGCAGTTTTTTAGTAGATTCGGCCTACTGGACGCGTCGAAGTACATCGAAGATGCTGTCTGATTAAATTCGTAGGATTTGCAATTTAATATATGTCACTAGTAAGAAGCGTTTTACTTGTATACATAAATGTCGATAGTAAAACAAAATGCCCGTCATGCGTATGCGCATCATAAATTATTAACGATGATGTGATTACGAGATCACTTAAGCTGAGGTCGTCTAACAATTCAATTTTGACAGCTACCTAGAACTTATCTGAAATGCTGTGCAATTACTCTCATTCGAAAAACATGCCTATGCACATGTAAATTTCACTTCAAAGCTATACCATATACATTTATCTATAAAGCTGGCATTGATTCCCCAAAGGGCATCGTCCAACGTAAATAACAGACCAACGAGACCGACCCAATTTAATTGATCGTATTTCACTAACTTTCGACTAGTTATGAATACCTTGATTCATAAGGGTTTGGGGTAACTACTGGGTAAAATGGTATACAATACTCGTATATTGATATAACTTGTGATTAATGATGAAGAAGCTTCAAATCATAAAGTTCCCTTATGACTCGTTGTAGTACAGCAACATTATAATTCAAATATTCAGATTATCTATAATCAACCATTTGAGTTCAAATACATTTTGTTTAAATTATTTAATCATAGCGTAATGACATAAACATGTTCTCTAAACTATTAAAATAGTTTTCAGCGAATAACTACACTATTTTCCCTAAATAAACTTAATAGAATTTTTTCTCTAAGAAGGGAGTAATATGTGTGACTACTGAGAAAGTGTGAATGGAGTATTGGGGAAAATATTAAAGCCAAGACCCACAAAAGCGGGAATGCGGCAGCAATCCGGGATGGAATTTTTTGAATCATTCTTATGTATGCATGTATATCTTCACGCCAGGTCCCTTGCGGGGTAGCTCTTTTCATGCACGCCCGTTGGATCCTAGGCATCACCTTCTGATAACACACAACCAATTTGGTCATGGTCTTGGCTTCTTTATTCTTTCATCCTGCATTCTATCTACATGTCCGAAGAGCATGCCTTTTTTTATCTTAACAGCGATGCTCTCTTTTAGACCTCTTTTTTTTTCTCTTTTTTTTTCATTTGATAATGCAATAAACTGACATTGAACAATCTCTACTAATATGCTATTAAAAATTTACTGGTTTAATTGGGGTCTTCATTTCTTTAATTATTAATAAAATTCTACAACATAGTCTCTTTCCTAGTCATCATTACGAACGCGGTCAGCAAGCGTTGTGGCACAAATTTTGCCCAATGCTCGCATCACGACCGCATTTATTCTACTTTAATGTTGTCTCTGCCATACCCAGCTTTCATTCCATAAGTTAGCATTGGGATTAGCGCTGCGTAGTGTACAGCACTTCTAGCTTAGATATTGGCTGCCTAGAAGTTTACTCAAAGCTCCATTCACGCTGTTCCCTGCAGTTACTCGTCTTTTCATATCAGCACAGTACCTTCCATGCCTGCTAAAAGCGCTTTCAAGATATACAATCTCATTCACTTGTCCTAACACTACATCATCAACCATAATCCTCGTGTTCGTTCAGGTTGTCTTTCTTTCAAATACCATATCTTGGTTTTGTTTGGACTTGGAACATTCATGTTTTTATACAACTTATCACACAAAAAGTAGTCGTATCGTGCATAGCATGCAAACACGAACAAATGTTTAAAAAATGCCATTCTGGATTCTGGGTTATGGCTCTCATTTGGAAGTGAGGGCGGGTATTAGAGTGGAGCAGAGAGAGAGAGAGTAAAATAGAGAAAGTACGGTCCCTGTGTGTGGAGTTCTGTCTGTCATGGGCATTTGATAATGCAATAAACTGATATTGAACAATCTCTACTAATATGCTATTAAAAATTTACTGGTTTAATTGGGGTCTTCATTTCTTTAATTATTAATTAAATTCTACAACATAGTTAAAATGCGAAAAAGAGCTAGATTGGGCAGATTCGACCTTCGGATAGTTTGGCGATTTTCTTACACAACGAATAAATCTTGCTATAACTATACAGTGAGGTAAGCCCAGCGTCTTCGGTTCACAGGGGCCTGTTTTATTGCCTAATATTTAGTTTTAGCTTAATTTTTATTTAGTAAATATATATAGCTACCGAATTTTACTCAGTAATTAAAAGAAAAAAACAATCATCTTCCCAATATGGGTGGCCACATGAACTAGCAATATCGAAAACTGGTGGAGTGTTCTTCTAACTGAGCTGAAAATTTTATAACAATAACGAGCTTTTAAACTTGTTTATACCGCTGTAAAATCGTTACGTAGTGCCATCTGTTTTCTACGTCTCAGCACTATTAAGTAACTACCCGGCAAAATCACGGAGTTTGATTTATTTTTAAGTCTATTGACAGGTTGTTCATATATCAAGTAGATTTCCCAGGAGTTCGCATTTCAGTTTTGATTTGCAGGATTTTCAGCCAATGTTAAGCCCTACGATTATGGAAGCCAACCTTGGATATACATAATTTCACGCCATGTCCTTTTCAGGAAGGTAGAGAAACTGTCAAATAACTCTTTGGAATATGCTGTATAATCATTGGAAATCACAAAGGAGTGTCTCATATTAAGCTAGGCGGTACAGAAATATGTAATGAAAGTTAATTGACAATTTAACTCATATTATCTATTCTCTTCATGTATATCATGGGCTTCAGAGAATCACTCAGGGAACTGTTCAAAAATATAAATACCCTCACTGTTAATTCTTAATATATTTATGAAAAAATAATCTATGTATATCTTCACGCCAAGTCCCTTGCGGGGTAGGCAGAGAGGACCAAGCGCCATAAGACGCGGTCCTTGTATACTTGACTCGCTTCTGTGACATTCATAGCTCTTTTCATGCACGCTCGCCAGTTCCTGGGGCTTCTGACATCACCTTCTGATAAAACACGACCAATTTGGTCATGGTAGGTTAGTCTCGGCCTTCCTCGGCTCCTACATCCTTCCACTTTTGCATTGTATTTCTGTTTCGTCATTCTTTCGTCCCGCATTCTTTCTACATGTCCGAACCAACGGAGCATGCCCTTTCTTATCTTAACACCGACACACTCTTTTAGACTAACTCTTTCTCTCACGTCTTCATTACGAACGCGGTCAGCAAGCGTTATGCCACAAATTTTGCGCAGTGCTCGCATCTCGACCGCATTTATTCTACTTTCATGCTCTCTCTGCCATACCCAGCTCTCACTTCCATAAGTTAGCGTTGGAATTAGTACCGCGTTGTGTACAGCGAGCTGTGCCTTCTGGCTTAGATTTCGGCTGCCTAGAAGTTTACCCAACGCTCCATTCACCCTATTCCCGGCACTCACTCGTCTCTCCACATCAGCGGTGTACCTTCCATTGCTGCTAAAAGCACTTCCAAGATATACAATCTCATTCACTTGCTCCAACACTACATCATCAACCATAATCCTAGTGTTCGTTCTGGTTGAAAAATAATCTATATCCGTAAAAATTTAAAGTCGTTTTCAAACTTCAGCGAAAAACTTAGAAGTAGAAATAAGTTATGTATGTACGCCGTACGTACGTACGCTTGCTAGGACTGGTACATGTTTTCTTGTAAATTGTATACTATTCTATAATAAATTGCCTGAAACAGTTCTGTTCTTTCCCGACAATGTATATAAAAAATCACATCAAAAATACTATCTGTAAAAAGGCTTATTATAGAATTGATGAATATGTAACTGACAAAGATGTCTGGAAATAACTCAGCAGATACAGCCTTTTATTAAAAATTCCTTAATTCTACCATTTGACATCATTATTGTACTAATATACTGACGGGAATCTATTGTAATATCTAATTGACCATTTGGAAAGAGATTTATGTTGGCAAGTTTCTTTCGGCATTTCTTCTTCGTTAATGGTAATTTACGATATGCTAGCAGATTAAAAAAAAGTAACAAAAGAGAATCGAATACAATAAGACTATATTTCAAAAAATGTAAGTCGTCTCTAAGTGCGCGCGAGAGCCCAATGGCAAATAAATATTTTTTTTGTTATCTTTATTATTACTCTGCTATTATTACTTCCGCACCGGTTACTTCACTGTGAAGTAGCATTATGTTGTATACATCCCATCTCATACGGTGGGAATGCGCTGAAAAGATCCCTGCAGCTGGAATATCAGCGCTGCAGCTGCCAGTATAGAGGCGACCAGAAAAAACAACAGCTGGAGCGGTGACATGTATCTATTAACGGTCGTAGGCGCTAGTAGGTAAGGAAGCTCATAAGCATTCGGTTCAATGTAAAGCGGTTACCGTAGCCTACGAACGCTTTTAATACTAGAAGTATCCCGCTTTTAATACAGACGTGTTACTTATTGGCTTATTGATTAAATTGGCGTATTGAACACTAGACTCTACACGATCTGATATTTAGGCGCTAAAACACTAAATTTTGGTGAGTAATGGGTGCCTTTATACGTCAAGTGGTTTATTGGTTTAGGAATCAGCATATATTACAGTTCTAGGCCATTAATCAGTGCACGGCAGGACATTTCTCGTAGAAATTGCTCGTGTTCTAGTCAAGTTAAATTTATATACTACACGACCCATACGTAGTGCTCGGAATTGTATACAACAATTACGGCTCTGTCGAACACCTCTAATATATGGCATAGTACCGAGAGTCTTAAGCTAATCCTCAAAGTTATGTAATGACCATGGGATAACTATTGCAATCCTACATTTTTGGATTACTTTTTTGAAACCGACGAGCGGGGTGCATGAAAAGAACTATGAATATTGCTGAAGCACGCGAGATGTGCAACGACCGTGTTTGTAATCTCTATCTACCCCCAAGGGACCTGGTGTGAAGATATAGATATATAGTTAGACTTTTTTGTATTACGTATCACCTTTGTTAATTAAAAGTCGGAGCCCTTTTATGGTCACTTCGTTATCTGTTTGTCTGTCTTTTTCAACACCTTTTTGTAATGAACGCGTGGTGGTATCGCGTTGAAAATAAAAACAAATACAATGGTCTATGATCTCTTGGAGCTGTAAAAAAATCAACCTTCTAACTTAAAAATACGATCTGTGGGGTCTATCTGTCAAAACCATTTCTTCTATTATTATTTCAATCGCTCCACATTTAGCTACAATTTTCAATTGTTGTGTGGCATCTGGTGTATTTCCTGACTTGATGAAACATAGTAAAATCATTTCATTATTTAAATCTGGTGATAGTTCGGACCCTTCGAATTTTTGATCTGTTTCCATACTGCCCATTCTCAGTAAAATTTTTGAAAAACTAATGCTTAGCCAGTTGCTCAGACATTTCAATGCACATAATTTGCTTCATAGGAAACAGTTCGGATTTACGAGAGGTTGTTCACCTATAGACGCAGGGATTCATTTGCTTAAAAGTATATTCGCGGCATGGGAGGGTTCGCAAGATGCCTTGGGAATTTTCTGTGATCTGTCTAAAGCGTTTGACTGCGTGCACCATGACACTCTTGTCAGAAAATTACACCACTACGGTATCAGGAATAAGGCTCTCGAACTTCTGTCTTCTTATCTGGGCAATAGGATACAGAAGGTCGATGTTAATGGTAAAAGATCTTCGGGGTCCCCTGTAGTTATGGGAGTCCCACAGGGGTCAATTCTAGGTCCATTCTTATTTTTAGTTTATATAAATGACTTACCTTATTATGTAAGGGATAAACATGAGATTGTATTGTTTGCGGATAATACCTCTTTGACATTCAAAATTAATAGACAGTTAGGTAATTATGACGAAGTTAACGATGCTCTCTCTAAAGTTATTCATTGGTTTAGTGTTAATAATCTGCTTTTAAACGATAAAAAGACTAAAGTAATTAAGTTCTCAACACCTAATGTAAGACAGGTGGCTACCAATGTACATGTTAATGGAACTAATTTAGCCCCTGTGGAGACAACTGTGTTCTTGGGTATAACAATTGACTCCAGACTACAATGGGGCCCACAAATTGAAAAATTTGTTTGGACACCAAAAGAGGGATGCCTGAGTTTTTTGGCAGTATTTTTATCAGTGCTCACCTAGTCATAAACTGCACGGTAGGGAAAAAAATTGTGACGATTCCAAACAAATGTAGCCATTTTTACGGAATAAAAAGATTTTGACTTTGACTTTGATCATTAATGTCTTTTATTTTAATACATCGCTAGTGAATCAAACACCACAGTGTACTTCTTAGGCTATTCGATTTCTATTGACTTAAATTCATAAAGTTTGGCAAAAGGAGCCTTACAGCAAAGGTAAAAGAAAAAAGAAATCGAAAATCAATCATTTGTAATTATGTTTTGTAGAACAAATTCACAATCCTACATTTGCATACTTTGTGTGCTTCCGCCGCCAATTATATTAATTTATTCTAACGACTAACATCTACAGCGCCTGAGGATGCCTCGTGGAGAGGGGAAACATATGTCACAGCGACGATCAGGGTCGTCATGGCAGCAACGGTGGCCGGTGCATGCGGTTTCTCTTCCAGATGGCGGACGACCGCAGCAGCCGAGGCAGATACTACTTAAGCAACCATGGCAGCGATAGTTGGTGGGTGCCGGCCGGTGCTAGTCCCATGAACTAATTGATGGTGAACAAAATAACGCCTGAATCTATTATTAACTATTACAGAAAAGTGTTATTATTCCGTGCATGAATACTTAAACGAATAAAATAGTTAACCAAAGTCCTGAAGTTTGGTAGTATGACTATAATTATTGACAGTGGCGTGAATATTGAAAAATAGTTTTTTTGTATCTAATTAATTGTCATATATAAGTTGAATTAAAGTCCAATGTATTTAGGCAGTCTTGTAAGCAGGAACAGTATTTGTGGTACACTTTTAATTTATTTTTGATACTTTATTGAAATTAAACTATTTTTAACGGAAGTACCGCGTGTTTTATTTATTTTGTTGAAACCTGACGTTTCGAACGCTTTGCAGAGTCCGTGGTCGCAGGAGGGTTCAGGAGATTTCAACAAAATAAATAAAACACGCGATACTTCCGTTAAAAATAGTTTAATTTCAATGTGTAACAATCGCGAAAACCTAAGACAATACTGTTGTTTATTTTGACGTACTATCCTTACTTTGCATTTAATTTACACACAACATTCGTACGTTGAGACACAGGCGAACCCGAGTGGCTTCTGTATTTATTTAAACAATTATCTGTATTATACCCGTATTCTGATAAATAAAATAATTATTAGTTTTATATATCTTATATTACGGGTGATAATCCTGATCATATGATAGTGGATGGGCCCCCGAAATGCCAGAGAACATCGGCCGGTGGCAACACCGGTGTGAGTGACACAGGGGTGTCAAGAGATGTGCTGCGCTTTCTCCGAAGTTACTCGCAGCATTCTGCCCTTTAACGGTTCCACTCCAGGAGCATATTGCTCTATCGACTTCTCTCTGAACAGTCAATGAAGACAAGCCAGAGCTGAGATTGCTGCGGGTCTTCTTAATTTTCTACTCTGACTGACGAAGACACGCCGCAGACGAAGGCCTTGATCGACCCTTTGTAGGACTCGTGTACCCATGGTGTCGTTACACACCGACAACTCGCCTCAAGCTGACCTCCGGGCAAAAATAATATTATTAGTATTCACAGCTCACTCACACAGTTCAATTCCATTTACATGCACTCTTGCCTGATATCGTCATCTGATAAAACATGACCAATTTGATCATGATAGTTGACCTTCTTCGGCTTCCATATCCTTTAATTTTCACGTTGCATACCTGTTTGATGTGAAACAATTGTCATAGTATTTCTTCTGCATTCTTTTAGCATATCTGAACCTATGGAGTATGCAGGTTTGTATCTTAACACCAATACTCTCAGACCAGAATCACTTTCAGACCAACTCTTTCAATTATTATTTGTAAGTTTGTCTATGATTACTACAAAATTTTATTTTCCTGTATTTATAACAAGGAGTACGTATGTACTAATATATTCCGAACTAGTGCTCCGAAATAGACATAGTAAGTAAAAAAGTAGGTGATCATTTTAAGATAAAGATTAACAAGCATAGTCCAGATATACCTGCTACACGAGGTGCTTTGAAAAAAAAAGACATGCGAATTTTTACTTAGATAGATAGTCTATCTAAGTAAAAATTCCGAAACATAAACGAATAACTTGGCAAAAACTTGTTTCGATTTCCCGCCGTTTTTCATATTCTTTTCGTATTTATTTTCAAATTATATGATAGAATGGGGTTGTAGAGATTGCCTTTCACGAAGTGGGTATGGAGCCCTCGGTTATATTCAATACACTTTAAAAGCTTGGTATCAGCCGTATGTTCGTATACCGTATTATCGACAGATATACCAACACTTCCTCTGTTGAAGACCAGTTGAAGAGAGTGAATCGATCGCAACGCCTTCTGTTCCGATACGCAGGTAAAAGGTACAGAAATATCCTGTTTACTGATGCAAAAAAATTCACGATTGAAGAGCTCTACAACAAGCAAAATGACAAAGCGTATCCACACAGTTTTAAAAAAGCCGCCCAAGTGGTCGGAAAGTCCTGCGTCAGTAATGGTTTGATAGGGCGACATTTTATCAAGGTGTCACGATGCTTCATTTTTGTGAAGAAGGAGTGAAGACATCAGCCAAAGTGTATCAAGAGACTGTCTTGGATCGTGTTGTGAAACCTCTCGGCAATACACTTTTTAAAAATATACTGTGGACTTTCCAGCAGCACTCTGTATCTGTTCACAAGGCACGAACTACCGAAGCCTGGTTCGAAACCAATGTTCCGGACTTTATAAGAACTGAAGACTGGTCCTCGTTTAGCCCAGATATTTTATTTTTTATACAACGTCGGGAGGCATACACGCATACGGCCCATCTAATGGAAAGCGGTTACCGTAGCCTATAAACGCTTGCAATACATTAAGTATTACTCGTGCAATGCACCTCTGCTGCTACCACAGGAACTCCTTAGGAGATTACAGGTGACTTCACTCACACGTAGGAACACAATAACCCTCAAAGAGTTGTTATTTTGACTGCGATTTTCTGTGAGGTGGAGGTACTTTCCAGACGGGCTGCTTTGATGCGCCCTACCTTTCTTAAAAACTATCTAGATCTGAACCCCTTAGACTACAAATTATGAGAGGACATGGCCTGCTCGAAACGACATTGTGTGTCTTAACAAATCTCTGGAGCAAGCAGTGGCTAAATTTCCCATGGAAATAGTGCGTAAATCCATAGATTCGTGACAAGACAGATTAAAGTCCTGCATCAAAGCCAAACGTGGCCATTTCGATACTTTTTATACAATTTTATTTTTATTTTTTGCTGAGACTTCCGTAAATATGTACCTACATAATATAAGTTTTATTAAGATTACATTACTTCATAAAAAAATAAAAATGACTATTCCTTTGTAACAGAACTCATGGCCGGGCTATGTATGATAAGTGTCACCGATGCTTTATGGTATTAATTGACAACATGTCATTGCTATAAAGCAGAAATAGCGAGAACAACACATGCCACTGCGGAACACAAGCATTGATCCTTGGTTATGAAAATAGCTGCTGCCGACAACGGTTTTATGCATCTGCTGGACAAGAAATTACGAAACTTTATAGCGCGTAAAATCAAACAAGCAAATAAGATCTTGAAAGTTCTATAGCGATGTCAGTATAATCATACTTGAAATTAAGCACCATCGATCGCAGCTTCTATATAGTGGGTCAAGACTACTAGTCTTGATATTTCAGCTCGTATAACCCGATAAGTTAAATTTTACCGATATTAAAGGAAAAATATTGTCGAATAATCCTAAATCTGAAAAATTGTTTCCTCATATCTACATAAAACACATAAACAAAGTCAGTTTACTAAAAACACTTTTACATACAGAATGCTACTTTGATTAACACGTTCATGTTTTTGTATATTTTCAGACAAGACACATATTCTTAAAGCCGGTTAGTTTCATTTTTGTCTCCTGTATCATGCGACATATGCCTTTACTAAACACGATATATGTAAAGTACAAACCATCGTATCTTGCGAAAGTATGTCACAGAGTAGGTACTTCATGAGACGGAGTGCGGACGTGTTCGTACGGAGTGTAGAATTACTTCCTACTCCGCGTGTTCCAGCCGTCTACTGTCTACATCCGTTTGTTGTTTTCACATGTTGAGGTACTATTGTCACTGCATTTCGTGTTCGTAAGAGAATATTTACATGCTGCCCTTAGTCAATTTTCTAGTTAGACACTTTTGTGTAATCGTGGAACAACGGCCGTGGTTATATAATATACTGTAAAAGAAAGAGCATATTGACTTATTGCTGAACCAATTATGTAATTTGTGTTTTGTAAAATAACACTCTTTTTTCATACTAAATCTAGAGACAAAAACTGGGCCCATTTGTTGTAATGTGATTACTATAACTTCACGCTAAATCCCTTGCGGCAGAGAGAACTGAGCACCACATGACCTCACTCGCTTCTTCAGTATTCATTGCTCTTCTTATGCACGCTCGCCGGTTTCTAAGGCTTACGGTCAATTTGGTCATGGTAAAGATTTGGCCTTCCTCGGCTCCTACATTCTTCTAATTTCGCGTTGTATATCTGTTTCGTAATTCTATCTTCCTGCATTATTTCTACATATCCGAACCAACGGAGCATGCCTCTTCTTATTTTAACACACGTGCACTTTCAGACCAACTCTGTTTCTAATATCATCATTGCGAATACGTTCTGCAAGCGTTACGCCACAAATTTTGCGCAACGCTCGCCTCTCGACCGCATTTATTCTACTTTCATGCTCTCTCTGCCATACCCAACTCTCGTTTCCATAAGTAAGCGTTGGAACCAGCACTGCATTGTGAACAGCGAGCTGTGCCTTCTGGCTCAATTTTTTACTGCCGAAAAGTTTTCCCAACGCTCCATTCACACTGTGTGGAAATCGAACCCACGAGCGTTGGTATATTGGTATATTTGTTGTTAACCAACCTAAGCGTAGTTGGTTTGTGCAATTAATCCAGACAGGTACGGTAAGAGTACCTCTGACGTATTGATACATGCGCTAGTAGCTAGTACAACAACCGCCCAGAGAGATATTTTTCGGCTAAGTTCTTCTATGAAGTGCAAGTAGTTCTCCAGACAGGCTGTTTCGATGCGCCCTACCTCTCATAATTTGATGTTTGATTACACTGATATGCTATTGATCTTCTACAGGACCATTTCACAAAAAAAATCAAACAGTAAAAGTAAGAATTAGTAAAGGCTTTATAGTCCTAGAATTGTAAGGCATCAATTTCAGGACTTAAGTACATGACACATAACATGTCACGTATTTGAACTGCTAGGCGTGAATACAGTCCAATTAATAGGTTTCACCTCAAATGCTATTTATATGGTCAGGTAATCTATTTATTTCTCCGCCGCTTGGGAGGCGAATGTAATTATTGGTCCGGTGTCCATAATAACCGTTGATTAATGAGCCAAAGGATTAATTGGGTCATTCCGTTGAAACTTTCCAGCCGTGAACAACGTGGAATTTAATTTTGTTTCGTATAAAACATTTATTATGGAAAAAATTAATAAAACTTGATGAAAAGTAATTTGCCTGGTGTGGTTATGCGTGTAGCAATAAATCTATCTATCTATCTATAACTTCACGCTAAATTCCTTGCAGGGTAGGCAGAGAGCACCGATCGCCATAAGACGCGGTCCTTACACACTTCATGCGCTTCTTTCACATTCATTACTCTTTTCAGGCACGCTCGCCGGTTTCTAGGACTCTTGACATCACCTTCTGATAAAACACGACCAATTTAGTCATGGTAAGTTAGTCTTGGTCTTCCTCGGCTCCTACATCCTTCCACTTTTGCATTGTACATCTGTTTCGTCATTCTTTCATCCTGCATTCTTTGTACATGTCCGAACCTTAGTTTTCTTATCTTAACACCGACATTCTGTTTCTTATGTCATCATTAGGAAGTCAGTTAGGTCACCAGAAAGCTTCTAAGGAGTGTTATACTTAATGTATTGTAACCGTTCATAGGCTACGGTAAGCGCTTTATACCAGGTGGGCAGTGTGCGTGGATGCCTCCCGACGTTGTATAAAAAAACACTGTGTCTTTGTTAGAGGATAGTATGGATTTTTTATACAACTAGATTGGCAAACAAGCGGCCCGCATTAGATGGTAAGCGGTCACCGCAGCCTATTGACACTCGCAACACCACGGGGATGTTACTCATGCGCCGCCAATCTTGTGACATAAGGCTGTTTCATCACAGTACCCAGTAATTTCTCTGCCATATCTCACCCTTCAAACCGGAACACAGCTATATAAACATAGCTGCTTGGCGGTAGAGATAGGTGAGACAGAGATACCCACGCAGAAGACTTTTGTACAAAGTCTCCCTCTTGTAAATGGAAATTATAATTAAATCAAAAAACTTGTATAATACATTTTACTTACTTGATAAAGGATTTTTTTGTGACAAATTGCTGATGCACGTGCGAGTGGCGTACATTATGATTTTTATAAACGCCTTAGTAACCATGGGTAGCAATCTGACTACTTGTTGCATTCATTTTATGGATATTAGGCGTACATCGAAACAGACCGAAAGAACAGACATGTTCATGCACTTAAATGTTTGTTTTGTATTGGAATCGAACTCATGATAAATGAAAAAAAAACGAAATTAGATAAGTAAATCAGTGAGTGAAACTCGAAGATAAAATAAACCGTAAGTTTCACATGATCAAGCTAGGTACCAGGAATAGCCATACAAGAAATACTTGAGAAACAATTCAGACCATTGTCTATAATAATTAAACTATCTATCTGTATCTCCACGCAGTCTTACATTTCACCTCACTCGCTTCTTTAATGTTTATAGCATTACCTGCACTCTCGATGTCTAGAGCTCCTGACATTACCACCTGATAAAACACGATTAATTTGGTAGTGGTAGGTGGTGGTGATGGTCAAAAGAAGTAGATCTTTGCCGCCTCGTACATTTTTCCACTTCTATTTTGTATATTTGTGCAAATTTTTCCTGCATTCTTGCTCCATGTGCGAAACAGAGCTTCTTCTTATCACCATGATATGCGCTTTCAAATTATAATAATTAATTTTATAATTTGATAGCGCGTATCAGGATTTTTTTTGCATCATTATTGCCAATTAACAATTAAACTATGTGACATATATCGGCAAAAAATATGTTTCCTAAACATTTATAAGTACTCACAGCATATGAACACGAAATGATAATTTACTAAAACATTTAGAAAGGTTGTATTAATATATATAATACTAGTAATATATTTATAGATGTACAAGTAAGTAAACCTCCTCTTAGTATGATGAGAAACCCGCAAAATTGAGGATGTAATTTATTGGATTTTTGATAACACTAAAATGCTGTTTATGGTATTGACTTTGTGATAAACGTACGTAAAGGTAATACTTTTCATAATATTTTTTTGTCTAGTATTGTCTTAGGTTTTCGCGATTGTTACACATTGAATTAAGTCAGTCTTCCTGCGACCATGGACGCTGCAAGGCGTTCGAAACGTCAGGTTTAACAAAATAAATAAAACACGCGATTTTTTTGTCTTCTGAGATAATTTATTTTTACCCTTTTGGGATTCATAAGAGTCCAGAAAATGATCTGGCTACCTTAAGTCCAGTACACCTCATCGCTTCAGATACCGTTTCTTTATACAAGGTAGAGCCAAGTGACTCGAACTTCATTTCCATAAATTTAATTCGGTCATTGACCCAAAATATCAGATACAAAATACCATTACTTAATTTAACCTAAGCTAACGAATAACAAAGTTTACTAACCCGCCAAAATTCAGCAAATTGCTAAACTACGTTTCACATCCAGTGACAAAACGCAAACACACTGTTTAGGAGAAACTTTCAGATCTGGTTTTCACCTAAACTCAAACATAGGGTGGCTGTATGACTAGAATAACTAGACCCCTTGTTTGCTACTAATATCCTTTATTTGTTCGATGACTTGGGTACTGTAACGGAGAATGGTAGCTCCATATTAAGTGGCTTCAAAGTACAAACTTTATAATTGGTCATAACCCTCTAATACATAGCCCTGCGTACGGCGCTGTTCGTAATTAACTACTCGATTGTGTTGGATACCGGTCTGGTGACAGTAACTTGCTGGGTTCGAATACAAGCGGTGAGAAACCAAGGAACTTTAAAATATATTTTAGTTTAGAATTCGAGATGTTTTCAAAACTTTTAGATATTGTACAGGCGGTGGTAGCACGGGAAATGCGAGTTTTACTAAACCACATTGTATCGTTCGATGAGGAGCTTGATGGTGTTGTAGTGTGTGACAGTCCAATCGAACACGCAGGGTAAGCAATGTCAGTCGCAGCCTGTTAATGGATACCTATCTTGATCTTCTAGGGCTTTTAGAGAGCACGGTATGCCGTCTGTCCTTGCCGTTGTTGATAGTCGTTAAGCTTAGACAACCAACGTTCATATCAACGTTGGCTTTCACTAATCCGCAGTTGAGCAATAATGCGGAGTATGGTTTAAACCCATTCGATTGAACAGAGACTGGACAAAATCCGCATTTCAGCGCTCTCTGTCTTAATAATTTGTAACATTCTTTGCACATTGACATTAACTGCCTCAAGATATTTCCGGTAGATGTCGCTATGGTTGAAAAAAAAAATTGTACTTGACGCTTCACGTATGTAATTCCGTTCCAATAAAAATATGACAGCTGCTACTTGAACGACGCTTTTAATTTAACACCAAATCCTTCACATTCACCATCCCTCCGAGCAATAAAATATCGTCCAGACACTAGTATCCCTGCAGTAGCACGAGTAAGGGTTGGTATGGTAGAATACTGCATCATTCTATGTGCATACTTGGGATTTAAGTAGTCTAGTATCATTTTTAGTCATGTTAACCTCATTCGCGTGTGGACCTTGATAATTAACACAAGAGATTCTGGCGAAGGATTCATCGAAGTAGCCCGAGGAGGCATTTCCACCGAATCCAAAATAATAACTCCTTGAAGGGTTGTAAGTATTTCTGTAAGTTTGTGAGATTAACAGTGAGCTCCTGAACAGTCACTGGGTTAGCAGCATAGCACTATGATGCTGCGATGTAAAGAATAAATGCGATATCTTAACCTACACTTTATTTTAGAAGAATTCAATATGTCACGTTATATGTTATGTTTAGACGAGCTCGGTGGCGCAGTGGCGAAACGCATTGTTATATTACTTTGATAACAACGCTCGTGGGTTCGATACCCACTCATGACAAATATTTGTGTGCATAGACCTGTCTGTCCGTCTTGGCCTCGGTGTTTTTAAGAGAGGTAGGGCTCATGAAAGCAGTCCATCTGAGGAAGTAACTCCACTTCATAGAAAAACCGAAGTCAACTAACGCCTTGGAGGATTGTTGTGATCTTGCGTGTAAGTGGGATCATCAGTAAGCTCCTAAGGAATTGCTGTGCTTGAAGTGGAATCGTGCGAGTAATACTTAATGTATTGCAAGCGTGCATATGCTTCGGTAACCACTTTTCACCAGGTAGGCCATATGTTTGCACCTAGTACCTAGAACCATGTCGCGTATTTTAAAAGATGACTTAGAACTTGCAGCCTATAAGAGACGTACTGGTCATTTCTTAACTGATAATTTAAAAAGAATAGAGCCGTAAAATCGAAACAACTACTGAGGCGGTACGCAAAGGGAGTTCACAGAAAAAAATTGTTTACGGATGAGAAAATTTTTACAATTGAGCAACATTTTAACAAACAAAATGATCGTATTTATGCTCAAAGCTCTAAGGAAGCTTCCCCAATTAGTTGACAGAGTGCAACGTGGGCACTATCCGACTTCAGTGATGGTTTGGTGGGGTATTAGCTATGAAGGAGTGACTGAGCCATACTTTTGTGAAAAAGGTATCAAAACATCGGCACAAGTGTATCAAGATACCATTCTGGAGAAGGTAGTGGAGCCCCTTAATAACACCATGTTCAATAACCAAGAATGGTCCTTCCAGCAAGACTCGGCGCCGGGTCATAAAGCTCGGTCTACGTAGTCTTGGTTGGAAACGAACGTTTCTTACTTCATCAGAGCTGAAGACTGGCCGTCATCTAGTCCCGATCTTAATCCACTGGATTATGATTTATGGTCAGTTTATGATTTCAGAGAGTACGGCTTGCTCTAAACGCCAAGATAATTTGGAGTCCCTAAAACAATCCGTACGATTGGCAGTGAAGAATTTTCCCATGCAAAGAGTGCGTGCTTCTATTGATAACTGACCTCAACGTTTAAAGGACTGTATGGCAGCCAATGGAGACCACTTCGAACAAGCTTTTTTTTTTTTTTTTTTTTTATATTTATGTATGAAACTGTAAAAGTAATAAATGTTATTAGTAATAGAATTTTTTTTTCTTTGTTGCAGTATTTATGGCAAGACTAGGTAATTTGGAGTCTACTGTAACTCCAAGAAACACAGTAAGTACTCTTAATAAATTCTAATTTATTATTCCCAATAAGAAACAGAAATACTGTATTTGCAGAAGTCACATTAGGAAAACTAAATTTGATGCATTTGATTTTAGCCGAGTTTAGCAAAAGATTATTACATGTGAACCAGTTTACAATAGCAAACACAATACCAATTACCTTGTCAATATTTTCAAACCGGCGAGCCACATTAAAAATTAGAGAGGTATCATCAGCAAATAGTACTATATCCGCCATTTTCTGCACCATATAGTCTGCTGCCTGCAGTCTGTTATTTAAATAAGATGCAATTAAGTTATGGGCTTTACCTCTAACTCCGTAATAGTTCAGCTTGAGTAACAATGCCTTATGAACGACACAATCAAAAGCTTTAGAGAGATCTCTCTTATGCGTTAAGTATATGCCTAACCAATGCCATCCCTGCATCCGTACTAGACTTAACATCTGTAAAACCATATTGCTCATCAGGAAATATTTCATTGGTCTTAAAAAAAGAGTTTCTATTGAATAAGCATTATCCTTGCTTCAATATTTTACTCAAAACTGGCTATGTCTCTGTAACTCCCCAGCTCCCTCTTTTCCTCTGACACAAGTTTATTAAATTTCATCAAGTCTAAGAATACACCCATATACACGTATATTAAAAATACGTGACAAATGTGGAGCTTTTGCCTCCATAATACAATAATATACTTTAATAGCCATTCCCCAGTGATCCTCTAAGTTTTTAACGATTAACTGTTTATAAGTTTTAATTATTTTAGTTGGTTCAATATGTGTAAACTGAAAAAGTTCCACACTGGGTCGTACATTTCCTTTTAACAACTTAGCTGCACCGTCTGGAGATGAATTAAGGAAGTTAGTGGTTAGGGATATTGATGAAGTAGTCTTGAAATAGGTCTGCTACTTGTTTAACGTCTGTGATACTTTGATTGTCATATTTTATAGTTTAATATGTCTATGTAAGTGTATTGTTCGTGTACATAGTTGGTATAATGAAACATTATAAAGTCGAGTGGTTCAGCCAAACTAACTCACGTGGAGAACGTCTTGGTATTGCATTCTGCAATTCAGTATGGCCTGATTGTGTAATTAAACGATTTATGATTAATAAAATTTAAACTGCAAATTGTACTGATGTGTTCTGACATTGCCTTCGATAAAGTAGGCTACACATCCATTTACCTGTTAATTTAATCATTTTTAGGATTACATACTCAAAGGGTACCAATAGAACCCTCTTACTAAGACTGCGCTGTCTGTCCAACTGTTTGTCAGTCTGTCTGTCCGTGTGTCAGTTCATCCGTCTATCATAGGACGTGCAGTCTTGAACTTTGATTAATAGTCGCTTGAAATTTACTTTGTGTTTATTACTACTATAATATAATAACAAACATAAAAATAAATACCAAATAAAGGTAAAAAGAAATAAGGGGCATCTCCATGTAACGAATGTGTTTTACTCGGCGATTTTTAATAAACTGTTAAAAAATGTATATTGTACGGTGATACGGAACACTTTAGAGAGATGCGCGAGTCTGAACGTACTTGGCTAGTTTTTTAGTATGAGATCGAAGTTTCATTTGCATTAAATTGCTTGGGAGGACTACACGGATACAGTCATAAAAGAAAAATCTAAAGTATATCGTAAACATGGCGTTATGACCGACTAAAAGATTAGCAGAAGCCGGCAGATGTTGCCTTGCTGAAATGGCGTAGAGAGCCATCGAGTGGAGATTTGTCACAAAGTGGCCGGCATGGACACCTTCTTCATGAACGATTGTATGTATCAACTAGGTCTAACATTCATTTACTCACTTAAAAACTATGTCATTATCTCACGTTATCAAACTTACGAGTATATCTATACATAATTATTGATTCTCAATCGAACTTGTATTCAGCAAGGATTTAATTAATAGTAAACTATATAATAATTAATAAAATAAAATAATTTATCTCTCCCTCAAAACTTAAACTACATTATGAAAGCAAAGTTATAGTAGTGGTAGACTGGTGCCTGAACTAAGCTAAGCCTGTATTTCAGGATATCAAGTCTCCACCCTTATTTAATAATTTATACTACGAGTAGTATAACATTACAGTAGTTAGGTAGATACAAACATTATTCACATGAATTCCATTAGATAACTACAATATAGTATATATAATAAGTAGGGTTATGATGACAGATTACAGTTTATGTGCGCACGTATAGAGGTGTGTGTATATGAAATATATAATCAATAATTTCAATATGCAATTGAAATGCTAATAAATTAATAATCTTTAATGTACTCGTATAGTCAGATAATGTAGAAAATTAAGCATAAATATAATACATTGATTAATGAATATTACACTTTGATTTTAATAATAAACGAATGAACTTTCTATCTACTACTGATACTGTAAAATCAGTGTTCCAAAATCCAACTCGTAAGATTAGGTTTGAAGATGTTGTCACTAAATAATTTAAGTTCTGGCCTCCACTTTATTATAATAACGAAATGTACATGTTTCAAAGATTGTTTTATTGCACATTTATTGTATCATAATGTTTGCTTCAGTTATTAATGCTATTATAGATCCTTTTTTTTAAAAATATAAAAAGTTTTAACTGTATCGGATTTTGAGAAACTATTTAGTAATGTTCCTTGAGTTTTGACGAGACAGGCTTGACCTAGTGTGGAAGCCACAAGACAATATTATATATATTATTGTAGATATCGTGTATGTATACACCATATAACTGTATTTAAATGGTTTTTTTATGTCACTAAGGTGGCAATCAAGCGTACGGTCTGCTTGATGGTAAATAGTCACCGTAGCCTATGGACATTTGCAACACCAGGGGTGTCCCTGCCGACATAAAAATATTATGAAAATAAATATTACACAAACCCATGTACAGACAGACTACGGTAGATATTGCTAAGTGATGTAGCCTATAGACATTTGCAGCATCCGAAACAACACTTTTGTGTTACTGATCCTAAAATTATTAGTCAAGTCTAGACATATATTCGCAGGTATATATAACTAACAGACACTCGGGTATCCTGTTAGTTAGTTAATTCCTACAAAAGTCTGTAGGAAATAATTTTTGTATCGCGACTAATTATTTACTAATGTTTTGTTCTAACTATGCTATTTATATATATAATCACAATAATATATACGTTCCAGCGCTGTCTTTTTTATGAATATTTATTACTGGATACTCTATCTCATATGTCGAATATACGAAATTGAAAACTCTACATAGCTTCGTTCTGATTTCACATACAAAATAATTTTATTTTCTCAAAGTACCGTGTACCGTAACAAAGTTTACTATTTCAAAGGAAATCTTTACGTCCCTGTTCCTGGAAGCAGATATCTCAGCTAACATATCGTTTATGTTACTCGCTAAAACCATCCCAAGGGGTCGAATGAGGGAATTTTCATGAGCACTTACATGTAACGATGTACGTAAATAAGACGCCACCACTAATACGAGTACGTTTGGAATTATATACTCACGCTGTACAGCGCCTTTATTGCCGTGTTCTTTGCAATGTAAGCTTTTAGAATTAGTATGGAGAATGTGATCTTGGCGAAGTACGCCTTTAAAAGTAGTAGAGATTTCGAGTTTTAATGAGTAGTGTTGTGTGTTGGGTTTAATTCATCCAAAATGAGGTAGATATCTCGAATGTGGCATTTCGAATAGCATTCGCAAAGTTCTATGGCCGGCAATGCTGATGTATAAGTTTCAGAGAGTCGTTTAATTTAGGTGACATACTAGGTATTGCCTGAAATCGCGACATTTACCCGAACCAGCATGATACCCAACGGAGTGTACTTTCAACGAAAAGCACAATTGAAAAAATAATAAATTACTAGTTAGGTAAAGAGCGTTCCTCTGAGAATTCCAATCTACAATCCGAAGGCTTTTTGCCCTGAAACGGGAATGGTGCCAATTAAATTGACTTCACGTTGAACCGAGTTCGTATTTAGGTAATAAATCAAGTGATATAACAATATTGATTACCTATCACAATACTTTATTATTACACAACGTTACAAGGCGTACAAGCATACGGCCCACCTGATGTAAAGCGGGTACCGTAGCCCATATAAATGCTTTAATACATTAAGTATCACTTGCGTTATACTACATCGGCTGCTTTGAAGCTTACCTCACTCACACGCAGGAACACAACCACCTTCGGAGTTATTATTCAACAGCGGTTTTCTGTAAGGTGGAGATACTTTTCCAGACGGGTTGCTTTGATGTGCCCTACCTCTCTTTCAATATAATTATAAGTAGTTTGTAGATCCTAAAACGAATAGTAACTAATCCTTAGCTTCAAGTTTGTGAACTTTTTACCCTTCAGTCTTTTTCTACTCGTATGAATTTCCACAAAAATTAACCCATTAAGCGCCAAAACAAAACTACCAGAATATTTTGCATAAATTATATATTTTCTGAATGGTAATAACACAAATAAACATGAAAGAAGTAAATAAACTAAAAAAATATATTTACTAATTAAATAAAATGCTGGTAAAAAGCAGCAATGTTTATGAATTTGTTTTTTTCACATTAGACATTTCCACTTACTCTAAAACAAATTCAAAGAAATTAAAACATGAGGTTCTGCGCTAAACTTTGAGTCTCGTTCATGAGAGACGCCATAATGAGTCGCCTCACATCGCCTTTGAAACTAAATATTCCGTAAACTCGAGTTTAGCACAAATGCAGTTTCGAATTTTGCTTCGTTAGCCGCTATGTATAAAAGGAGAGTGTAGAATGCTTATGCCATTAAAACTATTGGTACAGTTGCTTACTTAAATTGATATAAATTCAAAATAGTCTTCGATTCCTCTTAACCCTTCGAAACCCGGGTGGTCGTATACGACCGCGAAATGTATGGGAAAACGTATATAACGGGTTCTGACTGCTCAAGGGGCCTTCTTTCTCTAAACCATTCATTATAGCCCTGACCTCCGTACCAGTTTCATTCAAATTTATCCATATGCATCCGTTGTCATTAGCCCATTTACTGAATAATGACCATCTTTCTCGTTTGCATTTATTCATGTATGTATTTACCTAAGTAATGTGATAACAATATTTATTATTTATTTTATTTTCATTAATATGCTTCACGCCAATGTTATGTATTCTATGAACAGTAAAATAATGTTAATTATCTATGGTATAAGTACAATTTCTACTCATACATTGATCAGTTTTTTCATTGTTAATGAATTATATTCTTACCGACGCTCATGGGTTCGATTCCCACACATGACAAACATTTGCGTGCATGAATATATCTGTTTGTCTTGGTATGCGTATTTTAAGAGGGGATCTCACCTTTGGAAGAACCATCACCTCACAGAAAACCACAGCTAAATAGCAACTCTCTGAAGGGTTGTTGTGTTCCTGCCTGTGAGTGAGGCTACTAGTAAGCTCCCAAGGAGTTGCTGTGTTAGCAGCAGAGGTGGCATCGCACGAGTGATACTTAATGTATTACTAGCGTTCATAGGTTACGGTAACCGCATTACATTAAATGGGCACTATGCTTTTATGCTTCCTGATGTTGTATATAAAGAAAGTATGTTTTTTTTTTGACAGAGACACACAGTGAAAGCATCCACTAACTAGGGTATTCATTACGAATGAACGTACGTATTTTCTTAATATATTCAATGACAACGAGCGAGTATTTTTAAATTTTTGCTAAAATTTCAGCTCTGTAAATTACAATGCCAGCTCAGTGTACTAACACATATGACTCCGTTTCATACGAAATGTGGAGGCAGTAAGGGTGGAAGTCTCTAAGAATTTACGGAGAGCTGTAAATTAAAAGTGTTTAGAATCCAGCGTACACGAAAAGCGGAATTTACTGAGATTTTACTATGCAGCGTGATACTGTTACATAAGGAATGTTGTGAAATAAAAGTGACTGTAAGAAAATGAAGGAGAGTAACTGTGTTTATTATTTCAGGCCAAAGATGCAAAAACGGATGCTGATGGACGAAAAATGGACACCTGTTCAACCTAGGTGGTCTGGTGCACTCCGTGTACTTGGATGTGGGTATTAAAAAGCACAACTGTTCCATAGAGCGATTTATTCGGAACGATCCGAAGATCTGAACCACACATTAAAACAACAGAGGTTTTGCATATAAAAAATATCATTCTACTGCGTGCTTGAGTACAAAATATAAAATGCATGACGCCATCTATTGGTAGAAACTATAAACTAAAAATACAATAATGTGAAGCAAATCATGCTATAAGATACTAAGCAAGCATGTGTATAAAAGTCTACTTTTCGATTGCTTTAATAAAATACCATTACATAATGCTTTATAGTTAATGATTGGTTTAACATAAGCCGCCCACAAAGAACGAACTGAATTACGTTCTTTAAAAAGTGATAATTCTCCGATAAAGCATCAATGATTTGTTCCCAGACAATGGTTTATATAAAACAAAAATAAAATTAAGAAAGGTTTAAAATAAGAATTAGTTTAAAATTTGTTAAAACAATTCACTTAATAAGTTATAATACTGTTTAAATATATAAAATAACATAAATTTTAATGTAAGATTGCAAACAATAAAAGAAGTATTTCGTTATTCAGTAGTTGGCAAAACACATATTTTTGAAGTAGGTCTTTTGTATATAAAATTTTTAGTTTTAACCGTGACCACTCTCGTAATACCGTCCATGCCTGGGTGTTCGTCAGTTATCAAGCCATAAAGCCAACGACATGGAGGAAGACCGTCCTCCTTGATAAGTACTACGTCACCAGATTTAGGTTGAGGAGATTGAGTTGACCACCGATATCTACTAAAAAATTGGTTCAAATACTCTTGAGACCACTTGCGCCAGAATTCTTGCAGCATTCGCTGCGTGTAATGCCAACGCCGGAGAGAACTAACGTTGGAAGATTCGTAATTACGATCGGGAGCTGTTAATAGAGGCTCGCCAACGAGAAAATGTCCCGGAGTTAGTACTCCAATGCTGTCCAAATCGTTGTTCAATCTTGACAACGGTCTAGAGTTTAAGCAAGCTTCGATTTGAGCTAAAACTGTAGCCATTTCTTCGTACGTTAAAGTTGAAACCCCGATGACTCGTTTCAAGTGGAATTTTACAGACTTTATTCCGGCCTCCCACAAACCGCCAAAATTCGGAGCGTGGGGCGGAATAAAGTGCCAAGAAGTTCCATTATTCGCTAGGGCCTCAGCTATTTCTGGAACGATGCTGTTCTTCTCCGATGCAAAGAGGATTTTCAGTTCGCCAGCAGCTTTCACGAAATTAGAGCCATTGTCACTCCATATTTCCGCACAATGACCTCTTCTGGCTATAAACCTCTTGAACGACTGAAGAAACCCCTCTGAAGTGAGGTCGGTGACAGCTTCAATATGGACAGCTCTAGTTGCCATGCAGATAAATAAACAGATGTATCCTTTATAGGATTTATGTCCTCGTCCTTTAGCGGTGCGCATTAAAATCGGACCAGCGAAATCAACGCCACTACACCGAAAAGCACGAGATGGTGTTACACGAACTGCCGGAAGTTCACCCATCAGCTGATTATGAGTAAGTCCAGTATTTTTAACGCATGTTACACATTTACGTATGTATGCTTTTACTTGTTGTTTTGCTCCTAAAATCCAAAATTTATTATAGATGTAATTAAGAGTTATTTGTGGGCCGCCGTGTAATGTTTGTCTGTGTGCATCAGCAATTATTAATTTAGTCAGATGACAGTTCTTAGGCAATATAATTGGATGCTTTCTATTTGCAGCCAAACATGATTTTTCCAGTCTGCCGCCCACTCTTAATATCTTACTTTCATCGAGAAATGCATTTAACGTTTTTAACTGACTTTTTCTTTTCAAAAAGCAAAGCAAAACAACAAGTAAAAGCATACATACGTAAATGTGTAACATGCGTTAAAAATACTGGACTTACTCATAATCAGCTGATGGGTGAACTTCCGGCAGTTCGTGTAACACCATCTCGTGCTTTTCGGTGTAGTGGCGTTGATTTCGCTGGTCCGATTTTAATGCGCACCGCTAAAGGACGAGGACATAAATCCTATAAAGGATACATCTGTTTATTTATCTGCATGGCAACTAGAGCTGTCCATATTGAAGCTGTCACCGACCTCACTTCAGAGGGGTTTCTTCAGTCGTTCAAGAGGTTTATAGCCAGAAGAGGTCATTGTGCGGAAATATGGAGTGACAATGGCTCTAATTTCGTGAAAGCTGCTGGCGAACTGAAAATCCTCTTTGCATCGGAGAAGAACAGCATCGTTCCAGAAATAGCTGAGGCCCTAGCGAATAATGGAACGATGCTGTTCTTCTCCGATGCAAAGAGGATTTTCAGTTCGCCAGCAGCTTTCACGAAATTAGAGCCATTGTCACTCCATATTTCCGCACAATGACCTCTTCTGGCTATAAACCTCTTGAACGACTGAAGAAACCCCTCTGAAGTGAGGTCGGTGACAGCTTCAATATGGACAGCTCTAGTTGCCATGCAGATAAATAAACAGATGTATCCTTTATAGGATTTATGTCCTCGTCCTTTAGCGGTGCGCATTAAAATCGGACCAGCGAAATCAACGCCACTACACCGAAAAGCACGAGATGGTGTTACACGAACTGCCGGAAGTTCACCCATCAGCTGATTATGAGTAAGTCCAGTATTTTTAACGCATGTTACACATTTACGTATGTATGCTTTTACTTGTTGTTTTGCTCCTAAAATCCAAAATTTATTATAGATGTAATTAAGAGTTATTTGTGGGCCGCCGTGTAATGTTTGTCTGTGTGCATCAGCAATTATTAATTTAGTCAGATGACAGTTCTTAGGCAATATAATTGGATGCTTTCTATTTGCAGCCAAACATGATTTTTCCAGTCTGCCGCCCACTCTTAATATCTTACTTTCATCGAGAAATGCATTTAACGTTTTTAACTGACTTTTTCTTTTCAGGTTTTCTTTCCTTTTCAGTGCTATGATTTCCTCTTCAAAATGTTCTTTTTGATACTTTTTTATACATGTTTCCATAGCTTCATTTAATTCTTTTATATCTAAATATTTTTCGTTTTTTCTTGCAGATGCCGTTTTTAAAGCTCGAAGGAACCTTCTACAATATGCTATTACTCTAATTAATCTAGTTAGAGTAGAAAATCGTTCCCACAAGTTATTTTCAGCATCTGTGAATGTGCCATGAATTTTGACTGCTTCCAGCTCGGTATGTATCTCTTTAGGTTTCTCATATTTTATTTCAGGAAGTTTCAAGAAAGGAGGGCCATCAAACCACAATGTATTATCCTTGAATTCCGCCGGAGATACTCCTCTGGAAGCGCAATCTGCGGGATTTTCCTTGGAAGATACATGGGACCACTGACTTGGATTCAACGAGGTGACTATTTCCGATACTCGGTTTGCGACGAAGACTTTCCATTTATTTGGCAATCCATTCAACCAAGCCAGGACTATAGTAGAGTCTGTCCACGCGTGTAGATTGCATGAGTCAATGTTTAATACCTTTGCTACTTCCAGTAACAACCTTGTCAGCAATACGGCACCACACAGTTCCAATCTAGGTATGGATACTTGCTTGATTGGTGCAACCTTAGATTTAGCAGCAACCAGACAGATGCTGATATTTCCTTCCGAATCGATGACACGGATGTAAACAACCGCAGCGTATGCCATTTTAGAGGCATCGCAGAATCCATGCAGCTCTCTTCGGACATCATCTGTCTTGGTACCAATCCATCTTGGTATTCTGACGTGTATCAGTTCCGCAATGTTTGAACGGTAAGTACACCATTCACGTAAAATTTCGTTAGGTGCTTCCTCATCCCATTGAATGCCCGTCATCCATAGCTTCTGAATGATTACTTTCGCCACAATAATGCATGGAGTTACCCAACCCAATGGATCAAAAAGACGTGAAATGTCGGATATAATTTTTCTTTTGGTTATAGGTTCCTCCAGTTCCGGTAAGTGCACCACGTAGCGAAAATTGTCTTCATTCCGTGCCCAGGTAAGTCCTAGTATCTTGATGACGTCATCCATTTTTATATTTATTCCTTCCCTTACGATATCCTTTTCCTTTTTTAGTTCCTCTAACTCTTTCAATTTCTCTAACAATTCGTTGTTGTTACTAGTCCATTTCTGTAACTTAAATCTTGCTTTTTGCAGCAACATGTTCATTTGTGTGTAAATCTCGACACCTTGACCAATATCTTCGCATCCAGTCATCAAGTCGTCCATGTAGAAATCTTTGCACACCCTATCAGCCGCAAGAGGAAATTCACTGCCATCATCACTGGCGACTTGGTGTAATGTACGTACAGCTAAGAATGGTGCGCATGAAGTTCCGAAAGTGACTCTCAAAAGTTTGTATTCTTTTATTTCCTCGGTTGGATCTGGCCTCCAGAGAATACGTTGATAATCCGTGTCACATTCGTGGACTTTCACCTGTCGATACATTTTCGTTATGTCAGCTGACAAACAAATATAAGGTAACCTCCAACGCATTAAAATATTTCGATATTCCGGTTGTATGGTTGGACCTACTAGAAGATCATCATTTAGGGAGATTCCATTTTTACCTTTTGAAGAAGCGTTGAACACAATCCTCACCGGGGTTGTATCCTTATCCTCTCTCACAACAGGATGATGGGGTAAGTACACAGCTCCATTGTTATTCACGTCGTGATCTGATACTTGAATAGCGTGTCCTAATTGTAAGTACTCTTCCATTACTTCTTGATATTTTTCTTTTACACTTTCATTTTTTCTAAACCTGTGTTCTAATCCTTTTAATCTTTTTTCAGCTATCATCCTGGACTCACTGCGCCTACAATCGGGATCATCATTTCTAAAAGGAAGTCTGACTATGTACCTGCCTGTTTCGTCTCTGGTAGTAGTACCCACGTATATTTGTTCACAACGTTTTTCGTCCTCTGTTAAAAACTGTTCTTTCGTGAACCCAACATCGGATTCTAGCTCCCAAAATCTTTTGAGAAGATTGTCTTCTAGTTGGATTTGAGAATGTAATACATTTATTTTTTCAAACCGTAAGCGTGTAGAATCTGCTACTCCTGATAATATCCAACCCAAACTAGTAGACTGTGCAACAAGTGTACCATTTGGTTCCCTCTTTACTCCCTCCTGAAGTACTCTACTATACACATCAGCGCCTAATAAAACATCAATTTTATTAGGTTGATGGTATTGCGGATCCGCGAGTTCCATCCCTGCAAGTGCTGGCCATTCCACTACTTCTACGTTCCGAGATGGAAGGAGAGTAGTGATGGATTTAAGCACGTACGCATCCACTTTAATTTCGATATCAGAATTAACTCTGGATTTGATCTTGAGTGTTACCATATATTTAGAGAAGAGTTGTTTACTATCACCAACTCCTACAATTTTTATTTTAATAGGGATCTTTTTTAATTTTAGATCTTGCACCGTGGATTCCGTTATAAAATTAGCCTGAGATCCTTGGTCTAACAACGCTCTCAAAATTTGATTGCCATTATTTTTCGACTCGGCATTGACCAGCGCAGTTGCTAGCAAAACCTGTTTAAAATAGTTTCCTGTCGAAAAACATGTCACGAATGTTGCTGACTCCAGATCGCGAGCTCCTGCCTCTTTAGAAGGCCCCGACTCGACCAACGAATCATTCCTTTGCTCCGCTCCACTCCTAACACCAGTAGTCTCAACAGTATCCGTACTCTTTGGATGTAATAAAGTATGGTGACGTCGGTGACATAGTTTACACTTAGTTTGACTATGACACGCTTTTGCGCTATGATAGTTACCCAAACAATTAAAACATATTTTATGATCTTGGACCCAATTACGACGTTGGTCTACGGTTTCTCTAGCAAAATTCTTACATCCACTTAACTTATGTGCTTCTGTACAAAAAGGACATTCAATTTTAGCCACATGCAAAGTTTTGACTTGAGTAATAGATTTGCTCGGGTTTGACTGAACATAATTGGGATTACTGTGAAACTTATTTCCAGTTGTCTTGGTATCCAGAAACTCAAGGGCTCTGTACCGCTTCGTTAAAAAGTCTTTGAATTGTTCATAAGTTGGCAATTCTTCCGAAGAGTTGCTATTAGTAATTGAAAATTCCCATTGTTTTCTGGATTCCGAGTCAAGTTTCAAAGTAAGGATGTGTATAATAATAATATCCCAATTGCTTACATTTATACCTAGATTGGCCAAACCATGTAGACAGTCGTTAGTAGTGTCCATCAATTCCTTTAGACTATTGGCCGATTCTACCGTTATGTTTCTTTGGCTGAGCAATCGCTTCAGTATGTAATGTGATAAAAATCTTTTGTTGTCATATCTAGATTTTAATTGTGACCAGCAACGCTCATAGTTAGCTTCAGCAATAGGTATTTGGCGAAGTAATTGCTCAGCTTCTCCGGCCAGATAGCTTTTTAAATAATGCATCTTCTGTACATTGCTTAAATTTGGATTATTGTGTATCAAGGAAGTGAAAAGATCACGGAATGTAACCCACTCCGTATACCGACCAAAGAATGAATTAATCACTATTTTTGGTAATTCGATTTGTGAAGTTATAGAAGGTTGAACTTGAGTTTTATCCCCTGAAGATTCACTATTAAATTTAGCATAATGATTAAGAATAGACTTTAGCTCAGTTTTGTATTCCAGATAAGTTTCCTCAGTTTGATCGTAAATATCTTTTTTAATATACTCTTGATCCCCTAGCTGAGCTCCAAAATGTTCAATAAGATGTTGATGAGTTGTACTAAAATCAGTCCACAACTTCTCGAGGGATTCCAATCTAACCTGTATATAAGTTTCATTAATCCGTTCTTTAGGAGACTTTTTAAAATTTCTCCTCGCTTTAATAATTTTGTTATAGTTGTCTGTCTGAAGTAATAACTTAGCTTCCATATTTAAAATTTTAAATAATCAAAATAAACAATGTAAATACAAAACCAAAATTATGTATCACTAATTAAGACGGAAACTGTACTAAATAATTCTAAAATGTAAATATTTACTCTACACCTAACATATAAAACCTTCTAATTCTTCAAAAGTGCAATAGTATAAACCAATAAAAACATAAGTCTTCAAACGGTAAAAATTTTCTAAGTCCTAAAATTTATTGAAAATTTTACAAGTGTTCTAAACACATATGATTCTAAGTAAATTTGGGCATAGATTCCTCGTATGAACAACTTTCTTACAAGCTAAATTATTCTAAGTTAGTAAACGCTTTAAAATCAATGTTAAGATCACGAAAAAATTACAAGTCCAAAATTCCCAAATTTTTCTAAGTTAATATCTTCACTAAATTCGGCTAAGTTCAAAATTTCTTGAAATCTTCTAAGTTAATCTTCATTAAGAAATAAAGTTCAAAATCGTATAACAAATGGATTCAACACTCACTATTGCTATCCTTTTCACTCACTACTTATGACGTCACTTCCTGCTTATTGCTGTCCCTGTCTGCAACGGCTGCTCCTGACGTACCGCCTGAGCCGTCTCGAAGTCCAAAGGCCGGATTCACCACCAAACCCTGGCTCCTGCTGCAGCAGCTCCTCCTCTTAGTTGGGGAATCACTCCCCTTTGCAAACCCAAAAATAGTGCACCACCGCCCGGGATGCCTGCCTGAAGTTATATCCGGCTCCGAAGGACCATGTTCAACCTAGGTGGTCTGGTGCACTCCGTGTACTTGGATGTGGGTATTAAAAAGCACAACTGTTCCATAGAGCGATTTATTCGGAACGATCCGAAGATCTGAACCACACATTAAAACAACAGAGGTTTTGCATATAAAAAATATCATTCTACTGCGTGCTTGAGTACAAAATATAAAATGCATGACGCCATCTATTGGTAGAAACTATAAACTAAAAATACAATAATGTGAAGCAAATCATGCTATAAGATACTAAGCAAGCATGTGTATAAAAGTCTACTTTTCGATTGCTTTAATAAAATACCATTACATAATGCTTTATAGTTAATGATTGGTTTAACACACCTACAGTAAGTATAACTTCACGTAGGTGTCCATTTTTCGTCCATCAGGTAGCTCTCAGTACTGAACGGTACAAGCAATGTACTTGGAATATAACTTGTTCAGAGATTGGAATATCGACATTCTAAAGGACAATACACAATCAAGCGAATTTGACCCTATTCTTATTAATCGCAATATCGAACCACACAACAAAATACCCTAAAGAAAAAATTCAAGTATAGACCAGATTACGACCAATATAGCTTTAGACCATATAGACTGTAAAGTACACCTTGGACTATTTGACCATGACACCGGCCAGTCAGTAACTATACATATATTCCCTAACTGCTGCAGAATAAAGCCATACTGAGTAGGAAACAATATTGGTTTGAAAAAAAAAAAAGATTTCAGTAAAGAAAATATCCGAAACTTTTGCGATCATGTGGCTTCTTTGTCATTTAGTGAGGTTTTGAATGAAAATAACTGCAATAAATCGAACTATTCCACGAGACGCTTATACTCCTTTTGAAATTATGATTTCCTTTTATAATATATATATATATATATATATATTAATATGCGCTAAAAATATCTGAAACCAATAAAAAACAGATGGATTACAAAAGGGTTAAGAAAATGTTGCATTAAAAAGAGGATTCTCTACTACAATTACCAAATGGATGCAAGCAACAAAAAATACACAAAAAAAGAATACGTAACTTACTCATGCTACATGTTATTCTTACGATTAACGTCTACAGCGCCTGATGATGCCTCGTGGAGAGGCGAAACACGTGACGCAGCGACGACCAGGCCAGTCGTGGCAGCGACGGTGGGCATGCGGTTTCTGTTCCAGATAGCGGACGACCGCAGCAGCCGAGGCTAAGACTACCGGAGCAGCTATGGCAGCGTCGGCATGTTGCACTTACTAACATTAGTGGGTGGGTGCCGGCCGGCGCTAGGCCGCATGAACTAATTAGTGGCGGAAGCACACAGCAGGTTAGATTAAATTGCATGTAAATCATTAAAAGACACGGTTTCTACAGGGTACGATGAATTAAACACAAAGCTAATAACAAAATGTGCCTTTTACATAGCTGAACCACTCTGTCATATTATTGTAAACAGATCATATGGAAAAGGCGTGTTCCTGAAACTTAAAAAAAAAATTAAAAGTAATACCGCTATTCATACAGGGGGATTTAACTCAAATCGGAAAATATATACCTATTACACCAGTACCAGTCTTATCAAAAATTTTAGAAACGGCCATGAAAAATAAAATACATACTTTTCTTGAAAAATAAAAACCACGATATACTACTAGTCCCACACCAATATGGATTTCGAAGAAATATGTCAATAACGTTAGCATGTTTTTATCTTATAAGACAAATTACTGAAACTTTAAATAAAAAAATAACAATAACAGGTGTTTTCCTAGATATGTCTAAAGCATTTGACTTCGTGTGTCATGGCAGATTATTGCACAAATTAGAGAAATACGGTATCAGTGGAAAAGCTAATGACTGGATAAAAACTTACCTAACCGACTGACAGCCATACACAGAAATATCAAAAGTAGTAGAACTACGAAAATAAACATACAAATCTTCTTTAAAAACTAATAATAGATGAGTCCCACAGGGCGGTATTCTCGCCTTTATTATTTTTATTATACGTAAACGACTTACACAATGTGATAAAATATCACGGTATTCAGTTTGCGGACGAAATCACTCTGTTGATAATTTCTGACAACAAAGATATAGAGTAAACCGTGAACTCTGAACTTAATAATGTCAATAAATGGTTAGAACATAATAATCTAAATATTAATGCAGAAAAAATTAAAATTGTTCATTTCCAAACACATAACAACAAATCTCGTTTACACATCACAATAAACTTTAAAAATACTAAATTGAATCCAGTTGACATAAGCCTATTTCTAGGAATTACTTTTGCTAAATACTTGAACTGGGAGAATCATATTAATAACGTATGTTGTAAATTAGCCAAATTTATATTTGCGCTACGTAGGCTACGTAAGCAACAACCTCGAAAGATATGGCGACACTAGATTACCACTTGTACGTAGCCTCTGTACTACGATTTGACCTAATTACTCGGGGGAACTCTGTGGAGGTGCAAAAAGCATTCACATTGCTAAAAAATGTATAAGAGTATTACACCGGAAAGGCTGCCTTGACCATTGCAAGCCACTGTTTCAGGAAACTAAAGTTCTCTCTCTCTCTCCCTTGCCTCTGTATCTTTGAGATATGCATGTGCATGCATGCATTACAAAATACCCGCATCTTTTCCCACTACGCGATACGGTAGTAAATAAACCAAATATTAGAAATCCCAGCAAATTACATATACCATATCAAAGATTACAATTAGTAATGATATACTTTCTATGGCAATTAAATTTTATAATAAATTACCATGTGACATTAGACAAATACAGAGATACAATACGAGTAGCTTTAAACAGAAATTATTTAATTGGCTATTAACAAAATATTTTTATACAGTTAAGGAGTATAAAGAATATAAGTAACAATTTTATTATTGACGCTAACGTAAATTTTATGTACTGTAGAGATAGCAAACGATTCTATTGTATTTTTTTTTTATAAATATTACATTAATCCAAAATTTTAAATATTCCTACGCCATTAAAGGCAGAATACGCATGCACAAAATTCTATGTAATATCTTATATACCATGTTCTTGGGAATAAATACCTAGGGGTTAAAGTATGAAACTGCCGATTTGTACCGAAAAATTAAAACTCGTTTCTTTCTAAAATGATCTCATTATCTTTAGGTTGCTGCCATCTAACCGGAAGTTTATTTATGCCTTTGCGATAGAAATCTGGGGAACTAGATTCGACAAACTGTGTGAAAGCAATTTGTAATGCCTCCTGGGAAGAACATTTTTTACCACGTAGAAAATTGACCAAAACACGAAAAAAATGGAAGTCAGTTGGAACAAGGTCTGGAAGTACGAACGATAACGTATGGATTCTAACTGCAGCTCCTGTAGAGTTGCAACTGTTTCTCGTGCAGTGTGAGGTCTTGCGTTATCATGTTGCTTTAATGGTGAAGATTGATTCACGAGTCGGGGCTGTTTTACTACCAGTTTCGCCATCATTGTTCAAAGTTCGGCATTAAACATCTGCTGTTATTGCTTTACCAGATCTGAGAAAGCTATAGTAAATAACGCCATAAAGAGACCACCAAACAGTTACCATTACGTTTTTATTAGTACCTTTGTATTAGGGCACTGTTGCGGCGGTTGCGGGTCAGCCACGCTTACGGTTATCGTAAAGAATTAACTTTTCGTCACATGTCACAATTTGATCAAATATTCCTTCAGTTCTGTACTGATTCAAGAAGGCAACACAAGTTATAACATATACAATATCAGTCAAATCATGAGACACACATTTTTCATATATATTTATATTATTGATTTGATGCATGAGTCAATATTGCAGGTAAGGTAACTTTAAACGTTAAGTTTGACTCTGATCGGTTTCCACCATTTCCTTCAACTCAGCGTTATTCACCTATGCAAGCAGTCTCCTACGTGGTTCGTTCTTCAAGTCGAAGTATTACGAAAGCGTTTAAACCAAAAACGCACAGTGCGTTAATTTACAGTCTCCTCTCCAAACGCAGCATTGATATTGCGAGCCGTTTCTGCCTCATTAGTTCCGCGTCGGAACACCTATTCAAAAATTACTCGGATTTTCGAAGTATCCATCTTTCCCATCTAAGCTGAATAAAAAAACAATTGAAATTCGAAAATCAAATGTTGCACATTTTTTAAAAGAAAAGCCTCATAGTTATCATGTGAAAAAAGTTTCACTCGAAAATCTTACACCAGGAAGCTTTAATGTCAATTCTAAGTAGCTATTACTATAAAATGACAATTTCACACTTTATAGGGGTTAAAGTGTGAAATTGTCATTTTATAGTAATAGCTACTTAGAATTGACATTAAAGCTTCCTGGTGTAAGATTTTCGATCTATTATCTAATATTATTGAGTACTTAGTAGAAAAATTGAATTATTATTGAGCAAAAGTGAAAGCCATTATCACATTACCATTGGGAAAAAATGCTTGTTTAAATAGAAATAGAATATTTTGTTTACCAGTGTAGTTGTATAGGGTAAATTTTATTTATACAATAACATAGTAACGCGCAATATCAGCGACATGAATAATATGGCAAAATTGTCAGAATTTTGATCTCAACAATGAGACACGTAGTCGACTACATATGAAAGTTGATTGAACGATGAATTCAGATTCATCTCAAATTATACTGCAAATAATATCAGCCTTCAATGTAAGTCGCGAAACCTTTTATTGAGATCAAATGGTAAATATGAACTACTTCTTTTTGGGTTACGGAAGCATGAATTCACTGAATAACAACAAAAAAACGCGTCGAAGCTTACCTCAACTTGTTGAATAGGCACACAGGCAAATGAGGTTATACAAGTTTGATGTCAAGTAACCGAGATTTGACAATTTCTATATTTCTACAGACAATAAGATTACTATATATATTGCATTAACTTAGTAGTGAAATCTTATTCAAAACTTTTAAATTTTGGTGTTACACGATTTTATAACAATTTCTCCGGTATTAAAGAGATCATATGTTAGTATAGAAAGTGCATATGTTGCTAGCAATGGCCACAGGCTGACTCCCGCGATAGCTCATGTGGGCCTAGGGAACTTGTAATATTGTAATTTTGGAGATAGACATTGTTTTCTATTTTTAAAATGATTCAAAATATTTGTGATTTAAAAACAATATCAATCGCTTCATTTTTGTAGAGATATTTTTTTCTATATGAACTCTTTTCAGAAATAAGTCTCGTAAATACAAGAATCTTGAAATTAATCAAGTGACATTAAATAACATCAATAGAATATTTATTAAACAGAAGCACCTTACTTCAGCAGTAAATAAATAACAGCTGAAGTTCAAGTGTTGTTATAATAACAACTCAGGTGTAAGCAGATCACACAAAATGTTCTTAGAAATCACGCCAGCAAACGATACCACGTGGCGCCGGCGGCGTTACGTGATTAAGTAGTTGCGAGAAGATATTCAAGAACACCGTTCCTATATGAAATCTATATGTTTGTCTATGTGTGCGTTTTTTTCGAATATTCGAATTTTGACTTCAGATTCGGATTCCGCATAAAAAAGTACAATAGGAATGTTCAGGAACACCGTTCCTATCTCTTAGAAACGTGGTCAAAATGGCCGACAAATTAAAAAAAAAAATGAATTGTTATATAATTGACGAGCCAGGTGTTCCTCTGGCAATGCAAGCTTGCGCATTCTCAACTGGTTTTAAAATGTAAATAAATTAGCATTATCTTGAGCAATGATAGCCTAGTGGATATAGAACCGACCCATTGACCAACTGGTACTGGTACTGGTAAAGTCTTTCGAAAATGTCTTAGACTTTCCACACGATATTTTCCTTCACTGCTGAGCTAGTGCTAACTACAAATTGAAACTATACAATATGTGCATAAATCCGGGAACACGAACTTAGTGGTACATGATAGGATTCGAACCAGCGACCAGTTCACTAGGTCGGTTCTTCATCCACTAGGCTATCACTACTAATACTGGGCTATTTAATAATATATTTATAATAGAATAATTTCTAGTCGCTATCACTAAACAATTTTTATACTATTACTATAAAATGTGGCCGACGCTATTACTCTAGCTTATAAATGCGTGTATTAGAAGTAGGTAAATTATCATCATAATCATTTCACGATTGGGAAATAATCGTACAGATCAATTCTTGTATAAAACTTAAATAAATTCTCTTAACAGATTAGTTTTCGAACAAAGCAAAATGCCTTAGTTATTTTTGTATACTGTAGTCTTCTTGCTAGTGTCATTACGTTTCCTCAATTGGGATTGACAGGGTCGGCTACTTAAGCCGGCCAGATTTGGTAAAGATACTTGTTATTGCATAGGGCGACTGCCATGCGGATTTCCTCCTGATGTTCTCCTTTAATGAGCGAAAAATTGCAAGATGAAAGTGTAAGGAGAATGTATGTGCATCTGGTAAGTGAGAGACTTGCAAATGCAAGCCTCTCCGACTCAGATGTGGATGATTGTTGGAAAGTTTTGAAAGAAAGTATGGTGAATAGTGCAAAAGAAGCTTGTGGATGCGCAAAGAGACGTAAAACAGCGAAAGGAGATGCCTGGTGGGATGCGGAGGTTGAATCCTCCGTAGCAAGAAAGAGGAAAGCGTGGCTGGATTACGTATCATCTTTGCCTTTAAATGAAAATATGAGAGAAAAGAAGAAAGAAATGTACCGTCTATGCAAGAATGAAACCAAGGCTTTAGTGAAAGAGAAGCGTGAAAGACAAATTATGAATGAGGAAGAGAGGCTGACGAAAAACTTCGAGGCAAATACCAAACTCTTTTGGAGAGAGGTAAAGAAGTCTCGGAGTGGTTCGTCGGCATCCAGAATGGATAAGATAAAGTCTAAAGCTGGTGTCATTCTTGCCAACACTCAGGAAGTGTTAGAACGGTGGAGTGAATATTTTGAGGAAATGTATGAGTATGCCTCGGACGCTGGCAATGAGAGTGAGTCGGATGCTTACTCCACGTTGACGGCGTCCGACGAAGGCATAACTATGGATGAGATCGAATGGTCGATACGAAGCTTGAAAAATGGAAAATCAGCGGGAATTGATCTGATCACAGCTGAGATGATCAAATTAGGTGGCACTTACGTCCGGGACGCCTTCTGGTACCTATGCAACCTATGCTGGAGAACTGGAAGGGTCCCAATGGACTGGAGACGCGCAGTCATCGTGCCCTTGTATAAAGGCAAGGGATCACGCATGGACTGCGCCAACTATAGGGCCATCAGTTTGATCAGCTTAGCAGCAAAAGTATATGGAAAGGTGATTGAAAGGAGAATGAGGGTGAAATCCGATGAAATGCTGTGGGACGCACAAGGAGGTTTCCGAAATGGAAGGGGATGTACGGATCAAGTTTTCTCGCTCCGCAATATCGTAGAGAAGCATCTGGCCATAGACCGGAAGGTTTTCTGCGGTTTTGTGGATCTTGAGAAAGCCTTTGATAGGGTTGTGCGAAAGGAACTGTGGGACATATTGCCGAGATATGGGATTGACGGTTCACTGCTCCGTGCTGTGCAGTCCACTTACAAGGATTGCTCAGCATGTGTGCGGATAGACGGTGGCATGTCACCCTGGTTTGATGTCAAAATTGGTGTCAAACAGGGTTGCATGCTATCTGCTAGGCTGTTTATCCTGTATCTCGATAGTTGTCTGCAGAGAATAAGGTCAACGAATGTGGGATTGCGCATGGGTGACCAAGTGGTAAACTGTCTGCTGTATGCAGACGATGCCGTGCTATTAGCAGATACACCATCTAAACTGCAAACACTGGTCACAGCGATGAAAGACGACTGTATGGAGAAAGGCTTACTACTGAACGCGAAGAAAACAAAGATAATGGTATTTGAAAGAGAAGAATCCAGAACTAATGTAAGGATTACGATTGATGATGAAGTGTTGGAACAAGTGGATGAGTTTGTATATCTTGGATGCGCTTTCAGCAGGGATGGAAGGTACACCGCAGATGTGGAAAGACGAGTGAGTGCTGGGAATAGTGTGAATGGAGCGTTGGGAAAACTTCTTGGCAGTAAAATCCTGAGCCAGAAGGCACAACTCGCTATACACAATGCAGTGTTGGTCCCAACGCTAACTTATGGAAGCGAGAGTTGGGTATGGCAGAAAGAGCATGAAAGTTTATTCTAAACGCGGTTGAAATGCGAGCGCTGCGCAAAATTTGTGGCGTAAGGCTCGTAGACCGTATTCGCAATGATGATGTTAGAAATAGAGTTGGTCTGAAAGAGAGCGTCGGTGTTAAAATAAGAAGAGGCATGCTCCGATGGTTCGGGCATGTAGAAAGAATGCAAGATGAAAGAATGACGAAGCAGATATACAATGCAAAAGTGGAAGGATGTAGGAGCCGGGGAAGGCCAAGACTTACCTACCATGACCAAATTGGTCATGTTCTATCAGAAGGTGATGTCAGGAGCCCTAGAAACCGGCGTGCGTGCATGAGAAGAGCAATGAATGTTAAAGAAGCGAGTGAGATATGTAAGGATCGAGTCACGTGGCGCTCGGTTCTCTCTGCCTACCCCGCAAGGGATTTGGCGTGAAGTTATAGATAGTTCTCCTTTACCACCGAGCAAGTGATAATTACAAATATAATATAAAACATGAATTTAGCGATTCATGTCTACACCAGGTTCCAACCGGGGACCGTCGGATAAAAGGTCAGTTGTTTATTCACTGAGCTATCACTGGTTTTTAATAATACTGTAGTGTTTTTTGGTAAATAATAGTGTTCATACATCAACAACTGAAAATGAACATTACGCTATACAAACATATGAGGATATCAGTTTCTTCGTTTTAGAGTATTGTTAATTGAATGTTAGGGAAGCGAGAGAGATGAGTAAGAACTGAGTCATGCAATTATCTTGGTATTGAGATAGGGACATACTCGTATCTGTCTCTATCTTAATACCAAGTCAATCGCAAGCTAGGCGGAGAGAACTTAGCACCAACGAAGTATTTATCTATCGATTATTAGAGTATTGTACCCCAATGACAAGACAGTGTATTATAACTACAAAATAAATATCCAACAAACCTGGAATTTGGCTTTAGGGTGCATTTGGAGACAAGAAAAAGAGGATTCAATACGTTCAGTCCAGAAACATTATTCAATTTTCAATCTCTCAATCTAGGCTCGACTCAAAACTGATCCAAACTAGATATAAACAAGATTCAAATCGCACCCAAACCTGAAAATTTTCTTGTGATAAGAATAGGCTCTGTCCAAAATTTTTTCAGGACACGTATTTTTTAACGCAAAATTCTATCTGCGTAAATATTTAATTACAATTGTAAACTATGATTAATCTTCTGAATGGAATGTAAGAAATATATCTATTGTTTCTATTAGTTCAACTGTTTAGTTCGGTGTGGTGTGTGGTATAGCTCGGTAATATGGAAAGAAAAACGAACCTGAATTGGGCTAAGAAAGAAAGAACCTGACTTTTACTGTTCATTATTGTGATAACAAGATCCCCAAGTGAATAAAGCCACCGCAGAAGCTGCAATTTACACATACTGTACATTGTTTTAGTTGAAATCGTTGGCTATAGCAATGTAGTAAATAATGCAGTAATTTGTTCTATATTCGTAGCGCATTGTACCAACGTGTCTACGGCGTAGCCCCGAGCCGTTGTTAGCCCGTTACTAGATTACTGCGGAGACGTGGCATCTTGACCCGTTTCAGCGACACGGACCAAGCGTTATTATATTTAGAATACGTGAGCGGTGTACAAAATACAGAGTCATTTGATTGTTCTGCTCAAACTGAATTGACTGACCCGATCGCGGTTCACATTGAGGCCGTTTGGCCGCAAACGGCCTCATCACGTGAATCACTAGTAATATCAGCAGTATCCACTAGTTTCCATTATTTCATTCTAGAACCATTTTATCCTAAATCGAATCAATGTATCATTATATGTTATATAAGGAGTAGTACTCGCGTGTACCTCTTCTGTTAATGCAGCAACTCGTCACCCGCTTTGTGGTGACTTCACTATTAGGATCACAAGAGATTAATTTAGGTATAGATTTAATCTCTTCCAAAAGGGAGTCATCTCCAGTCGGTTCCTTATTAAAAAACCCTTGTCCTACATCTTTTAGACAAAGCCTCATTTTGGCAGTTTGCTAATCATAGTTCATAATGTGCATATGAGCTTGACTTTGATTCCATAGATGATTGTGAACTACTTATACCTACCCCATTTACCTGTGTTGTAGTAGCCTTATTCGTGGTTTATATCTGATTCAAATCATATAAAAAACGGATATTTTTAAGGGACCATTTCGAACTGGTTTACAAACTCGTACTGCTCACCAACAGCCGCCACAAGCTGCTCAGCAGTGTTCTTTAATTAGTTTTACACTAAAGAAAGAAATAAAATATATTAATTAGAGTAAATAATAAATTCATATATACATCAGGATACATATTCTAATTAGTAGGTACTTAATCTAACTAATAAATATTAATTTACCCTGAGTGGCCACCACTAATGGGGTGGCCACTCAGCGAATGCTGCAGTAGTAAATTACCTCACAGCGCCGGGTTGCAGTGGGACCACTCATGTTGGTACGGGTGCCATGGCCGTGAAGGTATAAACAATATGCGTCACTAATATATTTAATCGAGCTCGGTGGCTCAGTCGTGAATGATGCGACTTTGACACCAACGCTCGTGGGTGCGATTCCCACACAAGGCAAACATTTGTGTGTATGAACATGTCTGTTTGTTGTGTGATCTGGTTTTAAGAGAGGTAGGGCGCATCAAAGCAGCCCTGTCTGGCGAAGTAACTCCACTTCACAGAAAACCGCAGCCAAATAACAACTCCGTAGAGGGCTGTTGTATTTCTACGTGTGAGTAAGGTTACCAGTAAGCTCCTAAGAAGGTGCTGTATAAGCAGCGGAGGAGTAATAAATATCCTATGGTAACTGCTTTACATCAGGTGGCCCGTATGCTTGTATGCCTTCCGACGTTGTATAAAAAAACATTAGAACTATGTTTATGTTTTGTTGAGATATATTCTGTATTTATTATTTATGTACAATTAGTCATAACTAAAATTACTATTTGTGGCGACATAAAGCAAAAACTAAAATTTTGGTTACTTGTACGTTATTTGAATGAAGATAGAGAAGTGTTCAAAAGTTTAAAATTATTACTTCTGTCTTTCTTTACAAATGTTTATATGCTGAAATACAAAAAAACACCGGTTCCCACTGATTGCGGAATAAAAACTAAAACTACCGGTGATCAAATTGAGGAGCCTACTCACAATGTAAATCGTGTCCAGATGAACTACCTAAAGGATCCTGTTCCTTGACTCATCTGCTGACCGAAGCACTTTTCGTAGAAACGTACATTTAAAAGCATATAAAAATGTCATCTATCGGTAGAGAAGTGACAAACCAAGGTACCGGTGTTTAGTACTCCAGAGTGAGGAGCTGCCTATCAGCGGGGTCCATCTGTAACAGATTTTTGATTCGTGGCCCATCGAGTGCCTTTGAAGATAGCGGTCAAGGCTCTTTGCTGTAAGTCTATTCACTGTTATCACTACCAACTCTCTCTCTCTCTAATTAAAATCTAATAAAAATGTAAATACAGTGCAGATATATGTACAAGTTTATGAATTTCGATGTGAGAAGAAATAAAGTGGTTATTAGTACGTTTTATATCCGAGTATTTCGATAATTTCTCTTTCTCAGTCTTCACAAGGTTCTTGTTATGTAAAATGGTAACGTCAAATTAATTGTATTGCTCATTTCTCTTTGTAACCACAATATCAAGCTTATTGACAACAATAGTCATGATTGTGATAATCGGTTTCAGTACATAGAGCGTGGCATTATTATTTTGAATAATTGACATTGGCGCATACCAGTTAGTGTCGTATCAAATATCAAAATTGTTGTATGCCTCACAAAAGCATTTAGTTACAAGTTGCTGACATGTAATGTTAGCTACTTGATTATGCTTCGCCGTTGTTATATATTATACCTAATACAAACTCTTTTATGCTCTTTGTACATAGTGATCCTTCATTTTATTGTCTTGTCACTGTCTCTAATAAAATATTAATAAAGTGTAAAATTACACATTTTAAAATATAAATCGATAGACTACTGCAATAAGAAAACAAGAGTCTGTCTACGCTAGATCTACAGGGCCCACCAGATGTAAAGCGGTTACCGTAGGCTGCGTACGCTTGCAATATATTAAGTATCGCTAATGCGATGTCAACTCTGCTAGTATTTGGCTGCGATTTTCTGTGAAGTGAAAATACTTCCTGAAATGGGTTTATTTAATGCGCCCTACCTCTCTTTATAATTTGAATTAAATAACATTGGAATGCTTGTCAAATGTCGAACATACTTTAGGAAAAGGCAAACATATGTAAGGCGAACCTGAAGTAGATTGTTACCGTAGCCGTGGGTTTCAAAATTTTAACATGTGTATAGATATGGGTGTATTCCCAGATTTAGTGAAAATTAGTAAACTTGTTAAATGAATGTTAAAGAAGCGAGTGAGGTATGTAAGGATCGAGTCACGTGGATTAGGAAACGAGATAAGACTACGATTGGCAGGTAATTATGTATCTATACCTATGATTTGTTGTTTTCTTCTGACTGATTGAGGTTCCCGGTAAGTTCCTGAATTGCTGTGTTGGCAGTGGTGCTGGTATAATAAAGCAAAACTCCTTGTGTTACAAATATTCTTAGACTACGGTAACCAATTTCATGTCATATTATTCTACTTTTATGTAATATTTACGAATCTTTTATATAATTCTCTTCATATACCTCCGAAAAAAACGGGTGACAAAGGTAACAGTGACAGACAGATGGAAAGGCCGCACCGCAAGTATTCCTTTTCCTATATATTGCGCACAGAACTCTAATATATGGGTATACAATTTATTGTTTAATATGTGTTAACGCATGCACGCATTACATAAATAACTTCAAAATTTCACTCTCCAAGTTAAACTATAGGTAGAAACTTAAAGCACAACACGTTTGCTTCCGTTTAATTATGGTGAAGTTATATTAGCAACAATTTCAGATAAGGGAACTTTATGAACCTCGCTTGACTAATATTTGAAACTAGTTTTGGTTTATTGGTTGGCGCCTTTGGGAAATTACGTATGTGGAATTCGCGTTGTTGAACAAGGCACGTGCCGGGCCCATAGATAATACTGATGGAACATGTAACAGGAATACTTGTTTTAAAATATAGAGGATACATGCGTATTTCTCTTTTGACTACAGTTTTATAAAAATCTTGTTGTTATCCGCTCGATATGTTCCTTAAGTTATTTTTTTACATCTCAATTATGGCGTCTATATATGGCCTGTTCCTTTGGAATTTTGGAATATCATATATGCAGTAATAATCAGGGGTTTTAATCAAATATATTATACAATAAAAGCCATAGAAATATGAAAATGTGGTTGTAAAGTGTTTTACAAAGTACTCGTAATAACTCAAAAAAAGTGTATATCTGCACGGAAGAAGTTATACTTTTTTTTATACTACGTTGGGACGCATACAAGCATACGGCCCATCTGATGTAAAGCGGGTACCAAGATGAATTACGCGTTATGTCCCGCATGTAATTATGCAATGCGAAAATTCAAAAACTTACATTGTAAACCGGTACGGGCCGGAGTTGGCTTCGTAAAATTCGTCAGCTTGAATGTTTACGTCAGAAAAAAATGGGTCCCAAAACATCGTTGATATTTAAAAAAAAAATATCGCGATTGGGACTTGCTACCTACATGTGTTCTTATCAAACCAAGTAACGGGATAGCGCATTCCGACGGCATACTACACAACGCGAGTGTCCGCCTTTTACGGCAACTAATACGTAATAGTTACAAGGATTTTAACGATATACAGTGCAAATTATATGTGTTACATTTGCATTGCAGTGCGGTATTATCGAGGAGTGATTTCGAATTGTGTACCCGTGTTACCTAACTACAAGCGAAGAGAATTTTTGAATTGTCAAGTAATACCCACAACCAAAAATTTGATAAGTTAATCTCACGTAAGTCACCCTCACATCAAATTTTATTTTATTTTAGTATATTTGGAAAACCAAAAGTATAAAACTATATTATAAATCCAGTTTAACAATACATTGAGCCAGTTACAGGTACCGCAAATAGCAACATATTAGACAAAGAAACTTATGAGCATTAAAGTAATTAATTATTATGCAAAAAGGATTTGACCAGGACACGATCACGGTTATAAAGGTTTCGAACATTGCTTTCGAGGAGCCTGCGTTATCAGTTCTTGGAAAAGGTATAAATTTTGCGTCGACACCTGCACAGGTTTCGTATGAAAATATCATTAGTAGTGTCGAAGAAGCCATAATACAAAATAAAGTGTCGACTTGTGATGCGGAAACGCTGAGACAAGATATTGCTGTTATTATGTGTCGTTCGAGGTTACCTAAAAGCAACATCACTCCTGAGGAGCGAGAGGCTCTTAATGTTCGTCGAAAAAATGAAGTCATTTTGGTTCTAAAAGCAGATAATGGTATTGCCGCAGTCGTGATGTACACCATAGACTATGATCAGAAAATTCAGGAACTTGCTTGCAGACAAGAACACACATACACACATACACACAGCATACTTATTGACAAATTAAGCACTTGCGATAGCAACAAAAACGGGCATCAGTACACCTGATGAACCTTAAGATAGCTTGTTCTCTTCTTAATAAATTCACTCATTGACTCGCAGTATATCCAAAATGAACATTTAAATAGAAGATGGGCAATGTTTGAACGTTTTGATGCTAACAGTGAACATTTAAATAATTTTCCTAAACTCACGTTAAATAAATTAAGAACTTTCGCATTGGGCTCATATCAGTTAACTTCTGCGTAACACGGGTGAATATATAATTGAAGTAGCTGATGTTGTTATTGACGATGATATGCCGCTGATGCTAGGTTTCAATAATAAATTGATTAGGGGGCGAATAAAATCCAGACATGTTGCTTCTAGGACATACTATCCCATCCAATTACAGGCCTACCGCCATAACCTCCCTTCTCTCCAAGGTGATGAGGCGTGTGATAAACACACGACTCCTAGGATACCTAGAGGATCACGACTTGGTCTACGACCGTCAATACGGTTTCCGTCACAGTCGCTCGACTGGTGATCTTCTAGTGTATCTTACACACCGCTGGGCTGCCACCTTCGTGGTATTAAAAAAAAATACTATTGTTATTTGTTAATTTCTAAAAATCTGAATATAGCCAATACATTAAACGCTATTACTGGCTACTATTGCAGTTTTGTCTTAGGTTTTTGCGATTGTTATACATTGAATTAAACAATTTTTAACGGAAGTATCGCGTGTTTTATTTATTTTGTTGAACCTGACGTTTTGAATGCTTTGCAGCAAATCGCTCACGATTTTTGTGTGAATCGGAATATATATAATTAATCCATCCATGTCGGTAGATGTAATAATTGAATAACGAACGTAAAACAAATGTCACCTTAGTCTTCCTGCGACCACGGATGCTGCAAAGCATTCGAAACGTCAGGTTCAACAAAATAAATAAAATACTACGCATCATGCAATAGAAGGATGATGATTTCTTTTTAGTATTTAAAATTAAATGGGCTTTGGCGATAGAGAGTCAAGGTGAGGCATTGGCTGTCAGCCTAGATATGGCGAAGGCGTTCGATCGGGTCTGGCATCGGGGTCTTCTATCGAAGTTACCATCATACGGGCTGCCCGAGGATTTGTGCAAATGGGTCGCCAGCTTTTTATCCAATAGATGCATAAAATCCGTAGTTGACAGTGGATTTTCCGATAGTATGGATATCAATGCTGGCGTCCCTCAGGGTTCTGTACTGTCTCCGACGCTGTTTCTGCTGCATATCAGTGATATGTTGTCAATTGATAGTATTCATTGTTACGTGGACGACAGCACCGGAGACACTTATTATACAGGCCGTGCAAACTTATCCCGTTCCCTTGTGGAGGAAAGCCGCGATAAACTTGTGTCTGGAATGGATGGTACTTTGGCTAAAGTATCTGGGGATGGCTTAACTTGGTCGAATTCAACCCCAAGAAGACACAAGTTTACGCGTTCACCGCTAAAAAAACTCCATTTGCTGTGGTTCCTAAATTCCAGAACACACCGCTTACCGTCACCAAAAGTATTAGGATCCTTGGCGTCGAGATCTCCAGTGATGTGCAATATCATAATCACTTGGAGGAGAAGGTCAATCTGGTGTCCAAAAAACTTGGTGTGCTCAACAGGGCTAAGTAGTACTTCAGTGGGGGGCAAAGACTTATGTTATATAAGTCTCAAGTCAGACCGCACTTGGAGTACTGCAGTCACCTTAGCACCTTTGGGCGGGAGCACCTGGATACCAGCTTGGACCGTGTGATTCGATTCAGAGACGAGCTGTGGGAATTGTCGACAATCCTAAGCTTACACACGGTATTGATCGGTTAAGTTTAAGGAGACCGTTTGTGTGTTCTGCCGATTGTACAACGGGTTGTGTTCTGAAGAGTTGTTCGAAATGATGCCGACAGCTACTTTTTACAACCGCACCGATCGCCGACGGCGGGGAGTTCATCTTCACACGCTGGAATCGCAATGGTCGCGTACTGTGCGGTTCCAGAGAAGTTTTCTTCCGAGAACTCTCAAGCTGTGGAATGAGCTCCCAGCCAAGGTTTTTCCAAGGGACTACAGCATGGAGTTCTTCAAGAAATGCGAGAAGAAGTTTTTAGAGGGTCGGCAACGCATGAGTGACGCCCCTGGTGTTGCAAATGTCCATAGGCTACGGTGACCGTTTACTATCAGGCAGGCCGTATGCCTGATTGCCACCTTCGTGGTATTAAAAAAAAATACTATTGTTATTTGTTAATTTCTAAAAATCTGAATATAGCCAATACATTAAACGCTATTACTGGCTACTATTGCAGTTTTGTCTTAGGTTTTTGCGATTGTTATACATTGAATTAAACAATTTTTAACGGAAGTATCGCGTGTTTTATTTATTTTGTTGAACCTGACGTTTTGAATGCTTTGCAGCAAATCGCTCACGATTTTTGTGTGAATCGGAATATATATAATTAATCCATCCATGTCGGTAGATGTAATAATTGAATAACGAACGTAAAACAAATGTCACCTTAGTCTTCCTGCGACCACGGATGCTGCAAAGCATTCGAAACGTCAGGTTCAACAAAATAAATAAAATACTACGCATCATGCAATAGAAGGATGATGATTTCTTTTTAGTATTTAAAATTAAATGGGTACCTCTACCTGGTAACCTGTAGATAACCTGAAAATGTAGTGAAATCAGTTAATTTCATATTTTAATTACACCTAGGATACCGAATGTAGTAATTCTTTTTTTAATAAAAAGTAGTAAATTAGGCAACACAACTTCGTTTATTTTAATAATGTACAAAAACCTTGATTAGGTCCCCAACGTTCATACGAGCAAAAACATTCTCCTTTTAATATTCAAGTAGGTACATAATAAATTGTAAGTGTAAAGAAATAGGGAATATGTAGATTAAAGAATTGAGATATCAACGGAATCGTAACCGAATGGAATAAAGCGAGCGCTCCACAAGAGCGAAAGATGCGGAAAAATGGTTTCGTGCAGAATAACGACAAATGAACAAGTAAATCTTACTCTATGCCTTCTATTCCTTCAGAATGTTTTTGTGAAAGTATATCAGTACTGTTTGCTGTTAATCGGCTTATAACTAAATAGCGCATACAAAAATACTTTTTTTAATATCACTTGGCTAGCATACGTACTAACACCTGTGATGGTAAACGGTTACTCTGACATAGACACTTAAATATCTCTACCGTGTGTATCGTGTACATAAGAAGAAGAAAACTTTACTTATAATTTTTATACACGTAAAAAAAACTCTACTACAGCTACATTAAGGCTACAGCACTCCATGTACGGTCTGGCTTCAGACTTGTATCACATAAGTCATAATCATAAGTCTTTGCGTTGAAGTACTACTTTGCTCTGTTGAGTTCATTTCTTGCTTGCTTTTTGATGCCAGCTTCACCTTCTCTTCCAGGTAACTTCAGTATAGAACATCACTGGAGATCTCGACACTGAGAATTCTAATAGTTTTAACGATGGTAAGAGGTATATTCTGGAATGGAGGAACCACGGCAAATAGCATTTTCTTAATGAAATGAATGCACAGACTTATGTCTCCATGGGTCTCTCCATGACTTTAATTAAAGTATCCTCAATTTCAGAGACGAGTTTACCAGTAAGCTCCTACGCGTTTATTGTGTTAGCAGCAGAGGTGAAAACGTGTGTTCCTGTATTGCAAGCGTGCATAGGCTACCGTAGCCTTTTTACATCAGTAGGTTGTATACTTTTATGTCTCCCGACGTTGTATAGAAAAACATATAATTTTAATATTCCTTCAATTATCCTATATTCATTTTCCTCTCTCTACCCAATGGAAGACGAATGGCATGATATGTTAATATCGTTATGTATAATGTATAAACCTATACAAATATCTCGCAAATGATGAAGATTCCTCCTTAACTCATGTTCAAAGAAATGTCTGAACGGAGGGATTCGACGGCGGTGTCATTAGCTATTTGTACTCTTCTACAAAGGTAAATTAGTTTTGGAAATTACAGAATACGTCGTCGAATATCAAACTTGGAAGATCATCCACCCACAGTCATCCCACAGATGTATACGGTTCGTCCATCACCCGATGGAGTGGAGCTCCTGCCAGTGCCAGTGTCAAGCCACCCGACTTAACGACTGTCATCTTTCGTCTATAGCCAGGAACAATAGATTAACAACTCGGAATAGCATAAGATACCTTATAGATTGACGAGCTCAGTGGTGCAGTGGTGAAACGCGTTGTTACGCTACTTTGACACCAACGCTCGTGGGTTCGATTCCCACACAGTACAAACATTTGTGTGCATGAACATGTCTGCTTGTCTTGGTCTGGGTATTTTCTATGTATAATAAGTATGTATTTACAAAAAAAATGTATTTACGTATGTTTATCAGTTGTCTAGTACCAATAACACAAGCTTCGCTTACTTTGGGGCTAGATGGCGCTGTGTAATTTGTCCGACAATATTTAATATTATATTTATTATTTATTATTATAGATAACTAGCTGCTGCTCGCGGCTCCGCCCGCATAGAGTCAAATAATGTAGCCTATGTGTTAATCCCGATCATAATCTATCTACATGCCAAATTTCATTTAAATCCGTTCAGCCGTTTAAGCGTGAAAGAGCAACAAACATTCATACATACAAACTTTCGCATTTATAATATTAGTAGGATATATTTAAAAAATAATCTGTCAAGTAACTGGAGCAACTACACAATCGATCTTGATTCGAATCGAATCAATCAAATCAAAAATCGAATTTGATATTTGCAATTTAGAAAAATTGCAAATATCAAATTACATATTTCCGCTGCGAACAAAAACAGTTTACTTCTTCTATGGCTATCTCGTTTTTTTATAAGTCATTGATATTTTTACAACATTTATGAAGCACACTTGTTCTGCAAACACTCAAGTTTAAACAAAACTATTAGGTGTAACAATACACGTGATTTTAATACTTGAACAAACTGTTAAAACTGTAATATTATAGGGAGCGAAATAAAAACGCAATCCAAACAAAGAATTCAATTTCGCTTTTGCAAAAAAATAAAGCGGCAAATTGTGTTCGTTTATTTTTAGCGAATAATTAGGAGTACAGAGCATTCGCAGTAGTGCCCAACTTTGTGAAGTTCACGGTAGGGCGGCCGCGAGCAGGAGCGAGTTTGTGCATTCGCTTTGAAATGTTAGGGATTGTTTCAGAAAATGAAATGACGAGTGCTCATGTGTACGTAACGCAATGTAATAACAGGAAGGATTTTTGTCCAATGGATTTTAGATTTTTATGTAAACATAGTTACAAAATAACAAGTCACACATTAGACGGGCCTCGTTCGACATAGTTCTGTAATGCTCTTTAATCTTACGCGTAAAAACCTGTAACGACTCTTTTAGCGGTAATATAAGGATTTTAATGATATTCTATCGTGTAATTTGTTTAGGTAAGAAATTATATGAATAAGAAGTATTCTCCATCCATTTTTCCGCATCTTTCGCTCCACAGCACTCGCCTTATTCCAGCTATGATTCCGTAGATAAATCAATTATTTATTCGACATATTGTTTATTTCGTTACACTTATAAACTTATTATGTACTTATATACCTAACCGACCATAAAAATAATAAGGTTCGTAACGTAAATATTTTTTTAAGTACGTATACCAATATCTAAAAGAATTTAATTCGTTTTATATTTACATTTAACCCAAATTAATCCCATATGAGTTTGGGGAATATTAGATGAATAATTAAAAAATATTAAAGAATAATTAAATATTAAATAATATTCAAACTATCATTATCGTCCATTTCTTTATTTTGATTGTGCTCCAAGTTTTGTTACAGCATAAAGAAGTGTAACATGTGATCCCGCATTCTAAACTTGACAATTGGACGGTCACGATACTCTGATAAATGTGACTTTGCTTGCGTCTCTATTTGTTACCTAATTCGTAATTAGGTAACAAATAGAGACGATGTGATACTAAATGGTGTTATAGTTTACTATTAATTTGTAATGTAATAAAATTACAAATAAAATAATAGGTAACATAAAAAAAACTTTGAAGAGCAGCAATAAATTTAACAGATGTACAGTAAAAATTAAAAGGCATGCTATTATATTACAAATTAGAAGTATTTTTTTTTGATCCATTGTAATAATGGATCATAATAAAATTTCATGCTGACGTAGTGGACTGGAAGAAGACATAGAGGAATTTATCCGGAATAACAAGATACCACGCTTGACCGCGGGTAAATTCTTGTTATAAATATAAATTTTTACGAACCCTTCATACATGACGGTAGCATTTTTCCACCGTACGTGACAATGAGGACGGTCGAATGAAGCCCGTTGGATCGTAAACCGCGTCATGTCACACACAAGTCATGCGCATGGAACGCAACCGCAATTATGCCCTGTCTGATGCAGCGTACTGCAAATAAACTGGCGTGGCGCGATGGCTACTATATTATCCTGTGCATATGTACTGAAGGGGGTCTTTTAAAATTTACGTTATTTAGGTTATAATTGGATTTACAACTTTAGAACACTTTGCTCACTTAAGTGATCGTATAGACATTCTATTTCAGTAAGTAATTCATGTAAGTACGTACGTACGATGACGAGCAGATTCCCCAAAAGTAGTTTATTTTATTCAACGTCGGGAGGTATACAAGCATACGGCCCACGTAATGTAAAGTAGTTACCGTAACCAATGAACCCTTGCAAAATAGGAAGCATCGCTCGCGCGTTGCTACCCCAGCTGCTGAGTCAGCGACTCCTTAGGAGCTTTCTGGTACTCACTCGCAGTAACACAACAACTCTCTGGGGACTTACTTTTTTTACTGCAGTATTCTGAGAGGCGGAGGTAGGTACTTCCCTAATTGGGCTATGCCTACGAAGAATTGCGAATTACAAATACATTAAAATCGCCTGCGCGATGCCATTCCTGATGCTAACATAACTCCTTAGGAACTCACTACTAACCGTACTCACTCATAGAAACACAACAACCTCTAGGGAGTCATTATTTGACTGCAGTTGTTTCCCTAGTCAGATTGCGTCGATGCATCCTACCTCTCTTAAAAACACCCAAGTCGAGACGAAAAGACGTGTTCATACAGATAAATGTTTGTCCCGTGTAAGAATCTAACCTACGAGTCTCGGTACTTAAGTACCATTGCTAACCACTCGAGCACCGAGCTTGTCAAAATGTTTTCGTGTAGGTAACTGTGTATTTCCTTAGGTGTTAATATTTTCTATGAAAGTGCTTGACACATTGTTCGACATTCTCCATTTTCTGAGAACGCTGCACATCAACATTTTAAACTATGACAACCAAAGAATATACCCCTGAATGAAGCCCTGATGGCATTGGTGTACAGTAATAAAAATAATAAGTCTATTGAATATTCGACGAGCGCGGTGGCGCAATGGTGAAACGCGCTGTTACGCTACTTTGACACCAACGCTCGTGGGTTCGATTCCCACACAGTACAAACATTTGTGTGCATGAACATGTCTGTTTGTATTGATCTGGGTATTTTCTATGTATAATAAGTATGTATTTACAAAAAAAAAAATGTATTTACGTATATTTATCAGTTGTCTAGTACCCATAACACAAGCTCCGCTTACTTTGGGGCTGGATGGCGATGTGTAATTTGTCTGACAATATTTATTTATTTATTGAATGTCGAGATTGCGAATTTTTAAATCAGTTCTCGTTTAAATTTCATGAACTTCATTCTAATTTTCAGAAACTTGAAATTTGGTATTAACGTAGATTATAAGACACAATTATAGAAGTATTGTGAAATCTACAAAATTTTTGAAAATAAACAAAAATAACAGTACTGATTATCCCTTGGTTCGGACATATAGAAAGAATGCAGAATGAAAGAATGACGAAACAGATATACAATGCGAAAGTGGAATGATGTAGGAGCCGAGGAAGACAAAGACTAACTACCATGACCAAATTGGTCATGTTTTATCAGAAGGCGATGTCTCCTGCCTTAGGAACTGGCGAGCGTGCATGAAAAGAGCTATGAATTTTAAAGAAGCGAGTGAAGTGTGTAAGGACCGCGTTTTATGGTGCTCGGTGCACTGTGCCTACCCAGCAAGGGGGCTGGCGTGAAGATATGCATACATACAACAGTACTGATATATAAAAGGAAGAGAGTGTAGCCTATATTTTTGCACTGAAACTTATAAAATATATAAAGTTCTGTCCAATCAACGTATAGTGTTGATGAACATATTTAAGTGTGTTTTAATAAAAATTTCTTACTTTTCTTGATATTGGCGCTTTGTTCCTTTATACTTCACTTAGCAAGCCTAATACATGTACATTAAAGTAAAAAAAATATAAAAAATAACAACACGCTGTAACTTTCTGATTAGTAACATGCAGTTTTTCATGTAAAATAATGTACGCGGGCGAAATAATCGAAGAAGAGGTAGGGTCTCCATTATCATCACCAACTGAGCTCCACATACATAGCATAGATACACTCGAATTGAACTTATCACCTTTTTTATAATCACCCACAAATAAATTTATATGTCCTTTTTTGCGAACTATCTGCGAATGTACAGTATACTGAAAATCTACTAACTCTACTAACTATTACACTACTACGTTTACTAAGTAACTACTACTACTAGCACTATTATGTTTAATATAAATAAATAATTAAAATAATATATGAATCCATATGTGTGTTGCACTTTGTTTAAGTACGTAAATATACAGTTAAGATAGATTCATAGGCGAATTTTTATATTTAAAAAATAACTAAAAACTACTTTGCTTACTGATTGTATTTACACTGATTGATTTCTATCTATCTTTAACTTAACGCCAAATCCCTTGCGGGGTAGGCAGAAAAAACCGAGCGCCAGATGACTCGATCTTTACATATCTCACTTGGTTCTTTAACATTCATTGCTCTTTTCATGTACGATTAATGATTCTCTGATATTATAAATATTTAATGGTATTTATAAAATCAGAAACTTGCTACTAATTGACTATCAATGTAACTGCTATTAGCAGTTACATTGATAGTCAATTATGTTATATAAACTCAATATCATAAGAATCACTATTCCTACGTCTGTACACATGTATGTATTCTTGGGCACTGCAGGCGTTTAAAAAATATTTTGCAATTGATTGGAAAATAATCGTAATATGTGTATATATATATGTTTCATGATGTGTATATATATATATATATATATATATTTAAAATTTACCAAGACTCGCTGTAGCTGTAGCATGTTATTCTAACGACTAACATTTATATCGCCTGAAGATACCTCATGGAGAAGCAAAACACATGTCGCAGAGACGGCCACAACAGCCGAGGCAGAGCTGACCGGAACAGCTATGGCAGCGAGGACATGTATCTACTAACGATAGAGGGTGGGTGCCGACCGGCGGTAGATCGTATGAACTCGGTAGCGGCAGCACACAAAGTAGTTTAGATTAAATAACATGTTATGTTTATCTTTTAATCGAATTTTTCTTATGAACTATATGTATATATATAAATATAAAGTCATAATTTTTAAATTCAGTTATGGTGCGGTGCCAGGTACCGCAAGTGAAGTTAGTTTAGGCCTGGTGAGTATACTGGGTTACAGAGAGTTCCCAATTTTAACTTCCTTTAGTTTAGATAAGGGTCTTTGCGTGGTATGTGGACAAACATTGTTGTGAAAAAGTTCTGTCCTATCTTGACAATATATTCAAAAGGCACATCAAAAACATTCTTTATAAAATGCTTATTATAAAATTGACTAGAATTTCACTAGATTGACTAGAATATTAACTAAATTTGACTGACAAAGATCCCACATCTGGAAATGATTCAGGAAATGCATTATTTCCTACATAACGCATTTCATACAGTTATTGTAATATGATTTTAAAAATACCTATCTTGACATGTTTCTTTCCGCATTTCTTCTTCCCCAATGGTCATTACCGAAAGGTTGGCAAATGAAAAACAAAAAAGAAAAATGAAAACTATTTAAAATAAGAAATGAACTACAAGAATTATATTTAGTGACTATGCTGGTACTTACAAATAGCTTTTATTTGTACAATATGCGTTTGGTGCATGGCTTGGCAGTCTCCTGTATGTTAAGTCAGTGCTATTAATGTTTTCGATTGATTGTTGATTCAACTCAAAATTCCTTCAGTTCGTACCCGTTGAATAAGATTATAGAACGATTTTTCTAAAAATTTAAGTTGTGGAACGAGCTCCTTGCTGAAGTTTTCCCAAGAGACTATAGCATGAGGTTCTTCAGATCAGACGCTAAGAAGTTTATTCAATGGCGGCTAAAGACGCCCCTGATGTCACAATTGTCTATATAACTATGGGCTATAATAACTGCTTACTTGTTGACTTGTTTACTACCTTAGGGTATGTAGAAAAAAGTATTGACGCAATGCTAAGAATACACGAATGTGGAAAAAACGTAGAAATATTATTCTTAGTATTATCCCATTTCTTAATCCATTAGTATTGGCAGGATCCGGTATCAAAGATTAGATTTGGCGAACATACTGATTTTTACACGAAGCGGTCGCCGTCAGATCCCCACAACTCAGAGGGAAAACCAGACCTTTCTTAGGTTAGGTCACACGTCTTTCGAAGTATAATTTCTTGGACTTGCGGGTTTCCTTGCCATTTTACCTCTAAAATATGTACATAAATCCGAAAAGACGAATTTAGTGGTACATTTGAACCAGGGACCCGTTCGTGAATAGGCCGGTTCTTTATTCACTGGGTTATCTCCATTATTTATTATTTAGATTACCTTCATATTATACAGGAATACTTCAGCTGATAATTTTGAACATATCTTATTCTACATCTGAAACCATAGACATAAGTTTTTAGAGGAATGAAAATCATTCTATTATATCCAAGGCACGATAACCACATTGAATATTAACACGAGAGTTATGTCTCAACTGAATGCGACTGAAGCGGCCCAACTAGACATCTAATAGTTCACGACGAGGGCCCTTGGCGCTGAAATACGATCAATTACGCAAGGAACTGTAAAGTGACGTCTTCATGCATTCACTCTTGGGAAACCGATACTGGTGAGCTCACTCGTAAGACTTTGGTGTGTTTGTGAATTAAAGATGAAGTATGTAATTTAAACTTTGATGCACGTGTTCATGCATTAATTATCGTGTACATTCATTTTACATTACATTATGTTCTTGTTACATTACATATATAATACCTTATTTTAATAAAATTTTTGAAACAGTTTCTTGGGCGTAAGAAAACCCGCAAGTCCAGGAAACTATTTCGAAATATTTATTTATCTCGCAAGAATCTATTTCTCCACTCCACCAATTCTGATGAATTAGGGAACGGGATAAATTTTGCTTAAAACTCACTTAAACTGACTTAAGTAACTGTTATGGAACGCGAAATTTTGGATAACTATATATATAGACATTTGATGAGTTCAGAAAACTTAGTGTTATGTTAATAAATAAAATGTCTCGTCTGTGTATAATTATGAAGTAAAGGCTTTTTCTTAAGCTCGTGGGATTATTTACGGAAGCATGAATACTTTTTTTGTTTTTGCAATCTCCCTGTTCGTCGATTTGTTTGACAAGAAGTGATTTTGCGGAACTTTCATTGGCAGATGGGTTCAAATTTAACGAAGAATAAAGGTTATTTTTATTTCAAATAAATGTGCACGAGTCCGCTGTTAAAATTTGAAAATCTACTACGGTCGGATACATGGACATCAGCAACTTTTATAACAAGCTAGAGGGGTTCTCCGGCTTTGCAAGCGTAATTGGTAACTCCGTTAACAGTAAGCTTAAAAAATAATTGTTCCTGAGTTGCTGCTAATAGTCATTGAGTGGTAAGTATCTATCACCTACCAGTATATGACATGCTCGGTTGCCACCCACCATGTATGTATATATGTACAAGTAACATGTACATGATTGATAACATAGTCTTCGAAACAAGAAAAAGTATCACTCCAATTAACTTGAAACACAAATTAAAAAATAATTTTCTAAAAAGCTTATAACAGGCTGTATATATATGCGAAGTTATCTTCCCCCACTGCAGTGCATCGCGCTCTACCTGCCTGATTTGTTTTCGTATGACCGTCCTACGATGATTGTTTAGGAGTGAACAGCGGGTGAACAGAATTTGATACTATTGTACATTCTGTGTACTAAGTATCGGGAATTTGTCAATAAAACAAAAAATACAAATTATTCATCTAAATTTATTTTATCGCCTTCAAAGTAGGCCCCATCGCTTGCAATACAACATCTCCACCGCTTCACCCAGTCTTCCATACATTTTTCATAGGCTATTTGCGGTATGGCCTTTAGCTCATTCAGCGAATTTTCTTTTATGGCTTCTATCGACTCAAAACGTTTTCCTCGAAGTGGTAATTTTAACTTGGGAAATAAAAAAAAGTCAGACGGAGCCATATCAGGTGAATACGGTGCTTGGTCGAGAACTTTTGTTGAATTTTTCGCTAAAAACTCTTTCACTATAATGGCTGTGTGTGATGGTGCATTATCATGGTGCAGCATCCATGAGTTGTGTTGCCACAAATCTGGACGTTTTCGGCGGATACTCTCACGCAAACGCTTCATGACGCCTAAATAATATTCTTTATTCACTGTTTCTCCCTCTGGAAGGAATTCGGAGTGAACCACACCACGGTAGTCAAAAAAAACTGTCAGCATCACCTTGATTTTGGAGCGACTTTGCCGCGGTTTTTTGGGTTTCGGCTCGTTTTCGAGACGCCATTCTGAAGACTGTTGGCTTGTTTGCATGTCGTACTCATAAACCCATGTCTCGTCGCCAGTTATTATACGTTTCATAAAGGTCGGATCCGTAGAAGCTCGGGAAACCATGTCTTCAGCGACATGCTTTCGCTGCGCTTTTTGAACAAAATTGAGCTCTTTTGGAACTAGTCGAGCGGCGACGCGTTTCATGCCTAAAATGTCAATGAGAATGTTGTGGACGGACTTAAAAGATATGTTCACCTCACTAGCCAACTCTCTCAGACTCATACGTCGATTTTCGAGCACTAGCTTCTTGATTCTGTCGATGTTTTCTCTGGTCGTAGCGGTTGAAGGTCTACCAGAACGAGGCAAGTCTACTACTACTTCTCGGCCTTCTTTAAAAGCCTTATACCATTCATAAGCCCTTGTTTTCGATATACACGATTCGCCGTAGGTATTTCGCAACATTTTTAGTGATTCACCACATGAAATATCATTTGAAACACAAAATTTAAGGCACACTCTTTGTTCAACAATATTTTCCATTGTAAAAATCGCCGAGGACTCAAAACTATGACCAACAAAAAGTGTAGTTTAAAACAAATTAAATGACAGATCCCGCTCAAATTTTGCGCGCTAAATCAGTACAGTGCTACCAACATGCAGTAAAAAAATTAGAACGACCTCTTTTACGCGGGTCTTTTTATTGACATATTCCCGATACTTTTTACACAGAGTAGTATGAGTACGACATAAGTATAAGGTTATACTTATGTCGTACTCATATACGACATACTTGTGCATAGTCACTATTTAGCTGTAAGCGATTGAATGATGAACGGTTCGTTCCTAATACAAACCTTTAATGTTTTTGTTAATGAAAACATTTCTATTAACATTGTATTGAATATGGTAATAAATTAAAAAAAATATGTATAAGTTAGGATTATGATGATATAACTTTTGTAAATTAAACCGAAAAAATAAACACCTCAGAAGTTCAGTAGCAAATGGAATGAAACGTAAGTCTAAGACAGCCTCTCGTCTACGTACCGAGAAGCGCCATTTCAGAAATTCTTCGCATTCGGTCTTGCTCTATTTTATATTTGGGACTTTGCAGCTTCAGGTTGTGTAGAGATATTATGAGTATTTTTTGTATTTAGTAATATGATTGAGTGCATATGTACTTTAAATATAAGTTTGCTTAAGTTCTATTCAAGAAAATTGCTGATACAACATAACGTCATGACTAAAAGATGCGTAACTGTAACTTTTTATTTTCGAGTGGTATAAGAGAGTAAGAAAGTGTTGGTATCGGGATTTATATTGTTTCGGTATTTTGAAAAAATGTGTGCTCAGAAAGTAATAGAGGTAAAAAACTATGCTTAAGAATGTGTATCTCTGTCAGTGGCTGCATGTCGGGTCATTGTCATTGATTCCTGGTCAACTAATAGTGATCTAATTTTAATGAAATTTTGTATAAAATATTAATTTTAGAAGGGTTCTTTTTTGAATTTTTGAATGTTATTTAACTTAATATTTATGAACATACAAGAAAATTCAACTTTTATCTCAAAAGCTTTATCAAAAATGTTACCGTGAAACATTGTGAAAATTGCTGATTAAATATTTTATTAAATGTGGAAATATTTCAGTAACTGGAAATGTTCAAGTGTACAACTTTTGTATATTTATGAACTAATTATTTTGTTACTATTGTTACACTCAAACATAACATACGTACATTCGTATTATTTTTCGTTGCCTTAAAATATTTTTAAAGAGATTATTTTTGATAGCCAGTATACATTATTTATAAGCAGTGATAGCACAGTGGACAAAGACCCAACCTACTGACCAACTCGTTCCCGATCCTGGCATGTACCACTTGATTCGTGTTTTCAGAGTCTTTCCTTTAGCGTGAAAGTCTGACGGCAGTCACTCCATGTAAAAATCAGTATCTTCGTCGAATCCTTAGACTTAGGTAGCGGATCGCGTCAATCCTATTGGATTAGGAAAGGGGATAACACTAATAAGGAGAAGGAAGATGAAAAAGCTAATGTACATCACATTAGCATCTTCTTCTTTACTACTTAATTTGTAAGTAGGATAAAATATATCGACTGTACAAGGTACCGTCCGAGAAACTCACAGTAGCAATACCACTGCTGTTAATGCATAATTTCTCGTCCTTGTCTCTCAGCTTTGCAGCTTCCTGATATAGTGTTGGCAGGAATAGGTACAACAACTCTCTCGGAGATTCGACTACTACGTTATTTGACTGCGGCCTTCAGTATAGCTTATTAACTAGTAAATAACAGCAAGCTGTGTAGGCAGAGCTGATATTTTTTAAATTTAATAAATATTTAAATATTTTATTTTTAATTTTTTAAAAATATATGGAACCCTGTACGACATCTAGCGACGAGTGCTGTTACTTTTTCTGTTGATGGGAGTGCAGTGCAGACTCTGCACTGCAGAGCGGCCGGCCATACGTTTTCCCATATGTTTTTTTCTAATTGGAACGATTTTGGACCGTTCTTCCTCACCAACGAACATTTAAATTTCAAATTAAAGGATACAAAACTACAATATGTTAACTATTAGTGTGTCGATTTTGGAGTTTCTCACTATTACCGTCTAAACGCTAGCTGGATGACATCAGTCTACCCCAAACGACAATTTTGAGGGTAATGTGGCTCCGCTGGCTATCGCAGCTCTGCCAAATATCGCTGTGCCACACCAATCTATCTTCTATCGCCTGAATTGCGGAATGAAAGAGAGAGTGATGTATGAATGTGTTTATTTATACGTGTAAAATTTTTGTAATAATAAATAATAATATAATAAAAATAGCCTTGCCCATGGCAGGGGTGCAAGATTAAAAAAAAAAATCTATCGCCTATAAATCAATACTAAAGCTAGACCACGGTGCTAAGTATGAAGAAGGTGCTAAGTAGAATACAGCAAAAGCGTGTTATGAAATGTTTGGATATTTATGTTGTTTGTTTATTATTAAAGAAAATAAAATCACAGCATCGTGTTCATAAAATATTATACTAATTTTGTACCTTTGTTAATTAGGGTCGGTACTAACAAGAGTGACACCCCTGGTGTTGTAAATGTCCATAGGCTACTTTTAATGCCTATCATTTTACGAGTAGGCTACTGTAAAAATATTAAATTTCCGAATATAAAGATTATAATTTTGATAAGTGTAGTAAATGAAAATGTAAAAAATAGTTTAGTGTAAAAATAAATGTGTGCGTGTACTTATGTACGCGCGTGAGAAGTTATACTTCTCTGGCATCATTAAATAACAAATCCCTGGAGGGATGTTGTGTTCATGCGAGTGAGTGACGTTACCACCTCACAGGCAACTGCAGCCAAATAACAATTCCCTGGAGGGTTGTTGTGTTCATGCAAGTGAGTGACGTTACTACCTCACGGAAAACTGCAGTCATATAACAATTCCCTGGAGGGATGTTGTGTTCATCTGAGTGACGTCACGAGTAAGCTCCTAAGGAGTTGGCGTGTTAGCGGCAGAGTTGGCAATATGCGAGGCATACTTAATGTACACCATTCCACACCACCACAGGGTGGATTTCGAAGCGGCAGAGGATGTACAGATCAAGTTTTTTCTCTCCGCAACATCGTAGAGAAGCATCTGGCTTTGGACCAGAAGGTTTTCTGCGGTTTTGTGGACTTTGAGAAAGCATTTGATAGAGTCGTGCGAAAGAGAAAGAATCTCTTGAACATTTTGCCCCGATATGGAGTTGACTTACTCCGTGCTATGCAATCCACTTATGAGGATTGTACAGCATGTGTGCAGGTGGACGGCAGCTTGTTGCCCTGGTTTGATATCAACATTGGTGTCAGACAGGGATGCGTGCTGTCGGCTCGGCCGTTCATCCTGTATCTGGACAGTTGTCTTCAGAGACTAAGAAATATGAATGTGGGAATGCGAATGGGTGACTCAGTGGTCAACTGCCTGCTTTATGCAGACGATGCGGCATTAATAGCAGAATCACCATCCGAACTGCAAACACTAGTTACAACAATGAAAGATGATTGTATGAAGAAAGGCTTACAATTGAATGCGAAGAAAACCAAGATAATGGTATTTGAAAGAGAGACAACCAGAACGAACACTTGGATTATGGTTGAGGATGTAGTGTTGGAGCAAGTGAATGAGATTGTATATCTTGGAAGTGCTTTTAGCAGCAATGGAAGGTACACCGCTGATGTGGAGAGACGAGTGAGTGCCGGGAATAGGGTGAATGGAGCGTTGGGTAAACTTCTAGGCAGCCGAAATCTAAGCCAGAAGGCACAGCTCGCTGTACACAACGCTGTGCTAATTCCAACGCTAACTTATGGAAGTGAGAGCTGGGTATGGCAGAGAGAGCATAAAAATAGAATAAATGCGGTCGAGTTGACAGCATTGCGCAAAATTTGTGGCATAACGCTTGCTGACCGCGTTCGTAATGAAGACGTGAGAGAAAGAGTTGGTCTAAAAGAGAGTGTCGGTGTTAAGATAAGAAAGAGCATGCTCCGTTGGTTCGGACATGTAGAAAGAATGCGGGACGAAAGAATGACGAAACAGATATACAATGCAAAAGTGGAAGGACGTAGGAGCCGAGGAAGGCCGAGACTAACCTACCATGACCAAATTGGTCGTGTTTTATCAGAAGGTGATGTCAGAAGCCCCAGGAACCGGCGAGAGTGCATGAAAAGAGCTATGAATGTCACAGAAGCGAGTAAAGTATGCAAGGACCGCATCTTATGGCGCTCAGTTCTCTCTGCCTGGGACCCCGCAAGGGACTTGGCGTGAAGATATACATACACACTTAAAGTATTGCAAGCGTAAACAATTGTATCAAAATTTCAATAAAGTTGATACAGATTTTTGGAAATTTCTGTAATTTGTATATTAAAGCTTATATTAAAGTAATTTTTTAGCGCTTTTATTATTATATATATATATTATATAAAATTCATACAGTTTGAGCAGTGATAGCACAGTGGATAAGAAAACGGCCAATTGACCAAATAAATTCATTTATATACGTATTTTAGTTATCACTTGCTCGGCGGTGAAAGAAAACATAGTGAGGACATTCCGGCACCCCGCACATCCAGGAAATTATATTTCGAAAGACGTGTGAACTAACCTAAAAAAAAAATGGTTTTTCCTCTGGGTTGTGGAGGTCTGATGTCAGTCGCTTCATGTAAAAATCAGTATCATCAATCTTCTCCTGCATGCAAAAATCCTTAGGCTTAGGCAACGGACCCCGCTAATTATAATAGATTAGGGAACGGGATAACAGTGTGAACATATATCTAGTAAATGTTTTTTGAATTTCATTTAACTCTAGATTTCATCTAACTCCAAGTTAACGTCCATATTAACTTGGAGTTACATGAAATCAAAATGAAGAATATTTTATTATTTGTAGAATAAATTAAAAAAATATATATTTTTGTCACGATATAGAATATTTTTTTTATCACGAAATAACGTTGGGAGATTAATAAATTTTGATTAGATCAGACCATATTTGAACGGCTCTGTATACATAGGTAGTGTTCATCTTACCAATGGCCGGTTCCAATTGCTTGTGTTTAATTTGTGTGTTTAGCTTGAAGTTTATTCCTGATTACTGAAATATATTCTTCCTTCGTCACATTCATAGTCACAGCTATTATAAAATACAGTTGCTGTGAATCGTACGTTTCGAGAAAGATATGCAAATTGTTCTATACAATTCATTTACAACCGGAAGCTGATTTAATCAAGATGGTTTGGTTTAAAGTTGCATGGGTAAAAAAATGTGATGTGCGTAAGTTTTATTTTATGAAAGTTTCATAAATCTATTTCGTACACTTGTTAGTAATTTTATCTAGTATCTACAAGATGGATATTAGGACTTCTTTTAAATATATTTTGATACCTGCGACATTGTCTGCTTAATTTTCTTAACCTTCCCAATAAATTATAGAAACCATATAGTATACATATACACACACACACATATATATATATATATATATATATATATATATATATATATATATATGTGTATATATATATATACATACATATATATATATATATATATATATATGTGTACATATTACAGTTATATACAGTTTTCATATTTGTTAATATGTCAGCTTGGTAAAGAATTGTGTAAATTCAATTTAAAATTCATTCAATTGAACTACAATTCCAAATATTTAACTATATTTTTCTTGGCGTAATTTAAACAACCCATTACTTACAATAGCGTGACTTAAGCAAGTTAGGGCGTATTTCCACTTCGTTTTCCGAGTTACCCGCGATAATTTAAAACCCTGGCTCTCGACCGAGACAGTTTGACGTGACCCGCCGTGTATACATGTAAACTCTAAGGTTTCGTTCCAATGGAAATGTCATTATTTGTAGGCATAACGTACGTAGAATTATGTGGAATTCAGAATTTATCACGAAATTATCAAAAAAAAAAACTTGAAAGTTCATGTTTTGTACAGATTAATAAAAACATCTCGTTAATGTTAATACTTGCACTTGTACAAAATCTGTACAAGTGTCGAGAGAAGAACGAGATGTCTTCAAAATTCCACCAAGCGCCTACAATCAACAGTATCAACATAATAAAGATTAATAAAAAATATATATGTATTAGTTACTCTTTAATGTGAGTATGTATAAAGTTTCGAATTTCTTATGTTAATATTTCATATACCATTTTCGTAGATATTCATTTTGTTACACAAGTAATTAAAGTAACAAGTAAATACAGTTATGCTGTATGAAGCTGGTAGCTGCAGCCCGCGACTTTATCCACGCATATCCAGTGAGAACCGTTTTCTGTTACTGTATTTTCTTTTCATCGGTTTCTGTGGGCGGTAAAGTGATGTTAAATAACCCTCCTCAAGAACTAGGTTATACTGAGCCTATGAAATTTTAAAATCAAACTGTAACTTCCAGAGATTAACGCAAACAAACAAAATCTTCCTATTTTTATAGATTTACGCAATGTACTAAAAAATATACAAATATATAACTTTAAAGGCAGAGTGTTCAATGGTTAATTTGTATTGCCTCTTCCGGCTCGTATGAGTCCTCATCATCTCCGCCTGTATTCGTCTACTGATGAACATAGGCCTCCCCTCAAGAGTGCCTGTGTCACCTGCATCCATCGACTTCCTACAAACCTCTTGAGGTCGTCGCTCCATCTAGTGGGGGTCGTCTCACACTGCGTGTACTAGTAAAGAGACGTGATTTGAGAACCTCTCTTCGCCAGCGGTTGTCGGTTCTACGAACTATGTGGCCGGTCCACTGTCCGGTCACTTCAGCTTGCTAATCCTGTGCACTGTGAAGACTGCAACCATATTTCCCGTCCTGCGTGAGATTCTGCGTGTGAGTCGATCGTATGACTTCGTCCATATAATCCTTAATAACGTCTCTGTCTTGTCAATGTGAAATAGTCTTGTTTAATTGTGTATATATATTAATATTTTTATTGAGGAGCTCAATGGCGTCGTTGTATGTTTCTTTCTTTTTAGGGTTCCGCACCGCACAAGAGAAAGCGTAACCCTAATAAGATCAGTCTATAAGGGTTCCGTTTTTCCTTTCTTACCTAATTTTATGATTCTAGGTACTTCCCGTTAATCTAGAATCATGAAATAAGGTAAGAAGCAATGTCATGTAGCACAAGTAAAGTAAGAAATCCGAAAACCGTAAATTTGTAGTTACATCAAAAAAAATTGCGAAGATATTTTGTTACCGAACCCTCGCTGCACAAGTCGCACTCTTTCTTGATGGCTTTTTTTTTCATACAATGTCGGGAGGCATACAAGTACACCTGATGTAAAGAAATTAGCCTTTGAACGCTTGTAATACCTTTAGTATAGCTCGCGCCATGCCCACTCGGCAGCTAACATAGCAACAGCTTTGGAGCTTTCCGTTGTGTATATCAGTGTAATCAAACACGCCGGTTAAGCAGCGTCGATCACAGTCTGTCTATAAAAGGATTTAGTTACCTCAAGTCCTTTTGAGCTCGGATCGCACGATAAGACGATAAGCCATTGATTTCGTCTATAGCGATAAAAGACAGTCGTTTAGTAACTTCAATAGCCTTCGGGCAGCTCCCAATACCTCCACCAATCCGCGTTTGAGCAGCGTAGAGTAGTATGCTCTAAATTCCTTAGGTTGAGGGGAGACACGTAACCTAGCAATGGGATTACTATGTTTTCGTATGGTATGGTTTTGATTTGGTTCATTGTTACTGTCCTCAGGAGATTACAGGAACATAACAATCCTTCAAGGAGTAATAATTTGGCTGCGGTTTTCTGAGAGATTGAGGTAATTCGCCAACCGGTCAGTTTTGATGCTCCCTATCTTAACGTAACTTAGTTGTGACATCTATTGAAAAACTTATCTTGTACGTTTCCATGGTCAGGAAGCCAACCGAGTTTTAAAGAGAATGCTGCTGTAGATAGAAACCGCATGCCCCCACCACCGTCGCTGCCACGACAGGCCTGGTTAGCATGTTATTCTTGCGATTAACGTCTACAACGCCTGATGTGATGCCTCGTGAAGAGGCGAAACACGTGTTGCAACGACGACCAGACCAGCTGGTAACTTTCTGGCTTCCAGTGAATTAGAAGTAATAAGAGAAGTGTTGCGGAATATTATTGAATTCTTTTTGAATTTTATTTTTCAGTTGATAGAATCTCTTGATCAGTGTAAAAGTTGCGTGTTTTGCTCGAATTATTATTTTTAGTTCAACCTTTCCATAATTAAAGCCACTGACCTGAGCAGTATGGTTCATATAGCGCTGCTTCATGGAAGGCATGTCATGATAGCTTTGTATTTTGAACGTAGAAAAAATGCTAACAACCGTCATTTTTTTTGTACAAAGTCAGAAGGTACACAAACAAACGGCCCACCTGACGTCAAATGCTTACCGTAGCCCATGAACGCTTCCAACAAATTAAGTATCACTCGTGCGATGCCACTTCTGCTGTGGTTACGAGCTACGCTACTCGTTACTCCTCCTAAGCTACTCCTTACGAGTTTACCTGAATGGTGGGAGTTGTTATTTGGCTGCAATTTTCTGTGAGATTGAAGTATTTCTCCCTACGAGCTGCTTTATTACGTCCTACCTATCTTAAAATAACTTACAACAAGGCAAACAGCCACACCAGCAACGCTCGTGGGTTCGATACCCACACACGACAGATCAAATTGCCTGTAAATTTGACTTTCACAAAGTAACGCATGAATCTATTAATTAGCGCCTAAGGAGTTTGTGTATTAGCAACGAAGAAAAACAGATTTTTACTATTGTTTGTGCTGCATACGAGCATATACCCTGATGTACATATCTATATAAGATGATATATAGTATAAGTACATATCTTGATGACTTTGAATTTGCAATACATTAAGTATCACTCGTGCGATGCTACCATTGCCGGTAACACAGCAACTCCTTAGGAGCTTACTGTTATTCAGGAGTTGTTATTTGGCTGCGGTGTTCTGTGAGTTGGTGGAACTTCCCCACGCGCACTATTTCTCTTAAAAACATCCAGGCTACGACAAACATGCATGATCATGCACACAAATGTTTATCCTGTACGGGAATCGAACTCACGACCGTTGTTGTAAAAGTAGCATTACTAACCACTGCGCTACCGAGCTCATCAAAATATCTTAAAGTTCGAGGTCTGTTTTTTTTTATATATATCTACAGCGTCGGGAGGTATGCAGGGATACGGCCCACCTGATGTAAAGTAGTTAACGTAGCCGATTAATGCTTGTAATATATTAAGTATCATTCGCGCGATGTCACCTCTGCTTCTTACATAGCAACTCCCTAGGAGCTTACTGGTGACCTCACTCACACGCAGAAATACAACAACCCTCTAGGGAGTTGTTGTTTGGCTGCGGTGACACCTTATACTGTTATATATTTCCTGGCAAAGGTGATGAAAAATATTGCAACACGGTTGGTACAGGTATGACAATCTGGATTCATTAAATTTAGTATCCCGTTTATATTTTGCACCTTATTTACTATTTCATTTTGAGGCCTTCAAAATAGCTTCGATTATATCAAAATAATATTTGAATCCAAGTCGAATAAGCCACATCCATTATGTAATTTAATTCTTTGTACGACACCCTAGACTAGACTCAACGGACGGCGTGACCGCTGAAATTTCCTTACACGAAACCTTGCAGCTGACAACCGAGAGGGGGACGGCATTTCCGTTGGCAAATATCATCCGATTAAATTAAACTTTCAAAACCATTGTTTCTAGCACATAGGCACCTATTTTAAAGTCGTTTTATACATTATGATTTGTTTTGATCTGACGTAGCTGTATATATCTCTTCATCAAAATTGTATTCAAATATTGAATAGCTAGCTCCTTAGTATTGTCTTAGGTTTTCGCGATTGTTACACATTGAAATTAAACTATTTTGAACGGAAGTATCGCGTGTTTTATTTATTTTGTTGAAACTTTCGGCTACATGCCGAGAATGTTGCGCGAGGCTATTGAAATAAGAAAACACCCCAATTTCAATAGAGAAGATGGTTGGCAAGTACCACCTGCTTGGGATCCAGTCCTAAAAATAATCAAATCACAAATCCAAAGATCTACTAAAAAATGTTCAGACACTGTGAGCGATTTTTGTGTGAATCGGAACATATATAATTAATCCATCCATGTCGGTAGATGTAATAATTGAATAACTAATGTAAGACAAATACCACCTTAGTCTTTCCTGCGACCACGGACGCTGCAAAGCGTTCGAAACGTCAGTTTTCAACAAAATAAATAAAACACGCGATACTTCCGTTCAAAATAGTTTAATTTCAAAGCTAGCTCCTTTTTTAGGGTTCTGCGACTATTGTCACAATAGTCGCATAACCCTAAACAATTGTTGGCAAATGATAAAAATGCGTAAATACCTAAAACACAATCTTTGAGTTCGAGAATTTCACTAATTTAAATCAGATAAATTTCGATGGTACATTCAATTATGGTTACGGGATTTATGATACGGGAAGTTCCACAAAAATTCCTTAAATGATACTATTTAAATATACGCGATGCATTAAATTAAAGTACAGTATAACCCTTTTATTTTAAGATAGAACTATAGAACTTCGTACCCGCATAGAACTTTTACCAACGACAGTATCAGCTTGAGACATCATCGAACTTGCCCGTTTTTAACATTTATATTTTTGGCGGGATTGTTAATAATAACCTCAAAGTAAGCGAAGCTTTGTTATGGGTACTTGATAAATTATTATCGAAACATGACAGAATATAATAAATTAACATTTTATTTAAATTGAATCATTTCCGACGCAGATGTCAACAGAGCAACAATATTACCCGCCAATTTCATCGTAATTGACAACTATAGTTCCAAATTGCTTCAATTTACCGCTGTTTCCATATTAATCTGTAATGACTTATGTGTGTTTGTTTATCCTGACGGAATATTACAACATAGTGCAGTTAATTAAGGCACACAGTAAGCGGAGCCGCGGGCGAAATGGGAAATAGCTAATTATGAAGTTGCCTAGTGGGTCGCAGCCGCTAGGGTTGTCAAGTCACGAGAGACGGCTAGTGACTTGCACAGTTCATAAGATATTTAATGAATATTTTATGCTATAAATAACAGAAGCTATGTAATAAAATTTTCGTTATTGGAAATATAGTTTCTTTTACTATGTACAATTAGGAGGCTGAGTATATTTTGTTTATTAGACACAGCTTAGTTCATGCATGCTCGCCTGTTTTTAGGACTGATGAACATTATACCTCCTGACATAACACAATCAATTTAGTAAATTCAACCAAATTAAAAGGATGTAGTATTGTCTTAGGTTTTCGCGATTGTTACACATTGAATTAAACAATTTTTAACGGAAGTATCGCGTATTTTATTTATTTTGTTGAACCTGACGTTTCGAACGCTTTGCAGCGTCCGTGGTCGCAGGAAGACTTCTGCGACTAAGGTCTTCCTGCGACCACGGACGCTGCAAAGCGTTCGAAACGTCAGGTTCAACAAAATAAATAAAATACGCGATACTTCCGTTAAAAATTGTAAAAGGATGTACACTAAATTACAAATCCTACATCCTTACAGTGTGGCGTTACGTATCTGTTTCGTATAGCGTCGGTGTTAGGATAAGAGAAAGTATGCTCCATTGGTTCGGGTATGTAGAAGAATGCAGGACGAAAGAATGACGTAGCAAATATACAGTGGGTAATGTAAGTGAAAGGATATAGTTGGCGAGGAATGCCGTGACTCACCTATCACGATCAAATTGATAGTGTTTTATCACTAGGTGAAATCAGGAGCTCTTGAAATCGACCAGCGTGCATGATAGAGCTATGAATATTAAAGAAGCGAGCGAAATGTGCATGTTTTGCGGTCCTCGGTTCTCTCTGCGGACCCTACATAGGATTTGGTGAGAAAAAATAAATATATGATTTTAAACTTTCACGGTTGTTTACACTATTCATGTCAGGACTTACCGCGATTTATTTTTGTATTTTTCCGATATTTCGGCGACGTTGAATATGCCATGGTCACTGGAGTCCGGCGAGTAGGTAAAGCCGTTAAGAGCAGACATATCTGTTTACCCTCTTTCTTCATACCGCGACTAGTCAGGGAAGCGATTGAAATAAAGAAGCATCGTTATTTCAATCGTGAAGATGGTTTCAAGTTGTAGGAACATGGAACCCAGCTGTCAAGTTATGCAAACGTTATGTGAGGGCTTCGAATAGTAAATTCCAACAGGACACCGTGAGTGCAGTGTATAAAGCGTGAAGTAATAAGCGACGCAGAAAGAGGATAGACAACTTTTCCCTCTCTTCAGAGCACCCCCTTGCAGATACAAGCTAGCCTTACCATCCTCGGCATCAACATCGAAGGCGACTTCAACCCCAAAGACTATATCGAGAGCATTATTTCCATGGTATCTCAAAAAACTCGGAGTCCTGAACAGGGTGAGACGGTTCTTCACGCCTGAGCAGCGCTGTCTTTTATACAAAGCGCAAGTTCGCCCATGCGTGGAGTACTGTTCTCACTTCTGGGACGCGTCTGCCAAATATCTACTTGATGCTCTCGATAGAATGCAGCGCTGTGCTATACGCATCATACTCGTAGATAGCGCTGAGGTCACTAACTCCCTTGAAACTTTTCAGCTGCGTAGGGATATTGGTAGCTTGAGTGTTCTCTACCGTTTGGTATTATTAATTTCAGGCAACCAGATCACCTGTATAATAAACTGACGTGGAAGCAAAGTGCTCGCGGTTATGCCACTCGTTCATTATCGATCCCACGTCATTGTTCAGCTGCTTTTCGGGGAAGTTTCAGATTTGCTGCCACTCGGTGCTGGAATATTATTCCACCACCCATTCGATCGCTGAAAAAATTAAGAGCCTTCAGCACAGCCCTCAAAGCGCATTTGTTAAATGCTCAAAAATATCAATAGTATACAGTTACCCATACAAATAATTGAAACTGAAGAACTAACCTTATTCTTCCACCAGGTAAAATGTGCTCGTCACCTCATCCTTGCCATCACTGCATGACTATTTTTTTATTATTATTTTATTTTTATTTATTATGCCGTTAACTGTTAATTATATCTACGCACTCATGTTACGGATTATTGTCGGTGATGACTCGACATTGGTGTATTGCATAGTTACATGGTACATCATTAGATATAGCCCATGACCGACTTTGGCTGACTTTCTGAATTGAAAAGTCTAAAGGCTATGACTTAATCCAAGCATCCTACTTTACTTCTATTTTTTAATGGTATGCACAGATATTTTACTCGTTATTTATATAGTGTGCGTGGCGAGTCTGCATAATGCCGCAATTGTCACTTGACGAACTGATAAGTTCGCATGCTTTTTTTATTTTTTTTTATTTAATAGTTGTCATATCCACAGGCTCTTTGGCCCGTGCCTTTGTTTGTTTGTCATTTTTTTTTTGTCAGATTGTTAGTTTTTTTATTTATCGCTCCGCAAGTGCGATTACAATAAGTGCCTTATTACTAGTTTTTATTTTAGTTTTTGTTTTAAGCAGAAAGAGGGACGAGAGACGCGGGCAGACCAGTCCCTCCGAGCGGCACCCGTTCACGAGTTGACGCAGAGGGCAGCCATCACCGTGCTCAACCATATTTTAGGGAACTCGATGACCCGCCCCCCAACGCCGCCGCCCGTCTAGACATTTTAGTGAGCACGACTGCTGGCATCTCTCATCTCTATCCCTGCTTTAGTCACTTTTGTTTCTTCCGGAAAGGAAGGGAGATGGCATCCCGGAGCCTTGCCATGACGCTCTTCCCCTCTCTCAGTCTACTGGTTTGGGAGGAGGAGGAGAGACCGCTCTCTGGGTTTTCGGAGCTTTGGGTCAACTTTTTGATGACCTTCTCGTCTCTCGCCCTCATCGCCATCTTAAGGTTATAGTCCCTGATATGTTCCGTTGTCGCGGTCTCGGCTCGCTGGATAAACCGAGCTGTCGCATCGTTATCGAAACAGTCTGTGTGGTATACACAGCTGTCCGTGTGTCTAGAGACCGCGACAACGGCATGGGGGACACTTTGGAGGAGGTGGGATTTTTTGGAGGTTGTGCGCACAATAATCACTGACTCGCACGTTAGTCCCTGTGCTTCATGTATGGTCAGGGTGCGGGAACCCGAATTTGCTCCATAGCCCTGGCTGATAAGGAGTGCCTTCTCAGCCTGGGTATGGACAAGGTAAAGCGTGTTGTCCTGTTTCGGGATCCGCTCCCCTGTAAACCGCTTCAGCGATAGGGATTTAGTGCGAGTCTTGGCCGAGTATATGCCACTGTAGATTTCTCTAAGGGCATACGCTACGTCCTGTGGATTCCTGTACGTACAAAGGAGATTTTGGGAGATTGACGTCACAAGGTTGGGTCTGTTGTATAGGGTGGTGAACAGATTGTTCCTGTCGATGTAGGGAAGCTGGTTGTCGTCTCCGATCAGCAGGGCTTCACTGGCTCTGGCTAGTTGTATTGCCATAACTATGGATCCGAAATGGTTCATAAGGGCTTCGTCCACCATTAGGCGTGTACACGTTTCGCCCTTATGTAGTCCATTTACTAGTAGGGATGCCATAGTCCGCACTCTCTTTTTGGCTAGGTCGCCAAAACGCGTTTCCAGTTTTTCCCTGAGATCAGTGGCGGCCTCAGTTGTCGTTGTCACTATGATGTCTCCAGCCAGGTCGGCTTGTGACACCACCCACGTGGATTTCCCGCAGCCGGGGACTCCGTTAACCCACGTGATAGTGGGTCTCACCCAGTGCTCCGGGCTTACGCCTTTGAACAGGTCCCCCGCTATGGCTTCTGCCATATCGAGGATCCTGTCGTCCAGCATTACCCTTGTGCACTTGGCTACCACCACCACCGGGTCCTCGGCCGGTGTTTCGAATGTGATTCTCCCTTCCTCGCTCTTCTCGTCCAGGGGAACAAAACCACTGGTTGCGCTGTATGCTGCCATGTACGACCCCGACATGTTACCCAGTATTACTAGGTTCCTGTCGCTGTCGTAGATCGCTGCCTCAGCTTCGCCTAATTTTATCCGTAGCAGTTCCTGTGAGCCGCGGTGATAAGTCTGCAAGATGGAGTTGCAGGTATCCATGTTGACTTTCCGCGTTGCTCTGGTGACTGCCACGAACTCGATGAAGGCGTTTACCATGTGGTCTTGCGGCTCCCGAGCCGGTCTGAGTTTGGGGGGGATCACTTGTCCCATGTCTGCTCTGGTGCGGGGGTCAGCGGGAGGCTCCGATCCGTGGCGAGGAGGCATCTGTATGAACTTTTCGACCGCCGCTTCCATAGACAGAGCTCTTTCCACTTCTCTTTTTTTTCTTGCGGAAGGTTGGGCCACCGATTGGACACTCCTGTTGAGGGTCGCCAATATGGTGGAGAGTATGTGGCTGGGTTCCTTGCTCTTCTGTTCTGCCAGGCACCTTTCCTGCATCACCCGTTGTTGTAGACGTTCCGACCCACTGACGTGGGGGTTAACAATCGGGTGGTCCCAGCAGTCCCTGGGAATCAGTTTGGCACCTGGGTCCCGGGATTGGGCCTTAAGGAAACTTAAGTTTTGTCCCCTGTCCTCGTATATCACGATCTCGTGATTCTGCGAGGCCAGGAGAGCTCCTTCGTAGTCCTTAGTTCTCCCACTGAGGTATCCCACGACCATGGCGTCGACACTAATGATCTTAGCAGGTTCGGCTCCTTGCCCTATGAACTTCAGCATTGCGCACATCTGTTCGAACTCGGTGACTTCGTCCTCCGCGCAGAACAGTGCGATAGTTTTGTTGTTCTTTCGCACTATTCTGCACGTCTGGTTTCCGATTGTCACTCTTGAAAGTTCATTGAACATCTTGCGCCGCATGGTGGTCTTGCGTGTGCTTCCGTTCAGTAGGGCTCCGAGCCCCGGCGAGATCGTTACCGTTTTCCCTGCCAAGGCATTGCAGAAGGCAATCCCTGCTCTCTCCTCGCTGTCGTCCATATATAAGGCTACTCCTCTCAGGCGCAGTCCTGGTCGTCCGTTTTCTCCGCAAGTTAGGATGTCAAAGGATTTTTTGTCAGGTGTCGTGTCATGTCCGGGTGTAGAGTCAATTTGAGGTGTCATGTCAGAGGGTGGGAGGGGAGAAGTGGGATGGGTGCTGTTTCGCCGCGTTGCGACTGATGCTACCTTCTCCATGTAGGCCAGGAGCTTTGGACGAGATTTACTACACTCCATCAGCCTTTGCAGGTTTTGTTTTGTGAGCTCCAGATGAACAGAGCACTGCAGGTTGAATCTTTCTAGCTGAAAACGGGGGCATTCGAGTATTAGGTGCCATACCGACTCGCTAATATGGGGGTCGCACTCGCATTCCGGGCTGTGCCTCAGATTGAACCTGTAAAGGTACTCTCCGAAGCCGCCGTGCCCTGTCAGGATTTGCGTCTGGAAGTGGGTTAGTCTCGTTCCTCTCACAATGCGATAAGCTGTGCTCACATCTGGGAGGAACGTTTTCGTGACTGAACCCGTCTCGGAGGAGTCGTATCGTGCTTGCCATTTCTGGACCGACTCCTCTCGGATCTTTTTCCTGACATATGAGAGTGGAACCTCTACGTAGTCGGGGTTTGCTATCTTGCTTGCAGCTGTTTTCGCAAGTTCGTCTGCCCTTTCGTTTCCCGCTGTACCTACATGTGCTCTAAGCCAGAAAAACCGCACTTTTTTGCCCTGCCTTCCCATCTGCGCGATGTTCTCCTTCATGGCCTTAGCCAGGGGGTGGAGCAGCTTGGGATTATTCAGTAACTCGAGTGACGATCTTGAGTCACTCAAGATATTTACTGTTTCCCTTTCGCTGTCTTTTGCCCTGATTATGGCCCTGTGGAGTGCATACATTTCGGACTGAAATACAGTGCATGTTGGGTCAAGGCTGAAGGTCTCATAGGCTGTTTCTCTTCCATCTTCCCACCACGTTAGCGCCGCTCCGACTCTTCCCTCCATTTTGCTGCCGTCAGTGTAAATCTGAGGGCCTAAAATCTGGTGGGTTTCTTGGGTCGGGGGCTCCATGTCCTCGAGGAGCTCGTACTCAGTTGTTATTTGAGTTGCAGGGTGCGGGAGGTCTTGGAATTTCACCCTTTGTTCGAGCTTCCTTCCGGGTGGCAGGAATGCGGATGAGATGCCTCTTTTGGCTTCGTACAGTGCGGCATTTTCTTGAATTCTCAGGTCCAGCGGAAGCGTCCCAGATAGAACCAGTGCTGATGTCAGTGACGTGGTTCTGTAGGCCTTGCATATTTTCTGGGCAAAGCCTCTCTGGAGCGCTTCCAGCCGTTTTCTGTTCATCTGGAGTTGTGTTGCTTGCGACCAGGCGCTGGCTGCGTACGTGGCGATCGGCTCGATGACCGCGACGTAAATTGTTCTGACAATTTCTCCGTTCAAGCCCCAGGTAACCTTAGCTGCGCACGCTAGCTGTTTATACATATCGGCCGCCTTCTTGCAGATGGCCGACACGTGCGATTTAAAGTTAAGATTCCTGTCTATTATGAGCCCCAGGAGTTTGATCTCATCAACCAGTGCCAGTTTCGTATCGGACATGTGGATGTTCGGGGGGCTGAACTTCAGCTTGTTCGTCAGCAGCATCATTTGAGTTTTGTGTGCTGCGAAGTTCAGCTTGTTTCTTTGCCCCCATGTCACAATTTTGCCTAGCACTTTGTTGATGTTATTCTCCATACCGGCTATGGTTTTCCCGGAGAATGCCAGAACACCGTCGTCTGCGAACGCCTGACAGTAGACTTCCTCACTTGACAGTTCCTGTAACAGAGGATCCAACACGAGATTCCAGAAGGTCGGTCCTCCGATGGATCCTTGGACGCATCCCTTCGTGGTCTCCCTCTCACTGGATGCTCCCGCATAATGAACTGTTATTTTCCTTCCCGTGAGGTATGAGTCCACCATCTTGTACAAGTTGCGTGGGCATCGCCTGATTGCAAGTTGGTGTTTAAGAGCCGGCCACCACGCGTTGTCGAAGGCCCCCTCTATGTCCAATGAGACTACGATTACGGATTTCTTTTCTTCGATCCTAGTTCGTATGTGTCTCATGAGGTCATAGAGGGCGTCCTCGGTTCCGCGCTGTGGCATGAAACCGTACTGTTTTGGACTAAGAGTTGGAAGAAGGTGCCACTGCAGCCGCCCCACCAAAAGCTTTTCTAGAATCTTACCCAGCACTGATAACAGGCCTATGGGTCGATAAGACTTCGGGTGGGTGTAGTCGTCCTTTCCAGGTTTCCTAAGGATGATTACATGAGCTGTTTTCCACTGTTTCGGGAAGTAAGATAGGGCCAAGCATTTGTTTGCGATGGCCATAAATACCTCCCTTTCACTGCGGATTGCTCTGGCGCAGATGTCGGCTGTGAATCCGTCCGAACCGGGGGCCTTTTTGGGATTTTGTGCTTTCAGCACTGCCTCCACTTCCGCCTCGGTAAAAGGTGGATCATTGGGCGGTAGATCTTCCGGATTCCTGCTTTCCACTAGTTGTCTGAGTTCCGTGTGCTGAGGTTTATCTGTCGATACAGTGTCATCAGGGTAGAACGTTTCGGCTAGAAGGTTTGCCGACTGTTCGGGACTAAGTGTCTTGCCGTCCGAACCTCTCAGGAGCATATCATCCTCCCTCCTGATCGTTCTTCTGATGACCCTGTATATGCCATCCCACACACTCTCTCTGTCTTGTGTAGAGCAGAACTCCTTCCAGCTCTCAGTCTGGGCTTCAGCGGTCTTTTGGACATATTCCGCTTTAGCCTGACGATATTCTTGCAGTACGATTTCTATTCTAGTGGGGGCTGCGTTCCTGATCCTGCGCTTCCTGCGGAGCACATCATTTTTCAGATCTTGGAGCGCTTGGGTCCACCAGGGCGGTGTTGGCTTTCCTCCTCCCATGCCTACTTTGGGAATCGCGGTTTCGCATGCTTCCTGTATTGAATTCGAGTAGGCTTGGATGATGGTCTCCAGGTCCTCTACACCTTTCACCGCTTCGATTGTGCCGACGTTGATGTATTTCTCCTCTAGGGCATCGTGTAATCGTCGACTGAACTCCTCCCAGTTTGCCTTTCTTGTGTTATACTTCCTGGTGGTGGGCGATGGCCGCTTTTGCAGCCTTTCTCCCAACACCAGTGTATATGTGATGGCATTGTGGTCTGAGGTAATCAGAGTTCTGTCTACTTTCCACTCTGTTATCTTCCCGAGGAGTGGTGCGGAGCATGCCGTGACGTCTACTACACTAGAGTAGAGTTTGCCCTGTCGGTACTCTTCGAAGGTGGGTGTGTTGCCGGTGTTTAGGATCTGGAAATCCACTTCGTTTAGGAAGGAGTTGTAAGCTTCGCCTCTCTGGTTTTCGGACGTGCTTCCCCACCAGTGGCTCCAGGCGTTAACGTCTCCCCCCAGCAATATGTTGGGAGTGCTTAGAAGTTCGCATACCGCTTTTGTACGCGCGATATACGGGTCAATCTGTTGGTCCCCTTCGTAATAAACGGACACTACTCCAAGTCTCATGGATCCGGCCTCCAGCAAGACCGCGGCCTCAGTCTCGGTGACCAGCTGAGGGTCATGAATCACTCTCAGTCGGTCCCCGAATACGAAGATCGCTGCCTTGACTGGTTTTTGCCTGTTGAGGGTGCACTGGATGACTTTTGTGCCAGGGATGTGCTTCACCGTGCCCGTCGAGCCCACGTAGGGTTCTTGGACCAGTGCCACTGCTATCCCTTTCTCCTCAGCTACTTTTAGTAACTCGGCTGTGGCCTGCTTGGAGCGTCTCAGGTTAGCTTGGATGAAACGCAACCTTGTGTGTCCTGTTGTACTTGGGGGATCTCCACCCATATCATCTTCTGCATCAGCAATAAGCGATCTTGGACCGCGCTATATTATCCCATATTTGCCTCTGTGGGCATATATCGCTATATGCCATATGGGGTGGGCCGTCCTCCTGTTTAGCCCTAACGCAGTTTCTGCATCGAGGGGGTCGGTTTTCTCTACGGGCAGGGCACTCTTGCCAGGAGTGAGTACCACTACAGTAGTTGCAGTGCTGCTCACTCTCCTTACAGAGTGCTTTTGTGTGCCCGTAACCCAAGCACCGAGTACATTGGATGAGCGGCGATTGGTCTTCGACTCGGTTTCTTCCGAGGCCGATGTGGACCGTTTCTGCCTCCAACATCTTCCGGTGGAGCTGGGGTGAGACTTCCAGTACAGGGTGGCACTGGAGCGTGTTTCTGGCACGCTTCCTATAGCGAAATTTGACCTCGGTCTCCTCTCCCTTCAGGCCATCGAACAGTTTCTTGTTCTGAGCCTTAAGGTTCTCGAGGATCTCGTCGTCCTTGTGGTAGTCCATTACTCCCAGCACTCGCACGAGGGGGTTTGATGTTTTACCTGTATTGACTTTTAGGGTGTTGTTTTTTTTGATTTGGCTTTGGAGTCGGTTTGCGTTCTCCTTCGTCTCGCAACTCAGGACCACCTTATGGTTTTTGGCTTTCCTGACCCTGTCCACAGTGACTCCCGACTTGAAGTCGAGGGTTTGTCTGATTGCCTCGATGACCTTGTCCCCGGTCTTGGTGGGGTCCGTCGACGAGACAATCAGGCTGTGGGCGGGTTTAGGTTTCTTTAGAGCCGCCGCATAAGTTTTTGGGTTCTGTGCTGCTTGAGAAGAAGGGGAAGGCTCCCCCTTTTTTAACGATGAATTAATCCAAGTCAGCGACTTGGTGAGGGCTCGGGATTGGCTAGCTACCTCCGCGACGTCAGCCCGTAGTGGAGTTATCAACTCCTCTAGCTGTGTCGCGGTTTCAGTCATCGCTATTTCCTCTCCTATGCCTCTCACTCCGGGAACGGGGCCACCGCACGCGAGGGTCAGGTCTTTGACCTCTTCTAGCTCTCTTGCTATGTTGGCGGTTCTGCTTACTATTGGTGCTGTTGCCTCCCTCAGTTCCTCTCGCACCTCATCCCTAGTGGCTGGTTTCGGGTGGAGAAGGCTGTTCTTCATGCCTTCCATCTCTTCCCGTAACCGTTTCATCTCTTCCCTCATTTCTCGGAGAGATTCTGCCACCAGGTCCTGGGCGCTCGAGGCTTTCTCGGGGGTGTGCGGTGGGCTGTACCTCTGGACCGCTATTTTCGTGTCCAGTTTTAGGTAGTGCACCTCTGTTTGCAGGCCGCTGAGCTTTTCTGAGATCTCTCTCAGAGCTGGCGTGTGGTCAGTGGGCTGGATGGGCAGGGGGGGGAGCTCGGTTTGCGGCCGGGAGGCCTGCTCCTTTATCTCGAGGTGGATGGCCCTAACTACTTTAGTCAGATCATCCATCTCGAGACCAAGGTTGCTTCCTAGTCTCTCCACCTTCTTGTGGGTTTCGGCTAGAGCCGTCTTGATTGTACTGACGGTCTCTTCCAGTTTCTCCATCCTGCCCTCTTTCTTATTGTAAGCCCTCTGTATTCTTACCATTTCCCTGGCCGCTCTCGTCCGTTCGACCTCCAGGTTCAACCTGTGCCGATTCCTAGAGTCAGTCAGGGAAAGTACCAGCTCGTAGAGATTGCTCAGATTCTCAACGGCGGTGGCCCTCAATTCCCGTTTCAGAGTCCTGGATTGCTCCAGTGCCTCTTTGCCCCCGAGGAAGTACTCCCTTGCCTTCTCCGTTGCCAGATCCTTACTGACGCCCGTCCGTGAACCGATTGGCGGTAGCAGACTAGGTCTACCGCTGGTCACGCTTTTGACATCAGTCCAGTCGCTATCTGCTCCGGACTCACTGCAATTGTCCTTCTGCTCTCCCTGACCGCGCAAGTCTCTGTCGATGCTTTCCAGGGATTGTTCGAGGACTTCGTCACTCATCTCCGTTATTGGCGTTGTGGAGATGACCACGCTATAGTAATCTCTTTTAGCGTGGCCGTGTGTGACCTCTGTAGGAGTCCGGTCTTCGGATTTATCTTGTACGGCTGGGGAGACCACCCTGAGGGTGTCACTAGTTTGGTTCAATTCTGTGTCCAAGCTGGCCTGGTCGCGGAAATTTTTCCGGGCGGTTTCATTTTTTATCGCCCGCGTCATTCCTCCTGTGGCTGTCTTTCTGGTCTGCGCCTTTTGCACAGCGATCTTGCGGCTCAGCACTGGGGTGCCCTTATGCGTGCCGCTCGGCCGCTTTAGCGCTCGGGGCGCAGCGGTTAGCCCAGCGGATAAGGAGTTTCCTAAGTTACCTTCAGGTCTTCGTCAGCTGGTGGTCCGTAGCCCTCGGAGTCTCAGACGTGTCTTAAGTTGCGGCCGCGGTCGCTATGACGCAGTGCAGTCGGCGCCAGACAGGCGGCACGTGTCGCGAAGATGCGGTGACCTCGATTAACTCGGCCAAAACTAGGTACGTTTGGACACCTGTGTCTCCTTTAGCCTTGGATGTAACGGCTTGTGTGGCACCTCGTTGGATAGCTGTGATGGTCGGCTATGTGATGGTGTACATTTGAATGTAGGGCTACTCACTGTTCCACCACTATACGTCCGGGAAGTTTGGGTTGTTATATCTCCGAGGTCCTTTGGGATACAGCGCTGCCTCCAATGTCTCCTGTGCGGAAGGTATTACACTTCACTTTCTTGCACTTTTCCAGAAGATTCGAGCACTTTTTCTATTTTTTACCGATTTTTAATGCGGAGCGGTATGGATATTGTGGCGTGAAATATATTGTTCTCAAGTTCGCATGCTTTACGTTAGTGATGTTCTATAATCCTGTTCACATAATTTTATGCCTAGTAGTGTATCGGTTCACTGTATGTAACAATAAAACACTTAGAAGTCGTTTGTAGTTACCACGTTTATAAATAAGAGGCAACATAAGCGTTGAATTTGGATGGATTATACAACTTGCTCTAATTCTGATACACACTATTTGATTAATTCTTGCTTGTAATAAAATCATCCAATTAGATTACTATAAATTTCATATAAGTACACACTGTTTTTAATAGATTCATATTTTATTTAATTTGTTTAAAAAGCATTTATATTAATAAGTTTTGTTTGTTTCACGGTAAAAAGTTGAGTGTATCAAGTGTATGATATAAATGAATGATAGACTAGAAGAATGAGTATTACAGTTTTAATTATTTTTTGTATTGTCTAGATGCAAGTTTTATTTAGCCACACTTAAAAAAAAAGAAATGTTTGTTGTAATTAATTTTGATCTGTTTGTCTGTCTGTGGTATCACAAACCAGGTCTTATCTGAAAATCAGCACCGGGTCATATGTTGACACGGCAGTATGCTGAGATGGGACCTATTTGGGCTGCCGCACAGCACTTTTGTTGTATCTATTGTGTATTGTTTATATGTGTATAGTGTTTGTGTTACGTCCAAATAAACGTTTTCTTTCTTTCTTCTTTCTTACCGTATCTATAATGGGGAATGTTCTAAAGAGCTTGCTTACCTCCCGTACTAAGTAGTTCGGCGAATCATTTCTTTGTCGGACTATCAAAATGTAGAATTCGCTTCCGGCGCATGTGTTTCCTACTTCCTATAATCTCGGGTAGGGGGGGGGGGGGGGGGGGGGCAGCCAATACAGCGTCAATCACTGTGATGGCTGTTCTCACATCTGGTTCTCATTGACGATTTCCATGAGGCGCGATGGGGACATTTTGACAGGTCACATTAAAAAAAAGACAGATATGTCTGCCCTTGATGGCTTTATCTGCTCGCCGGCTCCAGTCATCCCGTGACCATGGCGTCTGCAACGTCGCCGAAATATAAAAACAAATCAAGAGATACACAGTTGAACGGATAGATAAACTTCTGCGTGAAATTCTTAAAAACGAAAGGCCTCGTAAAATAAGGTACAAGTTTCTTAGAGTTATTATTATATAAATTAAAATGAAGGTTTGCTGCGCAGTACCTCACTTAGCTAAGAAATTAAAAAGCTTTTAGGAATAAAAGTGTATTGTATAATTAGTCTAAATACTTGTCTTTTTATATATTTTTTTGTTTTACAGGGAAATAGCTGAAATATATCGACGCTTGGATAACAAGGAGATTCAATCGTGCCCCTGAGTATAAAATCGTAAAGCTCGCCGTTTATGTCCTTAGGTTCTCTGGTTGTCACCTCCGCTGCTATCACAGAAACTTCTTAGGCGCTGACGGACATACGTACATACACACTTTTTGAACCTGGCTATTTCCCTTTATTCAACTTCAGAAAGCTAATGTCCATGAGCCTTGCTTTTTGAAGTGGTTGCCTATAAATACGAGTATAACGTATAAATGTTTGCAATACGAAGTTATTTTTTGCGCTGTTATAGCACATCTCTGTTTGAACTGTACTCACTCGCAGGTGCGCACAAACCTTCCAAGGAGTTTTTATTTGGCTGCGTTTTTCTATAGAAAGTGATTAAAGATTAGTCTAGTGATTAGTGAGCTATCACTAATCATCGGCGCACAAGACTTGCGTGAGAGTGAGTGTGAAATGAGTAAGAAGTATCTATCAGCAGTGAAATACAGTAAGGTGGAACTTAATTTGTAAAGTGAAAGATAAGTAGAAGAAATTAACGGTCGACAGAAGGAGAGAAAAGGCATTATAACTACGCTAAATACTACAGATTCGAGATTAGCAGAAATATTGAGAAAACAGTAGAGGAAAGTGGGTGAGGTAGGTAAAGAGATAGATAGTAGAAGACATAAATAGGTGTGAATGATTATCAAGTTTTGTAAAATTTATATATGTGTAATCTCCAAAGGGGTGAAATGCAAAATAAGATAAGCCTCTTACACACCATATGTAAGTTCTTCATTCAGACTAAGCCAAGTAGACGTTTTAATGACCACAAATTTTCGTCCTGTGTTAGAATTGAACACACGAAACTTGCTCTTAAAGTAGCCGTTGTTAACCACTCGACCACCTGATCATCATACGCTGTCGAAATTCTGTGAGTGGGAGGTTACCAGCAAATTCAGAAGTTGTTGCTGTGTCAGCAAAAGCAGTCAGTCGTAACGCGAGGGCTATACTTTATTTATTGCAAGCGTACGGCTGCGGTAAACACTTTATAAGGTAAACCGTGTGCATGCAACCGAGGTGTATAAGCCTCTACTTATATGGTTTTGTTATACAACGTATAAAAAGATTCTTTTGAACTCTCCCCAAAAATGACATTTTTTCTCAATGCATATTCAAAAGGATAAGAATATAAGAACCTACATAATGTTACGTAGCACAGCGCTATGCACTGATTATCATATAGAGTGACATTTACACTTCGCCGTCTTTCAAAGGAGTTCCGTACTCTATAAGGCGCGCCTTTGACAACGAACGTGTGATTACTTTGAATGAAACTTAGCTGTAATTTCGCCTTCACGGAATTAATTTAACCAGAAATGTTTAGTGGCTGTGCCAATTTAACCGCTATGAGTTGCTTCAGTAACTCGGTTTAACTGAAATATTATCAGTTAGCGATCAATGTGCTGTCAGTCCTGGTACTAGTATGTCTTAAACAAAACAACAATTTAGGACACTGTAAGTTTAGTTAACAGATTCAGCAGTTAACAGATTCAGCAGTTAACAGATTTGACGAGCTCGGTGGCTCAGTCGTGAATGACGCGACTTTGACACCAACGCACGTGGGTTCGATTCCCACACAAGGCAAACATTTGTGTGAATGAACATGTCTTTTTGTCTTGATCTGGATGTTTTAAGAGAGGTAGGGCGCATCAAAGTAGCAAAACAAAGCCCGTCTGGGGAAGTACCTCCACCTCGCAGAAAACCGCAGCTAAATAACAACTCCCTAGAGGGTTGTTGTGTTCCTGCGTGTGAGTGAGGTCACCAGTATGCTCCGAAGGAGTTGCTGTGGAAGTAGCAGGGGAGGCATCGCGCGAGTGATACTTAGGCGCTAACAGGATACGGTAGCCTTTGCATCAGGTGGGTCGTATTCCTTCCGACGTAGTATAAAAAAAATTGCGAAAGTTATATTTGATTGAAATGTGGTCTAACCTGCTTTGTGTGCTTATGACAACCGCAACGGCCAAGGCAGAGACGACTGGTGCGGTGCATCCCTGGTAATGACGGTATGCATCTACGAGTACTAATGATTGTGGGTGGATGCCTGCCGTGGCTAGTCCACATAAGCTAATGGTTGGCGAAAGCACGCAAAGTAGTACAAATGTTATTGATTCGCTGGACTTCAATAAAATGGGTTTTCAACAAATTCATATCTTACTTTTAAATTATCTTCTAGATAGCAGGAGGGGTGGGCAACGTGCGATGCTTCCTGTATTGCAAGCGATATTGATCCTATAAGGCATCTTTGTATACCTACCCCATGTTGTATAAAGAAATACGTACAAAAAATACCTACGTGACCAATTCAGAACCTTGAAACTAACCTAACCAGGTTTGAGAAACAAACAGAAAATCTATATGAGCTCATAACATATTAGCTAAATTATATCAAAATACCAAATCGAAATCGCAATATCTGTTAGGCGATCGTGTACGATTGACAGACATTACCGTGGAGCTGACAACGTTGAAGTTAATTGCGCGCATAAAGCTTACCTCGGGGCGAGAACGGTAATAACTAATTTCAAGTTGGGTATAAATATACCTAGATACTTATTTAAATTAAAACTGTAGGTATATTGCTTGTCGAGAGATATGTTTCCCATTGTACATAATGACATAATTGTCTACACATTATTACGTCTTACACAGGTAGGTATGTTTTTACCTCGCATCTGACAAATGTTTTTGTTTCTGTTTAGTTTAGTTAGTTGGTGGCAGAATACTCTTTCAGATAAGCTAAATTTTATCTTTAATGTAGCAATATTGTGTTAATAATATTAATAAGTAAATGTTTTTGGACACGGCAGTGATAGCCAAGTGGATAAAACTATAACCGGCTTGTCCCTGATTCCAATCCTGGCATGTACCACTAAATTCGTGTTAACAGATTTATGTACTCATATTTGTACTTATTACTTGATCGAAGATGAGGAAACCCGCATATCGTGCGGAACCCCCCTTGTCTAAAAATATATTTCGGAAGACATGTGACCTAAACTTAGGAAGATCTGATTTTCCCTGTAGATTGTAGAGGTCTGATAGCAGTCACTTCATCTCATAATCAGTATCTCGTCAAATACTTAGGCTTATGTGGCGGATTCTGTCAATCCTAATGGATTAGGAAATGAGACAAATCGAGGAAGACAGAGATTTCTGAAAAAATAACATAGCTCTATCTGCTCCCATACTACTCGCATGTAAATTTTGTACTATGTATACTAGATAGCCGATAATAAACGTACCCCTATATTCAACTAATAATAACTAGATACACACCAAGGCTATGACAAACAGACATGCCCATGAATACAAATATTTGTATTGTTCGGGAATCGAACCCGTAAATCTTTACGTTTGTAATAAATAATAACATCAGACACACAAAATTAAAGGTATCGCATTTATACAGTTGTAAAAATTCGATCAAATGTCTGATATCTGAGTTCTTTGAAAAAAATAATCGCTTAAAAGGTTCCGTATACATACGGAACGGTTAATATACCTATATATTTGTTTCTTTGGATGAAAGGGTAATTTTCGATTCATTCATATTACTATTTTTATTAAAGAATAGGAAGCTGCATTTCACTGAGAGCTTATAACAACTTACAGGCTATTTTGTAAGGTTTAAAGGGAATTAAACTTGATTTGTTTTCTATTTCTCTAGGGCAAGAAGGCGCCTCGAAGCAGCCTGGATGGTGAAGGTTCATTCACAGAAGACCGCAGGCAAATAACAATTCCCTGGAGGGTCATATCTATCTATCTATAACTTCACGCCAAATCCCTTGCGGGATGGGCAGAGAGAACCTGGCACCACGAGACTCGAACCTTACACACTTCACTCGCTTCTTTAACATTCATGCTCATGCACGCACGCCGGTTTCTAAGGCTCTTGACATCACCTTCTGATAGAACACGAAAAATTTTGTCATGGCAGGTAAGTCTTGACCTTCCTCGGCCTCCTACATCCTTCCACTTTTGCGTTGTATATCTGCTTCGTCATTCTTTCATCCTGTATTCTTTCTACATGTCCGAACCAAAGGAGCTTGCCTCTTCTTATTACGAAAATAAAATCAATGTCTTCGAAAATGCTTTCGACGACAATCAGTTAAAAAACTTATTTATGACAAACAAATACCCGCACCTTCGTTTTCGGATGTCGTCAAAACTCGTTTTGTATGAGATAAGATAATATGAAAGCTCCTCCCTAAAGATATAGAAAAATAAATATTGAAATCCGAATGTCTAATGTTATTATAGGCATAGACGTGCACATTTTCATGGTGATTGGTCGTATAATTCAGAAAGCATTATTCGTCTAATAATCATGAAAATATGATTTAATATATTTAATTTTATACACAGATGCACTAAGATGTTCATACAAAGACACATCTAGCTACAGGATGTTTTGGGACGTCTTCTTAAAAATACAAAATAATGGACATAAGAGAATTGTAACAATATACTAACGTACATTTTTTTTCACGATACTTACTTGCAAATAATCTCGTAACATGCACGCCAAGCGAGACGTATATCTTTCATGATGCCTCGAGATATAATGGTTTAATTTTATTGCAACATACCTTACATCAGGTTAAAGTAACTGTTTCAACACAGGTTGCTGAAATTAGTACCTACTAAAGTCAGCATGAAATAAATTTAAGCATAAAATAAACTTAGTAGTCTACGATTGTTTGAATGCAGTCTTTGACTATTGAAAAATTAAAAACCTATTGAAAGTATGTTCGCTTTACAAATTTATTATTTTTCCTTGCAGATTTGCTAAATGTGTATGTAACACGTGCGGTACGGGAGTTATAAACAAGAGCCGCCAAGGACTAAGCAGGTAGCTCGCTGGGAATTACTTCTTTGCAATTCACATCCGCGCTAACTATTTTATTCCATACATCAAGCAAATGAGCCGTTACGAAGCAGACTGCTCATAAATCTAGCGGCGTAAATAAACCCCATCGCTACAGTTATCCTGTGTGACATTCGATACACAATATACTGTAAAAACTTTTTGGATCTGTAGTAACAATATCGTAAGAATACAGATATACACAAATAGAAAATTCATGTAGAAGAAAATAGAAGGAGCCTCTGAAAAAACTCAATATAATACTGATGCCCGAAGCCGCGTACGGAAAGACACTGGGTTTAGCGGATCTCATAGGCTTCAACGCTCATAAAACTACAATACTGAAAACTTACTTACTTTACTTTTACTTTCTCTTAAAATTCGTATTATACAAAGATATGACTGCATACTTTTGACTTCATCGTTAACTTAATAAATAACCTCTATGTAGTTATTTAGTTTTGACAGACTTCATCATGTAAATAACTTTTCTTAAACAATATTCGAAAATGATAGTTGTGTAATGACTAATGATAGTGATAGTCTCAAAAATAATTTCGAGATTTGTAGAACAAATCTTTTTTTTTTTTTTTTTTTTTTATACCACTAAGGTGGCAAACAAGCGTACGGCCTGCCTGATGGTAAGCAGTTACCGTAGCCTATGGGCATTTGCAACACCAGGGGTGTCACTCTTGCGTTGCCGACCCTGTAAGAACCTCTTCACGCCTTTCTTGAAGAACCCTAATATATAATAAAAAATAATAATAAATAATAAATCTAATATATAATAAAATAACTCTGTTGAATTTTAAATGTTGTAGTTGCATTTTATTTTAAAGCTAAAAAGGAAGCGATAGGAATTATCAGTCTAAGCATGTATGTTTATATTTACGTGTGTTCCATCTTAGCATCAGATCTATTCATCCTATTATGATGACTGAGTTAATTATAAGATCAGGGCTTATATGCATAATTCGTTGTTATTATATGATCCGGATGACATAGAAACAAAGAAAAAAAAGATTATGAGTTGCAACAATGTTAGTGAAATTTATTTTAAGGACTTTTAAAATCAAAAATAGTGTTTGCCTCAATTAGTATAAAAAATATTTCGAGTCATGATATTCGGTAGTTCCGAATGTATGTACATGATATAAGATTCAGTGCCGTACAAATTGTATGTCTAAAATTTTTTATTTTTTTGGTTTTTTTATCCCTGAGGGGAAAGGCAAAGGGATCTAGCCGATACAGACAAGTCATCAGTTTAGAACCGTTTGAAAATCTTAATTCTACGAGTATGTTCCAGCTTCAGGAACTGTGCTGAAAAAATAATTGGGAATTAAAAATTAAAAAAAAAATTATTGGTATCCAGACCCAATCAACCCAATTTAAATACCACCCGTAAAACGATAGCGATTTTTACAAGGTTTTCTTAATGAACTTATTCACGTCTTCCAAAAAGTGCACAAATATTTACATCAATCATTATATTTGAGTTATATCATTACTGTATAATTTCACTAACACTTATGTTACAAAATACTATCGTATAATTCAGTATAATTAGTTTTGTGTGACAATATGTCACACAAAACTAATTTTATACTGAATTGTAAAAATTTCAAGTAAAACAACAATGTCACTCGTCAAAAGCGCGGGAAGAAGCCGTCTAAAAATAATTGTATTAAAAACGAATGCTACTGAAATAGTGATATAGATATCCGAATGAAAATTCACATGAGGGCAGACGTCGTTGACGAAGAAGCCGAACAATAAAGCGATATTGAAAAGATGCACATTGGTTACGGTTGAAGTTCATATTTGTAAATCTATTTTGTGCCAGGTTTACGTTGCATTAAGCTGGGTAAGATCATTATATTTATCAGTGACCTGGATCCATGGAAACTCTAGGGTAACACATATCCAAAGCCATCGACTGGTTTAAGAGATTGAGAAGTCTTAATTATTCTTGGTGTAACAAACAAATACCTAGGATGCCATTGGAGGAATTCAATTATAAAATATACTTTTACACCACTAGTTTAAAAATAAAGAAATACATATCAGATTCTCGAAATGGATTAATATTTCTATGTTTTGCAACAAAACATCTTCTGCGGACTTACAAATGCATAATGGAAACATTTACATCAATCATTATGTGGTTTTTTTATTTTCCATAATGAGGTTTTATTTTTTAATGACAGCATTTAAATTTATTGACATTAGACAGAATTGAACGGAATTGACTCATTAGCTAAGTAAAACATATTATCATGTACGTAATAAGAACGCTTGCTGACCGCGTTCGTAATGAAGACGTAAGAGAAAGAGTTGGTCTAAAAGAGAGTGTCGGTGTTAAGATAAGAAAGGGCATGCTCCGTTGGTTCGGACATGTAGAAAGAATGCGGGACGAAAGAATGACGAAACAGATATACAATGCAAAAGTGGAAGGATGTAGGAGCCGAGGAAGGCCGAGACTAACCTACCATGACCAAATTGGTCGTGTTTTATCAGAAGGTGATGTCAGAAGCCCCAGGAACCGGCGAGCGTGCATGAAAAGAGCTGAAGAGATGAATGTCACAAAAGCGAGTGAAGTATGCAAGGACCGCGTCTTATGGCGCTCGGTTCTCTCTGCCTACCCCGCAAGGGACTTGGCGTGAAGATATACATACATACATACGTAATAAGAACGAGATATGGATAATCTAGAAAACTTTTCTCATTCGGTTTTTATTACTTGCTCACATGATGGATGCTTGTCCAGCGGCTTGTCCTGCTAACTGTGAACTTGTCGTCAGTCATTAACTTCTCAATATCTTTTTTTATACAACGTCGGAAGGCATACAAGCATGTGACCCACCTGATGTATAGCCCATGAACGTTTGTGTATGTGTATGAATATATAATCTAGGCGGTATACATGAATCAGATGGGCCAGAGGCTTCTTTCTTACCGGACCTGATGCAAGAAAAAAAGATTACCTAAGGAAAATGCATAAACAATATTTTTTACTTGGATTCGTTGTTTATTAGATACGATAATTTAAATGACGTGACAAATTATGACGAGTTCGGTGGCGGAGTGGTTAAATAACGCAATTTTGATACCAACGCTCGTAGGTTTGATTCCCTCACGGGACAAACATTTGCATGCATGAACATGTCTGTTTGTCTTGGTCTGGGTAATTGTAAGAGAGATAGGGCGCATAAAAGCAGCCCGTCTTGTGAAGTACCTCCACCCCACAGAAAACCGCAGCCAAATAACAACTCCCTGAAGTTTTGGAAGCCTGTATAATAAAAAAATATATGTAGCTGTCGAAGTACACGCATACATTTTGATAAGTATAGCTGTTTTATACATAGTAATGATAATTCAATACATTGCACAAGATTGCTTAGTTTGAGGTTTAATTGTAGTGTAATTTCATTATTACGGAAATAATTATAAGCATATTTTATTTAACTAATGCCTCGTTGTATTCATAGGACCGTTATATTTACAGATATTTGACAGATATCGTGTATTTCGGTAATATAGGTACAAATCACAAGCGTGTAATAGCTGCTATCTCATTGTAGTTGAAGAAACCACATGCAGAATACATTTAAGAGAGGTAGGGCGCATCAAAGCAGCCAGTCTGTGGAAGTACCTCCACCTCACAGAAAACCGCATCCAAATAACAACTCCCTAGAGGGTTGTTGTGGAGGAAGCGTCCGAAGCGACCGCACTCACACGCAGGAAGCGTGTGAGTGCGGTCACCAGTAAGCTCTCAAGGAGTTGCTGTGTAAGCAGCAGAGGAAGCATCGCGCGAGTGATACTTGATATATTGCAAGCGTTAATAGGCTACGGTACGTGCTTTACACCAGGTGGGCCGTATACTTGTATACCTCTAGACGTCGTACAAAAAAATAATAATAATCAAAATATCGAAATAGCTGGTGTTAGCGTTCAACACAGTCCGCAGTTTTTCATGTTTTAGTGTAAAATCTCATTTTTTCATGAAAAACACTTATAGAGATAAACTTAAAATCCAAAACATTTTCTAAATATAAAATTAGATACCAATCGTTAGACTCGTTTCCAAGGCATACGGAAGATATTCGAATACACACAAGATAGTTCGATAATATATAAGATTAAAGACACCATATATACATATACGAGTATGTGCAGTGAAGTCAGAATATATCATAATACATTTTAATACTATTTAACCGGTGAAATTTTTGTAATCTCTATCACGTATGTAATCAAAATATTACAACGATACCTCAGCCTATAAGAATTGAATGATTTCATTTTCTGAGCGGGTTCTTTCTGTGAAGTCGGCAAAGCGTAAAATTGGGAAACAAACATGTTCATGTCTTCTTTGTTCCCAACGGGATTATGTCTTGAAAATCTTTTACTTTCCCTCCAAGAAATTCCTTCACGTCTTTGGTGTTGTTAAAACGTAGTCCTATTATTACAAGCTATATGACAAAAACATAGCTAATACTTATAAAATAGATATGGCTTGGCTGTACATACTTCTATTTTCACATAACTCTTATTCTTTCAACTATGTCAGGTTACAAACAAACTTTCGGCTCATCTGATGTGAAGCGGTTGCTGTAGTATTTAAGAGGCTTCGGCATAAGGAGTAACGCTTACGCATTGGCACCTTTGACACTAATGCACTTTAGGAGATTACTGGCAACCTCACATATTCACAAAAATACCACAAACCTTCATGAAATTTTAATTGACTGCTGATTTGACTGGTGTGATCAACAACAACCACAACAAATACGATGGATGCTTTCAATTGTAGTGGAAAAGGTTGTAGGTTTAGAGGAAAAGCAATCGACCCAGTTTTGGTGTTGGCAGGTTGTTCAAAATTATAAAGGCTTGTATACAAAGTATACTTAGTTATGACAAATTCCGAGATCAATCGAGATCTCTTATAAACAATGCATGTGCTACATGCATTGTTTATATACACAACATGATCTTCAAATTTCTCCGGAACTAGAGATCCAAAACGTGAACGATACTGCTGTCATTGTAAAGGTATATTGGTTTGGGTAAATACGTCTTATAAGACAGGCTGTCTTCTTATTTACAACAGGATATAAAATAAAATGTAATAAGGACAAAAGCAATGACAATACTCATTTCCTTTTAATAACGACTATGTATGTTACTAGATGTTCAAAAGACTGTAATAGATTGACCGCTGCGGAGCACAGCAACGTACAACATAAATACACATATAAAACACGCAATTGAGGACTCTGCACAATCGTATTAAAGTTGTGGCAAAGTGAAGTTAAACATTTGTAATGTGTAATCCAAATGAAACGTTGACACTGAGCCCCGAGCTGGGACGAGAAGAAAATTGTAAGATCAAATTAGGTCTCGGTATTAAATCTACAATAATAGAAACGTCTTGAAAATGAAACTTGGGAAGGATTTTTTTAGCTTTAGTCACTAGTCTTTAATAAATTGATTTGAATTCTCAACTTGCTTCTGTTTACTTATTTCAAATACAACCCAGACGAATTGTAATAATTCTATAGAATAACAATATAGAAATTAATTATTTCTGTTTACATATGAATTATTGTAAAATATTGTAAATATTTCTATGTTATATTTATTAACAATTATTAGTGCTGACGGATTTAATTTTTGGTTACAGAAATTTAACTATGTTCTACATTTTAAGTATTAGTTAACAATTAATATTATTTCGCGTTGGTTATTTTCTATTAAACGTCTGAAAAATACAATTAACCATTGTAACCAAAGGCTGGATGAATTTCGTCATTCAGGAAAAAACATCTACGTTTAAATTCCGGGTATCAATATCTTACATAATGTGTTTCGCTCCCAAAAGCACTGTGAAAATAAACAGATCAATATTGACGTTATTCGCAAAATTATTCTGTTTATCATGTATCTAAAAAGCACTTTTAAAATTATAAAAAATCATCAGCCTTATCTATATATCTTATCATGTTACGCTTATTTTCACTATAGGCAACGAACTACAATGTATAAGAAATAAACAATATAATTAGCAAACGTTTGGCGTAAAGATGACGTATTAGTGATCTAATAAAATTTAGAGTGACTGTATTGATATGTAACATCTTTAGTTTAAAAACAAATGTATATATGTCATAGCAAACATCTACTTAGTCACTTAATATTGCTTCATTTGTGATATATTGCATATTTAATATGATAATTTCTGACCGCTATGTTAAATTAGGAGTATATTAAACAATAGATTATTCTTATTATTATTGTTCTATCAGAAGGTGATGTCAGGAGCCCTAGAAACCAGCGAGCGTGCATGAGAAGAGTAATGAATTTTAAAGAAGCGAGTGAGATATGTAAGGATCGAGTCACGTGGCGCTCGGTTCTCTCTGCCTACCCCTCAAGTGATTTTGCGTGAAGTTATAGATAGATAGATTATTCTTAGAATGAACGTTAAATGCTAGAATAGTCATGACCTCTGTTAAAATAGCGTGTGAGGTGTGCAGGGATCGAGTCATGTGGCGCCTCGGTTCTGTCTGCCAACCCCTTAAAGGATTTGGCGACAAGTTATAGATAGCTAGATTATTCTTATATATTGTGGCAATGTTACCAAATAATTATTATATATATTACAGAAATAAATAACTATTTCATTTCATTAAGTATCACTCCCGCGATGCTTCCTCTACTTCTGACACAACTTCTCTAAGAAAACGCAGCGTAGAACGGCTCCCCACACGATGAACCGATAATCTTGTGAAGATCGCAAGGAGCCGATGGATGCAAGCGGCACAGGACCGATCACTGTGGAAGTGTAAGTTGAGCAGTGGACGTTACAAATTATTAAGACAGAGAGAGCTGACGGGAGGATTTTGTCTATTTCCATCCATACTACATGTAATAGCCAACAATCAGTGTACTGCCTGTTATTACAGTGGCTACAGTATTTACCGTAGCCACTGTAATACGGTCATCTGTGTGTTACTTATCCTGTATCTCGAAAAAACATCGACTTGGAATTCATGTACAAGCAAGCTGTGCACGTCATATCGAACCCCTCCGAATATACCCCTTTGTATAATCGACAAAAGACACAAAGGGGGGCAAGCTACCATGTGATATAACGCGGTAAGGTGTTTTATATAAGGCGGGTGTCGTAATATTTGCGAATGCGAACAAACGACAATAATGCTACTTTCACACCATCACTCGTGGGTTCGATTCCCACACAGGACAAACATTTATGTGCATGAATATGTCTGTTTGTCTTGGTCTGGGTATCATTAAAACTGCACTCAACTTACTAACTTAGATAATAAGTTTGCATTATTACTAAGATCATATGGGAGCTTTGTATTTTCCTGAAATAAACATTTTTATTATTATTAGCTCTTATTTCACGGGTTTTAATCTCGGTCATTTGATAGGCGTGCGCGGGGATATGAATCCAACGCGTAGGGGCCCCTTCGAAAAGAAAGATGTAATGTATTATACCAGCTGTGGCCTGCTCTAAGGGATATCAATGGGAGGATATACCCACGAACAGGTCACGGCAGGTATTGGGACTATTGCAAATGTGTCGGCAATAATTAAGCTATTGAAATGAGATCAGGAGGGATTATTAGTTATTAGGCTATTACAGAAGAGAGACGGACACCTGCCATAACTATCCTATCTGATGTTACTTCGGCAGGCGGTGGCTCGCCACTCACTAGATGGACCCCCGAAATGCCAGAGAAAGTCGGCCGGGGGCAACACCGATGTGAGTGACTAAGGGGTGTCGAGAGGTGTGCTGCGCTTTCTCCGAAGTTACTCGCGGCGTTATGCCCTTTAACACTTCCACCGCTGGAGCATATCACCTGCTAGAGCAATATACTCTATCGACTCCTCTCTGGACGTCCAATGAAGGCAACCCAAAGCTGAGAGTCCTGCGGGCCTTCTTGACTTTTCACTTCGACCGACGAAGACACGCCGAGACGAAGGCCCTGAGCGACTCTCTGGAGCACTCGGGTACCCGTGGTGTCGTTAGGCACCAACAGCTCGCCACAAGCTGCCCTGCGGGGTTATTATTATTATTAAGAAAGGTAGGGTGCATAAAAGCAGCCCGTCTGGGTAAGGACCTCTATCACATAGAAAACAATAGTCAAAAAACAACTCCTTGGAGGATTGTGTTCCTGCGTGTGAGTGAGGGCACCAGTAACCTCCTAAGGAGTTGCTGTGTTAGCAGCAGAGGTGGCATCGCGTACGGGATACATAACACATTGCAAGCGTTCATAGACTACTGTAACCGCTTTATATCAGATGGGCCGTATGCACCTCTGCCTCCCAACGTTGTATATTAAAAAATCACCTGCCGCGTGATTTCACTAGTGACAGATAAAATCGAACACGTGTACATCATCCTTTGGAAGCATAAGATGATATATAACAGACAACGATTCTTCTTGAATGGTGTTATTTTAGGAGAAAACCTTTTATTTGGTTGAACTTTAGATGTGTACGTATGGCGAAAGATAACCAAAACACATATTCAAAATATTTGAGAGAAACACCAAACGGGTAAGTACTATTAATAGAAATTTAATAGATCTATAACCAATAAAGGAAAAAGTATGGACGAAATCCATTAGCTGTGTCTCGAAGGAGACCGCCTGGAAACGTCTTCCGATTCGGAAATTATATTAAAAGGCAATACTTCCCAGTCGGTAGCTGAGGGACAGCAAAAACTTCGAACATTTTCCAGCTTACTTGTGTTGAAAAATGTATTTTCTCTTTGCTTATTTATTGCTAGTAATTGATAGTCAAATAAAATATGAAACCAGTCATGCGCGATGGGTTCGTACCACTTGAAATTTACGTTTTTTACATCAACTTCCTTTCAAGCTTTATCAAAATTAGGATTATTAACGTATATATATATATATATATATATATATATATATATATATATATATATATATATATACGTACAACAAACAATCTATTATGTTTCGGCCTAAGTGTGGCTAGAAACCAGCTGCAGTTTAGTTTTCATCGAGCAACAAAGCATTTTTTATGTGATATAATTACATAATGCTAACCATTACATTATTCCCTGTACTCGTGCTAATGATACCTTATTTTGCGCAAAATTTTAAAATTGTAAACATTAAATATGTGTCTTATGCAACCTTGATTCTTGCCAAATTTCGTAATACTGGAATCAATCAAAACTTCAGCAATGTATTGAGATATTTCTTGAAAACAGGTAGTCGGATTGGTTTAAGTACAATATGACAAGTTTTGTATTGTTGCATGCAGTGGGACGTATTATTGTGTGTATGATAATACCTTGATATTTACCAATTTAGGCTAATAAAAAAAAACAACAAGCTAAACTGGAATTGTAAGTAGTCATTCCTTAAGAAATAAATGGGAAACTGACTACAAAATTGCGTATATGTTAGGGTTCCGTATCGTGAAAGGAAAACTGAAGTCCGTCTCCTCACGGTCCGTCTATCAAGATACTTTTTTTCAAGAATGCGTGGAGATATCAAGTTGAAATCAATATCAAATACACAAATCTGCAATCCCTTAGAGTTCTAATAAATCGAACTTCTATATCAAATCAAAACCTATAGGTAGGTAGGAAAATTGTCAAAAAGCAATGTCATGTACAAAAGTAAAGTGAAAAACTCACAAATTGTAAATTTTGTAGTTACGTCACAGTTTTTATTCTGATTACAAACTTATTTCAGTCCAGTTTATCTTTTAATATTAAATGAACTAGGTGCACATTGCCGAACTGGTTGCACTGTAAACGTACTTATTATTATATTATGAGTATATATATACAAATCATCTAGTTTTTATCATCAAACGACTATATGAGGATGGAGCTGCCGCTGTGAGGGTGGATAATGTCCAATCAAACAATTTTAAGAATGTTTCAGGTGTTCGCCAGGGATATCTTCTATCACCGCTTCTGTTTAACTGTTACACAGAATATATTATGCGGATTGTATTGGAGGATTGAAACAGGGGTGTATCAATTGGTGGCAGGATGATAAATAATCTTAGAAACGCTGATGATACTACACTTCTTTCCCAGACAAAAGAAGACCTATCGGTGATACTGTCTCGCCTGGAAAGAACTAGTCCAATTTGGAGACTAGTTCTTAGTTAATTAGTAGAAACGGGATACCGTTTCTTAATCCATTAGGATTGGTAGATTCCACTACATAAGCCTAAAGATTTTGGTGTAGATACTGATTTTGACATTAAGCGACTACCGTCAGATCAACTTATTACGAAATGTAACTGAAAGTATAAATGACAAACTTTTGACTACAGCTGTCTTATTATATACGAGTAAGGCCTTCGATTTTCTTAATCATGTAAAATTACTACATAAGTTGGAACACTATGGTATAAGGGGTAAAGCTAATGACTGGATTCGTAGTTTTTTAGAAAATAGACAACAGTGTACGGAAATATCGTAAATATGTAAAGGTAACAAAGGTTACACTAAAAAGATTTTCCGTTCCCATTTTTTAAATAATAATATCGGTCTTCCCCAGGGAAGTATACTGGGTCCTTTATTATTTTTGTTATACATTAACGACTTACCTAAGGCTATTACAGGGGACTGTATATTGTTTGCAGATGATACAACACTTATAATTAAATGCGATAATATGCTCCTGCAAGAGATTGCTGTTCAAAATTCTCTTAATGATGTAATTGCATGGATGGAACAAAATAACTTACACATAAACATAAATAAAATTAAATTAATACAATTTCAATCGTACAACTCTAGAATTACGCTTTTAAATATACGTCGCGATAATTTGTGTATAGAACAGGTTAACTGTGTAAAATTCTTAGGTTTAAATATTGACAAACACCTTAATTAGAAAACTCACGTAGACTTCACTTGTAAAAAACTAGGACGTTTTGAATACGCATTAAAGAGACTAAGACAATCCGTATCGACCGACGCTGCGTTAACAGCTTATCATTGGTTTGTGAGTTCTGTGTTAAGTTACAGACTCTTACTGTGGGGAAACTCGGTATACATGGAAAAAGCATTCAAATTGCAAAAAAAGTGTGTACGCGTAATGGATAGAGCATGGTTTCGCGACAGCTGCAGGCCTCTTTTCAAACAATTTCAAATATTACCGTTACCCTGCATGTACATTAGAGAAGTTTGCTTAATTGTCAACTCTCACTTGCATTTTTTTAAACGACGCGGCAAAAACAGCTTAATGCCAGTTAGAACTAGACAAATGAACCTATTGCATCGACAACTTTGTACTACTGACATATACAAGCGAAATGTTTTCAACATGTGCACTTTAATTTATAATAAACTACCAATTGATATTAAAAAATTAGACACAAAAAATTTTAAATGCACATGAGTTCATGGCTTATGGAAAATTGTTTTTATACGGTGCGTGAGTATTTAAATAAAAGTAGGACATTGATACTTTTCATGATAGACATCATCACTTGACTTAATGCTAGACTATTTTATTGATAATTTATTAATTATTGTGAAATTAAATAAGAAATATTTGCACACCCGCGCGCAGGTTGTATACGGCATGCATGAAGGAATTTTCATAATTGTATGACAATTGCGTTTTAACACGAACATAATCTTGTATTCTTGCAAATAAATTGTTTGATTTGATTTGATTTGACCTCCACGAGCCAGAGGGAAAACCAAACCTTTCTTAGTTCACACGTTTGAAATATAATTTCTCGGACGTGCAAGGTTCCTCACGAATCCAGAAAGAAAGAATTACGAAACAGATATACAACGCGAAAGTAGAAGGATGTAGGAGCCCGAGAAGCCCAAGACTTACCTAGATGTCAGGATCCTTAGAAACCTGCGAGTGTGCATAATGCTAAGGAAGGAGTGAGGTGTGTAAAGATCAAGTCACGTGGCGTCCGTTTCTCTGTGCCTACCCCGCAAGGGATTTGGCGTGAAGTTATAGATAGATAGATCTATTTAACGGTATCAAAACCATCCAGTTACAAACAGTACGACGACGAGCTCGGTGGCGCAGTGGTGAAACGCGCTGTTACGCTACTTTGACACCAACGCTCGTGGGTTCGATTCCCACACAGCACAAACATTTGTGTGCATGAACATGTCTGTTTGTCTTGGTCTGGGTATTTTCTATGTATAATAAGTATGTATTTACTAAAAAAAAATGTATTTACGTATGTTTATCAGTTGTCTAGTACCCATAACACAAGCTTCGCTTACTTTGGGGCTAGATGGCGCTGTGTAATTTGTCCGCAAATATTTATTATTATTATTATTAGTACGACCGAAGAGATTATACTGCAACTCTTTGCTTATAAAATACGTATAAACTTTTTCTTTATGTTAGTAGTTAGTTACGTTAGCCGCGTGTGGTTTCTTATAGGTACGTTATTTTGGAAAGTCTTTACCGATTTGAGTTTTGAGTAGTTTACACTGTTATAATTGTATTCTTATATTATTCTTATTGTCAGAGGGAGACTTTGCACAAAAGCTGTCTGCGTGGATACCTCTGTTTCACCTATTTCTACCGTCAAGCAACTATATTTATATAGCTGTGTTCCGGTTTGAAAGATATGGCAGAGAAATTATTGGGTATTGCGACAAAACATCTTTAGGTGACAAAATTAACGCGCGAGTAACATCCCCATCGTGTTTGTTGCGAGCGTCAATAGGCTGTGGTGACCGCCTACCATTCAATGTGGTTGTTTACCAATCTAGTTTTATAAAAAAAATCTTCCATAATAGAGTAGGTCTTGTTTATTAAAAAGTGAGAGACTCTAGACAGGCATGGTGTAGCCTGTGCTAGTGTAAGCAACGAGCGTACATGGATTATGAAACGATAAAGAATCGAGGGAGGTGTTTAGGTGAGGAACGAGTCATGTGGTACTCGGTTCTCTCAGTTCATCTCATATTCAATATGCAAGTGTCCAAAAGATACGGTAGCTGAATCATGTTCGATTTGTTTCATACCAGAAATAGAAAAAAATGCATTGTATAACTATCGCAATCAATAAGATTTTACCGTAAGTCTTGCTTTGTCTCCACAAAGCGGATTCAAGTTTTGTTTTTTAATTTTACGCGTCGAGGCACACATCCCTGCATACTTAAACGCTCATACAAATAACTACCCACCGATTTGAGAGTTGATTTATTTCACTGTCTCCTCGTCCCAATAGCTTAAGCCAAATTGTTGGGACTTGCATTGCGGTCGTAATAAAAATATATTTATTTTTGTATTATTACTTTTATAATTTATTTCGCTCTCTCTATTTATTTTAGTTATTATTACTGCTTACTTTTGTTCCTAATTCTGATAATATGTTGACGAAATAACGTTAGTTTTTAACTGATTTCAAAACTGGGTTAATCGCGTAATTTTCATTGGTCAGTTTCGTTAATATACCGACTGGTTAAATCTAATCTATAGCTGGCTGTATTCTTCTTTAATTAGATATGAGCCACATACTTACATCTTTTAGTTGTTTATTTTGTAGAGTTCAATTAAATCCTTGACGTTTTTTAAGTAGTTGGGCTTTAATTGATTCATTAGTGAGGAGTTTGTTAATATTTATTAACGTATCAGACAATAAATAAATATAATACAACAGATATAGATTTTCTACACAAAGTTCTCAATTCAATATACCGGCAGTGATACTGAAGCTGTGTACTTTTAATTAATTTTTAAAATATAACTATGTAAAACATTTGCTCATTATTTCTGAAATGAACTTAACTTATTAACGTAACACTTCAATTTCAAAACATTTTTAAATACCAAAAAATTCAAATTCTATATTTCATCGTATCGTTCCGAAACGGTATCAGTTCAATTGAAATGCCAGTTACAGAGTATTTTCTCTATCTATATCTTCATGTAAGCTCTGGCCTTAGTAGGACAATCGAGTATCAAAAAACATGACTTAACTCTTCGTACCTAAGGTCCTTGCAAGCTTAGTTTTTTTCCATGTACAATCCTACATTCGTAGATCTTACTATGTGCAAATAGTTGTCCTTACATACAACTGTTGCGAGTATAAATGTATTGCACAGCATTGAGCGGGATACCGTAAATCCCATATCTAGGCATAATTCCCAAAGATCTATTTGCACTGTGTGTCAAATATTTTCTCAAGATTGCCCTTATTATAATAAAAATAAATGATTTATATTAAAGTAGCCTGTAAATAAAGTTGGTGTTTTTTTTATATTCGGAGCTCAATTTCGGAAATATGATTTCTACTGGAGAAAAAAATTGAAAATTTATTTACCACACTTCCTAAACCACTCTGGATTCTGGAAACTCTAGGCAGTATGGTTAATACGCCATCAGTACATTCGATGTCCTGAAATACGCTAGCATTAAGCGGAATGTCCGTACTTGTTATTGTATTGAATTACATTAAGGAAGTCTTTTGCAAACTTTTTAATTACTCTCAAGCAAGTTAAGTAGGTATAGCCGTACCTACCCACAGTCACTGTTTTATGATGTTCAAGCGACACTATTGTATAACGGTCTTATATCTAAAATGCACGTCTAAACTCACTGAATGTACAAAGAACTACCAGATGGAACTTCATCGCCAAATGCCAAACCACTAGTAATATGTGTTGTTAGTAGCATACATGTTTTCTTTAAAAATTGAGATATTGCAGTGTAATGTAAAATAACCGAGGCGCGTGACAGTGTGGGAAACGCTTAATTGACTTAAATCGCACCATCAACTTAAAAAAATCATAGTGCAAAATATCCCCTAAATAAATTAATTATAATTCCAACAGGCAAAATTCAAAATGAGATGACCATGAACAACAAATGACAATGTTTAAGTTAAGAATGATTTATATGACAATCAAAACAAAATACTATTAAAAAAACACTTTTGAAACAAATAAAAGACTTCCGAAAAAAGTTAACATGCCAAAGATAATTACACAAAACCTATTATATATAACTAATTAACCGATAATGTACAGAAAACAGTCCGACTAAAGCAAATAGATATGCTCATCAATCATATATAAATATGTTTTATCTAGAAATCGGAGTGAAAGTAGCCACAAAGCTTAATCTAGATTTCTAATAATCTAAGATCTACAATTTGGCTAAATCCAGCCTAAGAAGACTAAAACAAAGGACGTCAGAATTCGACAATAATACACCAAATGAAGTTAAATATTCGTTAGGGTGCTAAATACTGGAGATAATCGGTCCAGCCTCAAGCGGACGAGTAATTTAGCTGGGATTAAAGCCTCTCCCTGTATTCGCCCTAGAGCAAGTAAAGCATGGATTTATTTGTACTGCAAAGTTAGACCGTCTAATCGAATAATGCCCATTGAGGGAGACAAATAGTAACTAGTCGGTACCTATTTGCTCGTGAATATTTGTCTGCATTGTCTCGAGGTTTATAAACATGTCTGATTTTCATTTGTTACATTATATTTGAAAATAAATAATATGAACTATAATTGCTGACTGAAAAAAGAAAAAAAAATATTATGTTGTTGAATTTTATATGCTTTTAAATCTTGATTACTGCGGCACAGCGTCTAAATGCAGCGCCGAGCTAAGCCTTTCTATCATGATATGCCATACTATATTGAAGACAAATACCACGAGAGATTAATTGCTTTGTCTATTAAAAATTCATGGACAAAACGTTCTTCGTACGTAGAAATCATCTGCAAGCTTTTGTGTATTATGAAATACACGGTTGGTATATCTTGACTGCGTATTGTCAGACTGCACTCGTCCTCGTCATCCTTAGGGTTGATAGCTGAAAATCAATGGTTGTTCCTTTTTGAGAACACTATACGTTGATCTGTAGCCTTTAAGTGCACTGCGACGTACGTGTCTTAATCACAGGCGTTTTTTTTTGTTCATTCTAGCTGTTTTCTTATTTAATTTTATCGGTGTACGAATATCGATAGTGTCAAATAAATATATTATCTATCTATCTACCTCTAAATGTATCAGTTGTCCCATTAGTTGCTGAAATTTGCTGCTGCGACAGACTGACGGACGAAATCGTACCGTTTCCTTTTTTGAATAATATGGTATGTAATCCTGAAATCTTAATGAATATTGGAAGTTATGGTGTTTATTTTATGGATATTATTAAAAGGAACGGTTACAGTAAGAAAGTATAACTTACCAATTGTTAGTCATTAAACGAAGACCAAATTCAAAAGCAAACTAGTTAATAAAAATATGGAGAAAACATAAAACTCTAATTTAATTTAAAAAACGGTCGCAGTAAAGTACTCTGAAAATCGTTTTTGTCGTGAAATTTCGGACACCTTTATATGACTTTTGTAATTTGGACATTTCCGAGCGTGTTTGTAAAAAAAAAAATTACTTATGTCGTGTACATATACATATAAAAAAGTAGTACAAGGATCGAAGAGTTTTTACATTACAGTACAATAGAAGCCCTTTTCAATTTAGAGACAATGAAGCCACCTGGTGAGTTCAGCGGATCACGAGCCATTATTGTTTGCATTATTTCATCCTCTATATTAAATTTAAAAAATATACACAATTCAATTCACTTAAAATTGAATCCAATGGAAACGCGCAAGGAGAGTGCATCTAGATAAGTGTAGAGGCTAGCGACGGTTTCTGTTACATTCGCAAACGAAATCTAATTTACTTTTCAAAGTTTTACGGTTTGGGTCTAGACTTGTGTCCAAGAACACTTCCCTCGGCAGCTTTCTACATGGTTTCAATTATATTGAGACACACTATTTTGTAGAAACAGATTTTCTAGATATTTTTTTTATACTACGTCCGGAGGAATACAAGCATACGACCCACCTGATGTAAAGCGGACACCATAGCCTATTAACGCTTGCGATATATTATGTATAACTCACGCGATGCCTCCTCTGCTGCTTACATAGCAACTCCTTGGGAGCTTGTGACCTCTCTCACATGCAGGAACACAACAACCCTCTAGGTACTTGTTATTTGTCTGCGGTTTTCTGTAAGGTGGAGGTACTGCCCCCAGACGGGCTGCTTTGATGTACCCTACCTCTTTTAAAACATCCAGACAAAGACAAATAGACAAGTTCATGCATACAAATGTTTGCCTTGTGTGCGAAGCGTTGACACGACACGAGCGTTGGTGTCAAAATCGCGTCATTCACGACTGAGCCACTGAACTCGTCAAAAGAAAAAAAATAAATTATCTCGATATAATTATCTTTATATAGAATTATCTATATATAATATTAACAGATTTTTACCACTTTTGTGGGTATATATACTTACCTGGTGTTCGAAATTGAGCAAATATATATGTATGTACATCTTCACGCCAGGTCCCTTGCGAGGTAGGCAGAAAGAATCAAGCGCCAACAGACACCTTCCTTACACACCCCTTCCTTTTTTATTGTGCACGCTCGCCAGTTCCTAGAGCTCCTGACAGACAGTACCTCCTGATAAAACACGACCACTTTTGCACGGTAGATAAATCTTGATCTTTCGCAGCACCTACATTCTTCCACTTTCGTATTGTATATGTGTTTCGTCATTCTTTCATCCTACATTATTTTTACATGTTCTTCTTAACACTTCATTTTCTTACCTTAACACAGACACTGTCTGTCAGGCCAACTCTCTTTCCTACATCATTATTGCGTATGCGGTCAGCTTACTTAGTTACTTAGTTAGATAGATGATGATAATTGGTTAGATAATGATTACGACGTGAAAAGAGCTGTGAATATTAAAGAAGTGAGTGAGATGTGTAAGAACTACGTTCCCTCCGTCTACCCCGTAAGGGACCTGGTGTGAAGATGTACATACATACACTGCCTAACTACTGCTGGATATTTTTGTATAAAAAGTCGGGAGGTATATAATCATACGGTCTACCTTACCTTAAGCGATACCACATGAATACAGCATCCTCATAGGAGATTATTGGTAACCTCACTTACTCGCAGAAACACAACAACCTTTCAGAGAGTTGTTACTTAGCTGCAGTTTACTGTGAGGTACTTCCCCAGATGGGCTACTTTGATGCAATCTACGTCTCCTTAAAATACCCTGACCAATATTGGAATTCTTTAATACAAATTAAGAGATATGACCGCTTTTTGTGGCATACTATCATATGGAGCAACGGATGTAAAGTGGTCATGATAACCTACGAATCGGTGGCAATACAAGGACATAGGGTTTTACCTCCATCGCTGCCGACATAGCAACTTGTCAGAAACCAAAATATCAACATAGCAAACGTTTGCACTCACTCGTAGGAATATAACTTCGAGGGAATTGTTATTTGACCGTGCCACCGTGTGATAGAAGTAATTCAGCTGACAGCAAGGCTGCTTTAATGCACTCTACACCTTTTACCGCTTTCTACAACTAGCCGCCTCTGACTATTCGATTAAGAACGTTGAACTGGCAGATGTACTCTTCAATTTGCTGACATTGTATTTTATTTTACTACGTACCTTGTAGTAGTGTAAGTACTTTGGCGCTTCATCTTACTTATAATTGTAATTGCGACCATCCATAGGACTAGACCTTTTACACTATATCAGTAGTTGGTAAAACTACTAACAGAATTCAAGGTTTATATAGGCAAAAGCACACGGTTTATGTCTGCATAGCGTATGAATAAAATTAAAATTCGAACTTCTGTTAAGTGACATATTTCACAAGTCATTTTAATAAGTGATTTTTAATGATTCTTCTTCTTTATACCATTAAGGTGGCAATCAAGCATACGGCCTGCCTGATGGTAAACAGTCATCGTAGGCTATGAACATTTGTAACACCAGGGGTGTCACTCATGCGTTGCCGACCCTCTAAAAACCTCTTTCGCGCATTTCTTGAAGAATTGAAGAATTCCATGCTGTAGTCCCTTGGAAAAACCTCTGCTGGGAGCTCATTCCACAGCTTGAGAGTTCTCGGAAAAAAACTTCTCTGCAACCGCACAGTACGCGACCATTGCGGTTCCAGAGTGTGAGGGTGAACTCGGTGCGGTTACAAAATGGCTGTGTCTTTTTCCTAGTGTTATCCCGTTTTCTTATATTTATTAGGATCGGTGGGGTCTGCTACCTAAGCCCAAAGATTTGGCGAAGATACCGAACATGTTACATATAATGTTTTTTATAAGATAGGTCTGGTTTTCCTTCTGGGTTGTAGATGTCTGACGGCAATCGCTCTATGTAAAAATCGGTATCTTCGTCAAATCTTTAGGCTTAGGTAGTGGACATCGCTAATCCTAATGGATTAGGAAACGCGATAACACTACGAAGAAGAAGACTAGTTGTTACATGGAGTGACTGCCGTGAAACCTCCACTATCCGGAGGAAAACCAGACCTTTCCTAGGTTGGGTCACACGTCTATCGAAATATAATTTCTTGGATGTGAGGGTTCCCTCAAGATGAATTCCAGTGATAATTACAAATATGTACATAAATCCGAAAACTAAATTAACCAACTAATAATATAGGTATCTTAACACTTATTTAACACTAGATTTATTAAAATAGTAAAAATAGTAGTAGTTAGTATATTATTATGTAATATATATTTATATAATCTCATTCGGTAATATTCTAATTATGAAATGAAATACAGAATTTTATTGGTATATTTTATTTACATACTTCTTTAAAAAAATTAAAAAATTAAATTAAAGCATTATTCTCCTAACAAAACAATACTTTAAAACATTTTTTAATTATTAAAATACATGTGTCCCGACCAAGGAGGTTTCAATTCAATTTAAGTACACATTATTTGTGGTGAGCGCGCTACGCGCGCAACGCGCATACGTGCAGTATCCGAGCCAATAAACCAATAACAGACTTTTCCATTTTGGCGCTATTTCGTACATACGAATTTGAGTAATATTTTGTTGGATAAAACTTTAGTAGCAAAAATGTCAAGCAACACCGATGATACTGATGAAAATTTAACTCCACCTGACATTCTAGAAACAGCCAAGAAACTGACGAATAGTCTTTTGCCAGAAAAATCAAGAAAAGCGTACGACAAATGTTACCAAGACTTTATAACTTGGAAAATGAACAAAAAGGCTAACTCATTTTCCGAAAACGTTTTGTTAGCCTACTTTCAAGAGTTATCGGATAACTTTAAGTGTTCGTCCTTATGGTCTAAATATTCTATGATTAAAAGTACACTGAGTATTTACAACGAAATTGATATTACCAAATATTCAAAACTTGTATCATTTCTGAAACGTAAATCGCAAGGATATAAAGGGAAGAAAGTCAAGACATTTTCAGCTGAACACTTAAATAAATTTTTAAATGAAGCGCCCGATAAATTATATCTTTCAACGAAGGTAAGAAGTATTGATTTATTAAATAGATAAATAAAAGTTAAATAGAATATATTAGTTACTAAACGCCATCTCACTAAGTAATGGCTTTATACAAAGATATTTACTGGCTTCATATTACTTAAGTACTTATAATATTGTTACAGATTGCACTAATATTTGGAATAATGGGTGCCTGCCGAAGACAGGAATTATACAACATTAAATTCAAAGACGTCGAAGTTTTCGAATCATCAATTTTAGTTAAAATTTGGAACACAAAAAACAAAATAGACCGATCTTTTACCATAACGGGCAAATATTACCAATTATGTAAACAATACATAGAACTGCGACCAAATTCATGTAGCAATCCTTCCTTCTTTTTGAATTACATATCTGGGAAATGCACCCAACAAAGAGTTGGTATTAATAAATTTGGAATGTTGGGTAAAACGATAGCCAGTTATCTTAATCTTCCAAACTCAGATTCGTACACGGGACATTGCTTCCGCAGAACTTCTGCAACCTTACTAATCGATGCTGGCGGAGACATAACAGCACTAAAGCGTCACGGAGGGTGGAAGTCAACAACAGCTGCAGAAGGCTACATAGACGATTCTATAACTAACAAAATCTTAGTATCCAATTCCATAGAAAATAATAAAAATGAAATTAATATAAACGTTCCATTGTCAACCCCGACAACGACTAGCTCTTATAGCGCCCCCCAGCCTGTTATTCAGGTTCAGTTTCATAATTGCAATATTCAATAGTGAATAATTATTATAATAAATAATTTGTTTCTTTTATATTGCATTTTATTTAATGTAGCTACCTATAGCCATGAGATTAAATAAAGTAGTGTATGCAACTGCATATAATCAGATATTAAAACACTCGTGTAATCTTATTTTGAAACTCGCCTGCGGCTCGTTTCAAAAAACTACACTCATGTTTTAATACCCTCTATTATATGACAGTTGCATAAACTACTATTTTTCAATAAATGAGGCTTATCATGCTAAGTTATTTTATCTTTAAATCTAGCTTGTCTAAGTTTTGTTATCGCCCTTATCTTTTTTTTATACAATATTTTATGCAACGTCGGATACCATTCAAGCATACGGCCCACCTGATGAAAAGCAGTTACAATGGCCTTTAACGCTTGTAATATAATAAGTATCACTCGCGCGATGCCTCCGCTGCTGCTTACATAGCAATTCCTTAATAGCTTACTGGTGACCTCACTCACACGCAGGAATACAACAACCCTCTAGGGAGTTGTTATTTGGCTTTCTGTGAGGTATAAGTACTTCCCCAGACGGCTGTGCTTTTAAATCATCCAGATTAAGACAAGCAGACATGTCCATGTTTGTCTTGTATGGGAATCGAACCCACGAGCGTTGGTGGCAAAGTCACGTAACTCACAACTGCGCCACCGAGCTCATCGAAATTGTTCTCGTGCCGTGTTATTTTTATCAATTATTCTAACTCCTCAGCGCTCTCATTTCAACAGAGTTGATCCTACTTTCATGGTTCTTCTGCCATACCCGTGATTCAATACCGTACGTCTATGTTGGCGTTAACAGACTGAATAATGCAAGGCGAGCTTCATCGATATATTTTCGCACGTCAAAATCGAGTATAACTCACCATTGATAAGATTTCCTGCTTTCACTCATCTTTCAATATGTCCCTCACACTTCCCATTTCTGAGTTAACTAACGAGTAATATTTCTCAATTCTTATTCAACACTAGATTTATTAAGATTAAAAATATTTAGTAATATCACTATCTTTTCTTATCCTTTTTTTAATTATACAACTAGTTTGGCAAGCAAAACAAGCATGCGGCCCGCATCAGACGGTAAGCGGTCACCGAAGCCTATTGACCCTCGCAACACCATGGGGATGTTACTTGCGCGCTACCAATCCTGTGACCTAAGGATGTTTCGTTACAGTACCCAGTAATTTCTCTGTCATATCTCACCCTTCAAACCGGAACACAGCTATATAAATATAGCTGCTTGGCGGTAGAAATAAGAGACAGAGATACCCATGCAGATGTTTTTTGTACAAAGTCTTCCTCTGCTGAGTTATCATACTAACTTATTGAAGGTTTTGTCTTTAAATCAAGCTTGTCTAATTATTGTTATCGCGCTTACCCAGAAAATAATCAACACGTTCAGTATTGGCGTGATAGTGTATATTTCATTCTATTCCGTAAAAAACTTTTTTAAGAGGCCTCATGCATCTGCGCCGTGCAATATCGATTTGCGAGATGCAGGCAGTAAATAGCGAACAGTATGAAAGTAGAATCCATTGGGACCGAGGGTAATATTCTCATAGCGCGCGGAAATCACATTGTGCGAGATTTCGTATGCAATTTTCAATATCAGTATCTTTGCTTCGCAGCTATTTGAATATGTATTTTAGAGGAGAATAAAATTAGGAGATTGTAAGGAATTTTAATAATTTTTGGAATACTACAATTGGACAAAGATTAGGATTACGGTTGATGATAATGTGTTGAAACAAGTGAATGAGATTGTATATCTTGGATGCGCTTTCTTTCAGCAGGGATGAAAGGTATACCGCTGATGTGGAAAGACGAGTGAGTGCCGGGAATAGTGTGAATGGAACGTTGGAAAAACTTCTTGGTAGTAAATGCTTGAGCCAGAACGCACAGCTCGCTATAGACAATACAGTGCTGGTCCCAACGCTTAATCATGGAAGCGAGAGTAGGGTATGGCAGAGAGAGCATGAAAGTAGAACAAATGCAGTTGCACAAAATTTAGGGCGTAACGCTTGTAGACCGTATTCGCAATGATAATATTAGAGACAGGTTGGTATGAAAGAGAGTGTCGGTGTTAAAATAAGCAGAGGTATGCTCTTTCCTTCCTTCCTATTGGTTCGGCCATGAAGAAATAATGCAGGAGGAAAGAATTACGGAACAGATATACAATGCGAAAGTAGAAGATTGTAGTAGCCGAGTAAGGCTAGGATTTTTACATACCTACCATGACCAAATTGATCGTGTTTTATCAAAGGTGATGTCATGAGCCTTAGAAACTAGCGAGCGTGCATGAAAAGAGCAATAAATGCTAATGAAGCGAGTGAGGTGTCAAAGGATCGAGTCATGTGGCGCTCGGTAGGTACTCTCTGCCTCCCCCGCAAGGGATTTGGAGTGAAGTTATAGATAGATTAATAATTTTTGTATTTAAAATAGACATGTTTTTTACTCTTTTGTGTATAAATTTAACAGTTTACATAATAATAAACAGGAAAAAGAAAACATTACTTAGAAATCGACTTCAAAGTTTAACTCTAAAAGGTATTTATCATGGGATGGGATTTTATGTATTGTATTTTTAAGAGGTTTTTGTAAGATTAACAATGCAAATTCACTAACTTCTCACCATCACGGTAGGCCGTAAGCTTATTTCCTACCGTACCAATATAACAATAGTTTTTTTGGTAGGGTGGTATAAAAATGTTAGAAGTTTTTTCTATATATGTAGTAAAAGGTTGAACGCATTAATTAATACATTGACACAATAATATATACATGACCTGCGAAATTTTAAAAGAAATCTCTTATAAAAAAAATCATGGTCCTCAAGAATTCCGCTTGATATTACTAACAACAAATTACGAATTTTATAGCACGTATTAAAATAAAACGTAATGCACACATTTCTAGTTTTCATCATATGTATCGCCATAATAAAATTTTTGTCTATTATGTTCTATCTTTAAAATAGACCCCTAAGAGAGAAACTTTCGACAAAGCTATCACATAATACATTCGACTATTTTGCCGACACCCAGCAAACTACAAGGATTTGCAAGTTCTTTTTACGACGTGACTGAAAATAAATATATAGTCTCAAATCTAAGATTTTGACTTAGGTTTAAAAAAGGACGGAAGAGAAGTAGTAGAGAAATGATAATCCAGTTAATAAAGATCCTATCTAATGTCTTATGATTCTGGGTTCGAATTTTGTATTATTAGTTCAACTGGTGTTGCCATATACTATCAAATTTGTATTCTCGGATTTATGTCTTCTTCTTCTTAGCGTTACCCCGTTTCTCAATCCATTAGGATTGGCGGGGCCCGCTACCTAAGCCTTATAGTATTTGGCGAAGATTTTGATTTTTACACGAAGCGACTGTCATCAGATATACATAACCCAGAGGGAGAATCAGATCGTTCTTAAGTAAGGTCATGTGTCTTTCAAAATATATATCTTTGACGTGTTGAGGAAACACCTCAAGATATTTTTTCTTCACCGCCAAGCAATTGATAATTACAAATTTGTATATAAATCCGATAATACGAATTTTATTAGTACACGTCATGTTCTCAGATCTATATACATATTTGCAATTATCACTTTCTCGGCGGTGAAGGAAAGCATCCAAAAAAATATAGTTGCAAAGACGTCTGTCTGCCCTAATCTAAGAAAGGTCTGATTTTCCCTCTGGGTTGTGGAGATCTGACGGCAGTCGCTATATGTAAAAAGTAATACCTTCACTATATCCTTAGCCTCAAATACAATTAGCATTAAGTCCGTACTTATAGTACTCAATAAAGTACTAAATAAATAATTAGTAAATAAGAAGTTAAAGAGTCGGTCTTTTATAGACTCTTGGTACATTGGTATGTTGTAAGCAAAATTTTTTTGAATACCTCTTACGGCCTTAGAATTTTGTAATATTTTATCCAGCACTTATCATATTTTCAAATTTTTCGTAGCCAAGTTTTAGTTTTTAATTTAATTTTCATTACAATCACCTTTCTAGTCTACACTTTAGTAAATTTTTTTATACTAATTCAATACAAATCACAAAGTACGAATATAATGAAGCCTTATATACTAGTTGACCCGGAATGGTTTAATCTGCCTAAAAATCGTATAACCTAATTGTAGCGCTACCAACCGGATTTAATTGTGAATCCATACAATTGACTTACTCGTACAACATCTTTCAACATCAACAACCAGCGCAGTCGTAAATGACGCGACTTTGACACCAACACTCGTGGGTTCAGTTCAGTTCGCGTGCATGAACATGTTAGTTTGTCTTGGTCTGGATGTTTTAAGAGAGGTATGGTGTATCAAAGTAGTCAGTGGGGAAGTACCTCCACCTCATAGAAAACCGCAGCCAAATAACAACTCCCTAGAGGGTTATTGTGTTCCTGCGTTTGAGTGAGGTCACCAGTAAGTTCCTAATATGTTGCTGTGTTAGCAGCAGAGGAGGCATCGCACGAGTGATACTTAATGTATTACAAGCGTTCATAGGTAGGCCGTATGCTTGAATGTGTTCCGACTTTGTATAAAAAAAACTCAAACACAAAAATATAATCAAAATCAGTTCCGTCATATAGAAAAAGTTTAGCGATATACACGTACATAATAATTATACTTCAATAGACCTAAAAGATATAATTACAAAATAAAATTTTATTTAGAAAAGTAATTCGCGGGACTTAAAACATAATGACACACGTTCGTGGCATCGGACATCGTCAGAGCTACCGTCTCGGAATACCGATGGCCCCCCACGACGCATGCATTATTTATCCACCTAAGCTCGCCCAAATGAATGCACCAGCCAAGAAAAACAACATACACAGATAAAGGACAAGAACAAGTGTTACTGGAAGCTCTAAGGTTTACCAACTTCCAGTTCTCTACTAACGGACTTTAAATAAAAAGACTACTATCGATCGATAGAATTGAATAAGGAGACTCTACTAACTGACTACGAATAAAAAGACGCATTGTTTTGTTTTTGATACGACAAGATAGAGTACAAGCACAAATGTTTACCAGAAGTTAGGGTTTATCGACTTCGAGTTTTCTACTACTTCTGATTTCGAATAAAAAGAACGTTTTGTTTATTTTTTTTTTGTACGACGCCGAATACTAACAAGTATACGGTCGACCTGATATATGAAATGGTTAGCGTAGCCTATAGATGCTTAAAATTCAAAAATTGTCGCTCACGCGTTGCCACACTCGCTGCTAACACAGCGACTTCTATAAGCTTACTACAAACCTCGCCTACACGCAGGAAGACCCTTGTAACTTGGCTGTAGTATTGTCCAAGTGGAGGTACCTACTTCCCCAGTCGGGCTGTTTTGATTCGCACTACCTCTCTTTCGCTTGAGCCTTATTTGTTAACTAGTAGGGTATCACGAGCACGTAAGGCTGACTGTAGCTTTAAAGATAAAAATGAATGACATGCACTTCAAATTGACGAGATTCCCTATTTTTTACAGGTTATTTCATCAAATAGAATTGTTTAGTATGGTAGTCCGTGCATTAGTACGGAGCCCTAGGTTTTCGAGTCCGGCTCGTATTATACTACTATGATTAAATTAACAGTCAAAATTGCATTAAATATTTTACACTACAATTGTCTCCTTATCTATATTAATATATAAAGCGGCAGAGTTTGTCTCTTTGAACGAGCTAATCTCTGGAACTACCAATTGCATTTAAAAAATATTTTTGTATTTGACAGCCCCTTTCTTGAGGAAGGTTACAGGCTATTCAATATCACGCTACTACTCATAGAAGCTAATGAAAAAGAAAGAAAGTAGAAAAGTCGATTCCGAAGGGATATCATGCAAACCCGTGAACATAGTAGCGGGGCGCAGCTAGAGCTAAACTATACACCTAATTCACGGTCAAAAATCAATGCAATACATTAAGTATCACTCGCGCGATGGCACCTTTGCTGATAACATAGTAATTCCTTATGAGCTTATTGGTGAATTTACTTACATGCAGGAGCACAACAACCCTTCAGGAAGTTGTTATTTTACTACGGTTATTTTGTAAGGAGTAGTTCCCTAGGTGGGTTTTTTTTTAATATAGATTATAACTTGCACCCCTGCCATGGGCAAGGCTATTTTAACGCTATTTCATTAGCGAACTAATTATTAAAATTAAAACACATTCATACACAATACTCCCTTTCATTTCATAACTCATTCATACATTCATCAACTTTCAGTTTTATGCCCATTTTGGAACGCTGGTGAAATGATTTTAACTGTTTTAACTTCCCTCCCCATACTGCGTCAGTCCAGCCATGGGCGACAGAGAGCTTCACAGCTCCACCTAGCCACCGCGATCCCATCGGCTATACTAAATATAGCCGAGGTATACAGCATTAGTCCTAGGTGGAGCTGCTCAGCTTATTACGATCTATGACAGCCGTGGCTAGACTGACGCAGTATTTTAAAAATTTTGCCCGCGTTTTCCCTACCACTATTTCGGAGACCGTTTCTTCGGTGGCCCGCATTCCCAACTCCTGCTCCAAATCGTACCTCTGTTTGGAGAATGCGGGACACCGAAACAATATGTGCTGCACTGTCTGGTCCACGCCGGGCTCGCAGAAGCAGGACGGGTCATCCGCGCACTTGAACCTGTGCAAGTACGCGGAGAACCCACCATGCCCCGAGAGGACCTGCGTGGTGACGCTCGACGGCACCATTTTGCCCACGATGCCATACGCCTCCGCCGCACTCGGGAAGAACAGCTTCGTCGTCGAAGCTGTCGTTCCCGATTTGTATCTCCTGTCCCATTCGTCAATGGTCCCCTTACGGGTCATACCTTTGACGAATGAGACAGGGCAGCGGTCGTAATCTGGCCGCCTCCGCAACCCCAGTGCGGCGCTCCTGGCGAGTTCATCGGCACGTTCGTTCCCCTCCAACCCCGCGTGAGCCTTGATCCAGAACAACGAGACGCTCTTACCCTGGCTTTTGCACAGTTTAAGAGCGTCCCGTGTCTGCATCGCCAGGGGATGGGGGGACTCGACGTTCGCCACCGCCTGGAGCGCCGCCATGGAGTCGCTGAAGATGCCAATACTGGGTCCATCGCAGCTCAAAGCGTACTCGGCCGCCGTGCAGATAGCCAGGAGTTCCGCCTGGTAGACGGTACAATAGGACGACAAAGCAAGCTTGAGGGCCTTGGTTTCGGCGTCGCCGTTCCATACGGACACAGCGGCGCCAACCCGGCCCTCAATCTTGCTGCCGTCCGTAAACATTCGCAGGGCAAAGTTGGAGTGTGCCCTGCATTGTTCCTCATCCACCAGGCTGCCGAACTCCAAGCTATCTAACTCCGCGGGATGCGGGGCCTCGATCTTCGAGGCCATCCGCTCGATCTCCCTGTCTCCGAGCAGCGGATGGGGTAGCCCCCTCTTGGCCTCGTATAAAGAGGCGACTTCGCGCACTCTGAGGTCAAGAGGCAGCACCCCAGCCAGCAGCAGTGCGGAGTTCAGGGAGACCGTGCGGTAGGCTCTGCAGATCTTCTGAGCGAAGCCCCGCTGTACGCTGTTGAGCTGTTTCTGGATACCCAGCTTATTGACCGCTGGAGCCCATGCGGCGGCAGCGTACAATATCGTAGGCTCCACTACGGCTGAATATATGATCTTCACTACTTCAGGGTTGAGTCCCCAACTGACGCGGGCCGTACGCGCAAGGCGCCCGTATATGGCCACTGCCCTTTTACAGATAGTAGCCACGTGCGCGTTGAACGTCAGACCCGCGTCAATCGTCAACCCCAGCAGTTTTTATCTGCCGAGACATGTCAATGTCTATCCCGCCCATGGTAAGGCGCGGGGTATCATACCGAAGTTTGCGCGTGATCAGCATAGCGCTGGTCTTTTGCGGCGCAAACTTCAAACGGTTTTTGACACCCCACGCCCTCACACGCTCGAGAGCGGCATTGGCCTGTCTCTCTATATCCAGCGCAGTGTTGCCGTCGAACATCAGCACGACGTCATCGGCGAAGGCCTGACAGTGCACCCCCGCAAGGTCGAGTTGCTGCAGAAGAGGATCCAATAGGAGGTTCCACAAAATCGGTCCTCCTATGGACCCTTGGACGCACCCTTTGGTGGTGGACCGCAAGGTTTCCCCCCCGGCGTACCTAACTCTGACCGTCCTATCGCTGAGATAGCTGTCGATCACTCTCCTCAAGCCCAGAGGACAATTTTCCTCAGCCAGTCGTAGTTTGATTGCCGGCCACCAGGCGTTGTCGAAGGCTCCCTCTATATCCAGCGAGACGAGAGTGAGCATTCTCCTCTCGTCAAGCTTGGCGCGGATGTGCTGCACCAGGTTATAGAGGGAGTCTTCGGTGCCCCTTTGTGGCATAAACCCGTACTGGCGAGTACTAATCCTCGGCAGAATGTGGTGCTTGAGGCGAGCGATCAGCATTTTCTCGTATACCTTGCCCAAGACAGGCAAAAGCCCAATCGGCCTGTACGATTTGGGCAAGGTATACGAGTCTTTGCCTGGTTTCCAAAGGACAATTACGAGGGCCCCCTTCCACAGCCGAGGAAAGTAGCGGAGGGCTCGACATTTATTGAGAAGGGCCAGGAAGAACTCAGGGTCACCGTTGATCGCTCGGTTGCCCTCCCAATGACCCGATAGATACCTTCCCAGACGCCTTCTCTGTCTTGCCTCCCGCAAAATTTCCTCCAGCTGTCAGTCTGGGCATCCCGCACTGCGGCCTCGTATTTGCCCTTCTGTTCGAGGTACGAACTGACCACCATTTGTCTCCGGTCCGGAGCTGCGTTTCGGATTCTGCGTCGCTTGGTGTTGGTTTGCCTCTTCAGCTCCTCGAGTTCCTCCGACCACCACGGCAATCTAAATGAAACCCCGCCTTTGATTTTGGGCATCGCTGCCTGGCAGGCCTCGGCTATGGCTCGGGTATACCCGTCCACGATTACCTCCAGGTCCTTCCACACCTGGACCGCCTCAACGCTCTCCACGTTCAGGCGGTCCCTCCGCATGATTGCTGCCAGTTTCTCACGAAACTGACACCAATCCGCTTTCCTGGTGTTGAAGATCCTGGTGGTCCTCGCCACGGATACCCCTTTCGCCCGTGCCAAGTTGATTTCAAATAGAATGCCGTTGTGGTCAGAGGACGTTAGGGCCTCGGAGATGCGCCAGCCATCCACCAGGCTCAGCATATCCTCAGAGCAGGCCGTCACGTCGACATGGCTGCTGTACCTCTTCCCGCCTCGAACGGTATCGAATGTCGGGACGTCCCCCGAATTAAGTATCTGGAGGCCCAGCTCCCCTAAGGCTCCAGTCATCATCTCCCCCCTGGAGTCCTCTTGGGAGCTGCCCCACCAGAAACTCTTCGCGTTGGCGTCCCCGCCTATGACCAACCTTCCAGGTCCGGTTTCACGCTCAACCTGTCTAAGCTGCTCCAGGTATGGCTCCATGGGTTTGTCAGGTTCGAAGTAGTAGGAGACCAGTGTAATCTTCCAGGCACTACTCCGGATCCCCACCACAACGATGTTGTTTGTGGTGAGTTGTGGGTACTGTACGACATCAAGTTCGTGATCGAAGACGGCTATTGCCGCCTTCACAGTACCCTCTCCGTTCCCCAGTGCCTGGAAGACTCTCACTCCACGATAGTCTCTTACGCTTCCAACCCGACCCACATAGGGCTCCTGTAGCAGTGCGACAGATATTTTGCGCTCCTTTGCCGCCAGCAGCAATTCGTGTGTTGCTAGCTGGCTTCTCTGTAGATTGGCCTGAGCCATTCGATACTGGCGGATGGTCCCCGAGGCAATCTCAGCAATAGGCGACAGAGGCCCGCGCCAACCCGTCCCACTTCTTTCTTACCGGGCATTCGCCGCCGAACGCATTGTGTTTCGCGTTCGGCAGCTTTGCCCGGGTGCAGTTCTTGCATGCTGGCGTCCCCCCCGCCCTGGCGTCCGCGCACTCCGCCTTGAGGTGCGGGCCACCGCAGTGGCTACACAGGTCGGCGGGTTCTTTGCAGAACCGCCGACCATGTCCGAACCCCTCCCTAGGTGGGTTGCTTTGATGCGCTATACCTCTCTTAAGAAACACCCACATCAAGAAATGCACCCAAACAGAGAAATGAACATAAATGTTTGTCAAATGTTGTCAAAGTAGCGTTACAATCATTGACCCACCGAGCTTATCATTTTAATTCCTAAAATGTCGCATCTAGCGACCGCCCTATCCACGCACATTGTCCCCTGCGTTTGCCGTCGTGTATCCGAGGCTAAACTACGGAAATAAAAATCCTATAAATATTGAACAACCATATTTTTCTCACTTTGTCGCGTCGAGAGCTCGGCATGTCGTCGTCCGTCTGCCATGTATGGTACCTAGTGAAGAATATTAGAGCAACTTCAGACGAGCTGACAGAAATGGTGTGGCGTGAATTGAATCGATGCTAAACATAGAGTTGATCCTTATTCAGACAAATCGTATTTACTTTAATGCTAAAACTATATGAAAATCGCTTGGGGAGCTAGTGTTGAGAATAATGCAATTTTCTTTAAAAAGATACTCTACTACTTTGATTAAGGTTTGCATACTATTTGAATTGAACAGTAATCGTACTAGTGTAAAACTTACCGCTCTTGAAAGTGTTAATCTCTCATTACCCGCGGACCGCTTTTCCGCCAAGAAATGTATGGGAAAACGTATATCTTATGGGTCTCACAGGTTAATTAATAAAACTTATCGACCTCTTTTACGATAAGTATAAAAAAATATTTTACATTTGCATATTTCTAGAAATATTCATTGTATTCAACGGTTTCGTATTTATATTTAATACGAAACTATATTTTTTTATAATTTAGATAAGCTACAAACATCCTCTGGCAGATAATAAATGCTTATATACCGATTTTCTAGATACATCTGTGCCATCTCTATACCCTTTTACCTTGATGGATTACTTTAACATGCCAGTAGTGTTGTAGTAAACCTGAAGCAATAATTACGTAGCAAGCCTAAGTTTAACCTTGTTTTTAATTTTGACTCAAGCGGGATCCACTTACAAATTAAATTGAAAGAAAATTATTTATATTTCGTTTTTTATTCTCAATTTAGTTTTCACTTCATTGCTTGTAAATTCACTTTTTAAGCAGTAACGTTTTTGTTTTATTATTTCAACCTTCCTAGTAGTTAGTCAAATGTAAATAGTTATAATACTAACAATTATCAAGAGCAAAATCAGATAAATAATATGGTACAGAACAACAAACAGAAAAACTTTCATTGTTAGGTATATAGACTAAGATAGCGCCAAGAATTCTATTTGACAAATGGTAATTGGTGTACTATTTATATATAATAGGTATCTAAGAAAACACATAATGTACCTGATGATAACGATCCTTATTATCTACTTAATTTAGGGGTATTATGAGATAAAACAAATTTTAAATCATCCAAATTCCAAATAATACACCCAGGATTACAATAATATTATACTTAACCAACAATATGACATAATCTTATCGCACACAAAATATCCTAACAACATTGAATATCGTCTGATAACGACTTAAGAACATTGTCAACATGCACCATACAGAAGCCCTTCCAATTTTAAGGGTATCAAAGGAAGCTGCGTTTGGTTTATAGGCGATAATTTTTGTGGGATCAGTGAAGATTGCCGCTTATTTGAGACGGTGCATCGAATAGGACGATATTCCACACTATACCATAATCCTAGCTAACGGTGTAAAAGCTTGAAATACAAATTTGATATGTTAAGACAATATTGATTGGCAAAAAAGACGGTTAATATGAATGAATTATGTGTTAAATTCGTATTATTAGTTGTTGACATACTTGGTTATCATCTTGGCTATACATATAAACCAAGTGTGCGTAGCTTGTTCATCATATGCTTAATTAGGAATATGGTACACAGAGTTGAATTGTTTACTTTGTAGTTCAAATATTTTGTACGACATCAGAAGGCTAATAAAAAATTGCCATAATAACTACCGAAGCTGTAATACAAGAACAATCTCTCGCGCGTTGCCATCCCGCTAACACAAGAACTCCTCAGGAGCTTAAGCGGGTAACTTACTCACTCACAGCAAATCTCCAGGGTATGTGATTTAGCTACTGATTTCCGTGAGGTGGAGGTATTTCCCCAGCCGTACTGCTACCATATGGTCTAATTCGTTTTCACCATAGCCTAAAGAGAGTTATGGCGCCTTAAAGCAGCTCGATGGAGTACGCGTTGTTTGCAGTATCTTCATCTCTGGCTACTGCACTGGTACACCTGCAATGTTGCACTGGTTGGTGGTTCAGCTTCTTACGTTAGTTTAGGTTAAGAATAGATTATAAGTTCCCCGGATTCTGGAACTTTACTTACATGTGGGTAACGCTTATCTATTTCACTAGGTCGACTTGACCGCCGCTATCAGCATGCTATACCCATACAGCTAGTGGCAGGCTACATTCGCCGGTCTCCAGGCTGTCAGCGTAAATGTTTTGACGAGCTCGGTGGCGCAGTGGTGAAACACGCTGTTTTCGATTCCTACACAGGACATAGATTTGTGTGCATAAACATGCTTGTTTGTCTAGTTCTGGATTTTTTAAGAGAGATAGGGTGCATTAAACCAGCTCTGGGGAAGTATCTCCACCTCACAGAAAACCGCAGCCAAATACTAACCTCCCTGGAGGTTTGTTATGTTCCTGCGTGTAAGTGAGGTCACCAGTAAACTCCTAAGGATTTGTTATGTTAGCAGCAGAGGTTGCATCGCACGAGTGGTACTCAATTTAATATTAGCGTTCATATGCTACGGTTACCACTTTACCTCAGATGGACTGTATGCTAGAATGCTTCCCGATGATAAAAAAAGTTGTGAACGTGAACAATTTCATCTTTTCTTATTTAGTTAATATAACTAGTTCGATTAACCTAAAAAGTTATGTCAAAATATGAGCGCAAGACTCATATCAATTGCAGCACACACAAACTCACGCACGCTCCCAAAAATAGCATATAATATACGAGTACTCTGTAGGCCTAGAAATGTAAACATATCAACAAAATTTTACTTTCCATTCTAACAAAAATTTCCTCAACATATATTAATTATACTTAACAACTTATCATATAGTGTGCAATAAAATCAATCAATATTATTATACAAGAAGTTTCCCATTTATCCTACACTCGATAACAACTGCACATTTTGTATACTACTCTGTGTAAAAAGTATCGGGAATATGTCAATAAAAAGACCCGCGTAAAAGAGGTCGTTCTAATTTTTTTACTGCATGTTGGTAGCACTGTACTGATTTAGCGCGCAAAATTTGAGCGGGATCTGTCATTTAATTTGTTTTAAACTACACTTTTTGTTGGTCATAGTTTTGAGTCCTCGGCGATTTTTACAATGGAAAATATTGTTGAACAAAGAGTGTGCCTTAAATTTTGTGTTTCAAATGATATTTCATGTGGTGAATCACTAAAAATGTTGCGAAATACCTACGGCGAATCGTGTATATCGAAAACAAGGGCTTATGAATGGTATAAGGCTTTTAAAGAAGGCCGAGAAGTAGTAGTAGACTTGCCTCGTTCTGGTAGACCTTCAACCGCTACGACCAGAGAAAACATCGACAGAATCAAGAAGCTAGTGCTCGAAAATCGACGTATGAGTCTGAGAGAGTTGGCTAGTGAGGTGAACATATCTTTTAAGTCCGTCCACAACATTCTCATTGACATTTTAGGCATGAAACGCGTCGCCGCTCGACTAGTTCCAAAAGAGCTCAATTTTGTTCAAAAAGCGCAGCGAAAGCATGTCGCTGAAGACATGGTTTCCCGAGCTTCTACGGATCCGACCTTTATGAAACGTATAATAACTGGCGACGAGACATGGGTTTATGAGTACGACATGCAAACAAGCCAACAGTCTTCAGAATGGCGTCTCGAAAACGAGCCGAAACCCAAAAAACCGCGGCAAAGTCGCTCCAAAATCAAGGTGATGCTGACAGTTTTTTTTGACTACCGTGGTGTGGTTCACTCCGAATTCCTTCCAGAGGGAGAAACAGTGAATAAAGAATATTATTTAGGCGTCATGAAGCGTTTGCGTGAGAGTATCCGCCGAAAACGTCCAGATTTGTGGCAACACAACTCATGGATGCTGCACCATGATAATGCACCATCACACACAGCCATTATAGTGAAAGAGTTTTTAGCGAAAAATTCAACAAAAGTTCTCGACCAAGCACCGTATTCACCTGATATGGCTCCGTCTGACTTTTTTTTATTTCCCAAGTTAAAATTACCACTTCGAGGAAAACGTTTTGAGTCGATAGAAGCCATAAAAGAAAATTCGCTGAATGAGCTAAAGGCCATACCGCAAATAGCCTATGAAAAATGTATGGAAGACTGGGTGAAGCGGTGGAGATGTTGTATTGCAAGCGATGGGGCCTACTTTGAAGGCGATAAAATAAATTTAGATGAATGATTTGTATTTTTTGTTTTATTGACAAATTCCCGATACTTAGTACACAGAATGTACACTCACAAACTTATGACAATTCTCACTGAAATAATTGTGAACTAGTCAATCAGTTTTGAACGAAAAGTGTAAATGAATAAATATATTTATTGTTACAATTGAGCTTACACAGTCACAGTCGTACCTCCTTAAGTTAAGTGTATAATAATAAATTCTTTATTAACAGGAGTAATACGTGAGGTAAGCTTTCTTACCCACTACACTTCTAATGTTAATTTACACATATTATACACTTGTTGATACCTACATACACACTTATAACCACAATATATCTATATTATTACATTATTACACAGAAATATATTTAGATTTAAATATACATGTGTGTATTAGTGCGTAAGTATCTCTCATATGCCCATGTGAAATAATATGTTTGATTAAATATGCTTGTACATGTAAGCAAATGTAGCAACAAAATTTTGAAGTACCCATACTTTTAGAGCAATTACATTAGTATGCAAAGCTAAAAATACAATGTGCACAACAATCAATAATTATTGTACAAAGATTTTCCCGACCACCCGAGACTCGGCGGCAACAGTAAACATTACGACTTAATCTCGGGTAAATTGCCAGTTATCTGTCCTAGTGCAGCCGTTCGCATAATTGCAAGTTTCTGGGTTCCATCTTGCGTTTAAGGAAACGAATTTATTATGTAAAGACAATATTCATTATAAGAGCTGAAGACTGGCCCTCTTCTAGCCCAGATCTGAACCCCTTAGACTACAAATTATGGTTAGTTATAGAGTACATAGCTTCCTCGAAACGACACGCTGACATTGCATCTCTTAAGAAATCTTGTGTCTCTCACTCGCTAGTGCCTCCACTTCCTTAAAAGTCCCACAAACCGGTTTATTACCAGGTAGTGGTCCGTCCCAAGAGGGGGATCTCTAAAGGCTCTTGTTTCCATTATAGTATTTCGGAGACGTCTATCTATTATAATATAAAAACGGCTGAACAGATTTGCTTAAATCGTAGCTATGAACACTCCCAATCATGTCACCTTTTAAACAAAAAAAAAATCTAAATCGGTTTAGTAGTTTTCGAGAAAAATAGTAACAGACACACAAACAAACACCTCTTACCCCAAACGCATATACCGCCTCCGTGACCCTCGCGGGTAAAAATCAAATAAATCACACTTTTTTGGCCATTCCATCTCAATGTATACGTGTGAATATACTTATTATGAAATAAAGTATTCGACACGAAGAGGTTTCGTTCCATACATAAATGTAGAATTGACCTATCTACTTTGTTCACTCTCTTATCTCCATAGGGTCCAAGAACTGCTTCATAGCTGTCCCGCTTGGTCCCAACTCATCCATTCAAATCCCCACACATAATCGCCCTTTTTTCCCCTTAGCTAGACTCCAGGCCAGACTCCTAAAACTTCTCTAGTTCCTGAGCATACGCTGAGCTTACGGGAGCGTATGCTGCAACCAGAAATACTCTCGTGATGTCCAGTTTAATACGAACCCAGCAAAGTCTAGGCCCTGCCAAACAGTAATCTCTTACACCAGTGGCTAAGCGAGAGGAGAGTACGACACCTACACCATCACTTCATGATGCATGCATGATCGTCCCGGTCTACCCCAGACAGTAAGTACATCATTCCACCGGGCAGATCATCGGTGTAGCTCACTTGCGCTTAGACTCTTTCACATGCAACGCATCTAAATGTCTCTCATTTATTACGTCTATCAGTTCGTTCATCTTATCATTCAATCCACCTCTCTCATTCCACGTGCCTATGCAGCACTCAGCTCTCCTCGTCCCGCCGGCGCTGCTAGGTGGGTGGAGGCCTCCACCGCCGCATGCAGCTATATTCGCACCGACAGGGGCGGATCGGTGCGCGTCGCATCCGGGGAAGGCCCTAATTCGCACGTAGCTGCGCTCTTGGTCCAGCATTGCAATCTGATTGATTGGCAGGGGTAGCCAACGAGTACGCTTCTGGCACATGACCCCCAATCCAATAAGTCGATAAGCGCCACGATGTTGATTCATGAACTAGCCAATAATTTCTACTTTACCCCCCTACCCGTAGCGGGCAATTGTGTTATTATGCTAAACCGGTCTCATTGGTTCTTCTCACCCCGATGGTACAAAACAGGTGGCACGAATCGACGAATCAACTATGAGATATATCATATTCGCTTCTTCCTTGCGAATAAGAATCTAAAATAAGTACGGAACCCATTAGCACGTAAGTTTACTTTTATACTAAGACTTGTTTGATTTTATTAGTATCAAGCCGCCGTTGTATGCAGTTAATTAGTATAGAGATACCAACGTACCTGCCCCGAGACGAGATAAGCTTGCTTATTCCGATCTTAAAAAACCGAACAACTTAATTGCGATTTGAGTAATTAATTTTATCAAAAGGTTAAGTGCTTCTTAAATACATCTCAATTTAAAGTGAATTTAAAACCTTTGAGTAAAACCAAGCTTAATATAAAACGAGTAGCTTTCATAACACACAAATTTGACGAGCTCGGTGGCACAGTGGTGGAACGCGCTGTTACGCTACTTTGACACCAACGCTCGTGGGTTCGATTCCCACACAGTACAAACATTTGTGTGCATGAACATATCTGTTTGTCTTAGTCTGGGTACTTTCTATGTATAATAAGTATGTATTTACAAAAAAAAATGAATTTACGTATGTTTATCAGTTATCTAGTACCCATAACACAAGCTTTGCTTACTTTGGGGCTAGATGGCGCTGTGTAATTTTTCCGACAATATTTATTTATTTACATTTAATTAGTTTACAAGGAAAGTGCAGTGATAGCCCAGTAGATAAAGAAGCGGGGACCAGTTGGTCGACTGATTGGAATCTTGGTGTGGCCAAGTACCACAAAATTTCTGTTTTCGGTTTATATAGGCACATGTCGTGATTACCACTTGCTCGGTGGTGAAAAAAACATCGTGAGTAAATCACAAACGTGCCAGAAATAATATTTCGAGAAACGTGTGACCTAATCTAAGAATAGGCTATGATTTTTCCCTCTGGATTGTCGAGGTATGACGGCTGCTGCTCTGTGTAAAAATCAGTGTCTTCGCCAAATCCTTAGGTTTAGGCAGCGTAATACGCCAATCGTAATGGATTAGGAAACAGGGCTACGTAAAAAAAAGATCAAGAAACAAGATTTCCATTCAAAGCCTGCGATTACTACTTTCGTCGACATCAAGCAGCCAGTATGGTTATTTAGTAACATCAAAAAAATATGTTCTTTTTCAAATTATGATTTGACAGACAAATTAGCCAAAATTAGAAAATTTATATATCTAAGTGACTTCACAATGTCTGGAAACTAGCGAGTAAGAATGAAATGGAAAATAACAGAAAGCGGAGCGAGATTTGTTGATATAAAGGTAAAAATAGAAGTGTCGTGTATATATATAAATACGTGTTCAGATGACTCAGTTCAACGAATTGCTTTTAATATATAGAAACAATGAGGTACTGTCTATCTATCATCTTAGTCTATCTATTTATATTTAGATACATTAAATATTTTTTAAACTTGAAATTAGGATGTAATAATGTATTTATTGTGAACAATATGTTTGTTTCTTAAAACCAACATTAAAAACGGATATATTAAAAAAAAAATTTTTTTTGATCTGGTGTGATAAGTAATTGCACGACGTATTAATCATTTTGAGCTCAACAATAAATGATTAATTACGAGTTCGACGAGCTTGGTGGTGCAGTGGTGAAACGCGCTGTTACTCTACTTTGACACCAAGTTGTGGGTGTGCGTTCGATTTCCACACAGTACAGACATTTGTGTGCATGAACATGTCTGTTTGTCTTGGCCTGGGTATTTTCTATGTATAATAAGTATGTATTTACAAAAAAAAAATGTATTTACGTATGTTTATCAGTTGTCTAGTACCCATAACACAAGCTTCGCTTACTTTGGGGCTAGATGGCGCTGTGTAATTTGTCCGACAATATTTATTATTTATTTATATATTTATTAATCCTTTTCAGAAACACCGTTCCTATATGAAATCTATAGGTATGTTTGTCTGTGTGTGTCTGTCGCTTTTTTTGAATATTCGTATTTTGACTTCAAATTCGGATTCAGCATAAAAAAGTAGAATAGGAATGTTTGAAAAACCAACCTCCTAGATCTTAAGGACCATGATCAAAATGGCCGATAAATTAAAAAAAAAATTATTGAGAGAGATATATTAGAGGGGGGCAAACGAGCTTGTGGGTCACCTGATGGTAAGTGGTCACCACCTCGGTAGTTGATTCCACAATTTCACCGTACGTGTTAGAAAATGCCTCAAAAAGCTTTAGTGGATTGCCACTCATTAAGATGGTGAGGGCGAAATTTTAGTTTATGGTGAGTGATACGGATCTCATCACTCACCGTCCAAAACGTACTGTAGTACTGTAAGATGGTGAGGGCGAAATTTTAGTTTGTGGCGAGTGATACGGATCTCATCACTCACCGTCCAAAACGTACTGTAGTACGTTTTCTGCGAGAGAGTGGTACTACCCCGGACGAGCCGGCCGCGGCCCAATTACGAGCTATTGTCATTCAATGGCCACATCATGCTCGCATCCGTGCAGTGGCCACTAACTGACAATAGCTTGGCTCTACCACTTACAAAAAAAATAAACGTTTTATATGTAAATAACTTTCACTGTGTAATAAATTAAATGTTAAAAAAGTGACGTCGAAATACTTTTTTGTTCATATGAACACTTTAATGTAAAGTTTTTAGTTTCATTTTAGTTCACGGGCTATCTTTTTTTCTATGTGTCGGCTATGTTTAAATGTTTGCAGATACCGCATGATGTGAAATTAACATACTTATATATATTGTTTTAGGTTTTCGCGATTAACGCATTGAATTAAACAATTTTTAACGGAAGTATCGCGTGTTTTATTTATTTTGTTGTACCTGACGTTTCGAACGCTTTGCAGCGTCCGTGGTCGCAGGAAGACTGACAAAAAATTGTTTAATTCAATACGTATATGTATTTTATTTAAAATTAAAAGAACTTACATATTCTCTGTAAATCTATTTACTTGTGCGGCACGAGCCCATCTTTGTGTTTAAAGTATTCGGTCTATAGCTATAGCAGTGTACGTTTTTCGGCTGAAATGATGATGATGATCGTTGTAAATAAATGTTTAGCAGAGAGCAGTGATAGCCCAGTGGGTAAAGAACCATTATATTACCCAGGTAATAGAATGATCCCATCCTATAACCAGGGACTAAGGAACGGTTCCCTTAGACCCTGGTTCGAATCATAGTGTGGACATGTAAGAATGGTCGGATTTTCCCTGAGGGTCATGGAGGTCTGACGGCAATCGCTTCATGTCAAAATCGGTAACACAGTTAAATACTCATGCCTATTTGTTAGGATTAAGAAACGGGATAACGCTAGGAAGAGTATGATCTCTCTAAATAACTGTCAGTACCTACTTAAAAGCAAAAACGATATATATATATATATATATATATATATATATATATATATATCGTTATATATATATATCGTTATATATATATATCGTTATATATATATATATCTCTAAATAACTGTCAGTACCTACTTAAAAGCAAAAACGATATATATACTTGGAATAGTAATGAATGAAGCTAGCATTGTATAAAATGCAGTACACAGAAAGTTTTCGAATACCAATGTTGAGAGAAATGAACATAAAATAGTTATTGCGTACAGACACCGCAAGCGTATGAACAGCCATCATACTATGAGACGGCTGAACCGACTACTGGTGAGGTGAACGACTTGGAACGAATTCAATATGAGCTTGGAATCTGTATGAGGTTTGCCTTAATAATACTGTAGTAGAACACACTGGGAGCGTTCTATGAAATATTCTGAGTTCATTTGAAAGGGAACACGTTTTAAATTTATATATTGTTTTGAATATATAAATATATATATTAAGTAAAATATATAAAAATACATTACATCATTTAAGTGTTTAATACCTATAGTAATAGGCCCATTTTTCCCTTGTTGTAGTAGTTAATCTTAGATATGCAGATCGTCAGTTAATAACTTGGAGTAATATTACAAGTTACAAAAGAAGCCAGGTGTATGTGTGCGTTTGTATATAGGGGTTCATGAGAATGCGCGTGTGTCGTGTAGGTTCCGGATATTGTTTTTAATTATATATATGTATGTACATATACAAATATACATAGGTCTACGTAAATATTTAAATGTGTATATTAGAAGTAGTTTTGTCCTGCAAGTGCCTCATTATCCGGATATTTTTTACCTGTTTTATAAATATCTATTATTACTAATTTAAATCACTTTTTGAAATATTGTCCGATCGCCTATTATTAATATTTTCTTGAATATTACGTACTCCGAAAGAACCGAAATTTTTAATTTATGTAAATTAAAAAGATTTCAGTTCTCTATTAGATATTAAAATTTTGAGAAAGTAAATATGCCCGATAAAAGAAAATAACCTGTTTAATTAATTTATTAATTTACCTGCGATTTTCAAAACATTCTACTTCACGGTTCATGAAAAATAACATGTTATAAATAAACACTTTTTATGTGTTTCAGTTTAGTCCCAGCGAGATGTCCGGTGAGCGTTGCTCTCCCTCGAAATTCATAAGTCGAGTGGGCCAATTGGCATACCGGCAGTGGTGCTAAGGCTGTGTGCTCCTGAGTTGTGTTCTGTTCTAATGCGTCTTTTCATGCTTTACTCCACTGAGCAAGTCCCAACTTCATGGAAGACCGCCAATGTGCATCCAGTGCTCAAAAAGGGTGATGGATCAGATCCATCGAATTATAGGCCTATTGCCATAACCTCCCTTCTCACCGAGGTGATGGAGGATGTGATAAACACACACACGACTCATGGCATACATAGAGGATCACGATTTGATCAGCCACTGTCAATACGGCTTCCGTTACGGTCGTTCGACTGGTGATCTTCTAGTGTATCTAATGTACCGTTGAGCTTCGGCGATTGAGAGTTAAGGTGAGGCATTGGCTGTTAACCTAGATATGGCGAAGGCGTTCGATCGGGTCTGGCATCGGGGTCTTCTATCGAAGTTATCATCATACGGGCTGCCCGAGGGTTTGTGCAAATGGGTTGCCAGCTTCTTATCCAGCAGATGCTTAGTAGCCGTGGTAGACGGTAGTTGCTCAGATAGCATGGGTATCAATGCTAGCATCCCACAGGGCTCTGTACTGTCCTTGACGCTGGTTTTGCTGCATATCAATCACATGTTGTCAATTGATGGCATTGATTGTTATGCGGATGACAGTACCGGGGACACTTGTTATACAGGTCGGGCTAACATCCCTCGTTCTCTTGCGGAGGAAAGCCACGATAAACTTGTGTCTGAAATGGAAGGTACTTTGCCTAAACTATCTGACTAGGGGCGGCTTAACTTGGTTGAATTCAACCCTATGAAGACACAAGTTTGCACCTTCACCGCTAATAAAATGCCATTTGCATTTGGTTCCTAAATTCTAGAACATACCTCTCACCATCACCAATATCATTAGGATGCTTGGTGTCGAGATCTCCAGTGTCGTTCAATATAGAAATCACCTAGAGTAAAAGGTCAAGCTGGCGTCCAAAAAACTTGGGGTGCTCAACAGAGCAAAGCAGTACTTCAGTGCAGGGCAAGGACTTACGTTATATAAGTCTCAAGTCAGACCGCACATGGAGTACTGCAGACACCTTCTGCCATCTCAAATACGAATGATCCACCGTCACTGACAATTGACTTAACCTGTGATGGGTCTGTAGTATCGAACACACAGGATAAACATGCTAGTGTATGTAGTGTATGTACAATAAAATTTAATACTAATAATAGGGAATATAAAAACATCATTCAAGACCTACAATCTGAGATCCAAACACTTAATAGTTCTTTAAACAAGAAGGTCGATGTTAATGGTAAAAGATCTTCGGGGTCCCCTGTAGTCATGGGAGTCCCACAGGGGTCAATTCTAGGTCCATTCTTATTTTTAGTATATATAAATGACTTACCTTATTATGTAAAGGATAAACATGAGATTGTATTGTTTGCGGATGATACCTCTTTGACATTCAAAATTAATAGACAGTTAGGTAATTATGACGAAGTTAACGATGCTCTCTCTAAAGTTATGCATTGGTTTAATGTTAATAATCTGCTTTTAAATGATGAAAAGACTAAAGTAATTAAGTTCTCAACACCTAATGTAAGACAGGTGACTACCAATGTACATGTTAATGGAACTAATTTAGCCCCTGTGGAGACAACTGTGTTCTTGGGTATAACAATTGACTCCAAACTACAATGGGGCCCACAAATTGACCTTTGGGCGGGAGCACCTAGATACCAGCTTGAACCGTGTGACTCCGTTCAGAAACGAGCTGTGAGAATTGTCGACGATTCCAAGCTTACACACGGTATTGAGCCCTTAAGTTTGAGGAGAGATTTTGCCTCTCTTTATGTGTTCTATCTATTGTACAACGGATTGTGTTCTGAAGAATTATTCCATAAGATGCCGACAGTTTCTATTTATAACCACGCCGCTCGCCGACGGCGGGGAGTTCATCCTCACACTCCGGAACCTCAGGTTCTGGTTGCGTACTGTGCGGTTCCAGAGAAGTTTTATTCCGAGAAAGTTGAGCAATGAACTCCCAATTCAGGTTTTCTCTAGAGACTACAGTATGCGGTTCTTCAAGAGAGATGTGAAAAGATTTTGTAGTTTGAGTTAATCTATATAACTGAATGGAGAATGAGAGTGAAATTCGATGGAATGTGGGAGGCTCAGGGAAGATTTCGTAATGCAAGGCGATTGACGGATCAAGTTTTCTCGCTCCACAATATCGCGGACAAGCATCTGGCCATAGACTAGAAGGTTTTCTTCGGTTTTGTGGATCTTGAGAAAGCAGTTGATAGGGTTGTGCTAAAAAACTGTGGGACATATTGCCGAGATATGGGATTGATGGTTAACTGATCCGTGCTATGCAGTATGTGTGCGGATAGATGGTGGCATGTCACCCTGGTTTGATGTCAAATTTGATTTCAAACTGGATTGCAATCTATCTGCTAGGCTGTTTATTTTGCATCTCGATGGTTGTCTACATTGTTACTTGTTGTGAGAATAAGGTCAACGAATGTACCTAGTGGTGAACTATCTGCTGTATGCAGACGTAGCCGTGATATTAGCAGGAACACCATCTCGCCGTATGTGCCGTATGTGCCGTAAGAGCGCTAAGTGAGCAGTTTTGTACATACATAAGTAACATAAAAATGACGAGAGAAGCTCGGTCTCCCAGGTGGTGCCCACTTGTGCAGAAAATGGCTAATATAGTACTATCTGTTTACGGATGATAGCCCTTTTTATTTCAATATGAAAATATAAGCTGGTTAACGTTCAATAATCTTTTACTAAACTCAACTAAATCCAATTTTTTGTCTTCCAAATGTGATTACTGACAAAAGATAAGTTTTCATGGACGTAATAAAATAGAATTTGTTAATGATCCTGTATTCTTTGGAATTAAAAAAGACTCGATAATGCATTGGAACTCTTGTTACCGACATAAATAAACTTGGCAGTAAGCTCAGTTTCATCGCATATGCAGTTAGAAGAATGAGACATTTGATGGACGTGGCTACTGCGCGCTTAGTCTATTTTAGCCAGTTTCACAGCATTATGTCGTATTTTTCACTGTTGTGAGGAAAAGTGGCTAATATTGAAACAATTTTTAGCTTGCAAAAGAGTAAAGTGCTCTATTTATAATATGGGTTCCAGGAAATCACTTAAGGGTTCAACTTAAGAAATCACTTACAATCACTGTTCACAGAAATAAAAATCCTCACTATTACCTCTAAGAATATAAAGTCGTTTTCAAAATTCTGTTAAATCTTAGAAGCAGGAATAAGTTGCCTGTGCTAGTACATTGGCTTGATAAGACTGGTTGATCTTTTGTTATAAGTTGTATTGATAGTATACCTATATTACCTGAAATAATTCTCTTATTATGTATTCTGACAATATCTTCAAAAGGCATTTCAAAATATTATTTTTAAAAAGCTCATATTGAATTGATTAATAATAGGGGTTAAAGTATAATTATTACCGTTTTACATATAGATACTCTGAATTGACATTAAACCTTCATGGTGTGAGATTTTCGAGTGAAACTGTTTTCACATGATACCTATGAGGGTTTTCTTTTACAAAATATGCAATATTTGATTTCCGAATTTAATTTTTTTTATTCAGCTTAGACGGGGAAAGATGGATACTTCGAAAATCCGGGTAATTTTTAAATACGAGTTCCGACGCGGAACTAACGTGGCAGACGACTCGTAATATCAATGCTGCATTTGGAGAGGATACTGCTAATGAACATACCGAGCGTTTTTGCTTTAAACGCTTTCGTAATGGAAACTTCGACTTGAAGAACGAACCACGTGGTAGACCACCCACACAGGTGAATAACGCTGAATTAAGGGAGAGGAGCGATCCCAGTCAAACTGCCCAGGAATTAGCGGCATAGTTTAACGTTACCTTACCTACAATATTGACTCATTCGCATCAAATCAATAAGATAAAAAAAATATGAAAAATGGGTGCCTCACGATTGGACTGATCTGCAGAAAGAAACGCGTGTTGAAATTGTGTTCCTTTGTTAAATCGGTACAGAAATGAAGGAATATTGGATCGAATTGTGACATGTGACGAAAAGTGGATTCTTTACGATAACCGTAAGCGAAAAATGCAAAGGCTGACCCGAGGCCAAACGCTGCAACAGTGCCCTAAAGCAAAGTAATGGTAACTGTTTGGTTGTCTCTTCATGGCGTTATTTACTTTAGCTTTCTCAGGTCTGGTCAAGCAATAACAGCAGATGTTTACTGTGCCGAACTTCGAACAATGATGGCGAAACTCGCAATGAAACAGATCCGACTCGTGAATCGATCTTTACCATTATTGCTCCATGATAACGCAAGACCTCACACTGCACGAGGAACCGTTGTGAGTCTACAGGAGCTGCACTTAGAAACCATACGTCATTCTCCGTATTCGCCAGACCTTGCTCCAAATGACTACCATTTTTTTCGTGATTTGGATAATTTACTACGTGGTAAAAAATTTTCTTCCCAGGGGGCAGTACAAAATGCTTTCACACAGTTCATCGAATCTAGATCCCAAGAGTTTTATCGAAAAGACATAAATAAACTTCCGATTAGATGGCAGCAATATATAGATAATGAGGGTAAACTTTTTGATTAAATAAATACGTTACATCTTAGAAAAAAAAAGAGTTTAAACTTTTTAGTACAAATCAGCAATTTCATACTTCAAAATCCCTGATATTTGAAAGGCAAAGATGCCTGGAAATTAATCAGCACATGCAGTTATATTTCTTTTTATTTTACTACATGATACTATTACTATTGCATCGCTACATTTTATTGTTATGTAATTGTCGATAGTGTAAAAGACATTAGTTTTTTTTCTATTTATTTATTGAACGCATTTAACAAGTTCTTTCGGAAGTAGTCAGTTCTGAAATGACATTAATTAAAAAGAGATTAATAAACTATGACTATGCGAAATGAATAAAATACAATAAAATATTATTTAAAATGTATATTTGTGTTTAAATGTCCAATGGCAAGTAAATAATTTTTATCTTTTATATTTTACTATTACTACTATACTATAACTTCACGCCAAATCCCTTACGGGGTAGGCAGAGAGAACCGAGCGCCACGCGACTCGATCCTTACATACCTCACTCGCTTCTTTAACATTCATTGCTCTTTTCATGCACGCTCGCCGGTTTCTAGGGCTCCTGACATCACCTTCTGATAGAACACGACCAATTTGGTCATGGTAGGTAAGTCTTGGCCTTCCTCGGCTCCTACATCCTTCCACTTTTGCATTGTATATCTGCTTCGTCATTCTGTCATCCTGCATTCTTTCTACATGTCCGAACCAACGGAGCATGCCTCTTCTTACTTTAACACCGACGCTCTCTTTTAGACCAACTCTCTTTCTAACATCATCATTGCGAATACGGTCTACAAGCCTTACGCTTTTATATTTTATATTTTAATCACGACAACATTTTTGTCTGTAACACAATATGTCCGTCTCTAATAGTGTATGGGTTTATCTAAACAGTGTATTTACAGAAAAGCAGAGTATATCTAAAGAGAAGAAGATAAGTAAGTGTTTTTGTCTTCTTCTATATATAAAAATCAGTCACTGTGCATTAGTCTCGCAAAACCTCGAAATGCTCGACCGAGTGTTGAAAGAAAAAAATGTAGATGAAGTCGCGAGTATCAGTTAGTATTTAATAGGAAACAACAGGACTGGATAAGTATTTTTAGAATACTGCAGAGAAATTACAATGCTCTGTAGGGTTTTATAGTGTTCCTCATAGTGGGTGAAGTCACCAAGAAGTTCCTATGTACATGGGCTGAATTAACCGTTCACATCTGGTGAGTTGTGTGCTTATTTGGTACAACATCTAGTATAAAAAATCTATCAATATCTCTATGCAGTGACACCAAGTCGCGAGGCAGGCGGAGAGAACCGAGCGTCACGTGACTCAGTTACACAACTCGGTCGCTTCTTTATCATCATAGAAAATAAATTGTAAAGTAAACGGTAATAATTTAACATTTATGTTCATTATACGATTTTCAAACTTTTTATTTTTACCAACGTAAGATACACCAATACTGTATAAATACAGAGGTATCGTTTTTTGAACAGGATATAATTGTTCCTATATTTACTCGTAACCACAGCACGCATTGTGTTACAGTATTTACGATTAAATTTTAATTAAAATTATTTTAGTTTTGGGTACAATTAAAACATCATTGATATTATATTATTACAGAAAACACAAAAAAAACAGACATAATTAAATATATTACACATACATAATAATAAGAAGATTCTAAGTATTTTTTACATTTGAATTAGATATTAATAAGTTACTTACATCGTAGCGCATAGAATAGCATAAACAGTTCAGTATAACGTTATAAATTGCGATATTTTGTTATAACCTACGTTATAACCTTCCAAGACATATGATCGTCATAAGCGTAACGAATAATTTTAAACTCATAAAGCTAGTTCCACACTCATCTCACACATTCAATAAATCGAAGAACAGGCCATCACGTAAAGGGCTGTCATTAGATGGTATAGAATTATTTTCATTAAGTACATACCCCGGCCCGCGGTGTGGTACGTGCATTGAATTTATAAGTTTGTTATAAGCCGACAGGATGACTTGTTTGCGGTTTTTAATTTATAGCACCTTAGTTCAAAATGTATATGTAATTTAAACTAAGGTGTAGTTAATTAAAGTTATAGGTCTATATAATTTACTTGATAAGTCCTGTGATTATAAATGGTTACCATAACGCAAAGGCTTGGCAAACATATGTGTGCGAACATGTATATTAGTATTGGTCAGAATGTATTTAAGAGAGGTAGAGTCCATCAAAACAGTCCGATTAGGGAAGTACCGCAACCTCACAGTAAATCGTAGCCACATAACAACTCCCTGGAGGGTTGTTGCATTTCTGCGAGTAAGTGAGGTTATCGATAAACTCATAAGGATTTGCTGTGTTAGTAGCAGGGATACGACAGTGCTGCTGAAGTATTTGTTTTTCTTATACAACATGTTTGGGAGGCATTCATGCATACGACCTACCTGATGTAAAGTGGTTATCGTAGTCTATCAATGCTGGCAATGCCGGATCGGTCACGCATTGTCCTCTGCTCTTAACACAAGAACTCCTTAGGAGGTGGTAGCCTTTCTCGGTAGCAGCAACCGTCCTGGAAGTTGTTATTTGTCTGTGGTTTTCTGTGAGGTAGAGGTAGTTTAACAATCGGGCTACTTTGCTGCGCCCTGGGACTCTTAAACGTTTATGCTTAGCGTTTGTACTTATAGGCTCATATGGTTGTAAAAACCATATTATATTTTGAAAAATAAGAAGATAATGTTAAAAGTGTAATAAAAATATCATGAATCTGAACATATAAATTAAAATTCACAGAAGTCACGGGTATGGATTGTTTCCTTTTTTTAAATATTGCTTACGTACTCGTAATTATCTTAGCCTCATGGCCAAAGATAAGTTCAGGGGAGGCATTGATTTGGTAATTCAATGAACGGGAGAGAGACTAAGGGACTAAGGAATGTTGCTTGGATACAGGTGTTCGTAGTCTAGCTTCGGCTTAAAAATAGGCAAAGGGTTTATTTTATTGAGCGAAATCTTTAGAATAGAGCGAACAGGAACCGTGCTTCTACATCTACAACCTTACATTTCGGACAAGCGAAAGTTCAAAGGTGAAATAATGTTCAAAAATGGAGAACATAGAGTCACCGCCTTGATTCAAGTTGATTTAACATAGATTCAATATTAATTGGGTACAGAGAAAAGCTGATAAATAAAATTGAAATTCACTCGTCCTCATCATCAAATTATTCCTGTTTGAATAAACAAAATTTACAACGCTGTATACTATCTCGTAAAGGATAAAATATTCATAAATTCAAAAAGGCATTTCAACAATACACATTCTCGTATTTTGTTCCTCGCATCCTTTTTCATATCTCAGAAATCCGCCACATATTCCTGGCTCTAGCCGGATAAAATTTTACCCGTACCTGGATGTTGCTGGATAAATTTAACGAGGCTGACCCTTGTCACGGCAGAATGCTATGTCACTGACCACCAACGACCTATCTAATTTGCCCAGGAAAAATTGCCAAGGAAAATAGTAGATGCATTTCTTGCGGAGTATTTGCAGTGAGTGGAATTGTAGATACAAATAATAAACCATTTATTTGTCGAACTTATACACGTAAGTTTCAGAGATCAATAGTTAATCTAATCTATAATGATTAAATGGCAGAATTAACTGTCTGGTGTTTTGAATTAAACAATTTTTAACGGAAGTATCGCGTGTTTTATTTATTTTGTTGAACCTGACGTTTCGAACGCTTTGCAGCATCCGTAGTCGCAGGAAGACTGTCTGGTGTTTCGTTTGTCATGGGATGTGGAGTCTTTCGAACGGGTGGTAACACGCGAGTGACACTGCATTACAAGAATTCATAAGCTACGGTTACCACTTTGTATGCCTCTCGACTTCCAAGTTGTAAAATAAAATACCCGATTACATAAACCGTAGACAACAAAAACTTTAGCTCGCAACGTAAGCACCGAGCGCCACGTTACTCGATCCTTACATACCTCACTTGCTTCTTTAATATTCATTGCTCTTCTCGTGCACGCTCGGCGGTTTCTACGGCTCCTGACATCACCTTCTGACAGATCACGACCAATTTGATCATGGTAGGTAAGTCTTGAACTTCCTCGGCTCCTACATCCTTCCACTTTTGCATTGAATATCTACTTCGTCATTCTTTCATCCTGCATTCTTTCTATATGTCTGAAGCAGAGCATGCCTCTTATTATTTTAACACCGACGCTCTCTTTCAAACCAACTCTGTTTCTAACATCATCATTGCCGATACGGTCTACAACAAGTGTTATTCGTTTTTACTACTTTCATGCTCTCTCTGCCATACCCAGCTCTCGCTTTCATAAGTAAGCGTTGGGACCAGCACTGCATTGTGTATAGCGTATGTGCTTTCTGGCTCATCCATTATCTACCATTATCTTTGTTTTCTTCGCATTTAATAGTAAGCCTTTCTCCATACATTCGTCTTTCATCATTGTGATTAGTGTTTTCATTTCAGTTAGTGTTTCTGCTAATAACACGGCATCGTTTGCATACAGCAAACAGTTCACCACTATGTCACCCATGCGCAATCCCACATTCGTTTGCCTTATTCTCTGCAGACAACCATCGAGATACAGGATAAATAGCCTAGCAGATAGCATGCAACCCTGTTTCACACCAATTTAGACATCAAACCAGGGCGACATGCTGCCATCTATCCGCACTACGCTGAGCAATCCTTGTAAGTGGACTGCACAACACGGAGCAGTGAACTTTCAATCCTCCAATCAAGTACCAGAAGGCGTACCGGACGCAAATACTACCTAGTTTGATCATCTCAGCTGTGATCAGATCAATTCCCGCTGATTTCCCATTTTTCTAGGAATACTATAGATTCTTTTATAAATACATTCTTTAGAAATATACACGAAATCTGTTCTTCAACGTACACGAAATAGAATGATTATCATATGAAAATAACAGTTTTCGATTTCCTAGTTTTTCGCCGAGAATTCCAACTAAATCCGCAATGTCCTTATTATGTTTTATTTCTATTCTCCTGTGAGACAGCTCCTTTTGTGAGCAACGAAATCGTATAAAAACTGTTTATGGAATAAAAATAACTTTTATTTTCATTCGTCTTTGTTTCCGCTACGCGAATATTTCACTTGTATCGTGAATGAAATGAAATGCCTTTGATACGCAATATGAATGATGTCGAGGGAAAGTATACAATTTGTTTATTGTTTAATTAAATATGCGACTTTCGTAATTTGTGGAAGTGCATTTTAATATTATATATAATGTTTTCGAACCTTTTTACGTCAGGTGATAATCAAGCATAAGACCCTACTGATATGAAGCAGTAACCTATAAACGCTTCCAATACAAGAACTGGTACTCTCACTCTCTAGTACGAGCAAAGCAAAACTCTATGAAGGGGTTTTTATGCCACTAAGGTAGCAATGTAAAAAACTCTACACGTCTTTCTCGAAGAATTTCATACTGTAGTTCTTTGGAACATCTCGGCAGGGAGTTCCACAACTTCGGAGTTTTCTGAAGAAAATTCCTCTAACCACACTGTGTTGGTGAGCGATGCGGTTGTAAAAAGACGCTATCGGGATCATATCGAAAAAATCATTGGAACACAACCTGTTGTTTAAATCGGTACAACATGTAACATGGGGCAAATCTCTTCTTAAACTTAAGAGTTAAATACCGTGTGTAAGTTTAGAATTGTCGACAACTCTCACATCTCGGTGACGAGCTCGGTGGCGCAGTGGTGAAACGCGTTGTTACGCTACTTTGACACCAACGCTCGTGGGTTCGATTCCCATACAGTACAAACATTTGTGTGCATGAACATGTCTGTTTGTATTGGTCTGGGTATTTTCTATGTATAATAAGTATGTATTTACAAAAAAAAAAAATGTATTTACGTATGTTTATCAGTTGTCTAGTACCCATAACACAAGCTTCGCTTACTTTGGGGCTAGATAGCGCTGTGTAATTTGTCCAGCAATATTTATTTATTTATTTATTTTATTTATCTCGTCTCTGAATCTGTCACAAGCTCCTAATTGGTATCCAGATTCCCAAAGGTGATTTCAGTATTCCATATGCTGTCTGATTTGAGACTTGTATAAGTTTTTGCTCCGAGCTGAAGTACTGCCCAGTGGTAAGTGTAGGTACTTCTTTTTTTTTTTTTTTTTTAATATCGTGCACCCCTGCCGTGGGCAAGGCTATTTATATACCTTTTAATTTCTTAATCTTAACTTTTAAATATTCTATTGTAAATAAACACATTCATTCATCATACTCTCTTCCATTCCGCACTTCATTCTTTCATTCATCATCTTTCAATTATATGTTCTGAAGTTTTTATTTCGCCCATTTTAGAACGCCGGTGAACTATCCTTATATATGTTGCCAGACTTCCCTCCCCATACTGCGTCAGTCCAGACACGGGCGACAGCGAGCTTCACAGCTCCACCTAGCCACCGCGATCACATCGGCTATACTGAATATAGCCGAAGTATACAACATTAGTCCTAGGTGGAGCTGCTCTGCTTGTTCCGATCTATGACAGCCGTGGCTAGACCGACGCAGTATTTTAAAAATTTTGATCTACTTTGCCCCATCACTATTTCGGAGACCTTTGCTTCGGTGACCCGCATTCCCAACTCCTGCTCCAAATCGTACCTCTGTTTGGAGAATGCGGGGCACCGAAACAATATGTGCTGCACTGTCTGGTCCACGCCGGGCTCGCAAAAGCACGATGGGTCATCCGCGCACTTGAACCTGTGCAAGTACGCGGAGAACCCACCATGCCCCGAGAGGACCTGCGTAGTGATGCTCGAGTAGGTACTTCTTTAATCAGGTATATTGAATATCTCAGTGCGGCAGGAAAGGTATTTTTATGTAGACCTTTATGATGCGCCCTCCATCGTCTGTCAAATATGACTTAAGGTAATTAATTAAACTTAAAAATGGGTGAATGCCATTGTTATTGTGAACATGTCACTAAAATGCAGCAAAAAGAAGTCAAATTTGTACCCTTAGTAATTTAATAGTTATAGATCGAAGATGTCGAATTTGCAATTATAAATTTAAATAGATACGTGTTTATTGAAGTATGCAGCGATAAATATAATAAATAATAAGTAAAATGAATCCGCTCGGTACTAACAGAACCCGGAGCGGAGAGGGACGCGGCTGGCATGCGACGTACATGTTGGCTGTCGACATATTTCACTGCCATATTTTGAATCTGGGGTATCTCATGTTTGTTGTTATTTATCCTATGTAAGAATCGAACCCACGAGCTTTTGGATCAGACATGTAGAAAGAAAGCTGGATGGAAGAATAACAGATATAACATACACAATGCGAAAATGGAAGAATGTACGAGGAAGACCAATACTTACTTATCATGACCAAATTAGTCGTGTTTTATCAGAGGGTGATATCAGGAGTCCTTGGAACCGAGCATGCATGAAAAGAGCTATGAATGGTAAAAAAAGCGAGTATGGTGTGTAAAGATCGCGTCTTATGGCGCTTGGTTCTCTCTACCCACACCGCAATGATCCTGGTGGCAAGATATACATACGTATATAATAATGAAGGCATAAGAAATAATAAAGCAGAATCGACAATTCAATAGCAAAGATTATTATATTAATAGAACGTCAAAATCTACAAATCGCAGATAAACCTTTGGTGTAGCGGCATACGCTTGACAATAATATTGCGAAGTGAGAAACTTGATGTTTATCGTTGTCCCGTCGCGGTCAAGGAACAAGAAAATCTCGTGTGAGTGTTTATTTATAATTTATTAGGTTAGAAATATGTAGATACGACACATTAAATATATAACATAACTTATCACTAGAGCGTAACTGCACATATAATTTCAACTCAACTGCTTTTTTCTTCCATTTCGGAATTCTTATAGTAGTCGCGTAATGGCAGGGTCCGCTACCTAAGCGTAAGGATTTGGTGAAAATACTGATTCTACATGTAGTGACTGCCATAATACCTCCTCAATCTAGAGGGAAATCAGTCATTTGTTAAGTAAGGTCACGCGTCTTGCGAAATATAATTTCTTGGTCATGCGGGTTTCCTCATGATGTTTTCCTGCACCGCCGAGCAAGAGATAATTACAAATTTATACGGAAATCCGAAAACAGTAGGTATATTATACAGTACATACCAGGCAACTGCCTGTATGTATGTATATGTATATTTTCACGCTATGCCCCTTGCTGGGTAGGTAGAGAGAACTGAGCTCCATAAGAGGCGTTCTTTACACACTCTGCTCGCTTCTTTAATATTCATAGCTTTTATCATGCACGCTCGCCGGTTCCTAGGGCACCTGAAATCGCCTTCTGATAAAACAGGACCAATATTATTCAAGGTAGATGAACTTTGGCCTTCTTGTTAATCCTCCCTTGATCTTTCTTGTACCTCCTATAAATATTAATAATAATAAGACTATCAGTCGTAGTTGTAGGACGTCAGAAGTGGAAACTTTTTTTAGCTTTACAAAATTGTAAACTTTATTATTGACTTGTTAAGAAATATTTTTTAGGATATGTATATATATATATATATATATATATATATATATATATATATATATATATATATATTATATATATATATATATATATATATATATATATATATATATATATATATATATATACAGATCTTTATAAAATGTATATGGCGTGACGACCATGCGATTTCAATGCTTTTTCCTCATCCCAAAAGTGCTCAACGAACCTTAAGAAGTTTTCACTTCAAAAACGTTGTCAGTAATTTATAATATACAATACTTTAAAATACAATTTACTAACATTTACTTCACTGAATTATTATCACTGAAATTTTAAAATTTCATTGCGTTATACGAATCCCGCCAATAAATCTCACGAGCGTGGCTCAATGAGAAACGACTAATTTCACAAAAACATTTAATTTCGTAACAACGTAACAGGCGTGCGTATATGCATTCCTTTATTGCGAGCTGCCCTCCCAATAAGCTTTGGCAATTCCTTACTTCAAATGGTATTGGCAGGAATCACTCTAACACTCCCTGCAATTTAGATCTCAACGCCTTAAATAATCATTTTTGTTCTTCCCCGTCAGTATTGACACTCTCCGTAAACAATCTTCATTTGCACAATTGAAATCACATACTCCGAAGATAGCGCCGCTAGAACTTGGACAGATTTCATCAGATGAGGTGATCAAACTGTTAGGCACTATTAAGACTAAGGCTATTGGGAATGATGAAATCGGTATTAGTATGTTGGATCCTATAAAAGTAGATATTGCTCCTATTCTTGCCAATATTCTCAATTGCTCTCTTACTTCTGGGATCTTTCGTTCGTTATGGAAAGATGCTCATGTAATCCCTTTGCCGAAAAAAACTAACCCCTCTTCTTGTTGGAGCACTATGTGCATCAACGCTTATCCAATCATTTACGTCAGCATAACCTCTTGAGTCAGTACCAGTCAGGATTTCGTGTTGGGCATAGCACAGTTTCTGCACTTGTCAAGGTTAACGATGACATTAGGAAAAATATTGATGAGAAAAAATTAACTGTGTTAGTTTTACTCGACTTTGCAAGCGCATTTAACACGGTCGACTTTGACATTTTGCTTGGCATGCTGTGTGCAGTAAACCCAGCTCCATTGTCCTTATCGTGGTTTAGATCTTATCTTCGTCGCCAATTGGTGAGGATTAATGAAACTAGATCTGACTGGTGCCAGCTTAACTCTGGTGTTCCTCAAGGGGGAGTACTGTCTCCTATTCTCTTCTCAATTTTCATTAACAATATTACTTCCAAGCTCTCCTCCTCACATCATCTTTATGCTGACGATCTTCAGATTTATGCGGCTGCTTCACTTGATAATATGAATGATGCCATCGATATAATCAATAACGATCTCTCTTGTATTGCGAAATGGTCTAAAGATTTTGGTTTAAGAGTTAATCCACATGCAATTCGATCACATGCAATCAGATCGAATTGCATGTGGATTTGACTTTCGCAAAATAACGCCTGAATCTATTAACTAAGAGTTAATCCATCCAAATCACAGTCTATTGTCATTGACAACCCTTGCTTTATATCACGTCTCCAGAATATGGTTTGCCCTGATGGTATATTTGATGGTAACATCATCCCTTATACCTCTACAGTCAAAAAATTAGGTATTATCTTTGATCAAACTTTGTCCTGGGCATCTCAGATTGATGAAGTCAGTCGCAAGATCTTCGCTTCTCTGCACTCCTTGAAAAGGTGAAGCCTTTTCAAGGAGAGGAGAGACATTTTCTTCCCGCCAATACCAAAACGCGTACTCTTCTGCTTCCTCTATTGGATTACGGAGATGCCGCTTATCTGGACCTATCTGAGGAATTACTTAATAAGTTAGAGCGACTGCAAGACATGTGTATCAGATATGTTTTAGGTTTGCGGAAGTTCAACCATATTACTGAATATCGTAATCGTTTTAATTTGTTACCGGTGCGTCTTCGCAGAACTCACCACGTGCTTACTTTGCTTTATCATATCCTTTTTCACCCTACAGCTCCAATTTACTTACGGGAAAGATTCACGTTCCGCTCTCTAGATGATGGTCTTGCAACAATCCTCTCCTGTATGTTCCTGTCACCAACACCTACAACTATACCAAATCTTTTAGTATGTATGCAGCACGACTATGGAACTCACTTCCAATTGACGAAAAAATGACACTAACGATAAATTTATTCAAATCGAGCGTGATGAAACACTTGGTCAGTAATTCAGATATTTTGGACTTGTAATGTTTGTATTGTATTTGCAATTAATCGTGTATATTGTTTACTACTTCTCTTATGTGTGTATTATAAATCTTAAAATATTATGTGTATACGAATCCTCGTACGTATTTTGTCAGACTTTGTATCTACTCACAATGTTCCTAAAACTCTCGCCAAGCTTGTATCTGCTTTCGGTTTCTTTATGGTTGACTGGAAGAGATCCCTAATGGGATAAGTCCGCCATTGTACAATATTAATTTCTACCAAACCATGTACTTAGTCATTGTAATGTTTTATTGTACAATAAAGTTTTATACAACAACAACAATTTTCTCATTATTTGTTCCTTACGTTTATATTATGAAAAAATAATTATGTTATTATATTGTCGGACAAATATAATAACATAATTATTTTTTCATAATTTATTCATTATTCATCTCATTTTTTCGTTTTTAAATATACTAATATAATTATAAAATACATTTAAAAATATAAAAATCGGCACACACAGGTAACGTAGCGGAGGCCCAAGCTATCGGTGGTCAGGGCTCCAGAGTGAGAAACCTCCTCACAATGCGTGCTGTATCGAGAAGAACCGCCTTCTGTAACTGGTTCTTGACCCAACTGCGAACGAGAGTCTCTCAAGGTGACGATCGAGACTCTTTGCTATAAGTCCGTTCACTGTTACGACTATCGGAACAATTATAATCGAGTCCACATGCCACATAGCGGTAACCTCGTCGTCAAATCAAGTACGAGTACATAGAAAGTTTCTCTTTCTCGGTCTCCACGAGGTTTTTGTCATGAGGAATGGTGACATCAACAATAATTGCACGGCGCGTCCCCCGGACTATTATCACAATATCAGGTCTATTGGAGATAATAGTCCTATCTGTGATAATAGACCGGTCCCAGTAAAGCGTGACATTACCGTTCTCGAGAACTGGAGCTGGTACATACTTGTAGTACGGAACCTCAGAGCTCACAAGATTATATTTAAGTGCAATCTGCTGGTGGATAATCCTAGCTACTTGATAATGTCTGTGCAAGTACTCGCCGTTAGCTAGACGGGAACAACCGGAAACTATATGCCTGAATGACTCTCCAGGACGGTGGCATGCTCGACAAATGTCGACCGTATCGTCTTTCAGGATATACCTCCGATAGTTATTCGTCTTGATAACTTCAACCATAATTGCGCAGATAATTGTTTTATTTATTGTTAGTTAAGTAGTGCTCAATAAATTTTGAAATAAATATATATATGAATATAAATATATATATAAATGTCATAAAACATTTTGACGTGAATACGTGTTCGTGTTGTAACCACAGAGCATTCATTTACATCTAAAATTTAATTAGACTACTTGATAGCTAAAGAATCAAAGAATTTATTACGTATTATGAGAACTATCATGCATCGCTCGCGTTGGAAAAGCACCGCCATTACGAGATCAATTCGCAGCATCATATAATTTCCTTTTAGTATAACTCACTTCCGTTTACAAAGACGTATTCACGTAAAACTTACGGCCGTGTCTAAAACAGAGCCGCTCTCCGTGATGCTTTCCATCTAAACAACACTACAATCCTCAGGGATTGTTATAAGGTCGCGATCATGTGTACAATGACAGTATTTTCACTGGTGAACTTCTCTTCCAAGATAAACATTAATGGATCCTATACGTTATCAGATCTTTATCCATGAGTAAATTGGTGTACTCCAGTCCTCCAGTCTAGCAGATACTTTAAGCAAGCAACCATATAAAACCGTTATTGTAATGAAAATAGTTAATAAATTGTAATAGTTAAATATAATTTAGGATAAATAAAATTCATATGCATATTGATTTAATCTTTATTTTGTAGCCGACAGTTAACTCACATGAGCTACCGCCGACCGATACGCATCCATTACAGTTAGTAAACGCATGGCGTCGCTACAATAGCTGCTTTAATCGTAAGTGCCTTGGCTGCTCTTGTTATCTCAGCGATTTTTCGGTATTCTGAAAACGCACGCAACTACCACTGCTACTGCCTAAGCTGTTGTGGTCACCTCTGAGTGTTTAAACCCCCTGACTGCCGATTTCCATGGAGCGACTGCCGTCAAACGTCCACAACCCAGAGGGAAATTAGTCATTTGTTAAGTAAGGTCACGGGTCTTTCGAAATATAATTTCTTAGAAGTACGGGTTTTCTCGCGTTTCTCTTCACCGCCCAGCAAGTAATAATTACAAATTATTTTTTTCGTAGAATGTACGACCACCATGCCAGGATTCAAACAGTTTAAAAGGCAGGTTTTTTATCAACCGAGGCTGCATATCTTATGGCTATAGATCTCCTTTGTAAACTGAGCAGGAAATACAAACAGGCCAGAAATAATAAGCTGCAGTTAGTTTGCTGTTTCTTTTTAATACCCTGGGATGAGTATTAAAAAGATGTAAAGAGATTAATTAACAAGAGACAGAGTAGCAAAAATTTGTCTAGATTAAAATTCTTGGTAGGAATGTAACGTATGGGACATTAATTATGACAGTAAATGGAAACACGTAGTCTATTCATACTAGAACTAGTAATTGAGGTGTGCTAAACTATAGCAAAAGCATCGGCCGAAAGTACTGTGAAATGGTATAAATTACAAGAATATGGCAGGAAATCGATGTGCACGTTTTAGAAGAACTGATAAACCATTATGGCTGCGATGACTAACAACTAGTCCCATGTATCTACACGAAACTAGCCCAAGTTGGTAATTATGAAAAGATCCAAATGTAATGTAACTATGGAGATCTAACAGCGAATGTGATGCATTAATTGGAAAAGGAGTGGAAATCCTGGGAAAGTTATCTTCGAACCCGAAGAGGACCATATACTCTTCCTAACAATACGTGTCAGCTCACCGGTAAGTACATGCAGTTAGTGACTTTTTCTTTTATGTTTTGTTAGATTTTTATAAAAAATTTTTATAAGTGCGCAGTGGTTAATAACTATACTTTGACACCAACGCCCGTGCGTTTGATTTCCACACAAGACAACATTTGTAAGCATGACCATGTATGTTTGTCTTAGTCTGAGTATTTTAAGAGAGGTAGGGCGCATCAGAGGAGCTTCCACCTCACAGAAGAGAGTACTGTGTATACATAATGCATTGCAAGCAAGCAATTTATATGGGTGCGGTTTTCTGTGAGCTTTCTTTCTCGAAGGCCTTATTTGGTAATTAGCGAAGTTAACCATGTGCAGGTAAGGTTAATTTAGATTTTGAAGATAGTACACATTGCATTGACTTTGATTGATATAGTGGTGTTGAAGAATCTACTCCCTGTGGAATGACTTGCCTTTATGTGTGTGATTCGCAAAATTTCCATAGCGCTATTTAACTCTAACTTACTTTTTCTAATACGAGATCATGACACGAACAATGATGCATATAAAAAAAAATGTCAGTCATGTTCCCCCCTGTAAGTATATAATATAATATGCCAACGTGACTATAAAAGCTAACACGTGACGACCTAAATCCATGCAAATAACGAATCACACCCACGCACCCTTATTAACTCCCACTTAGAAATATACACTGCAGTATCTCATTTTTAAATTTCAGTACGAAAGACCGAAATGAGTTTCCTGTTATAAACTTTATCTGATTATGTTCTTTATTACGGACTTTTTATTCACTTCAAATGAATATTATAGCAAGTAAGATACAACAAAACTTAGTTATGACTCCTCCTTTGAGGCTCGCGGGCTTTTAGGACTTAATTCTATTGTAACAGCGTTTCCAATATTATGCTATACATTTGGTACATATTCATAGCCACATTGAAAAATTTGCGCTCGTGACTGCTCACATCGGTTTGAATTTGAAATATTATATTTTTAAACTCAGTGGTGATTCCGATTTTTTTTTAATGGCGGGAAACTGTTCAACAGTTTTTTTTTTTGTTTTTCTTAATCCGTGGTAACAATGAAATGAATGAGGAAACATTCATGATTTTATGATTTTTCTGCACAATGTTGCTCTATTTGTTTCCAAAATGCTTTTGGGAAGGAAGTATTTCATCTGATTATTGTTAGACGTTGGTGCACGAAATTTGAGCGTGGATGAGTTTCTCTGAATGATAACATTCGTGAAGGTCGTAAACTGTGACTACTAACAAAAACGTGGTTAACCATTGTTAAGTGATTAATTGAGTAACATCGACAGAACCTACCCTCGTACGTAACCAGCACCAATTAGAGTACATTTAAATAAACAAATACATGAACTCTGCTATCGTTAGATTCCTCATGATCTAACACTACAACAGAAATCGACGCGTATTGATTAATATACAAAGATGTTACTAAAGTATGACCACGGATTTATTGTAATGAACTACAAAAACGGGATCAGTCTTGTGAGTAATGTTCTACAATGGGAACAGACAAACAGAAGAGAAAAGATAAGGATCGTTGATAAAAGGGATTTTTTTACGAACGGGTCCTTTTTGCACAAGGACATTCAATGTAATTTGTTTACCCAGTATGTTAAAAAATGTATGAGAATTAAAACTAAGAAACCTACAGATGATCCATAAATTTAGGAATACATATTATACCTATACGTTCCTGTCGCAAACAAATATTCGTCAAATTCACATACTGTTCGAATATTTATCAGAATGTGGTGGCTCACCACGTGACATAAAATTATTCATAAGCCGCGACTTCAAACTGTCACTAAAAGCGCGTTTTAATTATTTTAATTAATAACGATTTAATTAATAACGGGGTTGTTAATTGTGTGTTGTAATTACGGTATAATTTTGCACGAGTACTTTTGTATTGTGTTAGGTAACATTATTTTATAGAAAGTGTTAAAATCAATATACAGCTAAGAGCAGATCACGCTTTACACTCGTAATTTGATAGTAACTGTCATTACATACGACATAAGAACAGTCTAAAAGTTAAAGTATAAAGTTTGACATGCACTTACCTTTATGACTATAAAAACTTTTAACTAAACAATATTTTTGTGGCAATTCTGTACAGTTTTTACATATCCTTTATACGTGCAAGCATACGGCTTATCTGATGTAAAGTGTATCCTATGAACATTTTAATACAAAAGAAGTATTGCTCGGGTATTGTCACTTTTGCTGCTAACGCAGTAACTTGACTCATTAGCAGGAATACAAATACCCTCGAGGGAGTGATTATTTGACTGCCATTTTGGGTGAGGTGAAGGTACTTTCCCAGCGGGGGTGTTTCGATATATCCTACCGGAGGTGACACGCACCGATCTGCCCTCGTCAGTGCGAACATGGGTACATGTGGCGGTGGGGGCCGCCACCCACCATGCAGCACCAATTTCGGCGGGTCGAGGACAGCCGAGAGCTGCATAATCACGTGGAATGTGAGAGGTGGATTGTGTGATAAGATGAACGAGCTGATGGAAGTAATGAATCAGAGACGCTTAGATGCTTTATGTGTAAAAGAGAGTAAGTGCAAGGGGTGCGACACCGATGATCTGCCCGGTGGGATGGTAGCCCTATGGTCTGGGGTGGACCGGAACGGTCATGCCAGTGCCGGTGTGGGTGTCGTACTCTCCTCTCGATTAGCCTCTGGTGTAAAAGGTTACTGTTTAGTAGGGCCTAGATTTCTCTGGCTCGTATAAAACTGAGCATCGCGCAAGTATTTCTATCTTATTTTTTAGTTGCAGCAGAGTGATTAGATAAGAAAGTGAACGATACAGGTAAGTCAATTCTAGATTTATATGTGGAAAAAAACCTCCGCGTGTCGAATACTTTATTTCATCACAAGGATATTTTCACACGTATACAAGGAGACGGAATGACCAAAAACGTGTGATTTATTTGACTTTAATATATAGACGTCCGCGAAATACAATAATAGCCACAGGAGAGTTCAGAGGCTCCGCTTTTGAGACGGACCACTATCTGGTGGTTTTTTTTTTCAAGAAATGGAGCTATTGGCGAGTGCGTATCCCTTTCGGAGATCATGAAAGGATACACTCAAAGCACCTCTTTATACACAACATTGTCAATTTTAAAAATAAAAGTTTCAAGTCACTAACTTGAAAAAATATCTGTCTGGGTTGAAATTCAAAAAATCCTTTCTTATTTCTTATATGCATTACAAAAGGAACCTCTTGATGAGTCAGTAAATTCACAAGAAGATAGATAAAATGATTCCATTCGAAATGGCCACCTTTGCAGCCCTTTAATCTGTCCGGCTACGAATCTGTGGATTGGAAAGTATTGGGAAAAGTCTGTATCAGAAATAAATAGGTGCTGGACGATGATTACATCGTATAGAGATGTGTTTCTTAATCAAAGATAAACTAATCTTTGCCATTGACACAGAAGCATATCAAAGCTATCCGAACATTTCAATGAAACAATAATACTAACAAATGCATATTGGCCTACGTTAGCAATTCGATTCCATTTCAATGAATGCCCGCTAGGACTGAGTACCAATTAGATTGAGCAAACAGATATGAAACCAGTGGCACGGAACAATATGAGAAAGGGTTGCTCATGCTCAATCACCATTGCACACGTCAAAATGCCCATGGGATTATCAACTTTATTGGTGTACATTGCAATATACATAATAATTTTTAAATAATACTTTTTACCAGGTTATTAAAAAATCTGGCTTTCCCTCTGAGTTATGGAGTTCTGACGTCAGTTACTTCCCATCAAAATCAGTATTTCGCCGAATCCTTGGGCTTAGGTATATCATCAATTCTTACGTACAAAGTATTAGGTGACAGAATGACACAATAAGAAGAAGATTTTTTGATTACTTGACTTATATAGTAAAAACATGGGCGACCAACATTTGCTCGGCATTTTTTATGTTGTTTTGTACAGAATCGCCTTTATTGAGGAAAGACAAGTTTATATATACACTTAAAAATCAAAACGCTACCTAAATATAAAATTTTATTCAAATCGATAGATCCATTTCCGATATACACGAAATATATTTAGATATGTACAAAAATATCTTGATTATAGTAATAGGAATAGTCCACACGAAACATCCCTTTCATTGCCGTACACTATATAGTATTTTAGTATTGAAAATTGAAACGTTCAATATTTTTTTAACAAAACGCAATTGCAATTTTTCGACATATATTAATCGGCTGTATATTCGGTGAAAAGTAAAATTAAGTCGAGATACATCGCTTCTAATATTTATCTATTTCCTAAATCAGCGAAAAAATGCTCTTTTTCTGTTCTATCGTCATATTTAAATAATTATATAAAGAGAGGCGTCGGGCGCATCAGAGCAGCCCGTCTGGGGAAGTACGTCCACCTCACAGAAAACCGCAGCGAAATAACAACTCCCTAGAGGGTTGTTCTATTCCTACGTGTGAGTGAGGTCACCAGTAAGCTCCCAAGGAGTTGCAGTGTAAGCAGCAGAGGAGGCATCGCGCGAGAGATACTTAATATATTACAAGCGTTAATAGGCCGTATAATACGGTACTCGCTTTACATCAGGTGGGCCATATGCTTATATGCCTCGCGACGTAGTATAAAATAAATTAAAAGTAAAAAACCTTTTTAAAAACAAGCTTTTATTTAAATGCTCTAAAAAGAAAAAAATAAGATTTTATACTAAAACTTTTACTGTTAACTTATAAGGTCATTTCACACTTGACACAATTTATATGATATAAAAGCTTGTCGCGAGATTTAAGTACTCGTATTTACTTAGTTTGAAAATTTTAATAGATATTATTTATTATTCATATCAAATTAATTAATTTACTTGTTAATCTACACAAGTAAATCTCGCGACAAGCTTTTATATCCTATAAATTGTGTCAAGTGTGAAATGACCTTATAAGTTAACAGTAAAAGTTTTAGTATAAAATCTTATTTTTTTCTTTTTAGAGCATTTAAATAAAAGCTTGTTTTTAAAAAGGTTTTTTACTTTTAATTTATTTTTTACTTTTTAGTTATCGCTGGACACGTTTCTCAGTCTGTTCATCTCATTCAACGCATCATTGTTGCATGGTCGTGAGCTTCGTTTAGAAGGGTAAGAGCTAATATACAACAGGGTTCACCCCGGTGCCCTGAGATGGTACGTTCGCGACATCATATTACACCCTGATGCCACTCAGTCCTCGGCACGGCCTCATCTTGACTTGGGTGTTTAGAGAAATGTGCTACTTATTTTAGCTTGAAGCTTACTTGTGCCTTACGAAACATGCGGTGAGTGTGGCATTATAAAGATATGACAGACACCTATACACCTATATACTTTCTTACAAACAGCTGCTTACGTATTCGTCCGATTTCGGAGCAGCTCTTCTCGATCCGTGCGAGCTTCGTACTGTCGTACCATATACATACACGTTATATAGGCGGAGTGTTAGGTTTTATTTTCGTTACGGAATTTCTTGATTCGGCGGCGACCGATAAAAACCGCTCAAAGCCCGCGATAAAAGCTATGCAATAAGTAAAAGTGCCCATAGGCTGTGTAACAGTTTCACATCAGGGGGGCTGAATACTTGTTTGCCACCCGACGGAGTCTAAAAGTGTCCAAAGGCTGTGTAACAGTTTCACATCAGGCGGGCTGAACCCTTGTTTGCCACCCGACGGATCATCATCATCATCTGATGATTATGAAAAAAAAATCTTCTACCAATTTTCTTACTTGTTTGTCACCCGACGGATCATCATCATCATCTGATGATTATGATGACTGATGACAGGACACAAAAGTAAATCATCATCATCATCTGATGATTATGAAAAAAAAAAAATTCTTCTACCAATTTTCTTACTTGTTTGCCACCCGACGAGGTCTTAAAGTGTCCATAGGCTGTGTAACAGTTTCACATCAGGCGGACTGAACACTTGTTTGTCACCCGACGGAGTATTAAAGTTTTAATAGACTGCGCAACAGTTTCACATCAGGCGGGCTGAACACTTGTTTGTTACCCGACGGAGTATAAAAGTGTCCATAGGCTGTGTAACAGTATCACATCAGGTAAACACCCCGATCACCGTGCATACATACCCTGACAGGACATAAAAGTAAATCATCATCATCATCATCTGATGATTATGAAAAAAAAAAATTCTTCTACCAATTTTCTTGTTTCCCACCCGACGGAGTCTAAAAGTGTCAATAGGCTGTGTAACAGTTTCACATCAGGCGGGCTGAACACTTCTTTGCCACCCGATGGATCAAAATCTGATGATTATGAAAAAAAATCTACCAATTTTCTTACTTGTTTGCCACCCGACGGATCATCATCATCATCTGATGATTATGAAAAAAAAACGCGCTACATGGTAGGCGGAGTGGGGGGTGTTAGGTTTTATTTTCGTTACGGAATTTCTTGATTCGGTCGCCGCGCTCAAAGCCCGCGATAAAAGCTATGCAATAGCTTAAAAATATTCGCCAACTTGGGTGTTCCGCCATGTAGGATTTAGAATGACGTCACACAGTTAACCATGCATTGTCATCCAAACTGAACGTGTATACAAAATTTCAGCTCAATCGATTGAAGATATCTGGTTCGAAATTGATTTTCAAGCTTGAGAAGTCCGCCATATTGGATTAAGAGTGACGTCACATTATTTTTCGAGTTATTCTTAGCAAGCCCTTTTATTTGATACCCATATTGTAGGAGTGCATTAAAAATAGTTGGTCCGCCATCTTGGGTATGCCGCCATGTTGGATTTAGAATGACGTCACACATTTAGTCATGCATTGTCATCCAAACTGAACGTGTATACAAAATTTCAGCTCAATCGGTTAAAGATATCTGCTTCAAAATTGAGTTGCAAGATTTCACCCGAACATACTTACATACTTACATTGCAAGTTAAATAAAAGCTTGTAAAAATAATATAAACTAATATAATAAACTCTCGATAGGTTGCAGCGACGGGCTATCCGCATAATCGTCAATGAAGAGGTTACCAAAAACCTGGAACCTCTTCAACTTCGTAGGGATATAAGCTCGCTAACCGTATTTTACCGCCTTTACCATGGTGAGTGCTCTAAAGGACTGTTTTCCCTTATCCCACCCTCTCCCTTCCATCATAGAACTACACGTGTAGGCTTGCGATGTCACCATTCCACTGTTGACAACATTCCTTCGCGTACTTAAAATTTCGGCACCTCCTATATCTGTCGTACAATTAAAAGTAGAACACCTTGCCGGCAAATATGTTTCCTTCTTCCTATAACATGGGATCCTTCAAACGAAGCGTGAAGGGGCCAGCATGGCAGCGTCTACTGACAGGACACTTTAGTGCGTGATAAACGGACGCACTCCGGCGCGATTCTGTCGCTTTTTGTGTGTGTGACAGGTTGTTTCAAACAAGAATGTTACAAAATACTCATACCAGATTGCTGCCGCTTTCTAACTTTTCCTGCCCTGTGGCTTTTGGCTTCTATTCGTATGATATTGATAGAGGGAGTCACGATTAGTTTAATTTTATATCATGAACTTTTTAGGTATCTCATGACTACATGGCATATTTGCATAGTGAAAACTGTATTCTTCATAGTATCATAATTGATTATCCTAAGCTCGAGTCATATATATTTGGGCACGACTGTGCTTCTGATGTTTCGTAGTATTGCTTAGCATCAGGAAGGCTGTATGCTAGATGCCACTTTAGTGGTATATTTTTTATATGGCTAACTCTTGATCTCATTTTAATTAGAGATTTGGTATAAGAGTAACATGGGACTTCGAGAAGCCAGCAAACTCCTAAGCAGTTGCTTTGTTAGCAGCAGAGGTGGCATCGTGCGAGTGATATTTCATATATTGCAAGCGTTCATATATTACGTTAACTGCTTTAAATCAGGTGGGAAGTATGCTTACTTCCCGATACTGAAATAAATTTTGATATCAAACAGAAATCCAATTATCTCACAGAATGGCCGATAATTTGTACTGCCACATCCGAGTACGAGGTTCACAACAATGGAAGTAACTGTTAAGAGCGGATGAAAGGAGTGAATGCGGTAGGAAGACAGACCACGGTCTTTTGTTGCATCCCCGCAGTACGTTTTGTGACAAATTGCAACTCCAAACCGAAGAGACAGCTGTATGTTGGTAGATAAATTAGTTCAATTGTTTTAAAGTATTTTCAGTTACTGGGTAGAACTTAGTGTTGTTATACATTGTTTATTTTTCATTGTTCATACTTTAGATCTACTTAATATTTGATCTAGTAAAGAGTCACTTCGTAGCAAAAATGTACTCTTTTGTAGTAGGTTTTTGATGAGCTAATTGAAGCGATTAAATAATTTGGACTAACCGCAACCTGCAACTTCATTCACTTACGCCAGCCTTTTTCAGGACCTTCCTAGAAAAATAATTTTTAAATTTCCGTATATCCAAAGGTAAGCACGCTCAAACAAACAAACAAACATACTAACTATACTAACATATAAAGCGAAGGAGGCTTTATATGTTAGTATGGATTACGATAAAGATAGACGAGAGATATGTGTTTATACAACGTCGGGGGCATACAAACACACGGCCCATGGATTAATAATTAAATGAATAATTATATTATTGTATATTTGCATGTCAATTTAATGGCGAAACATTGGATCAGTTTTGTATACAACATCTAGTTTATACCATATTTCTGGCAAATAAAGACATTTCATTTCATTTCGTTTCATTTCATTAAGCGTAATGCCACCTTTGCTGTTAACACAGCAACTCCTTAGGAGCTTACTGGTAAACTCATTCACAGAAACACAGCAACACTCCAGGTAGATTTTATTTGGGTGCGGTGGAGGTACTTCCCTAGAAATACTGCTTTGATGCGTCCTTCCTCTCTTAAAAACATCCAGACTAAAACAAACAGACAAAAACGACGGTTTCAAGAAAATTAAAATACCTCGATCCTATCAAAAACCCGAGAGAAGTCAAGTAGTGTCAAACATGTGCAAGCAAGTGTCAAATTATGTATACTCCAAGCATGTGCCATTAATCACATTTTGTTCAGACAGCATGTTGTCGGCAACATCCAATAAAGCTGTGCCCTTTTCTTGCCTAATACCTGACTGATTTGGTGGAAGAATACTTTGCGATTCAACAAGAATATATATCAAAATGTACTCGGCATCGCTAAGAGTATTTAATAGCTAAAAGTGTCATGGCCCTTATTGTATCAACACCCGTGTTAGTAATATACATGATTGATACGTGATATCAGTACAATGTGTATTGTGTAATCTGTTTTACAATATAATCGGGTAAATAGAATAATAAACATATGTGCAAAGTATTATATGGAGTGTAAAAATAGATGAGATATGAGTGAGATATATGTATTTGACATATTTTCAATCTCGTCCATTCGTGCCTCCCACAACGTTTCATCAGATTTCACTCTCATTCTCATTTCAATTACTTTCAATTCCACATACTCTTGCCGTGCTAAACTAATCAAACTGACCTGAACTATACAATCAAACCTAACTTATACTTTTAAGTAATTCGATTTTGGTATAGTTATTGTTTTAAACTTCTAATTTTGTGTTTTCCTATGATTGATAATTTTCTAACGTACTTATTATTCTGATGTAGGTGGATTAATCTGACCACACCCCACCTTACAAGTATAATAATTTACTTGGGAATAGAGTTAAAATCAGTGTCTACAGCATAGTACGAGTACATGACAATGTCTACTTTTATCATTATTTGGTATTGTGTACACTAAAATTATGTCATTATCTTCCCTTGGACATAAATTACATTTTGCATAAATAAAAATTAAATTACCTATACATATCAGGTATTTGCTATTGAAAATAATTATCTGATAAGATCATAGTAACCGTTATTATAAGCTCATTATATCAACAATTAATATAAAATAAACAGCACTACCAATTTAGAAATGAAATTACTGATTAGAAAATAATAGCTCTGCAAACAAAATGTACGCGGTACTTTAATATGTACTAAAAACTAGCTGTGCCCGTGACTTTTACACTACAAGTGTGAACGTTACATGTACAACCATATTATTAACATTTAATAAATAAATAAATTAAAATACATTTGGTTGAATGAAAAATGTAATTTCCCTCATTTTTCCGAGACATTAAATTAAATATTGTCGAACAAATCACATAGCGCCATCTAGTTCCAAACTAAGCAAAGCTTGTTCGATGTGTACTAGACAACTTACTGACAAACGTACGTATCTTTTTTTGTAATATATAGAAAACATGCAAACTTCCCGCCAAATCCCTTGCGGTGTACGTAGAGACAGCCTGGCGTTCGTTTCTCTCTGAAAAGGTCCTTACACACCTCACTAATTTCTTTAACATTCATAGCTTTTCTCATGCACGCTCGCCGTTTACTAGGGCTCGTGACATCTCCTTCTGATAAAACATGATCAATTTGGTCGTAGCTAAGTCTTGGCCTTCCTCGACTCCTTCATCCTTCTACTTTCTTGTTGTATATCTGTATCGTGATTCTTTCGTCATGCATTGTTTTGTATATGTCTGAACCAACGCAGCCGACCTCTTCTTATTCTAACACCGACACACTCTTTCAGACCAATACTGTTCCTAACATCATCATTGAATCACTAATTACTTCTTTGCCTGATGATAAACGAAAGAGGAGCCCAAATCGCAACTGCAACTGACAAAAAACTACACACTCCTGTCAGTTGACGCTGCCATGCTGACCCGCAAGATGCTTCGTCACGCTTCGTTTGAAGGATCCTATATTACGTATAGTACGTAATATAAGGAATATATATACTATAAGGAAGTAGGGAACACATGTGATATATGATTAATATTATAAATGCGAAAGTTTGTATGTATGGATGTTTGTTGCTCTTTCACACTTAAACGGCTAAACGGATTTGAATGAGATTTGGCAATCTATCTATTATGATCTGGATTAACACATAGGCTACGTTATTTGACTCCACGCGGGCAGCAGCTAGTATGATATATACGACAAATATAGGAGTTGCCGAACTTTTTGGTACGTGAAGAAATGTTCTCAACAGTGGAATAATGACATCGTAAACCTGGACGTGTGGTTTTATGACGGAAGGGAGAGAGTGGGATAAGGGAAAACAGTTCTTCAAAGCACTCGTTATGGTAAAGGCGGTAAAGTACGCTTAGCGAGCCTATGTCCCTACGGAGTTGAAGAGGTTCTAGGTTTTTGGTTACCTCTTCGTCGTCGATTATGTTGATGGCCTATCCACATAATCGACGACGAAGAGGTCACCAATCGCTGTAATCTATCGAGAGCCTCGAGAAGATACTGTGCGGAGCCGTTCCAGAGATGCGAGCAACACTCCACGCAGGCCCGAACTTGAGTCTTATAAAGCAGATCAGGTTGTATCTCATAAACCCTGATAGATAGACAGTTGAAATTTTTTACAGATGATGTATTTCAGTTGCCGCTATAACAACAAATACTAAAAAATAGAATAAAATAAATATTTAAGAGGGCTCCTATACAACAAACGTGATTTTTAGGGTTCCGTGCCCAAAGGGTAAAACGGCACGCTATTACTGAGGCTCCGCTGTCGGTCCGTCCGTCCGTCTGTCACCAGGCTGTATCTCTTGAACCGTGATAGTTAGACAGTTGAAATTTTCACAGATGACGTATTTCTATTGCCGCTATAACAACAAATACTAAAAAATAGAATAAAATAAATATTAGAGGGGACTCCCATACAACAAACGTGATTTTTTTGCTCATTTTTGCTCGATATTGATAACGGCAACAGGTAGACGCTTGAAATATTTTCTGTTGGACGGATCCAAGCATTCACCTTTTTTACGAATTGGGTGTACCAAAGCCTCCTTTCATGAGCTGGATACCACACCAAGCGAATAGGAGTACCGAAGGAGGCATGTTAGAATCGGAGCTAACTCCGGAACACACGTTTTCAACACAATGGCTAGAATTTTATCCGGCCTGCTTCACTTAATAATGTCCAGGGAGATAAGGGCTCTACGGACAGCTTTATAAGATCTCCCTGGAAACCTGGAAACAGCGTTGTAACTCTTTTTAAGAGAACCGGTATTTAAATCACCTGCCGCCTGAGCAGTGGACCAGGCTCGATACGAATTCTGTTTATATCGAAATGCATCCTTGCAAGATCGATCCAATCATGGGTAGGACTAGCCACGTATGGGCGCCACAGAGCTAGGAATAAAAAGTTTCATACCCTGCAGAATCACATAGGCGACAGCGTCGACACAGGCGCTGAGATCGTCCATCAAGAAACAAATCTGCATCCAGGGGTAGGAGGAGAAGAAAATGCACAGCTCTTCCCAATTCGCCGACCTAAATTGCCACACACAACGGTAGCCTGCTGTACGCGGTCGCATTGGGAATGCAAGTGGCACCTCACTACGTATCAGCTAGTGATCTGAGGACCTGAGAGGGGAGCCAACAGATACATCATATTAAAATATTTAAAAAATATTTAACACTGAGGGAGATCCATAAAGAAATGTATGTATGATATTGTAATGTATGTATATGGTAACAATATTAGGGCAACATGCTTCATCGTAAACCACTGTAAAAAAATGGGTTACACAATTCACGTGGTCCGGAGAACTTCACGCTCTCTCTGTCTAATCTAGCCCTCACTTCTATACGTTAGCATTAAGATTAGTAGTGCATTTTGTACAGCAAGTCGTTCGTACAAAATCTTTTTCCAATATGGTCCACCACAAGTAAAATACTTTACAGGAAGAAACACGTAGGTACATTGTTTTAAACAGTTTTAAACTAAGGGAGCTTCTCAAGTCATTATGCATGACCACGTTAAATCGCCCCATGGTAACCTCGCTTTAGGGATGTTTACGTTTCGACGTTACGACACAGTTAACAATACGCTTCTTTCCTTGCAGACCTGGGAACAACAATCGCGTCGAGTATTTGAATTATTATATTTACTAATCTTAAAATAAATGAATATTTTAAAATAACATGAAAATTTAAGAATAAAACACTACCATGTCATATTCTGTAGTTTTTGTACAACTAAAGTGGAAAACAACTATACGAATTACCTGATGTTAAGCAGTTACCGTAGCCTGTGCATATCTGCAACTACTTCGTTTCCGTCCCAGTATGAACTTCTTCACGTATTAGATACGTAACTAATAATTTGACTGTAAGTTAAAGTATCTCAATAGGTATATGATGATTGAGTACTTACCAAGCTCAATTAATTCCGAGGGTTTACACTTTATAAAGAAAATTTTACCCATGCCTTAATATAAAGGCACTGCTAAAGTTATTATTCCTAATGGAATTATTTAGATTTAAGACTCGACTCAGTTTTTTTTGATGATTCTCGTCCCCGGTTCGAATCTCGGCATGTTCCACTAAATCCGTGTTTTCGGTCTTATCTACATATTTATATCTATAAATATTTAGAGGGTTGAGAAAACTTCTAGGCAGTAAAAGCTTGACCCAGAAGACACATATTCACTATATACAATTCAGTGCTGGTCCCAACGATAACTTATGGAAGCGAGAGTTGGGTACGGCAGAGAAAGCATGATAGTAAAATAAATGCAGTTGAAATGGGCCGCGCAAAATTTTGTAGCGTAACGCTTGTAGACCGTGTTCGCAGAGAAGTAATAGCCCAGTTGATAAGTAACCCGCATATTAAGCAACAGGTTTCCTGTTCGAATCTTGGCATATACCACTATATTCGTCTTTTCGGATTTATTTACATATTAGTAATAGTCACTTGCTCGTTGGAGATGGAATACATCATGAGGAAAGACGTGTGACATATATAACTAACAAATTACTGGGTTATGGAGGTCTTATGTCAGTTACTCTATTTAAAAATCAGTATATTCGACAAATCCTGAGACTTAGGCAGTGAACTTCGCCGATCCTAATGTAAGGAAACGGAATAACGCTAAGAAAAAGAAGAATCACTTACATGGTAATACGGGTGACATGAATGACTATTTATGTCCCAAAACGCGTCTGGTAATCATAACCAAAGTCAGTCCTACCCAGGTTTCCAGAAATACAAGTACTTAGTAGTATTTTCTAAGCAAAGAGGACTTGTTAATATAACCTATGCGAAGATGATGTTATGATGTTGCTTGGGACTTTCGAACAAATAAACAGATTATGTCATGTACAAATATTTAACTATAAGTTACGATAGGAATAATTTTAGATTTTATTTTTATTATGATTTTATAACGTTTTGTAATATGTCACCTGGCACAGCTTTTTACTCTAAAGTTTATACTATTTAACTTACTTTTTAGGGCCCCTCTATATCTACACAACAACGTACAAATATTTCATCTAACCCTCTCCGTTGCGGAGTTATGACTAATTCATTGGACGCGCGGAATGTATTTCAAGGCCCTTTTTCAAATTGAATTGAATGAATTTTATTATAACAATATAATATATATATTATAATATTTATTATAAACATACGGTGTAAGAGGTAATGCCATAAAACTGATAGAATCTTATTTAAGTTAATATAAGACAAATACCACATATAATCAGAACTAATGCCAATACCGGCATCAATACTAGTTATGCATCGAGGGAAAGGTCAGTATACTATGATATCCTACACTGTAGTGTGCTAGGTCCACCCTATTTAATATTTATATAAACAACCTTTCTAACGTTATTAACCATTTTATAACTTTATTTGCCAGTTCTATTTTATTCATATATAATAATTTTGACAATGTAGAATATGACATAAATACTTCATTAACGTCTAAATAACTTGACAATTAATTAGACAAAAACACATTTGATGAACTTTAAGCATAGAAATAACTGCCGATTAGACTATAACATTAATTAGTTAAGTAATTTAGTGCAAGAAGTGCACTACAAATTCTTGGCTTTGACCATAGATAATAAGCTGACATAGAAACTTTACATTAATAATTTAGTAAAAAAATTAACCAATTTTATTTTGCGCTACGGAAATTAAGAAATATTACCAATATAAAGACCCTATTAACGGATATACGACAATGCGACATAATATACATAACGGATAACACGTATATGTGGCTTCAAGTCTCAGATATGGCATAATATTCTAGGGCAACTCTATCGAAAAGCAGAGTTCTTTTTTAAAGCCCAAAAAATATGTATTAGATCCACATTCGGGTTAAAACGAGATGACTCATGTGCGTCCTACTTTACGTAAGTATAAGAGTCTTACAGTACGATCTATGTACATTTCTGAGGTTGCAATTTTTGTCAGAAACAATCAACACCATTTCATGACAAATCCTGTTGGAAGTCGTCGTGCAGGCACAGTGAGAATAATCCATTCATATAAAACTTTGCTTAGTAGAATGAGCGTAAATTATATAGGCACCCATGATATATAATAAAATTCCACTGCCCATTAGGTCAATAAACTATTTAAAACTGCAATCAATAGCTAACTGAAAAAGCTTATTATGACTTGAAAACATTTATGAAAGATACGCCTAATAATTAACTATTGAATTATAAATATCGTGAAATTTAATTTTTCACTACCTACTCTGTTAATTTATTTTGTATTTTTATTATTCGTATATCTTTAATTTCAACGTAACGTTTACTTTTGAAGTTTAGTAATACCTATTCATTATCAAGTAGACGAATCATGGCTGCACTTATTATTTAACACTAATATCATCGACCCATGTTTATGAATGCAAACTTATGCATATATATAAATTATGAAATGAATACAATATGATTACATGCACAACTCTGGCTTTTGTCGTATTATATGCCGTGATAACAAAAAATAACGAAGGTAACATTTATGTTCAACTTATTCAGATACAAAAGAAATATCTTCAGGGCCTAATAATTAGGTATAGTGCCGATATAAGAATCATCTCTGTGATCGCTTTTTTAGTAACTATTTCTAGTCCGTCAACAGTACTTTATATTTCCTTCCACACAGAAATGAGATTTCTTATACAACGTTGGGAGCATAAAAGCATACGGCCCACCTGATGTAAAGCGGTTAACGTCGCCTACGAAAGCTTGCAACACGTTTTGTATCACTCGCGCGCTACCACCTCTGCTGCTAACACAGCAAATCCTTAGGAACTTACTGGTGAGCACACTTACTTGCAGTAACACACCAGCCTACCAGGGAGTTGTTATTTGGCTGTGGTTTTCTGTGCAGTGGAGTACTTTCCTAGATATGCTGATTTGACGAGCCCTACCTCTCCTACAACACACAGACAAAGACAAGCACAAATGTTCATGCACACAAATGTTTGTCCTGTATGTGAATCGAACCCACGAACGTTGTGTCAAAGTAGCGCTATAAACCACAGCGCCACCGACCTCGAATAAGTAAAAAAGAATTGATGAGTCATGGCTACTGTATTGTTTTCGCTGTTGGACCTTCCACTTGCTCGTCCATGTTGTCTTTGTCCAACTAGTACAGTTTAATTTAATATTCTCCGTTACTAGCTGGGTTAGGGGAATAGATAGCAACTCCAACCCTGGGTTCACTATATTCTTTGGCAAACTTTTCATGTTGTTCAAGGGTTTCCTGGCTATGTTGTAGTTTAGTAAAATTTGCTTTAAACCTGGAAACGCAAATATAATGAATACGGTATTGTCTTAGGTTTTCGCGATTGTTATACATTGAATTAAACAAATTTTAACAGAAGTATCGCGTGTTTTGTTTATTTTGTTGAACCGGACGTTTCGAATACTTTGCAGCGTCCGTGGTCGCAGGAAAACTAAGGTGACATTTGTCTTACATTGGTTATGGTTACAATGGTTACAATTATTACATCTACCGACAAGGATAGATTAATTACATATGCTCTGATTCACACAAAAATCACTCACGGTGTCCGAAAGTTTTTGAGTAGATCTCTGGGTTTGTAATACGTTTGAATATTTTTGCGTTTCTTATTCTTCTATGGTATTGAATAACATTTAAGAGAATGATGTTGTATGAATGTTAAAGAAGGAAATGAGTTGTGTAATGACTACTCATGTGGCGCTCGGCAAGAGATATGTCGTGGCTGTATTTATTTTTATAATGCCTGGGCAACTAAGCTTAGCTCGGCCTTTTTTCTGTTTTTGAGTAAATTCGTGTTTTTTCCAGGATAGACGCGTACAGATAAACTTAAAAAGCAAACCATATCTAAATACAAAATTCGATTCCTATCGTTAGAGTCGTTTTCGAAATTCTGTGTATTGCTTTATACTGCATTTACTGGGCTACGGTAACCCGCTTTATATCCGGTGGGTCATATGCTTGTACGCCTCTGTACGCTGTACAAAAGAAACATGTGTTTAATACATGTGTAAGTAATGATAATATACTTATACTTCATACGTATGTAAAGAGCTATGAATGTTAAAGGAGCGAGTGAGGTTTGTAAGGGCCGCGTCTTATGGCGCTCAGTACTCGCTACCTACCCCGCAGGGTATCTGGCGTCAGTATATGTATATATGTAGTATACTACGTACATGGTTGTACTAAATGCGATTCCAAAATAATTTGTCCTGTTGGTAACTTTACTAGCCTTATTTTTGATTTAATTTTGGAGTTCATTTATCGGAATATTGGTCTACGGTTGCTCAGTGGAAAAGCGTTCTTTACGCTGATCGACCCCCAGATATTATTAGTATGCTTTTTCAATACAATATAATACAATCTTCTTTTTCTTCTTAGCGTGATCCCGTTTCCCAATCCATTAGGATTAGCGGGGTCCACTAATTAAGCCTAAGGATTTAGTGAAGATACAATTTTTTATATGGAGCGACTGCCGTCAGACCTCGACAACATAGCGGGAAAAGCAGACCATTCTTAGAAAACGTCACGTCTTTCAAAATATATTTTTTAGAGCGTGCGTGTTTGCTTACGATGTTTTCCTTCCTTCCAAGTTGTAATTATAAATATATACATAAATCCGAAAACACGAATTTAGTACATTCGAACCGGGAACCTGTTGGTCAGTAGGCCGGCTTTTATCCACTGGGCTATTACTGCAAACTGCAACTATTGCTCCAAATTTCTTACTACCGAGTTTAGTAGTGACATAGTTAAGGTTATGATCATAATGGTTATGATTAATCAATCTTCTATTATGTTGTCAACTTCATGTGTTTGCAAAATGAATATGGAATAATAGTAAACCCCAAGCGTGTACAAATGCCAAAGCAATTATATATGGTGGGTGTAACGTACACAAAAATACATTAATTGATGCGTAGGATGAAGTTTGTTGTTGTGATCATCTAAGTCTATTTTTATCTTGACAAATAGGATATTCTGCGGCTATTCCAATTGGCCGGTCGGTCTATGACGATATCTGTTTAAGGAGTAAAGGTCACAGCACACTTGAGTTAATCGGCACCTGACCTGACGTTTGTGATCCACTCGTTCTTAACAGGTGATCCACGCCTCGTGGTCAACCAATGAACACCAGACTTACCATCATCTTTATACTAGCGACAAAATGAATCGCTTTAATTCGTACCATTATCATAATTAAACAGAAACACATTTTTCCGCTTGACAGAATGAAAATTATCTCTGGTCTGCATATCAGACGCCATAAACGCGGTCTTTCTCTCTCTAAATTCACGTTCTAAAACTATTTTTTTTTATTCCAGTAATAACCGGTTAACAAAATCAATTCTTACGACGTACAATATTTTAAAATAATAATATACTATGTGAAAATCTATTAGTAGTAAAGTTTTCAGTAAAACAACATGATGACAATGCTTTGTTACATACAGTTTAAATTTTTATTCTATAGATTTCACAAAGCGAGTTTAATCAACATTCAAAACGTATCTTGCTACTTGTCAGTAACAAGTTGTCACTTTTCCAACTCTTGACGTGTTGTGAAGTGAAAACCGCGGAGTTTAAAAATTGGAACCAATTATCAAAAAATCAAAAAGTGGAACGCCTTGCCTGCACATGTGTTCCCTCCTTCCTACAATATGGGATCCTTCAAACGAAGCGTGAAGAAGCATTTTGCGGGTCAGCATGGCAGCGTCAACTGACAGGATGCGGGATGTAGTATGCTGTCAGTTGCAGTTGCGATTTGGGCTCCTCTTTCGCTTACCATCAGGCAAAGAGGGGCCACTATGCTGAACTAATATAAAAAAAAAAAAAAAAAATGTTGTTAAACCTAGTGATTTGTAACCATATGTGGTTTAATAGATGTTGTTCTCATTCCACGCCCTTGCCTAATGTAGGAAACTTTCGGAGACGTCAAATCGAAACCAAGGTCTTGCAACGCTCTTTAACAACACATCTGAAGCACGAGAATTCTCAAGACAAATGTGGGAAACTGTGGCAGAATATATACATTTTTTTGGCGTACATGCCATCAAAGACTGGAAGGATTGGTGCAAGGTAAGGGAAGAAACTGTATCACGACATTGTATGAAGCGATATAATCCTGCAGTGTTTGTTTGTTTCGTTTCTATTTACATCAATGTATACAGATTTTTAAGAAAAAACAATTCTATATATTCAAACCGGTCGATGTCATTCGGTTAAGATATGGGCGATGCTATAATCTCTCCAGAGATGCTGAATTGATTATCGCTACATCGATGGGTTGAAATGTTATACAGTAAAGCAAAGATGTGTATCCAAGTACAGGACCAGTGACAGCATACGTAACTCTGACGAGGCCTTTCACTGCGGGTCGTATGGATAAGCTTAAGGTCGCTCAGTATGCTATGAACGACTAAGCTCGGGTTTCGCTGAGTGATAGACTGAAATAAAGATATATGCAATAGATCTTAATTAACTGACATAGCCCAAAGGATATGGAAGTTGACGTGGCATTGAGCCAACCACAATGCTTGTAGAACCGCCAATCGCTTGAAATGGTGTTCTCAAATGGCATTACCGTATTGATGTACGCAGTATAGGAATGCGAGATGAAGCGACCTCAAAAAATTTGTAGTAAGTCGATGGATGCTGGTTGCTCATGATCGAGGCGAGTGGTCCTTAGAGGGGAAGCCTATGTCCAACCGTGAACGAATTGAGTCTGAAACGATGATGATGATGAGCTTTCAGCAGGAATACAATGTTGATCGTTAATATGGAAAGACGAGTAAGTGTTAGAAATCGTGTGAATGTAGCGTTGGGAAAAGTTCGTGGTAATAAAACTTTGAGCCAGAATACTCTCTGTACAAAACGTAGTGCTAGTCCCGTGTGTGAGAGCAGCTGGGTAGGGCATAAAGAACATGAAAGTAGGATAAACGAGATTGAAATGCAAGCGTTGTGCAAAATATGTCGTGTAGCGCTTGTAGACTGCATTCTCAGTGATGATGTTAGAAACTGGGTCTGAAAAAGAGTGTCAGTGACAAAATACGTACAGGCATGCTCCGTTGGTTTGGATATGTAGAATGCAGGAAGACAGAGTTACGAAACAGAGAGACAAAGCGAAATAGATGGTATATAGGAGTCCTGAGCATAAAACTTAGCCAGTCGGAGAAGGCAGAAGGTTTAGGACCGTAAATAGCTCTATGCCATGTCTACAAAGTCAAACCTAACTTCACTTGCTCATAGTATACCCTGCTAATTAACAAATGAGGCTCTGACAAAAGAAAGGTAGGACGCATCAAAGCAGCGCAACTGCGTCGGCGTATCTCTATCTCACAGAAAACATAGCCCAATAACAACTCACGAGAGGGTCGATGGGCTACTGAAAATAAGCGAGCTAAAGGTAAACAATTTGGGAGATGCTTTGTAAGCCGAGGATATGACAACGCGTGAGCGATGCTTTTATAATTGTAACTTTGGAGTCTTTAAGGGGACACCAGGCCCACCACTGTGTCTCCTGGGTAGCCAGAATTAACAGCGACAACCACCAAAAAGGCAATGAACAGTGAAGTTCATTGCTATACCGGGAGCTAAACTACAGCTGCCTTGGAACTCACAATGAATTTAATCAGAAGAAATTTGTAGAAGTAGGAAGTTTTGGAATTGACTTCCCCTATTGGCAAAGTGAGAGACAGCAATATGACAAATAGGACATTAAAAAACCTCACAACTTACGCAGCAGACGTGCAGCACCTATGGTAGCCCTATCAGCCCATACAGGTGAACCGTACGTAATACATTCTAAATATGTGGCTGTGTAAAAATTTCTTAATGTTTTAAAAGTTAAGCTCCACGTCGAGGTGGAAATTCGAGTTAACGTATAAAACTTCTTTTTGGCTTTTTCTCCAACCAGCTTCATGTGTTCAATTTTTAGATATTCATTTATTTATTTACTCTCTTAATCTAGACATATATTACAATGTAATTAAAACCTTTGTCTAACAGTAATCCCAAGGAAAATAACCGAGCTTTTATTTACAACTGATACTCCATTGAAGTGTAAACGAAACGGATAGCCCCAGTCTGAAATCAGGCCAAAACAAGTACTAGCTACATTTCCTATGTTTCTGGAATATATATGTATAATATGGAATTAGCTTTTACTAAAAATAGGCCGTTATCGACGTAGCTAGTTGACGAGCACCCTTCCAGTAAGGGTAGGCTACGAAAGTCATAAAACGGCCAGATACGGCCCCAACATCGAACCCTGAGGACAGCCCTGCGTAAGCACCTTCGAAGCAGCATATTGGCTAAGTTTTAATTTAGTTGTACTTATTCAATGGTACAACTAAATTAAAAGAGTGTATGTTGCTACGGCAACCTGTCGCTTTTAGTTTCAGCAACAACATTGGCTACCAAGGATTCTCTAAGGCACCTGATATATCTAAGAAAATGCCTACAATGTAACGAGTGAAATCCCCGGCGCGAGAAGCGAAAAGGGAAGCAAAGCCTGTCCAATCTACATTTTTTTAGTTTTATATTGAAAACCAGTATACTCTCGCGGGTGTAAGTTGTCAACAACAGCTCTCAGCTTACCGTACTATAATGGCGATGATGCATCTGCTCCTATAACTACTTTATGACCAGAAAGCGCATGTAGAACTATACGCAGATGACGTAAATTAGGACCTACTGGGTCTGAATATTGACAATAACAACTCACTACGAACATTCTTAGATAGGGAGCTATTACTTCAGCTACCGCACAGTGCGTGGATATTAAGTTGTTTATCGATGTTATAGTTAAATCCCATTTTAGAACATAAATACCCGCGCGTGAACTGTTACTGAGCTGTAGGAATTTACTGGTTAGTTGGGCTCGTTGGTGTTGCTCTTGAACTACTCTCTCTCTCTGCAACTGCAACTCTGATATTGCAATTTTATCGCTGTGAAGATTTAATTGAGCAATCACGACTTTATCCATATGTGGTATTTAATATATTGTACTCCAACCTAGCCTCGTAAGTTGTACAAGGTTTTGACCTGGTCTTGTGGTCATACGCCTTCTTTAGCCGCCTACATGGAACGCGAATTGGTTTGAAGTCTTTTTCAGATTTCTTAGTACACTCCCGCGAGCCATGAGATTCAGCACAATGAGCACAAGTTGGTTTGATCTTTGTGCAATATTTGCTAACATGTCCGTATTGTTGACATTTTAAACAACGTACTACTTTAATATCATCTACGAAACATGTGGCAAAGTCAATAAAAAAAAATTCCTTTGTTTGTTAAAATAAGTGCTTGCGTATTTCTGGGGAAAGTTTGATCCCCATCTATTTTCTAACGTTGGCTACATGACGAGTTTGCAGTCTATAGTAACCACTTCATAGAGCGATGCTTTTGTATTGCAATTTTACAGTCTGTAGTAACCACTTCATATCGTGTGCATATTTCCGTCCCGACGTTGCAGAAAAAAAAAGCTCGCTGTTAACAAAACGTACTGCTAATGGGAATGAAAGCGAGAGCTGAGTAAGACGAAAAGAGCACGAAAGGAGTGTAAATACGTGCGATATGAGAGCTGAGGTAAGATTTGATGTATCAGAGAGAGAAAGATTTTGACAGACTTGGCCTGAAAAGGAGTATCAATTTAAGATAGTAAGAAGTATGCTTTGTTTATTCGGATATGTAGAAAGAAAGCGTGATGGTAAAATCACGAAAAAGACCTGACAACTTAAAGTACAAAGGTACAGCAGACCGAGACAGAATCGAGGAAGACAAGCACTATAGGTTAGTGTGTCACGATCAAATTGGTGATGTCAGTTGTTGTATGTTAAAGAAACGACCAAGGTGTGTAATGAGGGTTGATTGTCGTAATTTACGTGAAATATTGATAGATAGATAGACTAAATAATGCAAATTCAGGAGGTAAGAAAAGAAAAACTTTAATAAAAAATAAATTGTTTTTGAACATATAATGTACTTTGTTTGTATGAGGTATTCGTTACTAAAAGTAGTACATAGGAATAGAAAATTTTGATTAAATTATTGCAGTCTTGAGTTCTAAATTAATGTGGCCTTGTATAATTACTTCACCGTTTTTCCCCGCTGTCGTATTGCAGTATATGCGGCCTTTGGTAAATGGAAAACCTTTAGGTACTTGTTCTACTGGTATAGTCATATTATACAAATCGTATTTTCCCTGAAAATCATAAAATAAAGAATGACTAAAATGTGTTCTTCAAACCTTACACTATACAGAAGTAAAAATTATATTTAAAATAATTGAGAGCAAACTCTAAGGACTTACAATTTGCCATTACTAATTAACAAGAGAGTAGGCATTAAACAGTAACCACAGATTACTATTTGTCTTTTTCCTCCTGATCACGTCTGATATGACCAAAATCATTGGGTATGTATTTAATTGAGTTTCTGTCATCACTTTCTGGCTCCATCATCTGGATGCCATCAACCCTCACACAATTTTTCAAGACAAATCAAATTTAACATATCCGAACTCAATGGGGATGTCTCAAATCCGAGAGATCCTGTGACTATTTCACAATCAAGACAATTATTCGGCAAAGAGTTTTCATAACCGAGCTCATATGCACCTAACTTCTACGTTCTAGCTATGTTATAGAGTCGAACTCAATCGTAAAGTAGATGATGCTATTTAACTTATGTAGCACTTACCGGTGGAAAAGGACAAGTTGACGGTAGGTTATTTTTGCGTAAAGCAGTTCCAAAAAATTTGTCCTTGAATACCATATCACAAAATCTCATATGCATTTCTATGAAGCCCCGTTTGTAAACGTTTGTCAACAACTCGAAAAAATAAAAGTGCACCTGCGAAAAAATTCAGAAATATTACATAATGTAGATACATCACTCGTTTTGTTGCCAATCATTAAATATAAATTTATTTGTAACAATAATGTTTATATGAGTGAACATTTTTGGTACCTTTTACATGTACTACATCTAAAACAGCTTGCGGTAAATTTTAACGTCGTCAGGATCATATTCTAACAATTGCAACTTGTTTATGGTAATCAAAGTTTTTGGATCAAAGTATATAACATTGGTCCAAATTTGTGATACTACAAATTGATCAGAATGATCTAAACTCAAGGTATCCATTATTTATATATTGATATGTCCATAATTACAAAATATATTATCTGAACATTGTAACAGGGGTGTCATGAACGAACCCTCCAGAAATACATTTTATAAGGAACGAGGAATTTAAACTAAAATTTTTTGTGGGACAATCTTTTAAAATTATAACAATAATTTGGCTATTTCTGAAAAATCATGTCACCGGCTTCACATTCTCATTTGTTTGTACGCGTACATATTTACAAAGTCCGAATTATTTCAATATAAACGATTTTTTTAGAACAAATTTTTCTGCATTTGTTCAGTATGAGTTTAATAAGTTAATTTTACGCATTAGCAAGCCGGGTCTGCTTCATTTAGTAGAAAAGAAAATGGATGCAACGAGTTGGTTCGTTTTACACATAACTCCGCACAGTTCAAAAACTGCGTGCATCTCTAGCTTATTCCACACTTTATCGTCACTCAAATTACCCCACAAATTACAGCATTACGCAATTTGATTTGATAAAGTCAATTTTCAAAGCAGTCTTCATTTTAATTTAGGATATTTGATAACTATATCAATGTAAATTGAACACCAACAGTGGAATGCTAATATAATCATTGGTCGTCGTAAAGTCATATGAAATTAGCAGATAAACTTTATCTAATACATTGTCCACTACTTTTAACAAAACTATTTCCTAATTTTGTTTGCGTTGACTAAGAAGTTTGATTCCCAATTTGATTGCGTTGACTTAGAAGTTTGATTTTTTTACTGCTCGAAGGGATTATGGACCTGAGTATTTGATATTAATTTTAGCTTGCTAGCTTCACCCGTTTCTGAGAAAAAGGGTCTTGACAGACAGACAGACGGACAACAAATTGATCCTATAAGGGTTCCGGTTTTCTTTTTAAGATACAGAACCCTACAAAACATAAAGATACATATATTACCAACACATTGCTGTTAATTTGTGCAGGTTACAGAAAACCTCTACAAATAATAACTCCATGGAAGATATTTGTGTTCTTGCGAGTGAGTAAATTTAATGAGGTTAGCAGCAAGCTCATACGAGCAATACTGTTGTACTACTTCACATCAGGCAAACCGCGCGCTTATTTGTTACCCCACGTAATATAAAATAAAATCTTACCGTAATATTATTATCTATAGGTACAACTGGATAAATGTTTAAACCGACGTAATAAAACGGGTCATTCCTTCCGTAACGTTTCGCCGTCAAATTCACATATTTATAATACTTGGTACTGTAGTACTCCACACGTGGTTGTTCTGTAGCAAAGTAGGATATTTTTCTCTGTAAATGAAGTTGAAACACTTACAAATCTCACAACTAACTAAAAGCTTCACAGGAAATGGACAGTCATGTCGAATAAACAAGAAAAATGCGAATATTTCATTAAAAGAGTTTTGTAGACGTAGAGAAAAAAATCTAAAAAAATATGGATATATCACAACTAAACTGATTGACCAAATTCTTTAAGATTAGTTCAAATTGACTGAATATCTGGAATTTACGTAAATCGTAAACTTGATAGTCAAACTTCATGCAAGCATTAGTTAGCCCACAAATGTAATAAAATCGTAGGAGAGCCGACCTTTTGCAAGAAATATTTTTTGAAATAATTGACTGTAAAAGTCAATTTAACCTGCACTCACACCAGCACCAATAAAAAGATATGTAATCCTTCACTTTCTAGATCCAGCCATGACCCGTGAGGTCGTCAGTCCATCTAAAGGGAGATGTTTCGCCCAATGTTTCGTCGGCAGTCTCCATTCTAGGATTGATTGTCCCTCATATGCCGTCGTTGACTCGGCAGTGCTGCGTCTAAACCCTGAGGGCTATATCGACAAATTTGGTTCTATATCGGCGGATTTTCTAATATTTATATATATATATATATATATACATATCCTTTATTGCACAAGTAAATAAAAAAGGCAATTTGATCTAAACTACTTTGTGTGCTTCCGCTCCCGATTAGTTCGTGCGAACTGCCGGCCGGCACCCATCCACTACCGTTAGTAGATGCATGCCACCGCTGCCATGGCTGCTCCGGTCGTCTCTGCGAGTGTTCGCCATCTGAAATGTGAACCGCATGCACCCACCCACAACATGCTACGGTAGCATCCTCAGGCGCTGTAGATGTTAGTCTTTAGAATAACATGCTACGGTAGCATGTTATTCTAACGACTAACATCTACAGACTACAGACTTTGTACAAAAGTCGTCTGCGTGGGTACCCCCGTCTCATCTATTTCTACCGCCAAACAGCTATATTTATATAGTTGTGTTCCGGTTTGAAGGGTGCGATATGGCACAGAAATTATTGGGTATTGTGACGAAACAGTCTTAGGTCACAAGGTTGGCAGCGCGGCAGTAACATCCCCGTGGTGTTGCGAGCGTCAATAGGCTACGTGACCGCTTATTATGTAATGCGGCCGCATGCTGGTTTGAGGTCTTTTTTTTATAATTCTAGATTGTATCATAAAAAAGACCTCAAAACATTCCAATTTTGAGAAATTTATTTATTATGAAGTGTTGTTTGGATATGTCGACCTACAAAATATTTACTAATTACGGAAAATATAGTATGATGACGAAATGTCCTTCTCTTGATGGGGTAGTAACGTCTAATGAGTGATCGGTAGCAGCTGGATCAGGAAAGTGCAGGAGCACATAATGATGAAAACTACGAGTATTAGGGGAAGCCTATAATTTCCAATAGTGGATAAATATTACATGATATTGATGAATCGTGTAGTTGAATTTGGCTCTGAAGTTGATAGGGTACTACTGGCACCCGAAAAACATAAAACGCACTCTAAAGTGTCCTAAAAACGCGCTCTGATTGAAGAATTCAAAAACGAGCTCGGTGGGTCAGTCGTGAATGACGCGATTTTCACACCAACGCTCGTGGGTTCGATTCCCACACAAGACAAACATTTGTGTGCATGAACATGTCTGTTTGTCTTAGTCTGGATATTTTAAGAGAGGTATGGCGTATCAAAGCATCCCGTCTGGGGAAGTACCTCCACCTCGCAGAAAATCGCAGCCAATAACAACTCCCTAGAGGGTTGGTGTGGTCCTGCGTGTGAGTGAGGTCACCAGTAAGCTTCCAAGGAGCTGCTGTGTAAGCAGCAGAGGAGGCATCGCGCGAATGATACTTTATCGCAAGCGTTAATAGGCTACGGTACCCGCTTTACATCAGGTGCTATGCTTGGATGCTCCCGACGTAGTATAAAAAAAAATATTACTGCCATATAGTAATTTTCAAATTATAACTTCAAATTAACATACTTACTGTCAGCGAATAATGCTAAAAATAATAATAAAAAAACTATATATATATATATATTGCAAAGCACATGTTGGTCACAACGTGGACACGGTGAGGATATAATTCGTTATAAGAGTACCTATCCATTCAAAATTAGATCATGGCCGTGTCTATAAAAACTTGTATTAATTTTCAGGAACATCGTTCCTGTATGAAATCTATATGTTTGTCTGTGTGCTTGTCTGTCGCTTTTTGTCGAATATTCGAGTTTTGACTTCAGATTCAGATTCAGCATAAAAAAGTAGAATAGGAATGTTCAGGAACACCGTTCCTATCTCTTAAGGAACATGGTCAAAATGGCCAACATTTTAAAAAATAATAATTTTGTTATTGTTATATAATTAACGAACCAGGTGTTCCTCTGGCAATGCAAGCTTGCGCATTCTCAACTGGTTTATAAATGATTTTCATGTTGGCTTTGGTAGGGCAATCTAGGCTGCATGCTACAAAAGCCCTGTCGATATCTGAATTTGTTTGAGTTTGAAATAATATCAAATATAATTTACATAAATTATATTTTACTGGCAAGTGGCTAACAATATGTAACAATTCCAGCAGTAATGACAAATCGACTATGACTGATATTCCGTAGGCTGCATAAAGGTAATAAATAAAGGAAGATGTAACAGTAACCCATAAGTCTAAGGAAAGATATTGCGTGTGTGTGCTACTGACTGTAAAATAGACGGATATTAAAGGAGTTGTTCGATTTAATGCCAACAGACTTACCTTCTACAATCTCACATCATCGATAATGAAAGCGCCGCCGACAGGAAGTTTATCCTTACACATTGAAACCGCAACAGTTGCGAATATTGCGGTTTCAGAGGACTTTTTTGGGAAGATGAGAATTGTTAGGTTGCGAAATGAACTCCTTGTCGAGGTTTTCCCAAGAGAGAGATAGCGTTAAAACGTTTTTCATATTTGGGTAACGCACGAGTTGCCAAATAAGAGGCATTAAAAAAGAATAAATTGCTGCTTATTAAATGTAACACCTTGGTCATTATTTATTTCTTTAAATTATTTTGCGATTAGTGTTGATAAAGGGCATAAAGAAAGTTTAATTTAGTCTATCAACAATTTTTGTTGTATTTCTGCACTTAATACTAGTAGTCGAACTCTGACTTACTCATTTTCTCATTATTATAAATACTACTCTGTTATAAAAAGTATACATTGTAGCATACTTACTTTTGCTGTAACTATAGATATGTTATTTGCCAAAAAAGCAAGCAATAGAAATATTATAACATAGTGATTTGTTCGTGCCATGTTTAATAGTAAAACATGAATAAAACTACCCAAATAACCTGTTTCCGTACTTCTATGACATGTAATTATAACCACGTTATATGAAATCATAGATTACATGCACCAAATATTTATTTTAATACTACAAATAAAGTATCAAACATAATCATATAAATGTAGTTTTTTGATGTTATCATGATGGCATTGTACCACATCCAATTATTATGCCTTATTCATATATGTAACTGTAATTGTTGAACTTGTTATCTATTATTGCAAGCGCGCGATAGCAAGCGAGCAATATGTGAGGTCGACCTCCAGTTTCTCGGTATTTTGTACGCTCTACTTCTCCAAAACCAAAATAGTTTGAAACCCCCTTTTTTCGTGATCGTGTAGCCTAGATGTCGTAGTTGTGCCAGTTGAAATTTGTTTTTCAAAAAAAGAAGTTTTGTTCCAGAAAAATCGGTCCAAGAAGATTTGTCCCTACTGTGAGCAGTGCTTTTGCAGTGGTAGTACTCTGAAGACGTGATTAGGCTTTTTATATTTTTTATATCAAATATCAAAATTTTTCAGTTTATTTTTTAAAAAGTAACTTATTTTTTTAAATATTAAATTTTGAATATTCAACATTTTTTTGGTAATTTTTACTAAGTTATCTTTTTTAACTTATTTTTTTTAATTTTATTTAATAAAATGAAATGCCCAAGCATTTTTCAGATTGACGCACTAAGTTTCCAAGCGCGCTTGCTACACAGCTTGCTGTTACCTATTTAAAAGATAAAAAGCGCGCTTGCGTTTGCGCCGCAGGCCCTAACTTCCCTAGTATTATTACATAAAATCTAATTGTCACGCCCAGCCAGGGTATTACATACTCGTATATAGATGTCTATTGTAGTACTTTAATGTAGGTCCTGACTTGCTTTACAATAAATTGTTTTATCCTGTTACTATAGACAAAGAAACATGTGAATTCGCAAAGAGCCATAAAACTCTAAGAGGTGATGCCCCGTAAAATCCCATCCCATCCCATTTCCAGTCATTAGGGTACGTCCCTCAATATGCGAGATAGCCTGAATATGCTAGGCATGGATATTCGTTGCGACCTTAACCGTAGCGTAATTACATCGAGTGCCTTATCTCAACAGCTTCAAGAAAACTCAGATTCTTAAACGGTGCGCCGGTTCTTCAGGCCAGACCAGCTTTGTGTGCTTTATAAGACTCAATTTTGGGTCTGCGTGGGGTATTGCTCGCATCTCTGGGACGGCTCCGCATAGTATCTTCTCGAGGCTCTCGATAGGTTACAGCGACGTGCTATCCGCATAATCGTCGACAAAGAGGTCACCAAAAACCTAGAACCTATTCAACTTCGTAGGAACATTGGCTCGCTAAGCGTATTTTACCGCCTTTATCATGGCGAGTACTCTAAAGAACTATTTTCCCTTATCTCACCCTCTTTCTTCCATCATAGAACACACAGGCACACGTGCAGGTTTGCGACGTCATTGTTCCCCTGTTGAGAACATTTTCCCCGCGTACCAAAAAGTGCGGCAATTCCTATCTTTGTCGTACCATTAAAAGTGGAACGCCTTGCCTGCACATGTGTTCCCTCCTTCCTACAATATAGGATCCTTCAAACGAAGCATGAAGAAACATCTTGCAGGCCACTGTGTAGTCCTTTGTCAGTTGCAGTTGCGATTTGGGCTCCTCTTTCGCTTACCATCAGGCAAAGCGGAACCACTATGCTGAATTTATACACAAAAAAACGTTTGAAATCTCCATTGAAAAAAGAAGAAAACGTGACTAGATTATTTATCACCTTTTCACCAAAGCGGAAGAGAAAAAGAAATAAATATACCCTCGACGCAAGAATAAAACCAAAGCTTTATTAGAAGTCAAACATAAAAGTAATAATTTAATTGAGGAAGAGATGCTGACGAAGAATACCAAACTTTTCTGGAGGTAGGTAAAGTCTCGGAGTAGTTCGTCAGCATCCAGAATATACAAGATAAATTGTAAAGCTGGTGGCATTCTTCTTAACATTCAGGGAGTGTTAGAAAGGTGAAGTCAATATTTTTGAGAAATGGATGATTATGTCCAGGTCAATGAGTCTGTGATCGACATTGCTAGCCTACCATGAAGACATTACATGTATGAGATGGAATGGTGAATATGAAGTTTGAAAAATGCAAAATCAGCGGGAATCGATATGGTTACAACTGAAATGATCAAAGTATGTGGCAGCTACGTTAGGAACGCCTTATGGTTTTTGAACAATTTATGCTGGAAAGCCGGAATGCCAAACCGATTGAAGAGGCGCAGTCATCATGCCCTTGTATAAAGACAAGGGATCGCGCGTAGACTGTGCCAACTACAGATTGATCAGTTCTGCAGCTAAAGAGTATGGAAAATTTATGCGAAGAAAATAAGGGGAAATCCGTTGAAATGCTTTGGGAAACACAGGGTAAAACGAAATGGTAGAGAATGTACGGATCGAGCATTTTACTCCGATATATCGTGAAGAAGTAACTAGCTATGGACCGGAAAATTTTCTGCGGTTTTGTGGATCTTGAAAAAGCATTTGATAGGGTCGTGCGAAAGGATCTCTGGGACATTTTGCCTGGATATGGATTTGACGGTGATCTTCTTCGTAGTGTGCAATCCACTCATAAGGACTGTACAGCATGCATGCAGGTGAATGGCAGCTTATCACTAGTTTGATATCAATATTGGTTTCAGTCAGGGATCCTTGCTGTCGGCTCGACTTTTCCTTCTGTATCTAGTTCTCTTTAGATAATAAGAAATATGTATATGAGAATGCGAATGAGCGACTATCTGCTTTATGCATACGATGCAGTATTAATAGCAGAATTACGATATAAACTGCAAATACTAGTTACAACAATAGAAGCTAATTGTATGAGGATAAGAAAGGTATGTGATGAAAACCAATATAATTACAATTGAATGGGAACAAAATAAAGACAATTGTATTTGAAAGAGATACAACCAGAACGTACACAAGATTACGATTGACGATGTAGTGGAGCAAGTGGATGAGATTGTACATCTTGTAAATGCTTTTAACAGGGACGGAAGGTACACTGCTGATGTTCACTTTAAGAGAGGTAGGGCGCAACGTAGGGGTTGTTGTGTTCCTAAGAGTGTGTGAGGGCACCAGTAAGCTCATAAGGAGTTTGCTGTGTTAGCAGCAGAGGAGGCATCGCGTGAGTGATACTTAATGTATTACAAGCAATCATAGGCTACGGTAACCGCTTTACATTTTGTATCATCATCATTATATTTAAAAAATATGTAAGACGTGTCTAAGTACCAGCGTGGGCCCAATGGCAAATAAAGAATTATTATCTATATCTTTTTACAATAATCGAATGAATTATCTACGTATCTGTTCCAAAAGAAGATCTAATTATTATCAAGAACGTTCGATATGGTCCACTAAATCTCACATAACATCATTAAACCCCATTATTCATTTGATTAGTTACATGCCTTGACTTTAATTAACGTTTTTGTGATATGGACAATATTCTAATTATTTACGCTATTTTCGTAGATAATAACTTGAATTTCATAATATATTTATTTTATAACTTCGCTCTCTCACACGCTCCAACAAAATAATGTGATGATTTATATCTTCAAACTGAATATTGCGTACTTAATATTAGTAGAATATTTTATAACAGGACTTTCTATCATCTTTGAAGCTAAACCACAGGAGCGGGAAAAGCGAGAAGGCGGTAGCAATCCGGGAAGAGTTTTTTGTAACATTCGTATCTATATGCAACCTGTCGTTCACCAGATAGCGCCTGCTTTTTGTGTGGCAGGTTGCAGACACGAGTGTTACAAAATATCCGTTCAGGATCGGTGCCATTTTTCCTGCCTTTATGTATATATATATATATATTATATATATTAATGGTACACTTTTTGATAATTATGTAAAAGTTATATATATGAAAAAGGTAATTAAATTTTACCTCACATCTTGATCAAGTCACAACCAGAGTAAGGAAGCTGATTTGGATATTTAAGACCTTAAGTTATGTAGTTCCTGTATCTGGCGCACGGTTGGGTGATTGGGGCTCCTCACGAAATGTTCTTAAAGACAACATAGCATTAGCACAGTCAATCATAACTTACTACATTCCCATCTAGGGTGGTGCAAATAAAACAAAAATGCTGGAAGTTGAACGTGCACAACGAGCGTTACTTAAGGTAATGCACTTTAAACAAAGAAAATTTCCTACAGATGCATTGTATGCTATTGGTAAGGTCCCGTCAGTAAGAAAGCTGTATATACTTCTAACAATACAAAAAAAGCATAAATCCGTAACATATGACCCTTGCAATACACAAAAGATAAGAAATAAAATTCTTGCCCATTCTCAAGCTAAAACGACATATGCTGAAAAACAATATAATAGTCGTTCGACCTATTTATACAATAAAATAAACAAAAAATTAGAAATTTGTAGTAAACCACTATATGAATGTAAGAAACTTATTATAAATCAACTAACACCACTAAATTATGAGGAAACGGAGACTTTATTACAAAACACAAAATAACACAAATACACAGAGACACACGCTCCGAGACATTAATACAAATCCACATGGTCTAAAGAGCTCGTCTTTATAACAACATACACAACACGCACATGGTATAAAGCATGATATTGTAACCTTATTTCATATTAATTTAAAGAAGCTATTGAAGAGCGAAGTCACCTGGCACAGGCATTTTTTGCTTACAAGGTGACCTCGGTAATTATATTATAAATGTAAAAAACATCTTAAAGAAATAATAATATTATTATATATTGAACGGGACAGGCCCACCACTCATACCACTGTGTCTCCTGTGTAGCCAGAATTAACAGCGGCGACCACAAAAAAGGCAATGAACAGTGAAGTTCATTGCTGTCCCAGGGGTTAAACTACAGCTGCCTTGGAACTCACAACGAATTTAATCAGAAGAAGTTTGTAGGAGTAGGAAGTTTTGGAATTGACTTCCCCTCTTGGCAAAGTGAGAGACAGCAACATGACAAATAAGGCATTTAAAACCTCAAAGAGATGGCTAGTCAAGTGAAGCTCAACTGCCGTGCGTATTATTATATATATGTAGATAAGCGGACGCGATCCGGCGCGGTGCTGTCGCTTTTCGTGTGACAGGTTGCATTCAAACAAGAATTTCGTTTTTCATTTTTAGTTCGTAAGCTGTAACCAAATGAATACTGATAGAGCGAGTCACGAATAGTTTAATTTATGTCATCTCCACTTTTAGGTATCTCAAGAGTACATATCATATTTGTATAGTGAAAGCTGTATTCTTCATAGAATCATAACTGATTCAACCTAAGCTCGAATCACATATATTTGGTCACGACTGATGCTCCCGATGTTTCGTAGTACTGCTTCGCATCAGGAAGGCTCTAGATGCCACTTTAGTGGTATATATTTTTTATGGCTAACCCTTGATCTCATTTTAATGAGATTTGGTATAAGAGTAACTTGGGACTTCGAGAAGGGAGGTTCTCTTCTCGAAGTTCCAAGTTACTCTTTTCAGATTTTAATCTATTGCCAAGATAATAGGATCTCCCACGCGTTTTAAGGCGCGAACCTGTACCAGTCACAACTAGCGTATACGCTTACAATAAACATCACAGGTATCTTGCCTTGCCGAACCTGTAAAAATAACCTCAGCCTAAAATTTAATCTTCAAATATCTTTTACTATCTGCATCCCACGACTTTATTCGCATGTATCCGGGTATCCCCTGGGTACCGCTTGTTCTTACATTATTTATTTTTGCTTGTAAACTATATATCGTATATCTATTTATCATCATATCAACATCACGAATGTTGAATAGCCTATTACTGAACTGAACCGAACTGATAGTTCCAGAGATTAAGACGTTCAAACAAACATTTCTGCTTTATATATTAGTATAGATTGTAGATCTTTAGGAGTTCTATGAACAAACCTCAATAACAATAGTACGTATGTCTGATGATGTCAAATCAAATCGTTTATTTTGCATGAATACAGTTTACATTAAGGATATTACAAGAAATGTTAGGTTCTATACCGTATTCTACCATTACAGTGTACAAAATTATGCGTAACATAGCCATGAAATTGTCAATTGTTTGCATATCGTCCTTTAATGTAAACGTCCTTAAATATATTTTATTATTAATTATTGAATTATAATAAACAAAATGTCAACACATATTAATATTATCATCGAAAAATTCATCAATACTATAATAAGCTTTATTTAGCAGATTGTCCTTGACTTCCTTCTTAAAGGCGAACTATTTAGATTTAAGACTCGGCGCTGTTTTTTGTGATGCTTCTCGTTCGAATCCCGGCATGTTCCACTAAATCCGTGTTTTCAGACTTATCTGCATATTTATATTTATAAATATTTAGAGGGTTGAGAAAACTTCTTGGCAGTAAAAGCTTGACCCCCAAGATACAAATTCATTATACACAATGCAGTGCTGGTTCCAACGATAACTTATGGAAGCGAGAGTTGGGTATGGCAGATAAAGCATGATAGTAAAATAAATGCAGTTGAAATGGGCTGCGCAAAATTTTGTAGCGTAACGCTTGTAGACCGTGTTCGTAGAGAAGTAATAGCCCAGTTGATAAGGAACCGGCATATTAAGCAACAGGTTTCCGGTTCGAACCTTGGCATATACCACTATATTCGTCTTTTCGGATTTATTTACATATAAGTAATAGTCACTTGCACGTCGGAGATGGAATACATCATGAGGAAAGACGTGTGACATATATTATCATAACGAACCACCCTACGCACAAACAAAAACTCATTGTAGTCTAATAGCTGCTCACTTCATTGAAAACTAGTAGACTCCGATCCCAAGATATATCGTAGGGCTGAGGACACATTGACATCACATTTTCTCTTTCATACTCTCGCATAATTTAATTCCCTCGCAATCTTGCTTTCTCACCCCCTTTTTTTTGAATTTTTGAATATATAACTAAGAAATTTCAGGGTTGTGAAGGTCTTATGTCAGTTGCTCTATTTAAAAATCAGTATATTCGACAAATCCTGAGACTTAGGCAGTGAACTCCGCCGATCCTAATGTAAGGAAACGGAATAACGCTAAGAAGAAGAAGCATCACTTACATGGTAATACGGGTGACATGAATTGTTTCTATTTATGTCCCAAAATGCGTCTTGTTATCATAACCAAAGTCAGTCCTACCCAGGTTTCCAGAAATACAAGTACTTAGTAGTATTTTCTAAGCCAAGCGGACTTGTTAATATAACCTATGCGAAGATGATGTTATGATGTTGATTGGGACTTTCGAACAAATAAACAGATTATCTCATGTACAAATATTTAACTATAAGTTACGATAGGAATAATTTTAGATTTTATTTTTATTACGATTTTATAACTTTTGTAATATGTCACATGGCACAGCTTTTTACTCTAAAGTTTATACTATTTAACTTACTTTTTAGGGCACTTCTATATCTACACAACAACGTACAAATATTTTATCTAACCCTCTTCGTTGCGGAGTTATGACTAATTCATTGGACGCGCGGAATGTATTTCAAGGCCCTTTTTCAAATTGAATTGAATGAATTTTGCTCAATAAATTAGAAACATACGGTGTAAGAGGTAATGCCATATAACTGATAGAATCTTATTTAAGTTAATATAAGACAAATACCACATATAATCAGAACTAATGCCAATACCGGCATCAATACTAGTTACGCATCGAGGGAAAGGTCAGTATACTATGGTATCCTACACTGTAGTGTGCTGGGTCCACCCTATTTAATATTTATATAAACAACCTTTCTAACGTTATTAACCATTTTATAACTTTATTTGCCAGTTCTATTTTATTCATATATATAATAATTTTGACAATGTAGAATATGACATAAATACTTCATTAAGGTCTAAATAACTTGACAATTAATTAGACAAAAACACATTTGATGAACTTTAAGCAAAGAAATAACTGCCGATTAGACTATAACATTAATTAGTTAAGTAATTTAGTGCAAGAAGTGCACTACAAATTCTTGGCTTTGACTATAGATAATAAGCAGACATAGAAACTTTACACTAATAATTTAGTAAAAAAATTAACCAATTTTATTATGCGCTACGGAAATTAAGAAATATTGCCAATATAAAGACTCTATTAACGGATATACGACAATACGACATAATATACATAACGGATAACACGTACATGTGGCTTCAAGTCTCAGATATGGCATGATGTTCTGGGGCAACTCTATCGAAAAGCAGAGTTCTTTTTTAAAGCCCAAAAAATATGTATTACATCTACATTCGGGTTAAAACACGATGATTCATGTGAGTTCTACTTTTAACTTTAACTTAAGGCAAAGATGTGTATCCAAGTACAGGACCAGTGACAGCATACGTAACTCTGACGAGCCCTTTCACTGCGGGTCGTATGGACAAGCTTAAGGTCGCTCAGTATGCTATGAACGACTAAGCTCGGGTTTCGCTGAGTGATAGACTGAAATAAAGATATATGGGATAGATCTTAATTAACTGACATAGCCCAAAGGATATGGAAGTTGACGTGGCATTGAACCAACCACAATGCTCGTAGAACCGCCAACCGCTAGAAATGGTGTTCTCAAATGGCATTACCGTATTGATGTACGCAGTATAGGAATGCGAGATGAAGCGACCTCAAAAAATTTGTAGTAAGTCGATGGATGCTGGTTGCTCATGATCGAGGCGAGTGGTCCTTAGAGGGGAAGCCTATGTCCAACCGTGAACGAATTGAGTCTGAAACGATGATGATGATGAGCTTTCAGCAGAAATACAATGTTGATCGTTAATATGGAAAGACGAGTAAGTGTTAGAAATCGTGTGAATGTAGCGTTGGGAAAAGGTCGTGGTAGTAATACTTTGAGCCAGAATACTCTCTGCACAAAACGTAGTGCTAGTCCCGTATGTAAGAGCAGCTGGGTAGGGCATAAAGAACATGAAAGTAGGATAAACGAGATCGAAATGCAAGCGTTGTGCAAAATATGTCGTGTAGCGCTTGTAGACTGCATTCTCAGTGATGATGTTAGAAACTGGGTCTGAAAAAGAGTGTCAGTGATAAAATACGTACAGGCATGCTCCGTTGGTTTGGATATGTAGAATGCAGGAAGACAGAGTTACGAAACAGAGAGACAAAGTTGTTGGAGTTTCTCCATTGTATGAGTCTTGATCAATATGTAACAGAGCCAACTCATTTTACTGATCATTCAGAGACACTTTTGGACTTGGTGTGCAGCAACTTAAAAGTAACGAAATTAATTGTTGATTATATACCAGATCTCAGCGGTCATGCTTTCGTAACCTGTGAAGTCAACGCAAGGAAACCGAAACCAGAACCTCGCTGGATCATCTATAGACCTTTAAAGGATATTAATTTAGAAGTTTTTAATGCAGATGTTAATAGTGTCGCATGGGAAGATCTACTATGTGACGATGTCAACGTTTCTGTTGCTGCTTTTAACTCTCAAATCAAAGAAATATTTGATATTCATGCTCCAATAAAAAAGTCATATATTAAAGAACAAAGTTATCCTTGGATTACACCAACAATTAAGGACATGATAAGACTGAGAGACAAGGCTCATGTTAAAAGTCGTCAAATGAAACTTGAATGTGACAAAAAGTACTACAAAGAATTTAAGAAATTAGTTAGTGTGGCAATCCGAAATGAAAAAACGGCTTACTATAAGTATTTTATTAATAAAAATCTACAAGACTCTCGAGCATTGTGGAAAAATATAAAACGCAATATTGTTGATTTTAACAAGAAGTGTACAGATTTACCAGAACATATTAGTGATCCTGACCGGATTAATGAATATTTCCTCGATATACCCGGTAGTGACAGTATTAGTAGTTTAAGATTAGAATATTTTAAGTCAAACAGATTTAGTAGTTCCATATTTGGTCTGAAAAGGGTAGACGAATACACTGTACTGAAAATTATTAAAAGAATTTCAACAAATGCACAAGGTGTAGATGGTATTACACTAAACATGGTACTATTGACTCTCCCGCGAACTTTAGGTGTTATTACTGCAATCATTAATAAGTCTATCGAAACTGGAACTTTTCCAGAGTTATGGAAAGAAGCTCTGATTAAACCTATTCCGAAAATCAACCATCCTATGCAATTAAAAGACCTAAGACCAATCAGTATATTACCTTTCATGTCAAAAATATTAGAGAAGATAGTTTGTATGCAAATGAGAGATTACCTGTCTATTAACAATATTTTACCAAATAAACAATCAGGCTTTAGAGAAGGAAGGAGTACTTCGACTGCACTACTAGACGTTATCGATGATGTGCTAGCTGGTCAAGATGTAGGACAAGGAGCGTTTCTGGTTTTATTGGATTATTCTCGTGCATTTGACACTATCAACATAGAGTTACTTATGGCTAAATTAATATACTATGGCTTTGACGACAACGCAATAAAATGGTTCTCTAGCTATTTGTTCAATCGACTACAGCGTGTAGAAGTTACTCAAAGCAATGGTACAAGAAGATTGTCCGCTAAATCTCTCATGAACAAAGGAGTTCCGCAGGGCTCTATACTGGGACCCATACTTTTCATTTTGTACTCTGCTGACTTGCCTCAATCTATCCAACAAAGTGAGCATCATCTATATGCTGATGACTTGCAGATGTATAAAACTTTTAAACCAAATGAAACAAATACAGCTATGAATGAAATTAATCAGGAACTTGAACATATACATGAATGGTCGGAAGCTAACGGTTTGATTTTAAATCCATCCAAAACTAAATTCATGATACTGGGCTCAAAAAATCAAATAGAGACGATTAATAGACACACACCCATTATCAAAATAAAGAATGTTAATATTGAGCAAGTAGATGAGGCAAGAAATCTGGGAGTTGTGATCGATGGCGGTATGAAGTTCGAGAAACATGTGTCGAACATTATTAAGCAGTGCTACTATAGATTGAAGGTCCTCTATCAAGTACGTCAATATTTAAGTGTAGAGCTGCGACTCTGCCTGTGCGAATCGCTTATATTATCTAAGCTGAATTATGCTGACGCAGTGGTTGGAGGATGCCTGTTAGCTCGAACCAAGAAAGTGGTCCAACGCGTCCAGAATTCATGCATCAGATTCTGCTTCCATATACCTCGCAGAGCACACATTTCACCTTACATAAATAACAATAATCTAATGAATATGGAGACGAGACGTAAATTACACTTCGCTAGTTTGCTCTTTGGAATTGTAAAAAATCAAAGTCCGATATACCTGTTTTCTAAAATGCAATTTACTCAACGACAATCCCGAATACTTGATCGCCTAATCTGTCCAACACATAATACAACTGCATTCCGTGGTAGCTTTCGATATTCAGCATCCAAGTGTTGGAATAACATTCCCCCACCAATCAGAAATTCACAATCTGTTATATGTTTTAAAGTTAGGTACAGGGAATATCTTTTAAATTTACAAAAAAGCTGATGAATTATGTATCTCATAAGACTATATATACACAGTATTTGTTCATAATAATATTTATCAATAAAAATAATGTTACTATGTACATACATGAATAATAATAATATAATAACACTAATTATCATATTTATTTATATATTAATACTACACGTACATTATGAATAGGCTTGTAATGTTATTGTTTACTCGATGTCAGGCACCTCTTTTATTAATGGTGTCCACAGAATACCAGCGTCGAGGCACTTCGTGCCGAGACATTATGCTGAGTGGAGACCTATTTGGTACACACACTGTATTGTATTTAGCCTTAAGTTTCAAATTTATGTAAAATTTTTGTGTTGCCAAATAAACGTTTTTCTTTCTTTCTTTCTTTCTTACAAAGCGAAATAGATGGTATATAGGAGTCCTGAGCATAAAACTTAGCCAGACGGCTTAGGCAGAAGGTTTAGGACCGTAAATAGCTCTATGTCATGTCTACAAAGTCAAACCTAACTTCACTTGCTCATAGTATACCCTGCTAATTAACAAATGAGGCTCTGACAAAAGAAAGGTAGGACGCATCAAAGCAGCGCAACTGCGTCGGCGTATCTCTATCTCACAGAAAACATAGCCCAATAACAACTCACGAGAGGGTCGATGGGCTCGACGAAAATAAGCGAGCTTATCGGTAAACAATTTGGGAGATGCTTTGTAAGCCGAGGATATGACAACGCGTGAGCGATGCTTTTATAATTGTAACTTTGCAGTCTTTAACGGGACACCAGGCCCACCACTGTGTCTCCTGGGTAGCCAGAATTAACAGCGGCAACCACCAAAAAGGCAATGAACAGTGAAGTTCATTGCTGTACCGGGGGCTAAACTACAGCTGCCTTGGAACTCACAATGAATTTAATCAGAAGAAGTTTTGGAATTGACTTCCCCTATTGGCAAAGTGAGAGACAGCAATATGACAAATAGGACATTAAAAAACCTCACAACTTACGCAGCAGACGCGCAGCACCTATGGTAGCCCTATCAGCCCATACAGGTGAACCGTACGTAATACATCCTAAATATGTGGCTGTGTAAAAAATTCTTAATGTTTTAAAAGTTAAGCTCCACGTCGAGGTGGAAATTCGAGTTAACGCATAAAACTTCTTTTTGGCTTTTTCTCCAACCAGCTTCATGTGTAAAATTTTTAGATATTCATTTATTTATTTACTCTCTTAATCTAGACATATATTACAATGTAATTAAAACCTTTGTCTAACAGTAATCCCAAGTAAAAAACCGAGATTTTATTTACAACTGATACTCCATTGAAGTGTAAACGAAACGGATAGCCCCAGTCTGAAATCAGGCCAAAACAAGTACTGGCTACATTTCCTATGCTTCTGGAATATATATGTATAATATGGAATTAGCTTTTACTAAAAATAGGCCGTTATCGGCGTAGCTAGTTGACGAGCACCCTTCCAGTAAGGGTAGGCTACGAAAGTCATAAAACGGCCAGATACGGCCCCAACATCGAACCCTGAGGACAGCCCTGCGTAAGCACCTTCGAAGCAGCATATTGGCCAAGTTTTAATTTAGTTGTACTTATTCAATGGTACAACTAAATTAAAAGAGTGTATGTTGCTACGGCAACCTGTCGCTTTTAGTTTCAGCAACAACATTGGCTGCCAAGGATTCTCTAAGGCACCTGATATATCTAAGAAAATGCCTACAATGTAACGAGTGAAATCCCCGGCGCGAGAAGCGAAAAGGGAAGCAAAGCCTGTCCAATCGACATTTTTTTAGTTTTATATTGAAAACCAGTATACTCTCGCGGGTGTTGTCAACAACAGCTCTCAGCTTACCGTACTATAATGGCGATGATGCATCTGCTCCTGTAACTACTTTATGACCAGAAAGCGCATGTAGAACTATACGCAGATGGCGTAAATTAGGACCTACTGGGTCTGAATATTAACAATAACAACTCACTACGAACATTCTTAGATAGGGGGTATTACTTCAGCTACCGCACAGTGCGTGGATATTAAGTTGTTTATCGCTGTTATAGTTAAATCCCATTTTGGAACATAAATACCCGCGCGTGAACTGTTACTGAGCTGTAGGAATTTACTGGTTAGTTGGGCTCGTTGGTGTTGCTCTTGAACTACTCTCTCTCTGCAACTGCAACTCTGATATTGCAATTTTATCGTTGTGAAGATTTAATTGAGCAATCACGACTTTATCCATATGTGGTATTTAATATATTGTACTCCAACCTAGCCTCGTAAGTTGTACAAGGTTTTGACCTGGTCTTGTGGTCATACGCCTTCTTTAGCCGCCTACATGGTACGCGAATTGGTTTGAAGTCTTTTTCAGATTTCTTAGTACACTCCCGCGAGCCATGAGATTCAGCACAATGAGCACAAGTTGGTTTGGTCTTTGTGCAATATTTGCTAACATGTCCGTATTGTTGACATTTTAAACAACGTACTACTTTAATGTCATCTATGAAACATGTGGCAAAGTCAATAAAAAAATTTTCCTTTGTTTGTTAAAATAAGTGCTGGCGTATTTCTGGGGAAAGTTTGATCCCCATCCATTTTCTAACGTAGGTTACATGACGAGTTTGCAGTCTATAGTAACCACTTCATAGAGCGATGCTTTTGTATTGCAATTTTACAGTCTGTAGTAACCACTTCATATCGTGTGCATGTTCCCGTCCCGACATTGTAGAAAAAAAAGCTCGCTGTAAACAAAACGTACTGCTAATGGGAATGAAAGCGAGAGCTGAGTAAGACGAAAAGAGCATGAAAGGAGTATAAATACGTGCGATATGAGAGCTGAGGTAAGATTTGATGTATCAGAGAGAGAAAGATTTTGACAGACTTGGCCTGAAAAGGAGTATCAATTTAAGATAGTAAGAAGTATGCTTTGTTTATTCGGATATGTAGAAAGAAAGCGTGATGGTAAAATCACGATAAAGACCTGACAACTTAAAGTACAAAGGTACAGCAGACCGAGACAGAATCGAGGAAGACAAGCACTATAGGTTAGTGTGTCACGATCAAATTGGTGATGTCAGTTGTTGTATGTTAAAGAAACGAGCAAGGTGTGTAATGAGGGTTGATTGTCGTAATTTACGTGAAATATTGATAGATAGATAGACTAAATAATGCAAATTTAGGAGGTACGAAAAGAAAAACTTTAATAAAAAATAAATTGTTTTTGAACATATAATGTCAAAGGTTTGTATGAGGTATTCGTTACTAAAAGTAGTATATAGGAATAGAAAAATTTGATTAAATTATAGCAGTCTTGAGTTCCAAATTAATGTGGCTTTGTATAATTACTTCACCGTTTTTCCCCGCTGTCGCATTGCAGTATATGCGGCCTTTGGTAAATGGAAAACCTTTAGGTACTTGTTCTACTGGTATAGTCATATTATACAAATCGTATTTTCCCTGAAAATGATAAAATAAAGAATGACTAAAATGTGTTCTTCAAACCTTACACTATACAGAAGTAAAGATTATATTTAAAATTTTTCCTCCTGATCACGTCTGATATGACCAAAATCATTGGGTATATATTTTATTGAGTTTCTGTCATCACTTTCTGGCTCCATTATCTGGATGCCATCAACCCTCACACAATTTTTCAAAACAAATCAAATTTAACATATCCAAACGCAATGGGGATGTCTCAAATCTGAGAGATCCTGTGACTATTTCACAATCAAGACAATTATTCGGTAAAGAGTTTTCATAATCTAGCTCATATGCACCTAACTTCTACGTTCTAGCTATGTCATAGAGTCGAACTCAATCGTAGAGTAGATGATGACATTTAACTTATGCAGCACTTACCGGTGGAAAAGGACAAGTTGACGGTATGTTATTTTTGCGTAAAGCAGTTCCAAAAAATTTGTCCTTTAACACCATATCACAAAATGTCATATGCATTTCTATAAAGCCCCGTTTGTAAACGTTTGTCAACAACTCGAAGAAATAAAAGTTCATCTGCGAAAAAATTAAGAAATATTACATAATGTAGATACATCACTCGTTTTTTAGCCAATCATTAAATATAAATTTATTTGTAACTTTTGGTACCTTTTACATGTACTACATCTAAAACAGCTTGTGGTAAATGTTAACGTCGTCAGAATCATATTCTAACAATTGCAACTTGTTTATTGTAATCAAATTCTTTGGATCAAAGTATAACTTTGATCCAAATTTGTGATACTACAAATTGATCAGAATGATCTAAACTCAAGGTATCCATTATTTATATATTGATATGTCCATAATTACAAAATATATTATCTGGACATGTAACAGGGGTGTCATAAACGAACCCTCCAGAAATACATTTTATAAATATTTCTTTTAACAGACAAGTTTAAAATAATTTTAAATAGAATTTACAAGTACGTGGATTTTAAAATCACCGCAAACTATTGCTGTTATTTTTGCTTTAAAAATCTTTTCTTTAAATATCTTCCAGCACAAGCACAAATTGCATACAATCACTACGTGGAGATCTAAATACACGAATAATTATCTCATCTAAACTTAAGACTTCTGTGATGCAGTTCAAAGCCTAGTTGTGTTCATACTTTCTTTGAATTTGAGATGTTTTTATTTTTATTACAAGGTTTTATTTAACGTACCATGTTAATATGTGTGTGTCAATGTGCCGAGTTGGTGGCGCAGTGATGAAACGCGCTGTTACGTTACTTTGACACCGACGTTTGTGGTTGCTATTCTCACACCGAAGAAACATTTGTGTGCATGAACATGTTTGTTTGTCTTGGTCTGAGTGTTTTCAACAGAGGCAGAGCGCAAGAAAGCAGCCCATTTGGGAACGTACCTCCACCTCATAGAAAACCGCAGCAAAGGCAAACTCTATAGCCCCATATGATATCTAGGTTCTGAAGATGAAGACGTAAGGTGAACATAGGAACTTCTGTACAAAGGATTACTCATCGAAAAATTAGATAGTTCGAAAGAAACAGGAAAACTACCTTGTAATATTGATGCATTAATAGTATGCACACATATAGGCAAAACAAAATTGAAAATAAAATCATTAAAAAACCTTTTAAAAAAAACTGTTGTACTAAAACCAAACTAAAATTCAATTGAACTAAAACAAAAAATCGGTAGCACTAAAACCAAACTGAAAGCCAGATGTACTAAATAGAAAGTAATGATTTTATAGATAGATAGATAGATAGAATAAGCTTTATTTACATAATAATTTTACAGGAAATTTCTTAAAAAATAGTAAAATATGAATACCTATTATGCAACAAGGCGGCCTTATTGCTAAAAGCAATATTTTCAAGGCAACCTTAAGGTAACGAATCGGCGTACAGAGAAGGTAGGGTTAACAAGGAAGGAAAATTTATTCTTATTAATATAATTACTTATATATGTGTAAATATATACATAGGTATATATTTGTGTACAAATACTAAATAACAATACATATATAATAATAAATAAACAAATAAAAACACATAATATATAAAATACGTAAATAAAATATACAAACATAAGTATATTTATACATATTTAATGTCAGTGTACAGCTTTTGAAGTCATAAATAAAGGAGATGATTTTTTACAAGTTTTTTGAACACGGCGATAGATTTTGCTATTCTTATGACTATAGGTAAAGTATTCCATAGCCTAATAGCCTGAACTGTAAACGATTGATCGAAGAATTTAAAGGAAAGAGACGGGACTGAAAGAATGAGATTTTCACAGGAGCGAAGTTGTAAGTTGTGAGAGGGAGAACTAAATTTGAACCAAATTTTGAGGTAGGAAGGAGCTTTAGGATTAAAGAGTATGAAGTAGAGAAAGAAAAGAATATGCATATTTCTGCGCTGATGGATAGAAAGCCACTTCAGTTGTTGACGTTATTCAGATACATGATCATATTTTCGGAGCCCGAAAATAAATCTAATGCAGAGATTTTGTAGTCTTTCTAATTTATTAATTAAATCTACATTAAGGTCTGGATAGGAAATATCAGCGTAATCAAGGATAGGAAGCAAAAGGGATTGTGCAAGAACAACTTTAGTGGCAGTGGGTAGAAAATTTCTAATACGACGGAGAGACGCCGACGCGGCAAACATCTTCCTGCTGAGCTCTGCCACCTGCGACCTCCAGGATAACGTAGAATCAAAAGTAACTCCAAGATTCTTCACCGTTCCACTGAATGGAATACAGACACCATCAAACACAACCGAACGGATTTTAGAAACATCAAGCCTGGAAATAAACGCTGGACTGCCTATTATAATGCATTGAAATTTGTGTGGATTCACCTTCAGTCCGAAGCGTTTACTCCATGCCGATATCAAATTTAAGTGTACATTTATCTGATTAATGCACTGTGAAATGTTAATGAGAGAGGCCTGAGGATATATCTGCAAATCATCTGCATAAAGATGGTAGGATGAAGAGATTCTGTGAGTTATTGAACTAATGAAAAGGGAAAAAAGCGAAGGAGACAGCACACCACCCTGCGGCACGCCAGCATTTGTATCACACCAGGTAAAATTGGTATCATCAATTTTGACACATTGCCGGCGCCCGTACAGGTAATTACGAAACCAGTCAATCACTGTTGGAGATATGTTAAGAGAAGATAGTACTCCCAGAAGGACATCGAAATCAACTGTATTGAAGGCATTGCTGAAATCCAGTAAGGTCAATACTATGAGCTGATGATTTTCCATGCCACGTCTTATGTCATCAGAAATTTTGATTAACGCAGTAGCCGTACTATGACCAGGACGGAATCCAGATTGGAAAGGATTATGAATATTATTGGAGGAGAGGAAATAACTTAACTGCCAATGTACTAACCGTTCTAGCACTTTGGAAAGAAAAGGGAGTATCGAAATGGGACGGTAGTCACTGACAGAAGAAGGAAAAGGCTTTTTAGGTAAAGGAATTATGTGAGCATCCTTCCAGCATTTTGGGAATGAACCAGTGGAAATAGAAAAATTTAGGATTTTTGTCAGGATAGGAACAAGGATATCGATTAGAGGAGTGATCATTTTACGGCTAATGCAATCAACTCCAACAGCATTCGATGCAATGGACTGTATGCTTCTCTTAACATCACAATCAGTAAATGGAACGAAAACAAATGGAGAATAGTCTGGAGGGGATATATCGTAGAAAGTTGATTTAACGTGTCGGTTTTGACGTTTATGTCAAGAGAAGAGCAAGAAGAGAAATGACAGTTAATTAGATCCAGATCAAGATTGGAAGTATTTGCATTCTGAGATTTACCCACTCCCATGCTTTTGAGAAATTTCCAAACTTTTGCTTGGTCCTCATTTTCAACTGACTGATGAATGTGGCATCGCTGAGCATCCCTACATTGGGCACAAATCATTTTATTGGGCACAAATCATTTTAAAACTTTAGTAAAATTTCTTGTGCGACAATCTTTTAAAATTATAACAATAATTTGGCTATTTCTGAAAAATCATGTCACCGGCTTCACATTCTCATTTGTTTCTTTCTCTGTCTCTTCTTTACTTCTCTCTTCCATCTCCACACCCAAAAAATAATTTATTTTTAGAGCATGATTCAGGCGAGTTTGTGTTGGTAGCATTAGTTCTAAAAATTAAATAGGTTCGCCGTCATTAAAACTAAAGCTAAACTGACTTGGACTCTAACAAGTAATAAACAAGAATCAGGAAAAGAAACGAGAAGCTTGCGTATGATTCATTCTACATATGAATAATAACATAATAGAACAGAAGTCATTCTAAAATACATGTAATATGCTTGAATATCTACGTCGTCAGGTGTGTTAAAACGCACCATGTAAAAGAATCTTAATCGCCATGAGTCTTAGCTCAAGTTTGAAGCTATTTTTTAATGAGACCCAGCACCGATGCACGTTGCGGAGACAGTCACAGGCTGCCCCTACAAAAGATCCAATTATAGTTAACCTACCATGTTACCCACTGTTTTAAATGATATTCATATTTTATTAAAATACTGCATTATATTGTATTGCATAGGTGTATATGTATATAGATAATAGTAGGTAGAATCTGTAAATGCCACAATTCTGCAGCGACATAACGCAGCGATAACGCAAACCTTTTTGGTGATATTTAGCCTACGATTCGGTATTACGTAGAAATATGTCACTAGCATACTTGAAGGAAGTTTTAAGTACAACCCTTTGTACGCGTACATATTTACAAAGTCCGAATTATTCCAATATAAGCGTTTGTGGTAGAATTTTAGAACAATTTTTTCTGTATTTGTTCAGTATGAGTTTAATAAGTTAATTTTACGCATTAGTAAGCCGAGTCTGCTTCATTTAGTAGAAAAGAAAATGGATGCAACGAGTTGGTTCGTTTTACACATAACTCCGCACAGTTCAAAAACTGCATGCATCTCTACCTTATTCCACACTTTATCGTCACTCAAATTACCCCACAAATTACAGCATTACGCAATTTGATTTGATCAAGTCAATTTTCAAAGTAGTCTTCATTTTAATTTAGGATATTTGATAACCATATCAATATAAATTGAACACCAACAGTGGAATGCTAATGCAATCATTGGTCGTCGTAAAGTCATATGAAATTAGCAGATAATCTTTATCTAATACATCGTCCACTACTTTTAACAAAACTATTTCCTAATTTTGTTTGCGTTGACTAAGAAGTTTGATTCCCAATTTGATTGCGTTGACTTAGAAGTTTGATTTTTTTACTGCTTGAAGGGATTATAGACCTGAGTACCTATTTGATATTAATTTTAGCTTGCTAGCTTCACCCGTTTCTGAGAAAAAGGGTCTTGACAAACAGACAGACGGACAACAAATTGATCCTATAAGGGTTCCGGTTTTTTTAAGATACAGAACCCTACAAAGTATAAAGATACATATATTACCAACACATTGCTGTTAATTTGTGCAGGTTACAGAAAACCACTACAAATAACAACTCCATGGAAGATATTTGTGTTCTTGCGAGTGAGTAAATTTAATGAGGTTAGCAGCAAGCTCATACGAGCGATACTGCTGTACTACTTCACATTAGGCAAACCGCGCGCTTATTTGTTACCCCACGTAATATAAAATAAAATCTTACCATAATATTATTATCTATAGGTAGAACTGGATAAATGTTTAAACCGACGTAATAAAACGGGTCATTCCTTCCGTAACGTTTCGCCGTCAAATTCACATATTTAAAATACTTGGTACTGTAGTACTCCACACGTGGTTGTTCTGTAGCAAAGTAGGATATTTTTCTCTGTAAATGAAGTAGAAACACTTACAAATCTCACAACTAACTAAAAGCTTCACAGAAAATGGACAGTCATGTTGAATAAACAAGATAAATGCGAATATTTCAGTAAAAGAGTTTTGTAGACGTAGAGAAAAAAATCTAAAAAAATATGGATATATCACAACTAAACTGATTGACCAAATTCTTTAAGATTAGTTCAAATTGACTGAATATCTGGAATTTACGTAAATCGTGAACTTGATAGTCAAACTTCATGCAAGCATTAGTTAGCCCACAAATGTAATAAAATCGTAGGAGAGCCGAACTTTTGCAAGAAATATTTTTTGAAAGAATTGACTGTAAAAGTCAATTTAACCTGCACTCACACCAGCACCAATAAAAAGATATGTAATCCTTCACTTTCTAGATCCAGCCATGACCCGTGAGGTCGTCAGTCCATCTAAAGGGAGATGTTTCGCCCAATGTTTCGTCGGCAGTCTCCATTCTAGGATTGATTGTCCCTCGTTTGCCGTCGTTGACTCGGCAGTGCTGCGTCTAAACCCTGAGGGCTATATCGAGAAATTTGGTTCTATATCGGCGGATTTTCTAATATTTATATATATATATATATATATACATATCCTTTATTGCACAAGTAAATAAAAAAGGCAATTTGATCTAAACTACTTTGTGTGCTTCCGCTCCCGATTAGTTCGTGCGAACTGCCGGCCGGCACCCACCCACTACCGTTAGTAGATGCATGCTACCGCTGCCATGGCTGCTCCGGTCGTCTCTGCGAGTGTTCGCCATCTGAAATGTGAACCGCATGCACCCACCCACAACATGCTACGGTAGCATCCTCAGGCGCTGTAGATGTTAGTCTTTAGAATAACATGCTACGGTAGTATGTTATTCTAACGACTAACATCTACAGACTACAGACTTTGTACAAAAGTCGTCTGCGTGGGTACCCCCGTCTCATCTATTTCTACCGCCAAACAACTATATTTATATAGTTGTGTTCCGGTTTGAAGGGTGCGATATGGCACAGAAATTATTGGGTATTGTGACGAAACAGTCTTAGGTCACAAGGTTGGCAACGCGGCAGTAACATCCCCGTGGTGTTGCGAGCGTCAATAGGCTACGTGACCGCTTATTATGTAATGCGGCCGCATGCTTGTTTGAGGTCTTTTTTTTATAATTCTAGATTGTATCATAAAAAAGACCTCAAAACATTCCAATTTTGAGAAATTTATTTATTATGAAGTGTTGTTTGGATATGCCGACCTAGAAAATATTTACTAATTACGGAAAATATAGTATGATGACGAAATGTCCTTCTCTTGATGGGGTAGTAACGTCTAATGAGTGATCGGTAGCAGCTGGATCAGGAAAGTGCAGGAGCACATAATGATGAAAACTACGAGTATTAGGGGAAGCCTATAATTTCCAATAGTGGATAAATATTACATGATATTGATGAATCGTGTAGTTGAATTTGGCTCTGAAGTTGATAGGGAACTACTGGCACCCGAAAAACATAAAACGCACTCTAAAGTGTCCTAAAAACGCGCTCTGACTGAAGAATTCATAAACGAGCTCGGTGGGTCAGTCGTGAATGACGCGATTTTCACACCAACGCTCGTGGGTTCGATTCCCACACAAGACAAACATTTGTGTGCATGAACATGTCTGTTTGTCTTAGTCTGGATGTTTTAAGAGAGGTATGGCGTATCAAAGCATCCTGTCTGGGGAAGTACCTTCACCTCGCAGAAAATCGCAGCCAATAACAACTCCCTAGAGGGTTGTTGTGGTCCTGCGTGTGAGTGAGGTCACCAGTAAGCTTCCAAGGAGCTGCTGTGTAAGCAGCAGAGGAGGCATCGCGCGAATGATACTTTATCGCAAGCGTTAATAGGCTACGGTACCCGCTTTACATCAGGTGCTATGCTCGAATGCTCCCGACGTAGTATAAAAAAAAATATTACTGCCATATAGTAATTTTCAAATTATAACTTCAAATTAACATACTTACTGTCAGCGAATAATGCTAAAAATAATAATAAAAAAACTATATATATATATATTGCAAAGCATATGTTGGTCACAACGTGGACACGGTGAGGATATAATTCGTTATAAGAGTACCTATCCATTCAGAATTAGATCATGGCCGTGTCTATAAAAACTTGTATTAATTTTCAGGAACATCGTTCCTATATGAAATCTATATGTTTGTCTGTGTGCTTGTCTGTCGCTTTTTGTCGAATATTCGAATTTTGACTTCAGATTCAGATTCAGCATAAAAAAGTAGAATAGGAATGTTCAGGAACACCGTTCCTATCTCTTAAGGAACATGGTCAAAATGGCCAACATTTAAAAAAATAATAATTTTGTTATTGTTATATAATTAACGAGCCAGGTGTTCCTCTGGCAATGCAAGCTTGCGCATTCTCAACTGGTTTATAAATGATTTTCATGTTGGCTTTGGTAGGGCAATCTAGGCTGCATACTACAAAAGCCCTGTCGATATCTGAATTTGTTTGAGTTTGAAATAATATCAAATATAATTTACATAAATTATATTTTACTGGCAAGTGGCTAACAATATGTAACAATTCTAGCAGTAATGACAAATCGACTACGACTGATATTCCGTAGGCTGCATAAAGGTAATAAATAAAGGAAGATGTAACAGTAACCCATAAGTCTAAGGAAAGATATTGCGTGTGTGTGCTACTGACTGTAAAATAGACGGATATTAAAGGAGTTGTTCGATTTAATGCCAACAGACTTACCTTCTATAATCTCACATCATCGATAATGAAAGCGCCGCCGACAGGAAGTTTATCCTTACACATTGAAACCGCAACAGTCGCGAACATTGCGGTTTCAGAGGACTTTTATGGGAGGATGAGAATTGTTAGGTTGCGAAATGAACTCCTTGTCGAGGTTTACCCGAGAGAGAGATAGCGTTAAAACGTTTTTCATATTTGGGTAACGCACGAGTTGCCAAATAAGAGGCATTAAAAAAGAATAAATTGCTGCTTATTGAATGTTACACCTTGGTCATTATTTATTTCTTTAAATTATTTTGCGATTAGTGTTGATAAAGGGCATAAAGAAAGTTTAATTTAGTCTATCAACAATTTTTGTTGTATTTCTGCACTTAATACTAGTAGTCGAACTCTGACTTACTCATTTTCTCATTATTATAAATACTACTCTGTTATAAAAAGTATACATTGTAGCATACTTACTTTTGCTGTAACTATAGATATGTTATTTGCCAAAAAAGCAAGCAATAGAAATATTATAACATAGTGATTTGTTCGTGCCATGTTTAATAGTAAAACATGAATAAAACTACCCAAATAACCTGTTTCCGTACTTCTATGACATGTAATTATAACCACGTTATATGAAATCATAGATTACATGCACCAAATATTTATTTTAATACTACAAATAAAGTATCAAACATAATCATATAAATGTAGTTTTTTGATGTTATCATGATGGCATTGTACCACATCCAATTATTATGCCTTATTCATATATGTAACTGTAATTGTTGAACTTGTTATCTATTATATTATTACATAAAATCTAATTGTCACGCCCAGCCAGGGTATTACATACTCGTATATAGATGTCTATTGTAGTACTTTAATGTAGGTCCTGACTTGCTTTACAATAAATTGTTTTATCCTGTTACTATAGACAAAGAAACATGTGAATTCGTAAAGAGACATAAAACACTAAGAGGTGATGCCCGGTAAAATCCCATCCCATCCCATTTCCAGTCATTAGGGTACGTCCCTCAATATGCGAGATAGCCTGAATATGCTAGGCATGGATATTCGTTGCGACCTTAACCGTAGCGTAATTACATCGAGAGCCTTATCTCAACAGCTTCAAGAAAACTCAGATTCTTAAACGGTGCGCCGGTTCTTCAGGCCAGACCAGCTTTGTCTGCTTTATAAGACTCAATTTTGGGTCTGCGTGGGGTATTGCTCGCATCTCTGGGACGGCTCCGCATAGTATCTTCTCGAGGCTCTCGATAGGTTACAGCGACGTGCTATCCGCATAATCGTCGACAAAGAGGTCACCAAAAACCTAGAACCTATTCAACTTCGTAGGAACATTGGCTCGCTAAGCGTATTTTACCGCCTTTATCATGGCGAGTACTCTGAAGAACTATTTTCCCTTATCCCACCCTCTTTCTTCCACCATAGAACACACAGGCACACGTGCAGGTTTGCGACGTCATTGTTCCCCTGTTGAGAACATTTTCCCCGCGTACCAAAAAGTGCGGCAATTCCTATCTTTGTCGTACCATTAAAAGTGGAACGCCTTGCCTGCACATGTGTTCCCTCCTTCCTACAATATAGGATCCTTCAAACGAAGCATGAAGAAACATCTTGCAGGCCACTGTGTAGTCCTTTGTCAGTTGCAGTTGCGATTTGGGCTCCTCTTTCGCTTACCATCAGGCAAAGCGGAACCACTATGCTGAATTTATACACAAAAAAACGTTTGAAATCTCCATTGAAAAAAGAAGAAAACGTGACTAGATTATTTATCACCTTTTCACCAAAGCGGAAGAGAAAAAGAAATAAATATACCCTCGACGCAAGAATAAAACCAAAGCTTTATTAGAAGTCAAACATAAAAGTAATAATTTAATTGAGGAAGAGATGCTGACGAAGAATACCAAACTTTTCTGGAGGTAGGTAAAGTCTCGGAGTAGTTCGTCAGCATCCAGAATATACAAGATAAATTGTAAAGCTGGTGGCATTCTTCTTAACATTCAGGGAGTGTTAGAAAGGTGAAGTCAATATTTTTGAGAAATGGATGATTATGTCCAGGTCAATGAGTCTGTGATCGACATTGCTAGCCTACCATGAAGACATTACATGTATGAGATGGAATGGTGAATATGAAGTTTGAAAAATGCAAAATCAGCGGGAATCGATATGGTTACAACTGAAATGATCAAAGTATGTGGCAGCTACGTTAGGAACGCCTTATGGTTTTTGAACAATTTATGCTGGAAAGCCGGAATGCCAAACCGATTGAAGAGGCGCAGTCATCATGCCCTTGTATAAAGACAAGGGATCGCGCGTAGACTGTGCCAACTACAGATTGATCAGTTCTGCAGCTAAAGAGTATGGAAAATTTATGCGAAGAAAATAAGGGGAAATCCGTTGAAATGCTTTGGGAAACACAGGGTAAAACGAAATGGTAGAGAATGTACGGATCGAGCATTTTACTCCGATATATCGTGAAGAAGTAACTAGCTATGGACCGGAAAATTTTCTGCGGTTTTGTGGATCTTGAAAAAGCATTTGATAGGGTCGTGCGAAAGGATCTCTGGGACATTTTGCCTGGATATGGATTTGACGGTGATCTTCTTCGTACTGTGCAATCCACTCATAAGGACTGTACAGCATGCATGCAGGTGAATGGCAGCTTATCACTAGTTTGATATCAATATTGGTTTCAGTCAGGGATCCTTGCTGTCGGCTCGACTTTTCCTTCTGTATCTAGTTCTCTTTAGATAATAAGAAATATGTATATGAGAATGCGAATGAGCGACTATCTGCTTTATGCATACGATGCAGTATTAATAGCAGAATTACGATATAAACTGCAAATACTAGTTACAACAATAGAAGCTAATTGTATGAGGATAAGAAAGGTATGTGATGAAAACCAATATAATTACAATTGAATGGGAACAAAATAAAGACAATTGTATTTGAAAGAGATACAACCAGAACGTACACAAGATTACGATTGACGATGTAGTGGAGCAAGTGGATGAGATTGTACATCTTGTAAATGCTTTTAACAGGGACGGAAGGTACACTGCTGATGTTCACTTTAAGAGAGGTAGGGCGCAACGTAGGGGTTGTTGTGTTCCTATGTGTGTGTGAGGGCACCAGTAAGCTCATAAGGAGTTTGCTGTGTTAGCAGCAGAGGAGGCATCGCGTGAGTGATACTTAATGTATTACAAGCAATCATAGGCTACGGTAACCGCTTTACATTTTGTATCATCATCATTATATTTAAAAAATATGTAAGACGTGTCTAAGTACCAGCGTGGGCCCAATGGCAAATAAAGAATTATTATCTATATCTTTTTACAATAATCGAATGAATTATCTACGTATCTGTTCCAAAAGAAGATCTAATTACTATCAAGAACGTTCGATATGGTCCACTAAATCTCACATAACATCATTAAACCCCATTATTCATTTGATTAGTTACATGCCTTGACTTTAATTAACGTTTTTGTGATATGGACAATATTCTAATTATTTACGCTATTTTCGTAGATAATAACTTGAATTTCATAATATATTTATTTTATAACTTCGCTCTCTCACACGCTCCAACAAAATAATGTCATGATTTATATCTTCAAACTGAATATTGCGTACTTAATATTAGTAGAATATTTTATAACAGGACTTTCTATCATCTTTGAAGCTAAACCACAGGAGCGGGAAAAGCGAGAAGGCGGTAGCAATCCGGGAAGAGTTTTTTGTAACATTCGTATCTATATGCAACCTGTCATTCACCAGATAGCGCCTGCTTTTTGTGTGGCAGGTTGCCGACACGAGTGTTACAAAAAAATCCGTTCAGGATCGTTGCCATTTTTCCTGCCTTTATGTATATATATATATATATATATTATATATATTAATGATACACTTTTTGATAATTATGTAAAAGTTATATATATGAAATGAAAGGTAATTAAATTTTACCTCACATCTTGATCAAGTCACAACCAGAGTAAGGAAGCTGATTTGGATATTTAAGACCTTAAGTTATGTAGTTCCTGTATCTGGCGCACGGTTGGGTGATCGGGGCTCCTCACGAAATGTTCTTAAAGACAACATAGCATTAGCACAGTCAATCATAACTTACTACATTCCCATCTAGGGTGGTGCAAATAAAACAAAAATGCTGGAAGTTGAACGTGCACAACGAGCGTTACTTAAGGTAATGCACTTTAAACAAAGAAAATTTCCTACAGATGCATTGTATGCTATTGGTAAGGTCCCATCAGTAAGAAAGCTGTATATACTTCTAACAATACAAAAAAAAGCATAAATCCGTAACATATGACCCTTGCAATAAACAAAAGAGAAGAAATCATATTCTTGCCCATTCTCAAGCTAAAACGACATATGCTGAAAAACAATATAATAGTCGTTCGACCTATTTATACACTAAAATAAACAAAAAATTGTAGTAAAACACTAAAAGTTTTTCATTTTTAGTTCGTAAGCTGTAACCAAATGAATACTGACAGAGCGAGTCACGAATAGTTTAATTTTATGTCATCTCCACTTTTAGGTATCTCAAGACTACATAGCATATTTGTGTAGTGAAAGCTGTATTCTTCATAGAATCATAACTGATTCAACCTAAGCTCGAATCACATATATTTGGTCACGACTGATGCTCCCGATGTTTCGTAGTACTGCTTCGCATCAGGAAGGCTCTAGATGCCACTTTAGTGGTATATATCTTTTATGGCTAACCCTTGATCTCATTTTAATGAGATTTGGTATAAGAGTAACTTGGGACTTCGAGAAGGGAGGTTCTCTTCTCGAAGTCCCAAGTTACTCTTTTCAGATTTTAATCTATTGCCAAAATAATGGGATCTCCCACGCGTTTTAAGGCGCGAACCTGTACCAGTCACAACTAGCGTATACGCTTACAATGAACATCACAGGTATCTTGCCTTGCCGAACCTGTAAAAATAACCTAAGCCTAAAACTTTAATCTTCAAATATCTTTTACTATCTGCATCCCACGACTTTATTCGCATGTATTCGGGTATTCCTTGGGTACCGCTTGTTCTTACATTATTTATTTTTGCTTGTAATCTATTTATCATCATATCAACATTACGAATGTTGAATAGCCTATTACTGAACTGAACCGAACTGATAGTTCCAGAGATTAAGACGTTCAAACAAACATTTCTGCTTTATATATTAGTATAGAGTGTAGATCTTTAGGAGTTCTATGAACAAACCTCAATAACAATAGTACGTATGTCCGAGGACGTATCTATGTCCACCACACAGAAAATCGCAGCCAAATAGCAACTCCCTAGAGGATCATTATGTTCTTTCGAGTGTGTGAGGTCACCAGTAAGATCCTAAGCGCAGTTGCTTTGTTAGCAGCAGAGGTGGCATCGCGCGAGTGATATTTAATGTATTGCAAGCGTTCACATATTATGTCAAATCAAATCGTTTATTTTGCATGAATACAGTTTACATTAAGGATATTACAAGAAATGTTAGGTTCTATACCGTATTCTACCATTACAGTGTACAAAATTATGCGTAACATAGCCATGAAATTGTCAATTGTTTGCATATCGTCCTATAATAAATCATATCGTCCTTTAATGAATCACTTACATATATTTTATTATTAATTATTGAATTATAATAAACAAAATGTCAACACATATTAATATTATCATCGAAAAATTCATTAATACTATAATAAGCTTTATTTAGCAGATTGTCCTTGACTTTCTTCTTAAAGGCGAAAAAAATTTTAATTTCTAGTATGTGTTTAGGTAACTTGTTATACAGCTTTGGTGCCATTACAAATACACTGCTGTGGTACATCTTGGATTTTGACATTGGAGTTCTAATCTTATGGCTTTTGCGGGCACTTACTAGGTGCTGAAATAAATGCGCGTTGCCTTTGACGAACAAAATACTATTCAAGACATATAAACAAGGTAAAGTGAGGATTTTATTAAACTGCTTTAAATCAGGTGTGATGTATGCTTACCTCCCGATGCTGAAATAAATTTCGATATCAAACAGAAATCCAATTATCTCACAGAATGGCTGATAATTTGTACTGCCACATCCGAGAGCGAGGTTCACAACAATGGAAGTTACTGTTAAGAGCGGATGAAAGGAGTGAATGCGGTAGGAAGACAGACCACGGTCTTTTGTTGCATCCCCGCAGTACGTTTTGTGACAAATTGCAACTCCAAGCCGAAGAGACAGCTGTATGTTGGTAGATAAATTAGTTCAATTGTTTTAAAGTATTTTCAGTTACTGGGTAGAACTTAATGTTTAAATATACACAAGTTTAACAGTAAAGATGTTGTTCATTGTTTATTTTTCATTGTTCATACTTAAGATCTATTTAATATTTGATCTAGGAAAGACTCAATACATAGTACAAAATGAACTCTTTTGTAGTAGGTTTATTTTATAGGTAATTGTAACGATTACATAATTTAGACTAGCTGAAACCTGCAACTTCATTCACCTATACCAGTGTCCCATGGGAACCGCTTTATCTTGGTTTCTATCTTTTTTCTGAACTTTTGAGGATCGAATCGTGTTATTGAATTGCCTATAATCTTCCTGCAAAAAGATTTTTTCTATTTCAGTATCTCCAAAGTAAAGAAACAATATTCTCTCCACTTATATATGCTAGTATACTTAGTATAGATTACGATAAAGATGATATAGATGAGAGATATGTATTTATCCAACGTTTGTGTAATATGGGTGAATACATAATTGAAGTAGCTGATGTTGTTATTGAGGATGACATGCTGCTGATTTTAGGTTTCAATAATAAATTGATTAGGGGACGAATTAAATACAGACATGTTTCTCAGACATACTATTGTTATTTGTTAATTTCTAAAAATCTGAATGTAGCCAATACATTAAACGCTATAACTGGCTACTATTTCAGTTGTCTAGTTGATAACCATACAGTTGGCTGTTGCGCACATACGAGTATTATGGAACAATTGCTCTAGACAATTGTTTCAGGTTGTGTTTTTGCCAGTAACGAGTAATGATGGTATACAATATAAATCAGTTGTTTTTTTTATATTCCGGGTGACAAGCAAGCATATGCCCGCCTGATGTGAAGTAGGTATTGTTGTGCAAGCGCGTGCGACACTTTTTACGTTGCAAGCATTCATTGGCTACAATAACTACTTCACATCGCGCGGGCCATATGCATGTTTGCCACCAGACCTATAAAAAAACAACTAATTCGTATGGTATACTATCGATACTCTATCCAGTAAGTAGATAAAAGTTTTCGACATTAAGAGGGGGCATATAGTTAAGTGGCGCCGTCATTTTGTTTTTATTAATAACTCTGAATTTGAGACCAATTCCAAAAAAACGCCCAATACAGGCACTGAAGAACCATAGTTATGTTTTTTTGAGAAATATTCTGTTTTTATTATTTATGTAGGTATATATATGTAGTCATGATTTTGATTATTGCTTTATAGCCACAACAAGTAATAATTAAATTATGATTACTTGTACATAGATAATAAATACAAGATATGTTTAAAAAAAACAAAAATATGATTTTTCAGTGCCTGTATTAGCTTTTTATGGAATTGGTCTTAAATTCAACGTTATTAATAAAAACACATTAAACCTTTGTTCGAATCCTAGCATGTATCACTAAATTCGGGTTTTCAGATTTATATATTCGTACATACTTGCAATTATCCCTTGTTCGGCGGTGATGGAAAACAACGTGAGGAAACCCGCACGTATAAAAATATATTTCGATAGAAAACAGAATTTTCTTAGGTTAGGTCACACGGCTCTAACCTAAGAAAATTATGATTTTCCCTGGTGATCGTGGAGATCTGACGAAAGTTCATAGGCTTAGGTAGTAGATCTCACAGATCCCAATGGATTAGGAAACGTGATAACGGTAAGAAGGACTGCTTATTAAAAGACTTGTGTGTCCAACCTTTATATTACCGCAGTCTGGTGTACTAAGTGGCATGGTGTACCACGTGTAGATGATCTCATCATTGATCGTGAAGTTGATGGTAAGCCACTGACAACCGCTTACGTTCGATCTTAAAGAATTATTTAAAACTGGGTTACATTTGTGATAAGAAGTGAGTCGTCTTTATATCATATGGTAAAACAAAAAATCACTGAATAAATTAATGTTCTTTTTTATCGATATCAATATTTACCATTAAGTAATCACTATAGCTCAATTATAATATTTACTTAAAATGGCGTAGTTGTTTGCCAGACGATATTAAATTCTAAAGCCTATAAAATAAAAAATTGTCTCATATCACTCCAATTAGCCTCCAGGGAATACCCTTAATCTAAAATGGCTGTTTAGGTAGTTGTAAATGGAGTATGTTCTGCCAGGCAATATTAACTTTTAAATTGTCATAAAATTAAACGTATAATTGCAAAATTAGTCTAGTTGTAGCCTCACTGTGAGCGTGGTGACGTGACCACTATTCTCGTAAATATTATAACAATTAATTTATTTTGCTGTGGATTGGGCAATTTTAAGGCAGTCATTGTAATAAATAGCTACCTAATACAACCAAGGTATGCTTAAATAAATTAATCAAATTGTATTTTAATCTAAGCATAATAATTTTGTTGCAAATGATCGCAGCATACATTACCCACGCATATTACCGAGACAAAGGTTGCATTTATAATGAGCAGTCCCGCTTTTTATTTTTGTTATTCGCCCATGAAATTATAGGTAGATCCCACAAAAGAAGGACTAAACAACACCCGGGTGTGCGTTAGTATTCTTCTTCTTCTGGGATCCTATTAGAGGGAGTTGGTGAACTCTCATGAGTACCCTTTCAGACGGCCGAACGAGTTATGTCAGATTCCTACTGACTAAACACCGTCTAGGGAATGCCTTTAGCTGGGCAGGCTTGATCGGATCCGATCGCTCCAGGGGATGCGGGGCGACGCATAGCAGCCCCGCCTTCGCGCGCGTCTTATATACTGACCGGGAAGCGACGTGATTGTTTATGTTAAAAATAAGGCATCGAGAAGAGCCATTTGAAAAAAATATATAATTGAGGCATTCTAAAAGTACACTTTTTAATTGATTCCTTTATGTAACGATAGGTGTGATACAATACGCACATGTTTTTAAAACGACACAAGTTGAATGTATACCAACATATAAATATCTGTAACCCGAATAGGGCGTGCAACATAAATAAATAACTTTAGTATTTAGTGATGGTCATTAAAGGGAAGCATCTTTTTTTTTATTCTTTTTACCCCGGGATGCATTTTACATCAATTACAGACGACACTCATCCACATATCAGACGTAATTTTAATTAGTTACAGAGAATGTTAGCCTCTGACGTGTTTTTTTGGTTCATTGCTTACTTTATTTTAATAGATTTTTTTCTCGCCTTAAATGCACGTACATTTTTCAACTAAAGCCTATTTCAAAAACATAAAAGTTTCAAGTCACTAACTTAAAACAATATCTGTCAACCCCCTTAGGAGTTGAATTTCAAAAATTCTTTTCTTATCTCTCATATGCATTACAAAAGGAACCTTTTGATGAGTCAGTGAATTAGTCGGAAACTCCATTTCTATTAATAAAGATTTATAGAATAGTGTCTCGTCCATACACACTTTCAACCCTTTTCACCCGCCGAAGGGGAAATATTTGAAAACCTAGAAACTGTTTTTTTTTTGTATTATAATAGAAGGTGTTTTAAATAATGTTAATTTTCTTTCTTTTTTTTTAAAATAATGTGATTTTGGAATGGCCATTGAACAAAGTTTCAAGTCACTAACTTCAAAAAATATTTCTACTCCATACAAACTGTCAACCCCCTTTTCAGTCCCCTGAGGATGGAATTTTGAAAATTGCTGAAAACACTTTTTTTTGGATTCTAATAAAGAGTGTATAAAGTTTCAAGTCACTAACTTCAAAAAATGTTTCTGCTCCATACAAACTGCCAAACCTCTTTTCGGCCCCCTAAAGGTGGAATTTTGAAAAATGCTGAAATTACATTTTTAACGTCTTGATTGAGAGTATATTTACAAAGTCTAAAGCAGCTCACTTAAAAAAATCAATTTCTTAACAATTCAACTTTTAGTTAAAGAAATACTTTTGACCCCATTACACCCCTTAAGGGGTGGAATTTTTGAAAACGCTGAAATTTTTTTTTTAATTCTAATAGAGAGTATCCGTACAAAGTTTCAAGTCACTAAATTGAAAACATTATTTCTGCTCCATACAAACTGCCAATTTTGTATGGAGCAGAAATAACAACCTTTTCACCCCCTTAGGGGTTGAATTTCAAAAAATCCTTTCTTATCTCCGTGAGCATTACAGAAGTAAACTCTATGCAAAATTTAAGCTTTCTAGGTTCAAGGGTTTGGCCTCGGCGTTGATGAGTCAGTGAATTAGTCAGGAAGTCCATTTTTATTAAAATAGATAGCAGTAATTACCTAATAAAACAAATAATTTACATGTGACATATAACTTCATCTTTTTTGCAAACTAGAAGTGTTCGACCTCTTTTTGGATGAAACAACTGTCAGTTCGGCATTTTTAGTACAACACTTTATGATGTCATCGAAGCGATAACCATTATAAGACTGTCAGAGAATCGACTACGCAAGTAGTTTTTATACACGCAGTGGATCACATTATCTTGTACAATGGCAGAAGGGAGTGATCCAACGAGGCTAGTCCTTTGGTTGAAAGGTCTAAGGCATAGTCATGTCGAAGTCGCTCGATTATGAGAAAATGAAAAATTTGCTCACTTTAAAGAAAATTTTATATTTTATTATATACGGAAAACTAACAGCATTTTAAAAATTGAAAGTAAAGTAAATAGACATGGAAATGCCATTACTGCATTTATGAGCACATATAAATTTATAAAATGTCAGTAAGCGGTTTCTTACTGCTTACATACTTTTTACAAATTTATATAAACCCTACAAATATATCTAAGTACTCCTTAAATTAGAAAATCGACACAAATCACTGTTTCGATAAGGCGCCTTTCATAACTCTCGTTTTTAAGAGAAGTAGGGTGCATCAAAGCCGTCCGTCTGAGTAAGTACCTCCACCTCACAGAAAACTGCAGCCAAATAACATCTTCCTAGAGGGTTGCTGTGTTAGCAGCAGATGAGGCATCACAAGAGTGTTATTTATTTAGGTATCCTAGCAGCAAAAAGAAATGATATACTGCAATTTTACGCCTCTCTTGCAATGGAAGCAGATGGTGTCTTTTGTACCTTAAGTCATAACTAAGGTCATAACTTCTTATATTTAAAATTTTATAAACGTTTTTGCATATATTCTAGTCTATGTGCCGTATCGTACATTCCACACTTGGGAACAATATTTGAATTGTAACATTTTATAGTAAGTTCTTAAGTTCTTATGTATGTTTTGTTGAAGTTCTCGCAAGTTAGTTTATAACCCCGTGGGAGGAGCGGTCCCGTCTTAACATAAGTTTATGTAAACTTAAAAGGATGAGACCCACACACTTTGTAACCAAATTTACACTATTTGTATTTGATATATTTTCAATCTCGTCCATTCCAAGACGGTGAAATGCGAAGATAAGAGACAAGAGATAATTTTGTACAATTGGACCGTGCTGCAGCTGGGCATGAAAACAACTATTATCAGGAACCCTATTAGAGTCATTATAATGATCAGACAGATAACCGTGTTTTAATGTGTGTTTTATTTATACCGAATTCTTAATTTTCCATCTTTAACAAGTAACAAATATTATATTTTCGATGATTAACATAATGCAGACTTCTTTTAAAGTGACCTACTAAATTTAATAGATTTAAAATTAACAAACAGGTGTACTTCATCCATGTAGACAGAAGTATCGACATTACGCAAAAAAATGAATGTAAACGTGCATTTAAAATGTAAAACTGTTTGTGATTATGTTGATACGTGCTTAATATCATAAAACAGTTGGAAGTCAATAGATTTTCGTATATAGTGTAAAGAAACGTTCAAATTGTGTATATGTAACCTAAATATATAGAATAAATTTTGTCACAATCATCACTACGCATAACTTTTGTGACAAATAAATGTTCATACATAATTTTCTTGCCATAAACGCTAATAAGTAGCATAACTATTGATACATATATTATGGAGCGTTGTACTCCGTGATAACAAGCAATAACATATCGAGAAAAGGTCGCCTTGTTGTCATTCAGGGTGTATTAACACTGACATCGATGGACAGTAGTGAAACATGGATATGGCAGAAGAAGCCTGAAAGTAGCGTTCACGCTACTTACATGCTTTTCATGCTTCATATATGTATAGTGAAAATGATTGAGAGAGTAAAAAAATAGCAGGATAAGGAGATATCGGTAGGAGCCATCTTAGACGCACACATATAAATCAAATTGGTAATGTGTTGAAAAAGGGCCAAATCAAAAGCACCCAAAACCGAAGAACATGCATGAAGGGTTGATGATTGTGGAAGAGGTGAGGAGATGTGTTTGCATCGATGCACCTGACGTTCCATTGTCACTGCCTACCACAATGGGAAACAGGCGTGATGATATATATGATACATACATATATTTTTTTCCATAAATTGTATAACAATAAGGACGATTAGTTACAACAATTTCTTATAAGCATTATATTTATTGGCATAACAATAGTATTTCATAATAATCTAAATCCTAATCGTTGTTTTACACTAATATTTTTTTCTTCTGTTTTGCTACGAGTGAATGCGTAGGAGTTATGGTATGGTAACAGTTCTAATCTAACTTAACACTAAAAATATGTGTATATTCTTGTTATGGTTACTATTCTAACATAAAATAGACTTTTAAATAATGTGATTTTGGAATGGCCATTATTCCAGACTTACCAAGACTAACAACTTTAAACAATTTGTTATTGGAATAACCTCTGTTCTAACAGTACCTAACTTATATCTATCTATAATCTATAACTTCCAGCCAAATCCCTTGCGAGGTAGGTAGAGAGAACCAAGCAACCAAGTATACCTGTTTCGTAATTCTTTCTTCCTGCTTTCTTTCTAAATGTCCGAACCAACGAAGCATGCCTCTTCTTATTTTAATACTGACAGTCTCTTTCAGACCAGCTCTGTTTTCAACATCATCATTGCGAATACGGTCTACAAGCGTTACGCCACAAATTTTACGCAACGCTTGCATCTCGACTGCGTTTATTCTACTTTCATGTTCTCTCTGTCATACCCAGCACTGGTTTCTATAAGAAAGCGTTAGGACCAGCACTGTATTGTGTAGAGAGCTGTGCCTTCTGACTCAAGTTTTTACTGCCAAAAAGTTTTCCCAACGCTCCATTCACACTATTCCCAGCAGTCACTCGTCTTTCCACATCAGTGGTGTACCTTCCATCGCTGCTAAAAGCGTATTCAAGATATACAATCTCATTAATTTGTTTCAACACTTCGTCATCAACCGTAATCTTTACATTGGTTCTGGTTTCTTCTTATTCAAATACATAAATAAAACAATAAAAAAAAAAATACATAAATCATTATCTTTGTCTTCTTCGCATTCAATAGTAAGCCTTTCTCCATACACACATTTGTCTTTAATTATTGTGGCAGTAATTGCAGTTCCGATGGTGTTTCTGCTAATAAGGATGGCATCGTCTGCATTAAGCAGACAGTTCACCACTAGGTCACTCATGCGTAATCCTACATTCGTCGATCTATTTCTCTGTAGATTACTATCGAGATACAGAATAAGCGGCCTAGTAGACAACATGCAAACCTGTTTGACACCGATTTTGACATCAAACGAGGGTGTCATGTTGTCATCTATTCGCACACATGCTGAGCAATTCTTGTAGGTGGACAGCACAACACGTAGCAGTGCACCGTCAATTCCATATCTCAGCAATATATTCCACAGTTCCTTTCACACAACCCTATCAAATGCTTTCTCGAGATCCACAAAACCGTAGAATACCTTCTGGTCTATGGCCAGATGCTTCTCCACGATATTGCAGAGCGACAAAACTTTTTCTGTTCCGTATATCCCGTTCCGTATTTCCATTTCGGAGTCCTCCCTGTGTCTTCCACAGCATTTCATCAGATTGCACCCTGATTCTTCTTTCAATTACCTATCCACATACTTTAGCTTCTAAGCTGATCAATCTGACGTAAACTATACAATAAAACCTAACTAACATTTTTAAATAATTAGATTTTGGTAGTTATTGTTTTAAATTTCTACCTTCTATTTTCTTATAATTGATAATTTTTTAACGTGCTTCTGATGTAGGTGGATTAATCTAACTACAACCCACCTTACAAGTACAATAATTTACTTGGGAATAGAGTTAAAATCAGTGTCTATAATGTTTTACATGACCATGCCTACTTTTTATCATTATTTGGCGTTGTGTGCACTAAAATATGTCATTATCTTGCCTTGAACATAAATTGAGTTTTACATAAATAAAAATTAAATTACCTTTACATATCAAAAAGGTAGGTATTTTATATTCAAAATAATTAACTGATAAAATCATAGTAACCGTTATTATAAGCTCGTCATATCAACAATTAATATAAAATAAACAGCTCTACCAAATTTCGAAATTAAATTGCTGATTAGAAAATAATAGCTATGCAAACAAAAAGTACGCGTTACTTTAATACTCGTATGTATTAAAAACTAGCTATGCCCGCGACTTTTACACTACAAGTCTGAACGTTACACATACAATCATATTATTAAAAATTAATAAGTAAATTAATTAAAATATTGTAATATTAAACCTTTTTGAATAATATGTAATATATAATCCTTTCTGAGATTGTCGCTCTGAATCTCTATGATATCTCAATTGTCATAATTTATATGTAAATTATTTTTTTTATAATTTAAGATTTTAGACGTACAACCAGAAAAAGAGGCAGTCTGGAGGAAGATTCGATCAGAAAACATACTGTGCACCGCGTCTGAGACCACCAGCCCCTACTGTTTTGGGTACGCAGTGAACCATCGGCATATTTATCTCTTTTCCGATCATGTGAACCTCCTTATTTAACCAAATATAATTTGAATACCTCCAGCCCCTGCTGTGGTTTACGGCGGCTGGCAACTAATACCGCTGCGGTGTGGAACCGCAAGGCGCTCCCCACCTATTCCTCCAACTTCTGCATCGGGATCTGCGTGCTGGCTGGTACGCTGACGTGCCCGTCTTCAGTCGTCAACCCACGGCGGCGGCCACTTACTGCATTCACCGGTGTTAGAAACAGTGATCCTCGTGTTAGACAATTTCAAATCGCGAGTTCTTAAAGACTTTGTTTATATTTATTATACTGTACTGTAATAACAATAGCCCTATTAAATTTGTATCACTTTTTAGAACTTCCTTTTCTTTTATCTAGTAACATAATAATATACATTTGGTTATATGAAAAATATAATTTTAATCATCTATATCAAAAAATTATATAATCTAAGCCAACATAATTAACTATTCAATTTCTATTCAGTTTAGGCCATCAAATTGGAACTTATTTTGAATCGCTTGTTGTGACAGATAAGCGTTTTAGTTTAGGTCGCCAAGTAACGAAATGCCATACGAATTGAGTGAATAAAATCTAGGTAGTGAACCAACTATCAGTTGAATTGCTGTCAAAAAATGACACGTAAACAAGACGTTTTTAAGGTGTAGTAAGAATAACCAATTCTACTCAGTTTAGGTCCTGAACTGAATCGCAATAAGAGATGGTGGTAAGCCTACAGGTACTCCATGTGTGGACGCTACGTTTTCTACTAGTGAACGTCACGTATGAGCGGTGGCTTTAATGAGCTATGAGCTTTACGATCTCGTTAATATCTTCAGAGCTATAGACGTCAATTACATATCAAGCTTAATATTTCACCCTACAGCAGATAAGTCAAAAATGCCTATATCCTTAGGTTTCCGCGATTGTTATATATTGAATTAAACTATTTTTAACGGAACTATCGCGTGTTTTATTTATTTTGTTGAACGTGACGTTTCGAATGCTTTGCAGCGTCCGTGGTCGCAGGAAGACTAAGGTGACATTTGTCTTACATTGATTATTCACTTATTACATCTACCGACAAGGATGAATTAATTACATACGTTCCGATTCACACAAAAATCGCTCACGGTATCCGACTGTTTTTGAGTAACCCAGTTTGACAAACCCAGAGATCTACTTATACATATTTATACTGATATGGACAATCCGGATTATTACATATGTACGACTACGGGTGTCTTCAACCTTTTGTACATCGGTTTATCGGAACGATTCACAGAACCCTAATATACGACCACTGGTATCTGGAGGCCTTCGACAGTGTACTGGGATGTTAGAAATAAAGTTCTTCAACCTTTTCACAGTGGTTTATTGGAACGATTCACAGAACCCTAATTTTTCATTTTTTTGACGCAGTATGTAGTTGGCCCCTCTGGGCCGTTACTACGTCACCCGAAAAGAGAGGCGGGCGTGAGCTGCCACAGCCTGAAAAGCAAAAGAGCGACTGCCTAAGGATCCCCGAGAGGGGTCGAACCGCAGCTTAGGGCGTCGCGGAGCTAAAAAAATCGAACACGCGGGTTTATGACTGAAGGGCCTATGAGGAGAGGAGGCCAGGTAGTTTAGCTACTCGGTACCTAGTGTATAACGCAGACAGTAATTTTACACTAAACAATGATGCTTATATGCATCCAAGAAAAATCTTACCAGCGCGGTTTAGGAACTTGCATAAACTAGCAACGCTATCTATTAAGAAAATCCTTAAACTAATACAATGTCAACAAGCATTGTTGTTGCGCCCCCATAGACACCTATCGTCGATGATCGTATAGGCTGCGGTCGCCTCACAATACGAACTCTATGATCCGTATATCCTAACATTAGCCGTGTACGTGTTATTGTTGAGCCTTACAAGCAGCGGTCTGAAATGATCGTCTAGTTTATCTCTTTAATACAAGTTTGAAATATTAATGCATAAATTGAAACACTAAGAGCTGCCCGTCCAATTCTATTTGTTAGTATGACTGGAGATTCTGTATTATGGTGGCAGTTGGTATCAAAGAGAGTTTCCTCAGTATGTAAGCTCAGAACCTTTTACTGATCAAATTTATCATCAGGTCAACGCCTGGCAAGTCTCAATTCAGCGCGATATTTGTTGATTATCATGGCCAGTATATATAAAAACTCCTCCGCGCGTACAACAATCCAAGTCGCAATCGATATAATAACTGTTATTATTATACCAATCACGTATTATGAAACAGGAGTCAGTATGCATTTGCATATATGTGTATCTTTTGTATGGTGAGAAATCAGACTTATCACATTTGAAGGTTTTTGGTTGCCGCGCAATGGTTAAGATTCCAGATGAACTCAGAAGAAAACTGGAACTTAAGGCGAAGCAATATATCTTTGTTGGTTACTCAGAAGATCTACAAAGCTCTTATTTTAGAGAACCACGTTGCCCAAGAAGGCTGGCAAAAGCAAGAGACGTAGTTTTCTTCGAAGAAAATTTTTCTGATTTAAAGTTTCAAAATAAGGAATCTCTTCCTTCGACCTCGTTCGATGTATCTCTGTTAGATAAACACAATGGAGAAACTTGTCATTTGCAAAAAGAAAGATTATCAGGTGAGATGTCAAAACCCACAAGTGTAGAGTCAGAGCCGAGAGTCGATCAGCATGCAGCTGATATAAGTACTTCAGACTTGGATATGATTCTATATCGTCAGGATAAATCAAATTTGGAAACGTACGACAATCGTTTCGATGATGAAAATGCCAGTGGTCAAACAGTAGAATGCTATTTGATCTAACCTGCTTTGTGTGCTTCCGCCACCAATTAGTTCATGCGGCCTAGCGCCGTCCGGCACCCACCCACTACTGTTAGTACGTGCACACAAAGCAGGTTTGATCAAATTGCATGTAAATTTGACTTTCGCAAAATAACGCCTGAATCTATTAACTATTCAAACAGTAGAAATCCACGAAGAACGATACCCACTTAGAAACAGGCTTGCTAAACGCTTTGATGCCAATCTTGTTAGTCATTCATATGATGCTGATGAACCTCAAAGCTTTAAAGAAACTATGGAATCGGGAAGACGGTTCTCGATGGCTGTCAGCAATGAAGGCTGAATATAATTCTCTTATGAAAAATAAGACCTGGAGTTCAGCGGATAAAGATAAAAATCGGCCAAGTGCGAGTCGGACTCGCGTACGAAGGGCTCCGTACCATTATCTATAAAAACAGCAAAAAAATCACGTTTGTTGTATGGAGGCCCCCCTTAAATATTTGTTTTATTTTAATTTAATTATTTATTCTTAAAGTGAATATATAACTAAATATTCTGTGAATATTTCAAGCGTCTACCTGTTGCCGTTATCAATATCAAGCAAAAATGAGCAAAAAAATCACGTTTGTTCTACTAATCTAGCCTTGTATCTTCCACCTGGTTTTAATGTAAAAATCCATTTACTAGTACCTAATAATTTTTCTGTTTTCCGCTTTTTTTTTATCTACAATTTCCCAGGATTTATTTTTCTCTAAAGAGTCTTTCTCCTCTTTAATAGCTTTTTCCCATAATTCTTTTTCATTACTTTTCAATACCTCGCTATAAGTTAAAAATGTACTTTCTAGGTCATAGTCTTTAAATTTTTCTGGCAGTCTTTTATCTCTTTTCGGCAAAGTACGTTTACAAATTCCTTCATTTGCCATATCAACAGCATCTTCAAATTCCTCGTCTCTTATTGCTACTCTGTCGTTTAAATCTTCAACCACTCTGTTCCTCAAGTCGTTTCTTTCTAAACTATAGTCGATTACTCTTGAAACCTCTCTTTCATTATTATCCTCTTCTAAAATATTATTGTCTTCTATACTGTCTTCAAAAACTTCTTCATCAAAATTGTCAACTGATTCTCCTCTATTCTTATCTTCTAAAAACTCATTTTCAACCACACCATCTCTTTCTTCGTGTTCAAAATTAGAAACTCGCTTCCTATTTGTTTCAACACACGTCTTTTCCAAATTTTCTCCATCATCAGAATCTTCTCCACTATCCTCACTGTCCGTTGGTATTTTCACTTCAGAATCTGAAGATGCAACATCAACCCATTCATCACTATCAGAATCCTGCACTTTCTTTTGTTTCTTTACACTTGTTTTCTTTTCTTCTATAGATTCTCAGTACGGGTATAATATACGGTTATTTAGGTATTACCTTTTCATGACTTGATGATGACCCCTTTTCTCTTCAATAACACTTTATCGCAGTGGAAGCGTGCTGGGCCCATAACCTTTTATTATTAATTTTCTAATTTTACGTAAAAAGCACATAAAAACCATTAATAATTATTTATTATAAAATCTTCCAAAAAACACTAAACCATATTCATTTCATATATTAACAAAACAGCATCATTTTTCCTGTCACTCACATATTGAACGAATTTTAAACAAAATTCCCACCTTCAACAGAGCGATTCGATATGCAAGAATGTAAGGAGATGTCTACACCTTTGGCAAACAATAAAATCGAAAAAGGTAAAAAGTTATCGCAAGATACATATCCTTACCAAAATTCGATAGGGTGTCTTATGTACCTGGCGGTGAACACCAGGCCTGACATAGCTTACGCAACGAGCTATCTAAGTCAATTTACATGTGTTAAAAAATGAGATTTGTACACATAGAATATTGTGAGATTTTTTATTATTGTATTTAAAAATTATTACGGAATATCTAAAAGCATTAATATTTCTATTGTAGATATTTAATATTGTACGACTCTTTATTATTATCTCTGTGGAATGGTTAAAATGTTATAATTCTTCTGACTTCCGGTTAAAAGACGGCGGCTAGGAACAATTCAAAATGGCGGGTTTTGAGCAGAATGCAACGGCGCGGCATCAAGTACGCATGTCCATTCTGTAAAATACTGAAATAAATTCAAATAAAACTTTATGTGTGGTTGTTTCTTTAATAATTCAGAAGTGACAACATATTCTACGCTCACTGAGTAAGTTACTCCGAGTTAGAGGTATGTAAACTTATTTTAATTAATATTATTTGAACTCTAACAACAGTTTTTTTGATTTATTATTTTGCTGAATTTAAATGAGATATTCGTACAGTAACGTAATGAATTAATATGAGTCACGTTATTACGCTTCAGTTTACACTTTAATGCATGTTATGGTTTCATTTTAATAAATTAGAAACTTCTTTGACTAATAATTTACTACTTTATTTATTAGTTTGTGATATCATTTCACCGATCTGAAATATACCAGTAGGTTATCGGCGTGTCTGTAATTATACCTGCTTTTATATTAAGCGTTAATTATTTTAAATTTTTTGTTAGTATCTCCCCTTATCGAAAGTGATCTATTTGGTTGTAAAAATACTTGGATATATGTGAACTACAAGAGACAACTATAAGAGACACAGATGATAATGATTTAGTGATTTTATATATTTTTTGCAATCTATTTTGTACTTATCCGTGTTTACCTATTGAGGAGGTGCGGTGCGAAATCCGTGTCGAAAAAGAAAAGTAGGGTTCGTAAAAGACTGAGTAGTACATCTAGTCATAGCTCGCCTTCCAGTACCACCCGACGGTTTCGTGCGAGATCGCGTCATAAATATTTTTTTGCCAAATTCTCGTGGTAGTTCTCATGATAGTCATGAACGTAAAATGTCGATTAGTAGCAAAACTCTTATCAAAAGCTTAGTGTCGGCGCTAGATGAAGTGTAATTCTCGAAGAACTTCCTAGTCTAGTGCCCACGGTGGACAATTATTAATTAATTATTAATATTATCAACGAATTTGATCCGAAGTCAAAAACGCAAACAATAAAACATTGGCTTACAAAAATAAATGAAACTGCTGAGATATATGGTGGGTCGCAGCGACAAACAATTTATTACGCGCTGCCTAAGTTATCTGGTCTTGCTAGAAAATGGTATGACGGACTAACGATCGTTAAATATAGTTGAGCAGAGTGGCAGCGGAAAATTTTACGTGCGTTTCCTTGCGATCAAAATTATGGAGATATAGAATAAAATGGATGTCAAGCTGTAGACTGTATTGCGCATGGAATATTTGATCATGATATAAGAATGAGTACGTACAAAGTGCTCATTATGACGATCCTGTACAAGTGTTATCTTATTTTAGAAATATTTCAAATAAAGTAATAGATTTCTTGCCCATTCGAAAAATTTTACGGATACTCGCGATACGGCAGATAGTCAGACTAAAAAGCAAACACTGGATACTTCAATGTATAATAGACGATATTTTACAACAGGAATAAGATGTTATAACTGCAATGAACACGGTGATACTGTTAGGAGATGTAAGAAAGATATACTTGGTTAGGTGTAATAAATGTAAACATTATGGACATTTGAAAAAAAATTGGTCGTCGAACGTGATTATTGCTAAGACGGATGAAAACAACAGTTAACTCGATACCACACAAAAAAAAAATATTTTAGTCAAAACCGTAAAAGTAACGATAAATATTTCAAATCAACAGTTAATATCTCGGATATGACTGCTTTCATAGAACTTGGTAGTGAATGTACTCTCATATGTGAGGATAAATGTGATTCAAATCAGTAACAGTTAATAACTCGGATATGACTGCTTTCATAGAACTTGGTAGTGAATGTACTCTCATATGTGAGGATAAATGTTAAATCTTGATACAAGTAATTTACCCGTTTTAAAAGGCTTTGGTAACTCCTCTATTATACCTAAAGGGAGAATTAAACTCCATGTTATGGTTGATCTTGTAGATGTACAAGTATTAGCATACGTAGTCTCCAGATCTTTGTTACCTGCCGATATCATAATTGGCGGGTCGATAACAGAATTGCCGTTGGTAAGAGTATTTAAGACTGACAAAGAGTTAATACTATATCAAACCGTTAATAATAGGACTAATTTTATTAAAATAATGCCCGCTGATTGGGTTGAACTTAATCGAGGTAATACGGTGGTTAATGTAACTTCAATGCCGGCTTATAACGGCTTAGTGACTAGAACATCGGAAATAAGATATGGTAGTCACTATTTTATCGTGCCGGGAATTTATTCATTCATAGAAGGGTATGGAAAAATACTAGTAGTAAACCTCGATGATAATAAGGTTACGTTACCTAAAGGTGAAATAATAGCCAGAGGACTTGTGGTACCTCAGTTAATTTCTCCAATTTCTTTCGATGAACGGACTTATTAGCATATACACAAGAATATTGATGTAACTCTTGAATATAACGTGCAGCATCAGCAGGTTCTGACTGGCTACTAAACAGTTAAATGACTGCAGGGATTGTTTTGCGTTCTCTACGGATGAATTAGGGCAAACCTCTATCGCTGAAATGCAAATAATATTAAGTGATTCTACACCAGTAACTTCCCGCCCGTATAGACTATCACTAGCAGAAAGGCATAAAGTAATTACTATAGTTGACGAACTTTTACGAAATAATATCGTACGTGAATCTAATTCCAGTTATGCCAGTTCGATCATACATGTAGCTAAAAAGAATGGTGAATCAAGACTCTGCGTTGATTACGGGGTCTTGAATCTTAAAACCGTCAAAGACAAGTATCCTATGCCCTTAATATATAACCAAATAGATAATCTACAAGGTCAAAAATATTATACTACCCTTGATTTTAGTCAATGCTAGCATCAAATTCCCATGTCTGAGAAATCTAGACACCTTATGGCATTCGTCACTCCGGATGGTCATGGCAAATATAACAGAATGCCATTTGGGTTGACTAATGCGCCGGCAGATTTTCAACGTATGGTTCACTCTCTTCTAAAGAAACTTAAGATTCTGGTGTAGTATCTTACATGGACGATATAGTCATTGGGTCTAAGTTGGTTCAAGAAGGCATTGAAAAATTAGATAAGGTTTTATCAACGTTACGTGGGACAAACTTAACTCTTAATATATTTTTTTTAAATAATTATAAATTACTTGGAGCTTGAAGGCTCTGAAAACGAAGTAGCACCAGGAACAAAAAAAAAATAGAAGATGTATCTAATTTCCCATACCTCGAAGCGTTCATGAAGTTAAACAATTCATCGGTCTAGCTAGTCTTTTTAGGCGGTTTGTGAAGAATTTTCCGAGTATTACTAGACCCTTAACTTCGTTAACCAAGGTAGACGCTAAATAGACTTAAGGAATTGATCAAATTAACCCTTTCGATGAAATCAAACAAATACTGGTGACGCGGCCTATCCTAGCTATATATAATCCCGAATATTTGATAGAGCTTCACACGGACGCAAGCTTTTTAGGAATAGGAGGTGCCTTATTACAGCGTGCTAAAATTTCTCCACTTAGGGCAATTGCGTATTTTAGCCGACAAACGATTGCAGAGGAGCAGCGTTTTCACTCATATGAGCTTGAAACCCTGGCAATCGTTATGTCTCTGAACCGCTTCTGTGTCTATTTATTTCACATGAGTTTCAAACAAGTTTAATGTTTTGAGCATTTTAAATATATCTACTGATAAACATTCTATGTTAGTAGTACAGTTAAGCGATCCTCGTTTAACCTTTATTAAATGTATCCTGAACAAAAAAAAAAAATAGATACTGAACATAAGTGGGCCGTGCCTCATGATGCTAAGTGGAAGATATGTCAGTTGCATCACGATTAGGCGGGACATTTCTCCTTTGATAAAACAATCTCCTTTGATAAAACATCATTTGAGAAAAAAAAAAAAAATGCGTAGCGTTTATTGATTTCCTCGCAAGAACATCGCATGAAAAAGTACGTACAAGCTTGTATTCTGTGTGCATACGCTAAACAGCCTTCTAGAAAAAAAAAAGCAAGGGTTACCATACCCAATATCAAAATCCGACGTGCCGTTCAAATGCTTTCACGTAGATCATCTAGGCCCATTCGTGAGGAGTAAGAAAGGTAACACCTATATACTGGGTATAATTGTTGTATAGTCGTACCACAATTGCCCTGTTAAATGACTTTATTGGTTTATTTAGATCCACTAAAACTATTATTTCCGATCGTGGTACAAGTTTTACATCAGCCGAATTTGAAAAGTTCATTAAAGGTAATCAAATTAAACAGGTAAAAAGATTTTGTTGCTACTCCTCGTGCCAACTGGCAAATAGAACGATACAACCAATCTACTTTAAACTCATTGACTGCCTTATGTACTGACGTTAATGACCGGTATTGAGATTCTTATCTTAATAATGTACAATAGAGCCTGAACAACACATTAAACAAAGCGATAGGTAAGATTCCTACTCAAGTGTCCTCGGTAAAGAGACCGTAAATATAACAGAGAGCCATCTGCACGATATACTCGTATCAGAGCGTTTAAAACCAAATGAAAATATGGTGGACGTACGACAAGAAGTTACTGAAAGTATTAGTAAACAACAAACTAGTATGAAATCGCGATTTGATAAATCTAGATGTGCCGGCATGGTCTATAAATTAGGGGACTTAGTAATGGATCTTAAGAATGTTCGTAACGTATGAGATAGTAATAAATTAGTACCTCCTTTTAGCGGACCGTATAGAATAACAGCTGTATTAGGCAGTGACCGGTATGTAGTCAGTAGTATTGATGTGCTTTCAAAACGAAAATACACGAAGGTATATTCCACCGACCGTATGAAATCTTTGATCAGATTGAACATGCCATCGAGTTGCATGACAGATAGCAACAGCGAATTTGCCAACAGAGATTAAATATTCTTCTAGTTTCAAAATAAATGGTATTCGATTTTTGATATTAAGATTTGCTTATTTACGAATCAGTTTATAATATATGTATCAGTTTATCCTGCCATTTACAATGAAGTGAACCATACCCGGTTGAGAATGATCATCACATCATCGCCTTGTGTGCGTCAACGAGTACGACAACTGCATTGGCCGATGCGTCTTGTGAACGCAAGTGGTATTGTCAACATTAGTGCCTTGTGTGCGCAGAATATAACTGATACGCCTTGTGTCCGCAGATTAGTGTGATAGCTGGGTAGGCCGATGCATCTTGTGAATGCAAGCGGTATTGTCAGCATTGGCGCCTTGTGTGCGTGGACGAGTATAATGGCTGCATAGGCCGATGCGTCTTGTGAACGCAAGCGGTATTGTCAGCATTGGCGCCTTGTGTGCGCAGAGCATAACTGATACGCCTTGTGTGCGTGGACGAGTATAATGGCTGCATAGGCCGATGCGTCTTGTGAACGCAAGCGGTATTGTCAGCATTGGCGCCTTGTGTGCGCAGAGCATAACTGATACGCCTTGTGTGCGTGGACGAGTATAATGACTGCGTAGGCCGATGCGTCTTGTGAACGCAAGCGGTATTGTCAGCATTGGCGCCTTGTGTGCGCAGAGCATAACTGATACGCCTTGTGTGCGTGGACGAGTATAATGACTGCGTAGGCCGATGCGTCTTGTGAACGCAAGCGGTATTGTCAGCATTGGCGCCTTGTGTGCGCAGAACATAACCTATACGCCTTGCGTGCGTAAATTGGTATAAAGTCTGCGTAGGCCGATGCGTCTTGTGAGCGCAAGCAGGTTTAGAGATGGATAGTGTGGACGTCAGCTCATAATTAGATAATATTTAAAGGAGATGGATGGTTTAAATAAACGAATTTTATTACACGAAGTATACATATATAATGTGTAATGTTATTTGTTGTCTGATACTACATAAATAGAAATGTAATCTTCTCATATTAATTCTCATGTAAAGATAAAAACATAATTTTGAAAGGAATGTTATTGTGCGTTGTTTTGATGTATTTGTTATTATGTTTTCTTTTATTGTTATTTATTTTTATACATTAACTAATTAATTTGCAATTAATTGATATATGAATGTTGTTTCAAAAATGGTTAATTATTCTGAATGAGGACATTCTTAATTTATATATAGGATGGCCGAAACAAAATCATGGAAATTCAATTTAATGAAACTATTTATATGATAGATACATAACTATACATAGTTTTGTAAAGAATTAATGCTTAGAAGTCGTCGATTAGTAAAATACTATTTATGTACATATAATCATTGCAACTACATTATGTTTGTTTTAGTAGAATTTGTTTCACGATTAGGTAATATGTCTGGGACAGACATAAGTCAGAATGGCCGACTGTTAAAAAATGAGATTTGTACACATAGAATATTGTGAGATTTTTTATTATTGTATTTAAAAATTATTACGGAATATTTTTATTGTAGATATTTAATATTGTACGACTCTTTATTATTATCTCTGTGGAATGGTTAAAATGTTATAATTCTTCTGACTTCCGGTTAAAAGACGGCGGCTAGGAACAATTCAAAATGGCGGGTTTTGAGCAGAATGCAACGGCGCGGCATCAAGTACGCATGTCCATTCTGTAAAATACTGAAATAAATTCAAATAAAACTTTATGTGTGGTTGTTTCTTTAATACATGCAACATGCAATTCGCAGCAGCCGAGGCAGAGACTACCGGAGCAGCCATGGCAGCGTCGGCATGTAGCACGCACTAACAGTAGTGGGTGGGTGCCGGCCGGCGCTAGGCCGCATGAACTCATTGGTGGCGGAAGCACACAAGGCGGGTTGGATCGGGTTGCATGTAAGTTTGACTTTCGCAAAATAACGTCTGAATCTATTAACTAAATCAATTTAATCATTGTTTCACCAAGAATCATTGATTATCTGTGAAAAGAGTTGTACAGTATCTAAAAGGTACAATAGATTACTGTATTACTTACAGAAAAACTGGAAAATATTTGTGTGGATATACAGATGCAGATTGGGCGAATTGTATCAATGACAGGCGGTTATACACAGGTGTTACTTTACGCTTGCAGGCGGATCCATTAGTTGGGAGTGCAAGAAACAACCCACGGTAGCTTTATCCTCGACAGAAGCTTAGTATATGGCATTGACGAGTGCTGCTAAGGAAGCTGTTTTTCTGCTTAAGTTAGTATTAACTAGAAATACTGATACAATCACGTTGTATAATACTAGTCAAAGTGCGTCCACCACAACATAACAAAACATAGATACAAAATATCATTTTATCCGAGAAAAGATAACGAATGTTTTACGAACATTTTATCCGAGAAAAGAAATCCCCGGTGTGTCGTCGAGGGTAGCATATCTTGTGCTGAAGCTTACAGATAGGTATTATCTGAAAGTTGTGCAAGTTTATGTACCAATGACGACACATCCGGATGATGAAGTCGAGGCCATGTATGATGATATCACTACGGCTCCCAGACATGTATGATGATAACAATCCCTCCCGACAACAACCGTGAAGTGAGTCTTGGTGGTGTTATACATCACACCACCAAGACTCACTTCACGGTTGACGTCGGGGACTTCGACGCCAAGGTGAATTCGAATTTGCGTCCGACTTTTCCCCAAATCACTCTAAATTCGGAAAAGTTTCAATTGGAACTCCAAAGCCGATTCAGCTCGTTGGAAACTACTGTGGACGGGTACGAGGCATTAGATAAAATAACACGGGTTATACACGAGGTTGGCAGAAAATACTTCAGGCGGCAGCATAAGGCCCATGAGGCTAAGCTCTCTAGCGAGACTCTAGCTCTTACGGAGAAGCGATGAGAGACGGCGTTATCTGAAAGAGCTTCGACAGAGTATGCGGCTTTGTATAAGCAAACCAGAAGGCTGATACGGCGTGACTATCGCACCTTCAATACTAAATACATTGAGGCTACGATAGCGCACAACAATGGCTAAACGTCTTTTCTCGGCCTTCTGGAAAGGCGCAACTGTCGAGGCTCAAGCTAGAGAGTGACCGTGGTACCATGGTGGACCGTTCTGGAGTCCTTACTGCGATGTCTAGTGGACCACCACTATATCGACGTGCTGAGATGCCTGTATAACGCTGCAATAATAACTGTCCATGTTCAAGATCAACAGTCTATCTAGCTTATCCAGCTGCAGCGGGAGGTACGTCAAGGGGACTTTATTCTCCGAAACTATTCACCGCTACACTGGAAGACGTATTCAAGACGCTGGATTGGAGGACACAGGCCATAAATGTGAATGGCGAGTACACCTCACATTTCCGATTTGCCGATGACGTAGTCATAATGGCGGAATCGCTGGAGGATCTCAGTCGAATGCTAAACGACCTCAATGCTGCTTCTCGATCCATGGAGCTAGGGATGAATTTCGATAAGATGAAAGTTATGTATAACGGCTTAATCATTCCTAGCCCGGTTGTCGTAGAGAAAGCAACTATTAAAGTGGTTAAAGACTAAGTCTATCTCGGGCAGGCCAATCAGCTCGGCCAGGGTAACTTCAACAAAGAGATCGATAGACGCATTCGACTGGGCTGAGCGGCTTTCGGTAAGCTTCGGCACATCCTCACTGCACAAATACCCCAATTCTTGAAGACTAAAGTCTTCAAAGAGTGCGTCCTCCCTGCAATGACCTACGATGCAGAGATTTGGGCAATTATCATCGAGCTAGTTCACAGGCTGTAGGTTGCGCAGCGAGCGATTTAGATAGCTATACTCGAAATTTCTCTAAGGGATCGAATCCAGAACGAAGAAATTTGACGGAGAACTGAAGTTATTGACATAGCTCTCAGAATCGGCAAACTGAAGTGGCAGAGGGCCGGCCCACATTTGCGGAGACAGCGATGGCAAATGGGGTAGGAAAGTCCTGGAGTGGAGGCTGCACATGGCACGTCGAGGCGTTGGAAATTTAAGATAATATATGACGAAGTATATTTTGTTGGTTCAGATATGTAGAAAGAACACGCGTTGGTAGAATCACGAAAAAGACCTTACAACTCAAAGTACTACGATGCAGCAGACCGAGACGCAATCGTGGAAGACAAGCACTAACATATCACGATCAAATTGGTGATGTCAGTTGTTGTATGTTAAAGAAGCGAGCAATGAGATTGTGTAATGAGGGTTGATTGTTGTAATTTACGTGAAATATTCATAGATAGGTAGACTAAATAATGCAAATTCAGGAGGTAAGGAAAAAAAACATTAATAAAAATTTAATTGTTTTTGAACATATCATGTACTTTGTTTGTATGAGTTATTCATTACTAAAAGCAGTACATGGGAATAGAAAATTTTGATTAAATTATGGTACTCTTGAGTTCCAAATTAATATGGCCTTGTACAATTACTTCACCGTTTTTCCCCGCTGTCGTATTGCAATATATGCGGCCTTTGGTCAATGGAAAACCTTTAGGTACTTGTTCTACTGGTATAGTCATATTATACATATCGTATTTACCCTGAAAATCATGAAATAAAGAATTACTAAAATATGTTCTCCAAACCTTACGCTATACAGAAATAAAGATTTTATTTAAAATAATTGAGAGCAAACTCTAAAGATTTACAATATTCCATTACTAATAAACAAGAGAGTAGGCATTAGTCAGTAACCACCTTCTACGGATGACTACTTGTCTTTATACTCCTGATCACGTCTAATATCACCAGAATCAATGTGTACGTATTTTCTTGAATTTCTACGACCACTTTCTGGCTCGATCATCTGGATACCATCAACACTCGGACAATTTTTTAAGACAATTCAAATTTAGCATATCCGAACTCAATGAGGATGTCTCAAATCAGAGCGATTCTGTGACCATTTTATACAATCAAGACAATTATTTGGTAAAGGGTTTCAGAATCCAGCTCCTATGAACCTAAATCCTTCAACTACATTCTAGCCAGCGAACTTAAAAAGGTTCTAGCTATGTTATAGAGTCGAATTCAATCATAGAGTTGATTTTAATTTAAGTTATGTAACACTTACCGGTGGAAAAGGACAAATTGACGGTATGTCATTTTTGCGTAAAGCAGTTCCAAAGAATTCGTCCTTTAACATTTCTATGAAGCCCCGTTTGTAAACGTTTGTCAACAACTCGAAGAAATAAAAGTTCATCTGGTGCGAAAAAAATAAGGAATATGATATAATGTAGATACACCACGGCCCACCACTCGTTTTGTAACCAATAATTCAATTTAAATTGATTACAATGTAACAATAATGTTTTTATAACTGAACATTTTTTTTTTTGGTACCTTTCACATGTACCTATGTCTAAAACAGTTTGGCATAAATATCGTAATATATTTTGTAATTATGTCTGGACATGTGATAGGGGTGTCATGAACGAGCCCTGCAGAAATACATTTCGTAAATATTTATTTTAACAAACAAGTTTAAAATCATTTTAAATAGAATTTACAAGTACGTGGATATTAAAATCACCGCAAAGTATTGCTGTTATTTATGCTTCAAAAAAAGATAGTAAGTCACTTTTAGACGTATGTATGGAACGAAACATCTTTGTGTCGAACACGTTATTCCATCACAAGGATATTCACACGTAAAAATGTGATTGATTTGATTTTGATAAATGAATTTCTTCGAAAGTCGTCAATGGATACAAGAGCCTTCAGAGGTCCCACTCTTGAAACGGACCTCTATCAGGTGATAAGCCGATTTCTGGGCCTTTTCAAGAAGTGGAGGCACTGGCGAATGCGTATTCCTTTTGGAGATCATGAAATAATTAGAAGTGAAAATAGGAATATGAAAGTATAAGGAGTACGTAGCGAGTCTTTCCGATTCAGATGTAGACGAATGTTGGGAAGTTCCGAAAGAAAGTATGGTGGATAGTGCGAAAGTAGCATGTGGATACGCAAAGTGACGTGGAATACTGAGAGGAGATGCCGGGTGGGATGCGGAGGTTCAATCATCCGTGGATAAAAAGAGGAAAGCGTGGCTAGATTACATATCATCTTTACAGAAGAAATATACCGTCGATGCAAGAATGAAACCAAAGCTTTAGTAAAAGAGAGGCGTGAAAGACTACTTACGAATGAGGAAGAGAGGCTGGCGAACAACTTAGAGGCTAATATTAAACTCTTCTGGAGAGCGTAAAGAAGTCTCGGAGTGGTTCGTCGGCATCCGGAATGGACAAGATAAAATGCAAAGCTGGTGGCAATCTTGCTAACACTCAGGAAGTGTTAGAACGGTAGAGCGAATATATTGGAGAAATGTATGATTACTCGGCTATCCGAACTGTAAACACTAGTTACTACAATGAACGATGCTTGCAGGAAGAAGAAAGGCTTACAATTGAATGCGAAGAAAACCAAGATAATGGTATTTGAAAGAGAGACAACCAGAACGAACACTAGGATTACGGTTGATGATGTAGTGTTGGAGCAAGTGAATGAATTTGTATATCTTGGAAGCGCTTTTAGCATCGATGGAAGGTACATCGCTGATGTGAAGAGACGTGTGAGTGCAGGGAATAGCGTGAATGGAGCATTGGTATAGCAGAGAGAGCATGAAAGTAGAATAAATGTGGTCGAGATGCGAGCACTGCGCAAAATTTGTGGCATAACGCTTGCTGATCGCGTTCGTAATACGAATGGCATACGAATGAGAGTTGATCTGAAAGAGAGTGTCGGCGTTAAGATAAGAAAAGGCATGCTCCGTTGGTTCGGACATGTAGAAAGAATGCAGGATGAAATAATGACGAAACAGATATACAATGCGAAAGTGGAAGGATGTAGGAGCCGAGGAAGACCAAGCCTAACCTACCATGATCAAATTGGTCGAGTTTTATCAGAAGGTGAAATCATGAGCCGTAGGAACCGGCGAGCGTGCATGAAAAGAGCTATGAATGTTAAAGAAGCTAGTGAAGTGTGTAAGGACCGCGTCTTATGGCGCTCGGTTCTCTCTGTCTACCCCGCAAGGGACCTGGCGTGAAGATATACATACATACATATACATACATAAAATTTAATTATACTAGAAATAAATGTATTGAGCACTATAATATATTAAATTATTATGTTTATTATTTTAATTTTATCTTGTTTAAGATAATATAAACAAGGTAAAATGAAAATAATATTTATTAAAGACAATTACAGCTCTGGTATATCTGTGACCATCATTTGTATTATCTATATTCATATACATATATGTATCTGAGTCAAAGCATAACGCCTTTAGCTAGTTACATGATTAGTGAATTAAACTGCTGACTATAAATTAGAATTATTTTGAAATTAGGAAATTAAGTTAATCAACTAAACAATATTTGTTTTTTTTTGAATTTACTACATCAATAATTTAGCTATTTCTAAAAAAATCATGTCACCGGCTTCACATTCTCATTTGTTTCTTTCTCCATCTCTTCTTTACATCTCTCTTCCATCTTCATACCTAAAAATTAATTTGGTTTTACAGCATACATTCAGGCGTAAGGGTGTTGGCGGCTTTACCTCTAAAAATTAAGGAGGTTCACCGTCATTATAACTAAAGTCTCTTGCACTCTACCAAGTAACAAATAAGAACCAGGAAAAGATAAAGGTGCAACAGAAACGATGACTCTTGAGTATGATTCATTCTACATACTACATACGAATAATAACATAATAGAACAGAAGTCATTCTAAAACACAGGTAACATGCTTGAATATCAATATCATCAGGTGTGTTAAAGCGCACGATATGAAGGCATTTTAATCTGCATCAGCCTTAGACCAAGTTTGAAGCTATTTTTTAATGAGACCCAGCACCGATACGCGTGACGCAGACAGTCACAGGCTGCCCCTGTAAATGATCTAATTATAACAAACCTACCATGTAATTACCTATAGTTTTAAAGGATATCAATATTTTATTAAAATACTGCATTATATTGTATTGTGTAGGCGTATATGTATATAGATAATAGTAGGTAGAAACTGTAAATGGCACAATTTGATGAGCTCGGTGGCTCAGCCTAGAATGACGCGACTTTGAATCCAACGCTCGTGGGTTAGATTCCCACAAAAGATAAACCTTTGCGTGCATGAACATGTCTGTTTGTCTTGGTCTGGGTGTTTTAAGAGAGGTAGGGTGCATCAAAGCAGCCCGTCTGGGGAAGTACCTCCACCTCACAGAAAACCGCAGCCAAAGAACAACTCCCTAGAGAGTTGTTGTGTTCCTGCGTGTGAGTGAGGTCACCAGTAAGCTTACGCTAACGAGTTGCTGTGTAAGCAGCAGAAGAGGCATCGCGCGAGTGGTACTTAATATATTACAAGCATTAATAGGCTACGGTAACTGCTTTACATCAAGTGGACCGTATGCTTGTATGCCTCCCGACGTTGTATATAAAAAAACAAAACCTGCAGCGATAATAACGCAGCGATAACGATAATAATTTTTCACCTTTTTGGTTAATGATAAATGGTTAGCCTACAATTCAATACTTTAAGGCAGCAGTTTTAAGTACAACCCTTTATGCGCGTCCATGTTTAGAAAGTCAAAATTATTTCAATACAAGCGTTTATGGTAAATTTTAGAACAAAATTCTGCATCCGTTTAGTATGAGTTTAATCAGTTAATTTTACGCATTAGCAAGCCGAGTCTGCTTCAATTACAGAAAAGAAAACGGATGCAGTGAGTTGGTTCCTTTCACAAAGATCTCCGATCAGTTCAAAAACTACGTGCATCTCCAGCTTATTCCACCATTGATCGTCCCTCAAATTACTCCCAGCTTTACGTAATTTGATCTGCTGAAGTCAATTTTCAAAGTTTTCATTTTAATTTAGGATATTTATACAAATTGAATACCATATGAATATAAATTGAACACCAACAGTGGAATGTCAGTGCAATTATTGGTCGTCGAAAAGTCATATGAAACCAGCAGATAATCTTTGTCAGTATGATGAGAGCTTAATACATGGTCTACTACTTTCAACAAAACTATTTCCTAACCAAGCAACTTTACTGCTATATTGTTGTGAACGATGGTTCCGCTTCACCATTTCTTATAGTATTTCCGAAAAAAACTAGTAAATATATTAAGGACATTTAAACAAAAACGCGGAGACATTGTTAAAAAGCATAAGACTCTATTTTTCACGACGTTTATTACAATAATATTGAAAAAAAAATCCGTCAAGTGCGAGTCCGACTCGCGGTCTGAGGGTTCCGTAAAAAATATTTTCGGAAATTATTGTCGCAAAAAAGTATTTTTTTTCGTGATGGAACTACAAATTTACGGTTTTCTGATTTTTCCTTCACTTGTGCTACATGATATTGCTTCTTACCACATTTCATGATTCTAGATCAACGGGAAGTATCCTATATGATTTGATTTCCTTGCGAGTGTCAAAATATGCGCATAAACGAGGCATAAACAGCCGTATCTTTTGATTGCGTTGACATAGAAATTTGATTTTTTTTACTGCGCAAAGGGATTGTAGACCTGAGTATTTGATATTAATTTCAGCTTGATAGCTCCAACCGTTTCTGAATAAAAGACAGATGTCAACAAAGTGGTCCTATAAGGGTTCCGTTTTTCCTTTTAGGGTACGGAATCGTACGGACCCTAAAAAGCATAAATATACATAATATATTACCAACACATTGCTATTGATTTGTGCAGGTTACAGAAAACCACTGCAAATAACAACTCCATGGAAGGTATTTGTGTTCTCGCTAGTGAATAAATTTAGTGAGGTTAGCAGCAAGCTCATAGAAGCGATACTGCTGTACTGCTTCACATCAGGCAGCCCGTGCGCTTATTTGTTACCCCACGTAACACGTAACACGTAAAATAAAATCTTACCATAATATTATTATCTAAAGGTACAACTGGATAAATGTTTAAATCAACATAATAAAACGGGTCATTCCTTCCATAACGTTTCGCCGTCAAATTCACATATGTAAAATACTTGGTACTGTAGTACTCCACACGTGGTTGTTCTGTAGAAAAGTAGGATATTTTTCTCTGCAAACGAAGTTAAAACACGTACAAATCTCACAACTAACTAAAACCTTCACAGAAAATGGATAGTCATGTCGAATATACAAGACAAATGCGAATGTTTCAGAAAAAGAGTTTTGTAGACAGAGAAAATATTAAAAAAAAATTTGGATATATCACAACTGAACTGATTAATCGAATTCTTTAAGATGAGTTCAAATTGACGGAATATCTGCAATTTTACGTAAATCGCAAACATGATAATCAAACATATATCTGAGTAATTTTTAAGTACGAGTTTCGACGCGGTACTAACGCCGTAGAAACGGCTCGCAATATCATTTTTTTTTATATTGTCGGACAAATTACACAGCGTCACCTAGCCCCAAAGTAAGCGAAGCTTGTGTTATGGGTACTAGACAACTAATAAACATACGTATATACATTTTTTTTTTGTAAATACATACTTATTATACATAGAAAATACCCAGACCAAGACAAACAGACATGTTCATGCACACAAATGTTTGTACTGTGTGGGAATCGAACCCACGAGCGTTGGTGTCAAAGTAGCGTAACAGCGTGTATCACCACTGCGCCACCGAGCTCGTCAAACGACTGGAGAAGTACTTACATCTTAGAGAAGGCCAAATAACAACTCCCTGGAGGGATGGTGTGTTCCTTCTTCCTTCAATGCTGCGTTTGGAGAGGAGACTGTTAATGAACGCACAGTGCGTTTTTGGTTCAAACACTTTTGTAATGGAAACTTCGACTTGAAGAACGAACCACGGGGAAAACCGCTCACACAGGTGAATAACGCTGAATTGAAGGAGATGGTGGAAGCAGATTCTCAAACTACCCAGGAGTTAGCGGCATGGTTTAACGTTACCTCACCTACAATATTGACTCATTTTCATCAAATCAATAAGATAAAAAAATATGAAAAATGGGTGCCTAATGATTTGACTGATCTGCAGAAAAGAACGCGTGTTGAAACCAAATGAAAGACCAATAGAACCAATTGAATGAGAATTATTAGCTTGTGGAATGAACTCCTTGTCGAGGTTTCCCCAAGGGAGAGAAATAGCGTTAAATCGTATTTCATATTTGGGTACCGCACGAGTTGTCAAGTAAGAGGCATTAAAAAAGTATGAATGGTGGCTTATTAAATGTTACACCTTGGTCACTACTTCTTTAAATTATTTTTCGTTTAGTGTTGATAAAGGGCATAAATGAAGTTTAATTTCGTCTATTAATGTTTTTTATTGTATTTGTAATTCTGTAATTAATCATAGTAATCGGATTCTGACTTACTTTCATCCCAGTATTTAGTATTCTGTAATAAAATAGTATACACTATAACTTACTTTTGCTGTAACTATCGATATGCTGTTTGCCAAAAAAGCAACCAATACAAATATTATAACATAGTGAATTTTTCGTGCCATGTTCGATAGTAAAACATGAATAAAACTACCTAAATAACTTCTTTCCTTATTTATATGATATGTAATTATAACCACGTTATTTGAAATCACAGATTGCACCAAATATTTATCTTAATACTACGAATAAAATATCAAAACATAACCGTGTAAATGTAGTTATTTATGTTATCAAGATGTCATTGTACCACATCCAATTATTATGCATTCTTCATATATGTAACTGCAATTGTTGAACTTATTATCTATTATATTATAACACTAGCTGAAGCCCGCGGCTTCGCACGCATGAGATTTGGCTTTTAGTAGCCTATATTTCTCTATAGCCCTTAAATTCTTTCTGTTTAAAAAAAAAAAACAAAGAGTAGAGTGTTAGATGCAACCATAGTGCGATTAAATTTTCATATAGCGCCATCTATTAACCTTTACGGGTGGCAACGTATATATGTTAAAGCAATTCGCCGAATTGAATTCACTAAATAAACACTAAAAAATCAGTGAATCCACTCCATTCCAGTCCTAATAATTGGTAAACCCATACAGGGTAAAGAGCTCTAACACAAACCAATAAAGTACACATATATTATATAAATATATACCAATGGACTACGAACAAAGGTTTGAAGCAAGTGGCTATTTGTTGCAACGATAAAATACTAAATAACTAGCGTACGCATATATATATATATATATATATATACATTGATTCCTTGCGAGGAAATCAGCTTCAAAATCCTTTAGCAGTGTGGTGGGACACCCTGGCCAGGGGAACAGCCACAATATACATACTAGAATACTAACCCACACCTGCATTCAATGCACAAACTCGATTGAACCCGAGTCTATGGGCGAATTTCTATGACTAACTCGTTGTAAGACACTCGGCGTCAAAGCATCGTAACATTTTACATCAATAGATATATACTAGGGGCACACTAAAAGTTTTGCACTTCTAGCTAATTGGAACTATTTGAATTTCGAATGTTATATTTTTTGAAACGTTGCAACCTACTTAGTAATAAAAAAAAACAATTGGCGGGAAATCATTTGTCAATTGTTTTTTATCACACATCAAAGTTCTACGTACGCAACGAAAATGGAATTGAGTCGAAAAGATTTTAGAGCGATGATTTTTTATGATTATAAAAGTTCTCTCTCTCCGCAAGACTGTGCTGCTCGTCTTCAAAATGCTTTTGGGAGAGAAGCACCTTCTTTGAGCACCGAGGCGATGGTTTGCTGAATTTAAGAGAGGTCGAGTTTCTTTACATGACGAATTTCGTGAAGGGAGGCCTTCAACTGCCGTCAACGTAAATAATGTGGCTACTGTTAAGCGGCTAATTAAAGAAAACCAGCGGATTACCTATGAGACAATTCGAGAACTATTGGGGATTGGTATGAGCCAAATTCAGAAAATTTTACACGAAGAATTGAAAGTTCGGAAACTTTGTTGTCGTTGGATCCCTCAAGAACTGACAGCGGAGCAGAAGCGGGCTCTCGTGGAATGGTGTTCACAGATGCTACTGAAGTACGACCACGGACATTCTAATGCTATTTATGACATTATCATAGGAGACGAAACGTAGATTTATTGTATTGAACCCGAAAAAAAACAGCAATCTTGTGAATGGGTGTTTGAAAATGAGAACAGGCCAACAAAAGTGAGGCAGGCGAGAAACGTTGATAAAAAAATGATCGTGTTTTTTTTCTCAGCTACGGGTCCCATCTGCACAATTCCACTTGAAGATCAAAAGAGTGTTAATGCCGAGTGGTATTCTACCATTTGTTTACCCAGGGTGTTAGAAAAAGTTCGCGAAAGACGACCAAAAAGCCGCGTTCTCCTACATCATGACAACGCTTCTTCACACACGGCCAACAAAACAAAGTCATTTTTAATTTCCGAAAAAGTACAACTCGTTACCCATCCTGCGCATAGCCCCGACCTAACACCCGGTGATTTCTGTATTTTCCCCAAAATCAAAGATTTGATGAGAAGTTTCACTTTTACCAACTCTGAAGAGGCAGTGATAGCGTTCAATCAGCACGTAGAAAACATGTATTCAGATCTGTGGTCCTCCTGTTTTAAAAAATAGTTCGATCGCATGAAAAAATGTTTAAAATGTAAAGGAGAGTATTTTGAAAAGCAATAAACATAATATTTTGGTTATAACATGTTGTTTTTTTAAGTTGCGCAAAACTTATAGTGTGACCTACGTATATCGATAAATCGATATATGACATACAGAATGTGGAGATAGGTTATAGTAGACTATATAACAATCTAGGTAGGTCGTTAAATCTAAGTTCGATAAATAGAAGGGAATTAAGGGTAGTTAGGTTATCTCGGTAGGTTTTAATATTAAACACATAAGTAGGGCATAGGTCAGTAGTTAGGTTATCTAGGTAGGTCTTAATATTAGATACATAAGTAGGTATTAGGTTATTAGTTAGGAAGATTTGTAGGGCTTAGCATTTTAGGTGCATTAAGGTCGTTAGGTAAGATAATAATAAAATAACAATAGTATTAGGTAGGGTACTACAGTAGCAGTAGGTGTAGTTAGGCAGGGTCGTGGTTCGGCTCTCAGCTTCGGCTGTGGGTCCATTACAACCGTCACATTTAATAGAGTTGGTAACAATAATATTATCATATCCTAGGGTCATAGAAATATTCACAGTTGACGTTGTTCACCTACTATTATGGACACGTAGTCCATAACCAGTATACAGTGCAAAAATCTGAATGTAACATTTAACACTGACAAAATTAATTTAAAGAATCATAGCCACAACTGAAGTACGAAGAAGAAGAAGAATGCGATGTGTTACAACTCACACGTCACGTCATTTACAGTAAGTAATTTGCAATATATATTTTTGAAATGAAATATTTTTATTTTTAATAAAATATGAACAGTAGAAACCAAAACTAAATTTATAAAACTGTCCGAAACTAACAATCTGCTATCATTGTATAACAATAACATCAAAAGATTAATTAAGGGGATAAGAGAACGAGTATACTGTGAATGAAACCTCTACTTGACTCTGACTTTCTTGCCCGCTGCGCCTGCGAAATGTCTTCCTGCGATTCACTAGAAGGGTAACGAGACTGCAGTTGGCGGAAATCTTCTAGCGATGCTACTTTGGTTCTTGTGTTTCCACAGAGAATAACAATATTGCTGTCCGTCGACTAACAATTCCTTATGCCAAAGTTTTTATTTTACGTAAAAACACATAAAAACCATTAATAATTATTTATTACAAAATCTTACAAAAAACACTAAACCATATTCATTTCACATATTAACAAAACAGCATCATTTTTCCTGTCATGTACACATTGAACTAATTTTAAAACGACATGACCAAGACAACTTAAATAAAATTCCCACCTTCAACATCCCCTCTGAATTTTATATTACTCTACATCTCATTCTTCTATACATTGAAAACCCATATAATAATCCCTACCTACTCTATACAGTACTAAAGAAACTTATTACATAATTCCCAACCCCCTTAATAATAAAATTCAATTTAATTATCCAAAAAAAACTTAATAACTAATAGTTTACAACAATTTCAAATTAAAAGAAAACCTTAACATCTACACTCTTAACTACAATAATATCTCATCTGACCATATATTATATTCATAGTCTCTCACTGATCAGTTATTATGCACTTTCTAAGTCATAAAAATTTCGTTCTATCTAGACCTTTCGTCAAGATATCTGCTATATTTGAATGTGTCGGACAATAAAAAATCTCAATCAATTTTTGTTCTATTTTTTCTTCAATAAAATGATATTTCACGTCTATATGCTTGCTTCTTCTATTCAGAATACCGTTCTTAATTAGGACTATTGCAGATTGATTGTCAACAAACAGTTCAGTTTTCGATATATTTCCTGTCATCTCTTTAATCAAGCTTTGAACAAACAGTAGGTCCTTCATGCATTCGGCAGCTGAAATATACTCTGCCTCCGTACTCGACAGCGCAGTGACCGATTGCTTACGTGAGCACCAGTGTATCGGTCCACCACCATAAATGATAACAAAGCCAGTTGTACTTTTTCTCGTATCAGGATCTCCTGCAAAGTCTGCATCACAGTATGCTCGCAGTGTTCGGTCGTTTCCAGAGACGTATCTAATACCACTAGAAATGAAACCTTTGATATATCCATTGAAAATAGTAGTTTAAAAATATTTCAATAATCTTACATACAAAATTTATTAGAGAAATATAATTATAACAACTTAAAAGAAATTTGTTCTCCAGATATCTTGCTGGATGCACATCAATAGGGGAAGGGAAATATTGATGATGTGCATAAATATAGACAATTTATTGGCTCCATGTTATATTTAAACCTTTTGTTTTTATTTTTAATTTTACGTAAAAACACATAAAAACCATTAATAATTATTTATTACAAAATCTTCCAAAAAACACTAAACCATATTCATTTCACATATTAACAAAACAGCATCATTTTTCCTGTCACGTACACATTGAACTAATTTTAAAACGACATGACCAAAGACAACTTAAATAAAATTCCCACCTTCAACACCTGCTTGTACTTTGTTAGAAATTCCGAGATGGACCTTTTTGTTTTGTTTTGGCATTCATACAGAAGTCCGAAAAGCCTGATTCCCAAAACGAACTAGCACAGGTCGGTGTTGATCCTTCTTACTATCCAGCCGATGACAAACTTCCAACGATAAAGCATGCCCTCAAGCACCAAAAGAATTGATATCACTAACGGGTAGATTGAGATGGTCACCCAATATTCTATGTGGAACATGTGGCAGGGCAGAACTTCATTTTCTTCCTCTGGAATCCCATGGAACAGCAGGACCTTCCTACTATTATGGGTCTCAAGATGATCCAGGCCTATAGACATCACCTCAACCTGAGACTTCAACATTGAGATGGCCTTCCATATGAAAGTTTTAAATGATTAAATAAATAATAAATAAATAAATAAATATTGTCGGACAAATTACACAGCGCCATCTAGCCCCAAAGTAAGCGAAGCTTGTGTTATGGGTACTAGACAACTGATAAACATACGTAAATACATTTTTTTTTTTGTAAATACATACTTATTATACATAGAAAATACCCAGACCAAGACAAATAGACATGTTCATGCACACAAATGTTTGTACTGTGTGGGAATCGAACCCACGAGCGTTGGTGTCAAAGTAGCGTAACAGCGCGTTTCACCACTGCAACACCGAGCTCGTCAAAGTCTGCGGAGAGTGTTTTCATGGTCGGAGGGGCCGGTGCAGAAGATTGGTGTTGCAGAATTTGCTCAAATTCAACCATTCTGGTGTTAAGTAGTAATATAAATTCTGCTAAATTTTTGTTCAGTTGTGATGCAGTGCCCATGTTGTGAAAGATGTTAGAGATTTATGTGTCAGCAGATCCAAGAACAATACTTAACACATTTAGTTTATAATTTTATATGAAAATGTAAGTAATCTATTTTAATAATTAAATTTCTTATGAGCACAGAAAATCGCGTGTTACTTATTTTGCAGCTACATACCGAAAAAAGGTAAAGAAGTCTCGGAGTGGTTCGTCAGCAACCAGAATATATATGATGAATTGTAAAGCTGGTGCCATTCTTGTTAACTTCAGGAAGTGTTAGAACGGTGAAGTGAATATTTTAGAGAGATTTATGATTATGTCCAGGATAGTGACACTGTGAATGATTGTGTGACCGACTCGGTATTGCCAGCGTAACATGAAGACATTACCATGTATGAGATTGAATTGTGGTTACGAACTTAAAAAAATGATAAATCCATAGGAATCGATATGGTTACAACTGAGATGATAAAAGTATGTGGAACCTAAGTTAGGGTCGCATTATGGTTTTTGAGCAATTTATGCTGGAAAGCCGGAACATTAAACCGAGTGAAGAGGCACAGTTATCGTGCCCTTGTATAAAGGCAACTGATCACATACAGACTGTGCCAACTACAGTTTAATCAGTTCAGCAGGTAAAGTGTACAGAAAATTATGCGAATAATAAGGGAAAATCCGTTGAAATGCTTTGGGAAACACAGGGTAAAACGAAACGGTAGAGGATGTATGGATCAAGCTTTTTACTCCGCAACATCGTAGAGAAGTAACTGGCTATGGACCGGAAGATTTGTCGGTCTTGAGACAGCATTTGATAAGGTCGTATGAAAGGATCTCTGTGACATTTTACTCAGATATGGGTTTGAATAGTTCTCTTTGGAGAATAAGAAATATGAATATGAGAACGCGTATAAGTGACTCAATGGCGGACTGTCTGCTTTATGCATACGATGCAGTATTAATAGCAGAATCACTATAATTATATTAAGAAAGATCAAGAAACGTATGTGATAAAAACTAATGTAATTACAAATGAACGGGAAGAAAACAAAGACAATTGTATTTGAAAGAGATACAACCAGAACGTACACGAATATTACGGTTGACGATGTAGTGGAGCAAGTGGATGAAATTTTACATCTTGTAAGCGCTTTTAACAGAGACGGAAAGTACACCGCTGATGTTCACTTTAAGAGAGCTAGGGCGCAATAAAACAGCCCGTCTGGGGAAGAGTCTCAACCTCACACTAAACCACAGCCAAATAACAACTTCCTAGAGGCTTGTTGTGTGAGTGTGAGTGAGAATACCAGTAAGCTCCTGAGGAGTTGCTGTGCACCATGTAACAGCAGACGTGGCATCGCACAAGTGATACTTAATGTATTATAAGCGTTCATAGGCTATGGCAACCGATTTATATCAGGTGGGCAGTATGCCTGTATGCCTCCCGACGTAGTATAAAATAAAAGTGGAGAGACGAGTGATGTTATACTATTGTGGGGAATGACGTCTGACATTGAGACAATTTTTATCATACAAATAAGAACCATTCGATCTCTTTATAACATGGACTCCAGACAATTACTCAGAGTATTGTTCAAAGAAAAAATATCCTGAGTAATACTTTTCAAAATATTTATGAAAACATATTGTATGGCCGTAAAAATCGTTTCCAAACTTCATTAAAAAAATTAGAAACAGATACATCGGCTTGCTAGGGTTGGTAAATCTTTTCTTGTAAGATATTAAGTATCAATTCCATAGTTAATTGCCTTTAACAGTTCTGTCTTTCCTGACATCAAAAATTCTCTGTAAAAAGTTTTATTATAAAATTGACGCATATATAGCTGACATAGATGACTGAAAATAATTCAGCACAGACAACCTTTTCTCAATAATCTTTAATTCTACCATTTGACATTATTATTATTGTAGCCATATAACGACAGTAATGATTTCCGAAATGCTAGCAAATTAAAAAAGAAAAATAGTAACGTAAGAGTATCTTTTTATAGTAATCGAATAAATCTGAATAATAATAAAAAAAATCGAATAAGATACGTATCTGTTTCAAAGGGGATCTAATTGCCATCAAGAATGTTCGCTATGGTCCACTAAATCCCACTCTTTCAAAAAATAAAAATAAAATAAGAATTCGTGAAGGAAACCTTCTCTGGAATCATACAACTTGCGACGACTACCTCTATCTATGACGACTGGTACCGTTGTCGAAGGAAACTTTAGTCATCATAATGCAATAACCCTTAAAAAGAAGAAAACGCAAAGGGTATAAACATAAATAAGGTATTTAATAGATTCAGGCGTTATATTGCGAAAGTCAAAATTTATGCGCAATTTCATCTAACCTGCTTTGTGTGCTTTCACCACCAATTAGTTCATGCTGACTAGCGCTGACCGGCACCCACCCACTACCATTAGTACATGCATGCCGACGCTGCCATGGCTGCTCCAGTAGTCTCTGCTTCGGCTGCTGCGGTCGTCCGCCATCTGGAACAGAAATCGCATGCCCCCACCATAATCGCTGCCACGATTTGTTGCATATTATTCTAACATTTAACGTCTACGGTGCCTGAGGATTTTTTCGTAGTGATATTATGGAAGTCTCAGCAAAAAATAAAAAAAAAGGGTCCTCCTGGAGGAGTACATCCTCCTTGTGCTCGGTTGCCCTCCCAATGACCCTATAGATACTTCCCAGATGCCTTCTCTGTCTTGCCTCCCGCAAAACTGTCTCCAGCTGTCAGTCTGGGCATCCCGCACTGCGGCCTCGTATTTGCCCTTCTGTTCTCCTTTTTACACATAGATTGACTAGGGAAGCACTTCCACCTCACAGAAAATTGCAGCCATTCGGGTCGCAGGAATGCAACAAATACCTAGAGAGTTGTTGTGTACCTGCGAACGAGTGACCATTAAACGCCTGAAAGTCGCTGCGTTAGCAGTGCTGGTGGTAACGTGCGAGCGTTATTTCCCGTACTGTAAGCGTTGATAGCCTACGGCAGTCTCTGTACAACAAATGGGTCGTATGCTTGCATACCTTTCGAAGTTGTATATGGAAATAATTACACATATCACTTACATGATAGTTCAATACGAAACTAATTATGGAAACGGACTTTCTGGAAGAGCTTTTCTACTAGGTAATAACTTACTTGCTTACGAATACTTAAAGATGGACCGAAACTTAATTCACTATCAAATATTTCAGACTACTTATAATTCAGAGCACCAAGCAATCCAATTCATAGCATTTAAAGAGACAAATGGACAAAGAATTTATGCACTTTTATTAGGGTTGTACAAACACAATCAGGTTGTTGCAGAGGGCACAATACATGCGATGGTCCTCTTTGTATGCTAATAGAATTTGTTTTCATTTTTCAAGGTTGGCACTACTTTAAAACACAGAGAATGGTATTTGAAAATGAGGAAATGTTATAGAATGATCGTAAGAATGAGTGTGTGATTTAAGATAGATAATATTTGAGCTTTAATATACAGCATTGAAGCAGAATAAACGTCGTAGAAATACGACAGGAGGAAAGAATAATGAAACATATTAACAATTCTAAAGTGCAAGCATATAGCAACTGAGCTAAGGCTTAACTATCATGACGAATCTGCTCGTGTTTAATCAGCAGGTGAAGTCAGAAGCCCTATGAACCTGCGAGAGTATATAAAAAGATCTGTGAATGTCAAAGAAGCGAGTAAAGTTTCTAAGGACCGAGTCATACAGGGCTCGGTTTTTTTATGTAAAGTCGGGAGGCATACAAGCATACAACTCACCTTATATTAAGCGGTTTCCGTAGCCTTTGAACGCTTACAACACATTAAGTAGCACTCGCGCGATGCCACCTCTGGTGCTAACACAGCAACTGCTTAGAAGCTTACTGGTGACCTTACTCACGTGTAGCAAAATAACAATTCTCTAGTAAGTTGTTACTGAGCTGCGGTTTTCTGTGAGAAGGTACTTCCCTAGTCGGTCGCTGCTTTGATGCGCCCTACCTCTCGGTTCTATTTGCTTACCATGCAAGGGACTTCAAAATATAAACAGATAGTCATTATTTCGTTCTCTCACTGGCTGCAATACTAAATTAGGCAGGACGCAGCAAAAAACAACAATACAGATTAACTTTGTGGAAAGGAATTCAATAAAAAATAAACACGATATTCCTAGTAAAGCTTTGGTCGTCACTGCGTATGCTAACATTACCGAGACAAAATACATACAATCGACGGCGCCGAAAGAAATCAATGGTCTTGTTCTTTTTTTTGTACACTGCTGCTGCTACTTACCACTTTACAACAACATACATACAACCCTAGATATTCTCGTAACAAAAAACGTGCTAATAATAGTTGATCGGAGAATAAAGTTATCAGCATGCAAAACTTCTTCAAAAACTGTGTTAAATTTTATCCAATTGGTAGCACATAGATGGACAGATAGACAAAAAGTCTGTTTAATATGTATGTACTTAAAGATAAGTTATTTTGAGCTTACACCATTCATTAAAAAAAAGGCTAAATTGCTATGTTATTAAATTTTTGTCAACCCTACCAACAAATCTCATCCATTCAGCCATTAACACATAACCATAGTATGCGGTGGACTTCGTATTGTTTTTATGCATACGGTCACGATGGACATCCCTGAATATTGTATCTCCATATAGGGATACTTCATACATACATTGGTAGCTTATGAATACACGCCATAGTTCGCAATGTAATTATTTATTTTAGTTTATGGAAATATTATCACTAACTAATGGCAATGGAAGCCGGGTATGGCAGAGGGAGCATGAAAGTAGTAAAAAGTCTGTTCTGTGGAAACTTTCGCCAGATGCCCGTTTGTTAATTTTTTTATTTAACGTCGGAAGGATCCAATAATATGGCCCACCTGATGAAAAGCGGTTACCGTAGCCTATAAACGCTTACAATACATTAAGTATAGCTCGCGCGATGCCAACTTTAAATGTCCTAGGCGCATAGTGGAGACCTCACTCACACGCAGGAACACAACAACCTTAAGTGAGTTGTTATTTGGCTGCGGTTATCTGTGAGGTGGAAGTACTTACCCAGACGAGCTGCTTTGATGCACTCTACCTGGGTTAAAGTATGAAATTGCCGTTATATAATAATAGATACTTTGAATTGACATTAAACATTCATGGTGTGAAATTTTTAAGATAAACTTTTTTCACCTGACACCTATGGGGATTTTCTTTTTAAAAAAATGTGCAACATTTGATTTTCTAACTTAATTTTTTTTTTATTCAGCTTAGACGGCAAGAGGGATACTATACTATAAACGACTATAAAATCCGACTAATTTTTGAATACGAGTTCCGACGCGGAACGAACGCAGCAGAAACGGCTCGCAATATCAATGCTGCGTTTGGATAGGACTGGTAATGAACGAACAGTGTATTTTTGGTTTAAACGCTTTTGTAATAGAAACTTCGACTTGAAATTAACATAAAAAAGTATCAAAAATGGGTGCCTCATGATTTGACTGACCTGCAGAGAGAAACGCGTGTTGAAACATGTGTTGCCTTGTTGAATCAGTAGAAAAATGAAGGAATATTAGGTCGAACTGTGACATGTGACGAAAAGTGGATTATTTACGATAACCGAAACCGAAAAATGTAATAGATGGCACTTCGACCTGCATTAAAAGCCGCAACAGTGACCTAAAGCAAAGCTTACCAATAAAAATGTAATGGTAACTGTTTGGTAGTCTCTTCATGACGTTATTTACTATAGCTTTCTCGGATCTAGTCAAGCAATAACAGCAGATATTTACCCCGACTCCTGAACCGATCTTCACCATTATTGCTACATGATAACGCAAGACCTCACACTGCACGAGAAAGCGCTGTACCTCTACAGGAGTTGCAGTTAGAAGACAAACGTCATCCTCTGCACTCGCCAGACCTTGCTCCAACTGACTACCATTTTTTTCGTGATCTGGATAATTTTCTATATGGTATTTTTTTTTCCCCCAGGAAGCAGTACAAAATGCTTTCACACATTTTGTCGAATCTAGATACCCAGAGTTCTATCACAAAGGCATAAAAAAACTTTCGATTAGATGGCAACAATATATACTCGTAGATAATGAACGTAAATATTTTGATTAAAAAATATGTTACATCTTAGAAAAAAACGAGTTTTAATTTTTCAATACACATTGGCAATTTCATACTTTAACCCCTAATTAATATAATAAGAATAAAATAAATTAATTTATATAAGAGTTAATTAACAAGGTTCATCACGTGAGGTTGAAAGATAAAGCGGGAAAGCGGCAGCGATACGAGACAAGAGTTTTTGTAACATTCGTATCACCCCGAACCAATCACGCTCGCCGTTTGTGTGACAGGTTGCATACAGGCACAAAAGTTACAAAAACACTTGTCCCGTATCGCCGCTGCTTTCTCGCTTTACCCGCCCCTGTGGGTACTTGGTTCAAAATAATAGAGAGCTATGTTATGAACATTAAAATATAAAACAACACATGATTTTGTTGTAGTGTGTGTGAAATACCGAAGTTATGAAACAAATATGTTATGAAATTTAAGTAATATCCACGAAAATAGCGTAGGTAATTAATAATTTGTCGACATTACAAAAGCGTTAATTAAAGTCAAGGCACGTAGCTAATCAAATGAATCATGGGGTTTGATAGTGTTATGTGTGATTTAGAGGGCCATATCGAATGTTACGTGAACAGATTTCTTGATAGTAATATATCTCTTTGGAACTGACACGTAGCTACTTCATTTGATTATCATTATTAGTTAGTCTTAACAATTAAACTATATTATTTAAGGTTTTCTAAGAATAACTATGATAAACTAGCTGTATCTGCGACTACATTCTCACAATATAACGGAATAATAAAAAATATTTACACGCAACAATTAGCATAAATGTTATAAAAAACTAGCTGTAGGCCACGTCTTCATCCGTCTGTATCCCGGTATCCCGTGGGAACTGCTTTTTCTTACTTTTTTTTCCTCGGCTTCCATGGAATTTGTCTTGATGCTGCATAACCTTCCACAAGAATAAGGCTATCAAATTCTAAAAGACTTTTTCAATTTCGACTGGCAGTTCCGGTGATTGGGACATTCAAACAAACAAACTCTTTCGCTTTATATATTAGTATAAATTTTAAAGTTTATATATATACATATTATCACGCATGTATCCCATCGGGATAGGCAGAGACTATGAAACGCCAGGTGCACCGATTCAAACATACCTCTCTTGCCTCTTCCACACTCATCAACCTCTTCTGGCATACTCTTCCGTTTCGCGTACTTTTTATTCGCGTACTTTTTCAGCATATTTGCTATTTGATCTAAATGTGTGCGTCTAGGGCGGCCTGTGACGATATCTCCACTCACTTGCTCGATGTACTTCTTTCGTAACTCTTTTGTCATCCATTCTTTCCAAATGTCTGAAGCATCTTAGCTTACCCTAATTTAATAGTTAACAAATTTCACGTATGTATCATAGAGTTTTAAACAATCTTCTCGTGAACTCATTAGTTGCCATGAGCTTCGTAAAAGTATCCCACTACACACAATATAGTATCTTCAAAAATATTAAGAAATTGACATATTACCAAGGTATTATGCCTATTTGTTCCTAAGTTTAAAAAAAATGGTAAACGTGTTCTAAATCAAACTTTAGCATTACCTAAGCCAGATGTAAACTAGACCTAAACTGAACTTAAACCGGTCCTCAAACCTGCATACAAAAATGAGAGAGCCGTGGGAAGGGCCCTGTTAGTGGAAATGGCGGTAGAAAAATTCATTGCCGTGACCCCTCGCCATGGGTTCGAACCACCTCAAGCCCCCGCACAAAGGTAGACATGATACAAGACATGAAACTCAGATCGGCCCAAGGGTCTTAAGACTACTTGGTAAACGCTTTTATTGAGTTAGTAGCATTAACCAGAGCCACGCATAAAGTCAATGGAGATATCTGCGATTCAATGTTGCAGATGTGTCACCGTGACACCGTGATATCATAGGAACTGCTAAGAATAAAATTAGGCGAAGCTGAGGCAGCGATCTACGATAATGACAGGAACCTAGTGAAACTAGGAAACATGTCAGGGACGTATATGGCAGCCTACAGTTCAACCAATGGTTTTGTGCGCTTAGACAAAGAGAGAACGAAAAGAGAAGGGTTCCTTCCCAGACCCAGTGGTGGCAGTCGCCAGGTGCACCAAGGTGATGCTGGACGACTGAATCATCGAAACGGCAGAAACCGTAGCAGGGATCTGTTCAAAGCCTGAAACCCGGAGCACTGGGTGAAACCACTACATATGGGTAAACGGAGTCCACGGAGGCTGCGGAAAATCAACGTGAGTGGTGTCCCATACCGATCCAGACAGGGACATCATAGTGACGACAACCACTGAGGCCGCCGCCGATCTTAGGAAGAAATTGGCGACGCGTTTTGGCGACCAAGCCAATAAAATAGCGCGGATTATGGCATCCCTAATAGTAAATGGACTACATAGGGACGAATCGTGTACACGCCTAATAGTGGACGAAGCCCTTATGAATCATTTCGGACCCATAGTCATAGCAATTCAAATAGCCAGAGCCATCCAAGCCCTGGTGATCGGGGACGACAATCACCTTTCATATATTGACAGGAACAACTTGTTCCCCATATTATATAACAGACCCAACCTGATGACATCAAATTACGAAAAACCTCCTATGTACTTACAGGAATCCGCAAGACGTGGCATATATTAAAGAGATATACAGCGACATATACTCGGCCGAGTCTCGCACCAAATCCCTATCGATGAAGCGAATCATAGTAGTGCAAATCTCGAAACAGGACAACATCCTCTATCATGTCCACACCCAGGCTGAGAAGGCACTCCTTAAAAGCCAGGGAAACGGTAAAAATCCAGGATCTCGCACCTTAACCGTACGCGAAGCGCAAGGACTAACATGCGAGTCAGTGATTATTGTACATACAACTTCCAAAAAATCTCACCTCCTCCAAAGTGTCTCTCATGCTGTTGTCGCAGTCTCTAGATAAACAGACAGTTGCGTGTACCACACAGACTCCATCCTAATTCCTGAGTAGTTTGACTCGGATCGGCTTCCACCAAATGCTTCTATTCAGCGTTATTTACCTGTGTTGGCGGTCTTCCACGTGATTCGTTCTTTAAGTCGAAATTTCTATTACGAAAGCATTTAAACCAAAAGCGCGCAGTGTATTCATTAGCAGAGGAGATCTCTCCAAACGTGGCATTGGTATTGCGAGCCGTTTCTGCCGCTTAAGTTCTGCGTCGGAAAAAATATTACTCTGATAATTTGAAATAATTTTCAAAGTATCCGTCATTCTCGTCTAAGCTGAACAAATAAAAACAATTGAAATACAAAAATCAAATGTTGCATATTTTTTTAAAGAAAAACCTCATAGGTATCATGTGAAAAAAATTCACTCGAAAATCTCACATCATGAAGGTTTAATGTCAATTCAAATTCAAATTTATTATAAAAATTCATACTTTAACCCCTATTACTAATGACAGTAACATACTATAGATAATGAATAAAATATCACATTGATATAAAAGTTGTAATGACACACAGCCGTAATCGAAGTTAAAATGTACGCCCCTTCAAACCTTTGCCAATTTGACGCAAGATTGATTCAATTGAATTCCTGCCATTTCCATTCTCTGTGCATCCGGATAATACTTCAAGTGGTTCTGCTCATTGTCTGCACCAGCACATCTTTACCTCCTTTGGTCTTAAACTTTGTACCATTTTAAAGATTTTCATTATATCGCCGGGGTTCTATTTCTACTGGACGCTTTCATGTCTCCTGACGTTTGAAGAGTCGCGAATCGTCCAAAGCGGTCCCCTTTTCGGGGCGTGAAATTGAATCTTGTTGCGTATAGAGGGTGTACAGAAAACTTAAATATTTTAAAGGAAATCACCATCTAGAGAGCCAACCCGACAATTTAGAGGTAAGGTATTAATTTTACGAGCCCCATTGTAACTGAAGATGGGGATATATGAAGTCGTTAAGTTTTAGCAGTCGTTTGTAGACAAGATTTAGCTTGGGGGTTGGCTTCAGCTTGTGACTTTGAGCGTGTGCAATTTGAATTAATTAACATTAGCGACGTTTTGGGGTATCACGCAACTCTTGTGGGAACAGTGATGAGAGTAAGTTGCTCATAAAAACTTTGAATCACAACTGCGGAACGTCTGCAAATTTTGTTGCACGTTAATCGTAGGGTGCCATCAAATTTTTAATTCAACATTGGTAGGAGGTAGAATTATACCGTACGCCTAACGTAAAGTGACTTCAATAGCCTATAAACGCATCTAATACAGGCAACATCGTTTGCAAGTTTATGCTTGTATTTTGTGAATTTATGTATTCTCAACAAATTTTCATCGTGCATAGTTAATAACTGGCTTTTTGTTTATCTAAGCGGTAGAAAGTTACTAAATAGAAAAATGAAAAATATAGGAAATAAATAAGATATAATAAGGTTTTATTTAAAAAACATGTAAGATAACTAAAAAGAGATTTTTTATCTTTTATTGGAAAAATCGGGTGCACTAACGTCCGATTAGAAGCTACCATATCTGCCTAGATACAATATCTCTTCAAAATTATACCTCCTTTTTTTAGGTTATGTTTATTAAAACGATAGCGAATTACATGCTAATTGTTGAAGATCTATGTTTGTAAACGGTAGAATTTGAACTGGGATCTCGTTAATTTGATAAAGCGCCGATACCTTTGTTTCAACTTCTATAACAATGTGACCGCAGCTCTACTCCGTGGGGGCGTCACGCAAGGAAGGGGTCCCGGTTCAATCCCGAGGGAAGGCAATTTCATTAATACTGTGGCTTGGTACCTTGCTCTCTCTCTCTCGAGGGTTCGTACATTTTTAAACATATTAACTCTAATTGAGTACCTTCTTTTTTATACCTCGCTTGGAATAAACATTCGCACTGTTCACCTGATATAAAATGTCTGAAATACTATAGTCCAGGTGCTTGTAATATAAGTGCGTAACTATCTCGGTTTCTAGCACCATCGTTAATGCAGTATTTCCTTAGGTGATTCTCCGTTTACAGAATACGATAATAACATTCAGACTGTGGTCAATGTTGTAAAGAGAAAAGATTAGATTTTTTGTATGTTTGCATAAATAAAATCAAAAATTCTTTACCGATTTTAAAAATTCTTTCACATATAATAATAAGCTACATTATTAGCTAGTAACAGGTTATATTCCATGTAAGTTCTTCCGCGTAAGTGATAACTTTGATGATGCAAGAGCCCTGGCTTTTATTGTATATTATGCCAGAACAGATGCCTGTTTTGAATGAAAAAATATTCGCTGTCCAATTTAATATTTTCTTACATAATGATTTTAAAATGATTTCATTTTATAATATTTCTAAAATCATATTTATTAATCGGTACAATTTCAAGGTAGCGTTTTTAGATCCTAATATATTTAAATTACTTAAAATAACTGTCACCAAATTAAAAATAAATTTTTATTTGGTTACTCACTGTTAGGTTATTGTTATTTTTAAGTTCGTACTAAAAATAAAAGGTATCAATTTTATAAAGCGATTAGGTATTAAAGTTTCGTTTTTTTCCAATTCTTAGCGTTATCCCATTTCCGAATCCATTAGGATTGGCGCGATCTGCCACCTAAGTTTAAGGATTTAGCGGAGATATAGATTGTGACCACAAACCAGAGGGCAAAACAGCCCTTTCTTTGGTTAAATATAATTTCTTGGACATGTGTCATGAAGACCCACGTTTTCTATCATCTCTGAGTAATAGATTGGAATTACGAATTTATAAGTACTAATGTGTACATAAATCCGAAAGCACGAATTTAGTGGTACACGCCAGGATTTGAACATGGGCGTACAATTACATTTGGGGAAACAATTTACACTGAGCCATGTAGCCCCAAAGTAAGCGAAGTAGTATGGGCATTAGACAACATACGTAAATACTTTTTTTTTGTAAATGCATACTTATGATATATATAAACTAACATAAATAAAGGAAACTTGGCGTGCTCAACAGAGTGGACTAGTATTTTGGATTTTAGATCGGTGAAAATACTTTTACAAAATAAATCTCAAGTTAAAATAAGAGTATTATTGTCATCATTAGACTGTTCAGTAATGAGCTGTAAGAATTGTTGACGATCCTAAGTTTACAAACTTTATTGAACTCTATGGTCGAAAATTTCAGTTTGCTTCAACAAACGCTTCTTCAAAAAAGGCTGATAGGATTTTTCATGGCCGGCAACACAAGAGTGACACTCGTTTTGTGGTTAAAGAATTTTTATTAACTCATAAGACTTTACATGTCACTTAAATGAGAATAAATAAATAGTTCTAAGTACAACTATTACATTTGTATCGTGCAACAACAATTACAATCGCTAAGTATTGTGTAATAAATATAAATGTTTGGGTGGGTAAGTTTTAAAAATTATGTTCCAACTGCTCGCTCGACCCATAGGAATGTATGTACAAATCAGAGACACAGATATCGTGTGACTGGATGCGCTCTGAAGCATAACACTAACTTACAAGATAAATAAATATTGTAGGTTAAGTTTTAGGGATACGCAGATTTTTATAGATGTCACAAGTAAATGATTAATTAGGTTTATTTATTTTATTTTTTATTTTACATATCCAAAACGAATAATACACATACACACACTGACATAAGAACACTCAAATGTCTATTCATGTATATCCTCACGCCAGTTCCCCGCGGGACAGACAGAGAGAAAACCGAGCACACATCTCGCGAACCCCACATACACCTCGCTCGCCTCTTCAACATTCATAGCCCTTTCATTGCACACTCTCGCTTGATAAAGCACGACCAATTTGATCGTGTTTTACATAAATGTACATATACACATTACCTGCACATATAGACGCGTATGCACACATGTATGCACGCATCCACATACATGTCATGAACAAAACAGACAGTCAGATATATATATATATATATATATATATATATATATATATATATATATATATATATATATATATATATACATACCTACGCCCCTTCAACACTGAGACAAACTCAAATACGCAGAAATATATACGCACCCATGCAAACATGCATTCACCCTAACACATATACACTCACACATACACACACACCCAAACAACAAACACTTACTTAATTGGTGGTAGCAGGAATTTTGTTTTTAATTTTGTGGGATTTGTAGAAATTTTATGTTACCTTATTTACTAAATAATATTTTAACAATTTTTTAAACGTGATGGAAGATTGTGATTCTTTGATATCTTTTGGTAATTTATTATACAACTGGGCACCTTCATATAAAATGTTTTTCTTACCGTAATTTGTACGGGGCGTGTGTAATATAATGTCATTAGCATTTCTAAGTCGACGGTTGGTATATTGATGTTTTTTTGAGAAATTAAGATGTATATGTATATCCTTATTTAGTATTTTCCGAATTAATATACAGGTGTTATATATGTAGGTCTGCTCAATGTTTAATAATTTAGTATCCTTGTATATTTGTTTTGTTGGCGTAAAGAAATTGTAGCGGAAAAGTACTTTTATTAATTTATTTTGCGCTATTTGTATTGTATTAAGGTCAGTCTTACAGGCAGCTCCCCAAATTTCTATTAAGTAATCTATATGGGGTTTGATAAGCGAGTTATATATTGTGTATCTTATTTTTGTTGACATACATTTGACTATTCCTCGTACAGCCCCGGTTAGAGAAGATAATTTAGATTTAATTTTTTCAATATGCGGTTTCCAAGTCATAAATTTGTCAAGTATTAAGCCTAGATATTTCTCTTTTTCAACTTTATTTATAGGAATATTGTTAATTGTCAGTGGCGAATTATTTATTATTTTTTTGTTTTTAGCTGTAAATATAATGTAATTTGTTTTTGTTACATTTATAGTTAAAAGATTGTTCATTTTGTTCATTTGTTTCTAAAAAAGTTTTTTTGATTTTGAGATTTTTAATTTTAACTTGTATTGCATTATATACTTTAAAACACATTACATAACAAGAAACTATCATGAACAAATTGATCATGTTTAATCGGAACGTGATATCAGGAGCCATAGAAACCGGTGAGCGTATATAAGAGGAGCAATGAAAGTTAAAGAAACGTGTCAGGATCGAGCCATGTGCCGCTCGGTTCTCTCTGGTTACTCCGCAAGAGATTTAAGTGTGAAGTTATAATAAATAATAAAAATTTCGGTGACGCTGCAGGCGCCATGGTCACAAGATGGCTGGAGACGGCGAGAGATATCAGTAGATAGATAGTAGATATCAGTCTGTCAAGGGCATACGTATCTATCTACCTTCTTTGCACGTCGCTTATATCTCGTCGCCTTTCACACTACACTCACGGAATCCTGTTGGAGATTGCTATTCGAAGCCCGCATGTAACGTTTGCATAACTCGACCGCTTGATCCATGTACCCGACAACTTGAAACTATCTTCTTGATTGGAATTACGATACTTTTTTATTTCAATCGTTTCCCTAACTAGCTAAGTGAAGCGTCGTTCAGTGGAGAGTATCTTGGGATTATACAGCTGAATCCAGTGAGTGATATCCGTCTGCAGAAGGTACGCTTCCGCTTCGTACGTTCCGCTATGGCGTACTTCTCATTTTCTCGGTTTTTCACAGCAGTTATGTATTCCTTAGCCCTTTGTGTCACAGACCTTTTGGTTTGAACAACTGCAGTCCTAATGAAGTTAGCACGGAATTCCTTTCATGCACGGAGAAATTAAACCGTCAAGGTTATCCCACCTCTTCGTGATCCAAATGGTTCGAACTTACTTCCATCATATACATTCCGTGTTAAAGCTACCTGCACTGCATATACATGCTCCAACTCTTCATTCAAGTGATCCTGATTCCATTGATCAAAGATCATACGCTCTTCGCGTGGCAGCCTTCTGTCACTTTCCAACTCCAGAGTAAAATTTATCTTCTCATGTATGGAATTAAGATACTCGAGATAACACTCCATCTCGATTACCTATCCAAATATCAAAGATGTCATCGACAAGCAGTCATCCCGTGACAGAGCATCTGCAACGTCAGTTAAATTTCGGGAAAATATAAAAACAAACCGCGGTAAGTCCCGTACCTACAATAGTAATAATATATTCAAGCTATTAAGTTCAGAATTTTTATTTTTTTCATTTATTGCTTGAATAAATATCTGCATATGCTTGATATACAGGAGTACTATGAGTGTTAAAGAAGCGAGCAAGATGTGTAATACGTCTAGTGGTGACGCCGGGCCCGTTGCGGAGTAGGCAGAGGAAACCCCTCTGCCTACTCCGCAACGGGCCCGGCGTGGAGATATAGATAGATAGTTAGATGACCGTTTTTCTACCAAACGGATGAAAATATCAAATAAAATTCATATAAAGTTAAAGCCTAAAGCGTGACCCTAAAATTCAGTTTTGTAACTCAATCTGCTTTTAGTTCCCTTTAAATATGTCAGGTGACAGTTTAATTTTTCAAATTAAAGCGAAATACTCGTACCTGGGTTAATATATAGGTTTCGCAAAGAGAGCATGAAAGTACAGTAAATGCCGTCGAAAAGAAAGTATTGCACACAATATGTGATCACCTTCTCCCCCGGGCCCAGGAACTATATTTGTTCAAATTAAATTATATTTCAAAATCGTGACATCTATAATCAAGTGAAATAATAGGAGCGCATAACGTTGGGAGAACATAGTGCAAGAGTGCTGGCGAAAACAGACTCACCCAACATTGGGTACATGTACTATATTCATCTCGTTCGTGCTCACAATATCTGCATAATACTCCGAACGCTACTAAATAATCTACTTCAACACTACTACTGAATAGGCCCCCTTAACTTCGCACAATTTATACTTTGTGTGTGCTGTGCGTGTCGTAGTTGTTGGATACAAACATACTCATGCATTGTGTATTTACTATAACATTTTTTGTTTATTACGTATCTATGTTTCACGGTCACATAAAATTTAATATTAATTAGGTCATCTCTGCTGTTATCTTTAAAATTGAAACACACACGGAAATAGAGAGAGTGGGCATGGAGAAAATGGACTCAGAAACAACACCACGTAACTTCATGACTTCAAGAGTAAGAGAAAAAGAGATGACGATCTCCTCGGTGATTTTGCTAACCTTGGAGAGGCAATGAAAAGCATAGTATTGTCTTAGGTTTTCGCGATTGTTACACATTGAATTAAACAATTTTTAACGGAAGTATCGCGTGTTTTGTTTATTTTGTTGAACCTGACGTTTCGAACGCTTTGCAGCGTCCGTGGTCGCAGAAAGACTAAGGTGATATTTGTCTTACATTAGTTATTCAATTATTACATCTACCGACATGGATGGATTAATTATATATGTTCCGATTCACACAAAAATCGCTCACAGTGTCCGAACATTTTTTAGTAGATCTTTGGGTTTGTGACTTGAATATTTTTAGGACTGCATCCCAAGCAGGTGGTACTTGCCAACCATCTTCTCTATTGAGCAGTATGTAAACAGAACGCATTCCGTTTAAGTCATGCTTTGTAACTTGACAGCGCCGGTTCGCCTGTCTTCGTCTTCTTGTGGGAATTTCACCTATGGTGAAAGAATGCCTACCCTGATGAGCCAACAAGCTGAACTTCGAGTTACTAAACTCTTTGATTTGAGCTGCGCGCAAATATGTCTGTGCTATCTGATGGTAAGTCGATCGGTCGGTCGGACAGTTAGTCAGCTGCTTCCTTTTTATACTCAAAAGAAAGGAGTGACAAGGTTTTGAAACGTATGACTAAAAAAATTGGATTTATCTAATGCTGATAAATAAATTCATTAGATATCTTGTAGTTCTAGCTTTGCTGTCTTTCCTTCTACGACTCGGGTGGAAACAGTATAAATATTTCGACACATTTTGTCGAAATGTTCATAACCCAGCTCACGCATTGTACTCTTCATACCTTACATCATTTATAAATGAATGATGTAGTCTCGAACATAGACGATATTGATAGCATGGATATAGCAAGTTCTATTAAGAACCCGCTTACCGATATAACTAAACACCATAAAATTAATACTTGTGATTTTACTCTCATCGCTCAAAACATATGTAGCACTTATTGCAACTTTGATGATTTTCGATAAACTTAACTTGATTAATATTTGATGTTGACGCCATTGTACTTACAGAATACCGCCTCAATCCGAATAAACCAATACCGACAATAAATAAATATCTTTCCTATTATATCAACCGCCCATTGAATTAAATATTTGGGATCTCAAATCTAAAGTCACCGAAATCAATGTAACACAAGCATCCTGTTTACAGGTAGAAATATTTAATAACATTATTTTATGCGTTTATCGTTCTCCATCTATCATAAATGCAAACAATTTTATAAACTCATTATGTGAAATCATAACAAACATAATTGTTTGTTACCACCTTGAACTCACATAATAACAAACATAATTGCACGAGATATCAATATTAATATCATACCTAAACCATCAGAACAATGTTACGAATTTAAAAATAGAACTCACTATCTCGACATGTATTTTAGCAGGGCATACACTACCCACTAAAGAAAAAAAATGTTTGGATCATTTTATGCTCATATAAATAAGAAACATAAGGCTTTCATTGCTATTTCACAAACTACCATTACGGACCATTTCATGACATTTTTATCATTAACTCAAACAGATAATGATAGTATTAAGATAAAATCGACTAAGAAAGTCAACGATGAAAAAGCAACAAAATATCTACAGGGTAAGAACCTGCATGAAATACTATTATATGTTATATAAAATCAGTAAGAAAATTGAAATTTATCCAAAAACACTCCACGATTGTAAAGCAGTACTGATTGAATGGTTAAAAGCACTCAGTTACGAAGAAACTGAGAATCATGGGCTCTGTATGTAATAATCCAAATTACCTATACCTAGAAAGGGAATACAACTCCAACAGTCAAAGTGAAAGTTGCTGCATTGCAGTAACTTCCGATCCCAAGACGTCGTCGTAGCGCTGACACAAGATAATAAGAAATATGAAACTATTATAAAATTTCTATGAAATAAAGCTGTACACATTAGTACCTGCACCAAACTGCATTCTGTATGTAAACACAGAGAGACATCATATATATAGAACAATTTACACATATCATCCTTTTTTTCAGACATCTCAGTATTTCAATTAGCGGCGGGGATGGTAAATAATGATAATAATAAATGTAAAAAAATTAAGATTAAATAAAAAGCAAAAATAAGAAACATTTTTTTATTATTTAAATGTACAATTAGATGTAGCGGATTATAGTGTCGTATAAGTGTATGACACTATTGTGCGGATTTTATAATCAATCGCTGGTGCTGGTGTGATCAGCGATAGAAGTAGATGCACGAGATCAACAATTTAATACGTACTTATACCTACTAGGTCTAAAATCGCGTAAATAAAACATTTGCTTCTGATGCCGACCATATCTGTACCGGAAAGTGCAATATACTGCAACTAAAATAAAATAGTAATGTTGTAGGGAACAGACACACACACACACATCAGCACAGAAATTAATCATAAAATTAATTATATTACTCGTATTATAATAAATAAATTGTAGACCTAAAAAGTCAAACCTGTATCGAAGGGTGTACGCGCAGGAATGCAGTTTTGCAAGCGGGCCAGTCGCATGCGCGGGCGACGCTAAATCCGCACCAGTCGCGAAAGCGTTCCGACGCCAAATGCACACGCTCGAATTGCTCTCCACCGCTACGCACGTAGATCGCGAATGTTTGTTATACTGTACTTTTTATTGCTATCTCTTCTCTTCTTATTTTTCGCCTATCGCTTTCTGCCTTCTGCTAGTGCTGAACTTTAAATTAAAAATAAATTGTGTGTGGGAAAACAATAAACATGATTGTATAGAACAACACGACGTTTAATTGAAGCACACCATAAGTAAGGCACCTCAATGTTAATGGAATATATTTATTCGAATATAAAACTAAAAACTTTTGGCCATAAAATATGCGAGTCGGCCAAAATATACATATATAATGTGTGTGTTAGTGTGTGCATATATATATATATATATACCTACATACATACATAGATACCTACATAATATTTGTGTATAACATTGTGTAGGTACCTATGCTAATCTCTTATATTTATTATCTTTTAGGCTAGGTGCCGCGCGTCGGCGATGAGGCGAATGGACGAGTGTACTGCTAAACTAATTTTAATATACTTCACGCGTCCGTCTTTTGATAATGACTACTTATACGGTAACGGAGAAGCGGATCCTCCTGGCACAGGTAGTAGGTTTGACTTTGACTTTGACAGGTACATTATTGCTTGAAAGGAGGACCGAAACGCGTGATTTAAACTGTAAATGCATTTTAAGTAAATAAATGATTTCGGTTTTAATTTTTGACTGCGGCGTAATGTTTGTAGACCGAGCTTGCCATGAAGATATAAAAAAAGAGTTGGTCTGGAAGACAGTATCAGTGTTAAGATAAGAAGAGGCATGCTTCGCAGAGTTAATGTAAAAAGAAGCAAATGAGACATATAAGAAGAGTTATATGGCGCTCGGTTATGTCAGTCTTCCTCGTAATGGACTTGGCGTGAAGCCATAAATATACCTTTTATGATAATACTCTTATTGACTATTACTTTATTTATTCAGGAGCAATGAAAGCCCAGTGGATAAGGAACCGACCTATCCCCGGTTCGAATCCCAGCGGGGGCATGTACCAGTAAAATTCGTATTTTTGGATTTATGTAGGTATATATTTACCATTTGCTCGGTGGTGAAGAAAAACATCGTGAGAAAACCCGCACGTCCAAGAAATTATATTCGAAATATAATTTCTTGGAGACGTGTGTCTTAAGAAAGATCTGGTTTTCCCTCTGAGTTGTGGAGGTCTGACGGCAGTCGCTCCGTGTAAAAATCAGCGTCTTCTCCAAATACTTAGGCTTAGGTAGCCCGCCAATCCTAATGGATTAAGAAAACGGAATAACACGAAGAAGAAGACTCTGATTAATAGTAATAGTTAATAAGAGTGCTTCAGATCATAATATAAACTATGGTAAATATTTTGATAAAGTAGAAGAAACCCGTGCATACAATTTGATACATTTTGTCAAAAATACGTACATTTTCAAAACGTAAATCGACAGTAATTTCATAACCATTATATTTCTTTAGCAAACGTACATTAACGAAACGTTTAATCAGTTAGCTTGTCTTATCTTCATTACTTATGTGAGATTAAATAGTTGTCAAAAATATTGTATACTGTACCTATCTACTATATTAAGTAAAGGCAAATTAGATTGTTAACACCTTTATTAATAACCTATTATATTACAATGTAACTGTCATGCAGTAATCTAAGATGATGGTATAACAGACATGAAGTATAAGACTATAAATTGACTACAAAACAGGATACATAGATTAATACAATAGTTTAATATTTTAAACAACAGAGCTAAACAGTACTTCAGCGCGGGGCAAAGACTTATGTTATATAAGTCCCAAGTCAGACCGCATATGGAGTACTGTAGCCTTTGGGCGGGAGCACTTGGATACCAGCTAGGACCTTGTGACTCGGTACAGATACGAGCTGTGAGGATTTGCGATGATCCTGAATTCACACACGGCATTGAGCCCTTGAGTTAGAGAAGAGATTTTGCCTTCCTTTGCGTGTTCTCCCGGTTGTATAATGGGTTGTGTTGTGAGGAGTTGCTCAATATTGTACCAACACCCTCGTTTTACAATCGCACAGCTCGCCGGCGGCTGAGAGTTCATCCGCACACACTGGAAATACAATGGTCGCGCACTGTGCGGTTCACGAGAAGTTTTCTACCGAGAATTATTAAGTTGTGGAATGAGCTCTGCCGAGGTTTTCCCAAGGGACTACAATATGGGATTCTTCAAGAAAGGCGTGAAGAAGTTCTTACAGGGTCGGCAACACAAGAGTGACACCCCTGGTGTTGCAAATGCCCATAGGCTACGGTATCTGCTTAACATCAAGCAGGCTGTACGTTTCCTTTGTTTATGGATCGATATAAAATAAATATTAAATATTTATTTTATGCGCTGGGTTCAGTATAGATCCAAGTTGAACCCATTTTAATTTTACTAGTATTGGACTTTCCACTTCGAAGATACACCAGATAAATCCTCAAAAACATAGGTAATTTCTAGAGACTGAGGTATTGTAAGGATTATGATAATTCTAAAAAATGGTATGATACCTGATATGATCAAGGACATTTTAAAATGGGCTGAATTAGGACCACGAAAGCATACTCTCTCCTTAACGACAAAGGCACGAATATATATATTTAGTATATAAACACCGAGAGGCATACGGTCCGCCTAATGTAAAGCGATTACCGTAGCCAACGAATGCTTGCACTACATTAAGTATCACTCACGCGATGACACCTCTGCTGCTAATACAGCAACTCCTTGGAAGCTTACTGGTGACCTCAACCACACTCATGAATATAACAATATTCCAGGAAGTTGTTACTCGGCAGCGGTTTTTTGTGAGGTGGAGGTACTTCTCCAGATTAATTGCTTTAATAAATAAATAATAAATATTGTCGGACAAATTACACGGCGCCGTCTAGCCCCAAAGTAAGCGAAGCTTGTGTTATGGGTACTAGACAACTGATAAACATGCATAAATACATTTTTTTTTGTAAATAGTATGTATTTACAATAAAAAATGTTTGTATTATACATAGAAAATACCCAGACCAAGACAAACAGACATGTTCATGCACACAAATGTTTGTACTGTGTGGGAATCGAACCCACGAGCATTGGTGTCAAAGTAGCGTAACAGCGCGTTTCACCACTGCGCCACCGAGCTCGTCCATAATATGCCCTAACTCTCTTAAAAACACCCAGAACAAGACAAACAGACATGTTCATGCACACAAATGTTTGTCCTGTGCGGAAATCAAACCCACGAACAAAGATTTTCGTACATTGATGTCTCTTTAGACAATGGGGTGAAGACCGGAAGCGGTCACCGGATGGTAAGAGGTATCTTGTCTCTGGCGGGGTAGGCAGAGAGAACCGAGCGCCATATTACGCGGTCCTTACATACCTCAGTCGTTTCTTTAACAATAGAAAAATATTTATTTGCTTATTTGTAGTATACTCCTTCAACGTTTAATGTAATTATTAAATTATTGTTATTTAATTATTTAATAATTTTGAAGCCGTTGCCAAGTCAAAAATGTCGATTCCAAAATTTCATGACAGATGAATTCCTTTAAAAAAATATATTTGGCAATGTGTAGACATTGTAATTTTGTAAGTGGCTTCTTCTTGTTTTATTTTAACAATAGTTTCTTAATTTATTTAGTCACTGGCGAATTATTTATCAATTCGTATATGTGGTAAAGACCGAGAATGTTATGATATTTTTTCGTTGTATCTAAATTGATATTGGTACCTAAAATACCTAAATAAGTTAGGTATATTTTTTTATATTTTACTTGGTACCTACGTTAAAAATATTAAATAATTTATAAATAAATAGTAAATAATATTAATATTTTAATTAATATTTATTAATAAAACTTTAATCACATTAAACGAAACAACAAATTTCTGGTATAATACATTTATTTTTACTTTTCACTTATTTTATGATAATTTTGTGTTGATTTTTCTTTTTTTTAAAGTGAATTATTGAAATACGTACATCTTATTTTATTTTTTGCAAATTTATTGCGCTTTAAAATTTGTTTTCCTCAAACTTTTAATATAAATTAGGGAGGTAAAACATTGAGGCATACTTCCCCTGTAAGGCACATGCTCACTTATTTTTTTAGAAAAGTTAATAAGTTTCTCTGTTTATTATTCTAGCCGGAGACGCGAGACACCCTGCCACAAAAACGTATTTTTCGCATAAAGAAAATATGGAGGCTTAAAAACTTTGAGTTTTTTTGCAATGTAATCTTAAGAGATTACCTTGAAATACTTTCAAAGGGGAGACAAAGCTAGAGGAAGAGAAATTGTTTTAGAAGTGTTTTTGTATTTAAGAAGTTTCAAAATGTTATTTCCTTTAGTAAAATCGTCAATATTTATGGGTACCAGCGGTGTTATGATCCACCTGTTATTTTTTAAATCTATTTAAGGAGCACCGAGGTTGTTGTAGTTGTTGACTATTACTATTACAACTATTTTATTATCATACGTAAAAGTTACGTAAAAAGTGTCAGAGCTTTATCATTGTTTATTTTCACGCCATAGACAGGCTTCTGAAAGTAGGATTGGTTGACGTGAAGAATTTAATGGTCGATAATATCTATAGACTACAATAACTCTGGTGCAAGCCAATTTAAATTTATCACCAGAGACTGAAACAAAATAAATTGACTTTACTCATAACAGGGAAGGTGAGTAATCAACGGAGCTGGTATCAAAATAGATGAACGTTTCTGTTCGAGTGCTATTCGAAAGATTTTGATAACTTTTCTAATGACCAATAGGTATGGGAACAATAGTTTTCCATTGGCAAAAGTAGGTTTCTCCCTCAATCCAATTTATCGTTAGAGTTATGCTAGTCTCGTGCTTATCTCGTTCTTAATGCTCATAAAACCATGCTCTTATATATAAGTTCGAATCACAACAGACAATATCTTCAACTTAAACTTATTACACATAACCATAGTTGTATTCATTCGACAGTATGAAATGGGTTTATGGGTCAAATTTTATGATTATAAAATCGGAGATTTCAACGTAGATTTTAAAACCAATCCCCAAAAAACAATATCATTATACTTCTCCTCCATACACTTAATAAATACCAACACATTTTTTAGGGTTCCAAAGTCACAAAGAACTCAAGCAAGTTTCGCCGTGTCCGTCCAACCAACATTACATTATAGTACATAATTTAAATTATCCAACTAAAAAGTCAAAGTGGCACGACACATATTGGGAGGGATTTCGGATTTGCCGACATTGGATTTTTTTGTATTTGTATATCAATTTTTCTTTATGCCAATCAGTAGTCCTAATTAAGGCGATCAGACGTTGTTGAGGCAATTTTTTTTGTAAATATTGAAATTTCGGAGAAAAATTGAACTAAAAAAAAATGTATGGGACGATATCTAACTGACTCTATAAGTCTTGGCAGATCTCAGCTTGATATTTTGTAGGTTTAATCTACGGGTATTTATGTATAGCACTACATACATAGCATTGTACCGCACTGCCCCGTTCTCCACAATGTAGCTGAATTTAGGTACTTTTGATTATATATCCTCCTACTACATTAGAGTTCAATTTACGTTATAATTGATAATAAATGAAGTAAACGTATTGTTACTAAATACATTTCAATTATATGATTATTTTTACCACTAGCCACTAGTTTTAAACAAAGGTTATATTATCCGTGATTTCGTTCATACTGTTTGTGTGAAATAGATAACGCTTTATCTAGATGTACGTGCCTTATTCTCCTCAATCAATCGCAGAGCCCGGATAGATCTATCCATGCATTTCTAGAAGAGATTAGACATTACTATTGTCTGGCTATGTAATAATATATATTCAGTCTGATTTATTCAGATTGTAACCAACCTGCAAGCTTACAACATATTTTGTGGTATTTACCTTAAATAGTTGATCTTTGAACACTTTATTGAATCAAGTTTAAGCCTAAAAGGATCCAGTTATGGCATATATAAATAATTTCGAGTGTATACTAATAGTGCTAACTATCTTTCTTTGCAATTCTCAAATATTTGCGATCTATACAAAACATTTTGTGAATAATATCGAATTATTTATGCTTTTAAAAGAGAAACTTAAATCCTTCTCAGATAGTGCAAAATTTTGTTTGAAAACACTGTGAATGTCTCAAAATATTGCCAGTTTATACTTCTAATACGAAATGTAGATGGATTGATGCTAATAATACTTTCGCTATTTTTTTTAAAAAAGAACGTAAAGTGGTTATAATGTTCCATAGTATATAGTATGGCCCAGCTTTTTCGCTACTGTAGGAGATCAAGTCAATTTTATTGACATTGAGCAATCTGGCAATATAGAAATTCTCCGAAGAAACCATTAGAAGCACTGAGCTCAAGACAAAAGAGTAGACGTATTCATACATACTTCAAGTGATTCCTTGTCTCCAGAATAACTAACAATGTATACAGTAAGAACTTTGAAGTTTGGACCATCTTTTTAAATATCCTGAAGATATCAATAAGGTTCAATCCAGCTCAAGCGAAAAAAGGGCATATACAGCTAAAAAGGCACCGGGTCACTTAAACTTTCAAAGTGGCAATATATGAATCTGAGAGAGTCAGCCAATGAAATGCATTCTAGACTGTTTTCTTCATATTTCAAAGTCAGACAAGCAAAAGGGATTGTTATTCCTCAAAAGAACATAATTATAACGGTAACTGAAGAAGAAGCGCAGATAAAATTGCAAGCCTTGCTCGATTTACGTAGCTGTGTCTATTATTATATTTTATTTTGATTCACGGGTATTATCCCGGTCATTTGATAGGCGTGCGCGGGGATATGGATCCAACGCGTAGAGGCCCCTTTGAGAAGCTTGATGTAATGTTGTATAGCCGCCGTGACCTTGTCCAGCGGATATCAATGTAACAATATACCCATGAACCAGGTCACGGCAGGTATTGGGACTATTGCAAATGTGTTGGATATTATTGGGCTATTAAAATGAGATCTGGAGGTATTATTAGTACTGGGCTATTACAGAAGAGAGACGGATACTATTATTATTATAAGTTATTATAATAATATTATTATTATTATTTTTTATTCACGGGTACTATCCCGGTCATTTGATAGGCGTGCGCGGGGATATGGATCCAATGCGTGGATGCCCTTTTAAGAAGATTCATGTTATGTTGTACATCCACCGAGACCCGCTCCTAAAAATATCGATAGAACCATATATCTATGAGCAGGTCACGGCAGGTACTGGGACTATTGCGAATGTGTAGGAAATGATTAGTCTATTGTAATGAGGTCTGGAGGGATTATTGGTACTGGATTATTGCAGAAGAGGGACGGACACCTGCCATATCTATCATATCTGATTGTTATTTTTGGCAGGTGGTGGCTAGCCACTCACTGGGTAGACCCCCGAAATATCAGAGGAATTCGGCCGGGGGCAACACCGATGTGAGAGACTCAGGGGTGTTGAGAGGTGTGCTGCGCTTTGTCCGAAGTTACTCGCGGCGTTATGCCCTTTAACACTTCCACTCCTGGAGCATATCACCTGCTAGAGCAATATACTCTACCCTCTGGACGGCCAATGAAGGCAAGCCAGAGCTGAGAGTCCTGCGGGCCTTCTTGGATTTCTACTCCGACCGACGAAGACATGCCGGAGGCGAAGGCACTGATCGACTCTCTGTAGCACTTGGGTACCCGTGGTGTCGTTACGCACCAACAGCTCGCCACGAGCTGCCCTGCGGGGTATATATATAATATTATTATTATTATTGTTATAAGTTCACGCCAAATCTCTTGCGGGGTAGGCAGAGAGAACCGAGCGCCACGTGACTCGATCCTTACATATCTCACTCGCTTCTTTAACATTAATTGCTCTTCTCATGCACACTCGCCATTTTCTAGGGCTCCTGACATCACCTTCTGATAGAACACGACCAATTTGGTCAAGGTAGGTAAGTCTTGACCTTCCCCGGCTCCTACATCCTTCCACTTTTGCATTGTATATCTGCTTCGTCATTCTTTCAACATGTCCGAACCACCGGAGCATGCCTCTTCTTATTTTAACACCAACGCTTTCGTTCAGACCAACTCTGTTTCTAACATCATCATTGCGAATACGGTCTACAAGTCTTAGGCCACAAATTTTTCGCAGCTCTCGCATTTCGAACGCGTTTATTCTATTTTCATGATCTTTCTGCCATATCCAACTCTCGCTTCCATAAATTAGCATTGGGACCAACACTGCATTGTGTATAGCGAGTTGTGCCTTCTGGCTCAGGTTTTTACTGCCAAGAAGTTTTCCCAACGCTCCATTCACACTATTCCCAGCACTCACTCATCTTTCCACATCTGCGGTGTACCTTCCATCCCTGCTGAAAGCGCATCTAAGATACACAAAGTCATCCACGTGTTCCAACACTTCATCATTAACCGTAATCCTTCTGGATTCTTCTCTTTCAAATACTATTATCTTTGTTTTCTTCGCATTCAGTAGTAAGCCTTTCTCCATACATTCGTCTTTCATCGTTGTGACCAGTGTTTGCAGTTCAGATGGTGTATCTGCTAATAGCACGGCATCGTCTGCATACAGCAGACAGTTCACCACTAGGTCACCCATGCGCAATCCCACATTCGTTGACCTTATTCTCTGCAGACAACTATCGAGATACAGGATAAACAGCCTATGAGACAGCATGCAACCCTGTTTAACAATAATTTTGACATCAAACCAGGGTAATATGCCAACATCTATCCGCACACATGCTGAGCAATCCTTGTAAGTCGACTGCACAGCACGGAGCAGAGAACCGTCAATCCCATATCTCGGCAATATGTCCCACTGTTTCATTCGCACAACCCTATCAAATGCTTTCTCAAGATCCACAAAACCGCTTCTGGTCTATAGCCAGATGCATCTCCACGATATTTCTGAGCAAGAAAACTTGATGCGTATATCCCCTTCCATTTCGAAAACCTCCTTGTGCGTCCCTCAGCATTTCATCGGATTTCAACCTCATTTTCCTTTCAATCACCTTTCCATATACTTTTGCTGCTAAGCTGATCAAACTGATGGCCCTATAGCTGGCACAGTCCATGCGTGACCCCTTGCAAACTGTGTCCAGTCTCATAAATGCAAATAATTTAGAACTGAATACAAAGATTAATGTAAAACTTGTACGCAAATAGGGCTGTGTTGGGGCTTTAGGACAAAACAATTAGTCGTATAACAAAAGCAACCCTGTTTGACAATAATTTTGACATCAAACCAGGGTAATATGCCAACATCTATCCGCACACATGCTGAGCAATCCTTGTAAGTCGACTGCACAGCACGGAGCAGAGAACCGTCAATCCCATATCTCGGCAATATGTCCCACAGTTTCATTCGCACAACCCTATCAAATGCTTTCTCAAGATCCACAAAACCGCTTCTGGTCTATAGCCAGATGCATCTCCACGATATTTCTGAGCAAGAAAACTTGATGCGTATATCCCCTTCCATTTCGAAAACCTCCTTGTGCGTCCCTCAGCATTTCATCGGATTTCAACCTCATTTTCCTTTCAATCACCTTTCCATATACTTTTGCTGCTAAGCTGATCAAACTGATGGCCCTATAGCTGGCACAGTCCATGCGTGACCCCTTGCAAACTGTGTCCAGTCTCATAAATGCAAATAATTTAGAACTGAATACAAAGATTAATGTAAAACTTGTACGCAAATAGGGCTGTGTTGGGGCTTTAGGACAAAACAATTAGTCGTATAACAAAAGGTTGATTTTGATGACTCAAGTGTGTTTATGATTAGTTTGGTTCCAATAAGGCTTCTTTCAGATGATGTTATTATGTGCAAAAACGATCGACCGTCATATAGATTTTACTGACGGCCTATTATGTTCAGATTCATGAAAGAAACTAAAGAGAGAGGAAAGTAGTTGAAGACCAAATTGAAGTCCTACAGCCTACAAAAGTAGGAGAATTATCTGTAAGTCACGAGTTGATCATGACAATGACAGATGGCAAAATTTCTTCAAATATTTCTGACACTTCAGTTGCTTCCTGCGATATCTGTAAAGCAACACCCTCAGAAATGAACAATCTAAACGTGATTTACAAACGACCAGAAGATGAAGAAATGTACAAGTATGGACTTTCATCTCTACATGCCTAGATCAGATGTATGTAACGTTTACTTCACATAACTGCGAATTACAGGCTAGACTTCAAACAGCTAGTTTCAAATTTGTTTATCATATCACGGCACCATTCCACCCGGACCTGCTTCTGAGCAACTGTGAGGTTGTGTGTAAATCCAACAGTAAGTATAAATGGACTAATGATGATTCAGATCCTTACGGAAGCCATGGCAACGAATTTTCACAAGTAGTCGTAGTTACGCTTGATTTTTTATTTTTAGTGTTCCGTACCTCAAAACGAAAATCGGACCCCTTATAGGATCACCTTATAGGGAGTATTTGTTGTCTGTGTGTCTATCTAGACCCTTTTTCTCAGGGACGAGTGGAGCTATCAAGCTGATATCAAACCAAACACTTAGATCTGCAATCTCTTCGTGTAGGGAAAATCTCATTTTTAAGTCAATGTAATCAAAAGTCGAACGACCGTTTATGCGCATATTTTGACACTCGCAAGGGAATCAAAACCTATAGGGTACTTCCCGTTGACATATCTATCTATAACTTCACGCCAAATAGGCAGAGAGAAGCGAGCGCAACGTGACTCGATCCTTACACACCTTACTCGCTTTTTTAACATTAATTCCTCTTCTCACGCAGGTTCGCCGGTTTCTAGGGCTCCTGACATCACCTTCTGATAGAACACGACTAATTTGGTCATGGGTAGGTAAGTCTTGGACTACCTCGGCTCCTACATCCTTCCAGTTTTGCATTGTATATCTGCTGCGTCATTCTTTCATCCTGCATCAATTCTCGCTGATTTTCCATTTTTCAAGCTTCGTATCGACCATTCGATTTCTTCCATAGTACGAATACCTTCGTCGAATGCCGTCAACATGGAGTAAGCATCAGACTCACTCTCATTGTCAGCGTCCGAGGCATACGCATACACTTCCTCAAAATATTCACTCACCGTTCTAACACTTCCTGAGTGTTCGCAAGAATGAAACCAGCTTTAGACGTTATCTTATTAATTCTGGATGCCGACGAATCACTCCGAGTCTTCTTTACCTCTCTCCAAAAGAGTTTGGTATTTGCCTCGAAGTTTTTCATCAGCCTCTCTTCCTCATTCATTCATTCATGGGTGGCGACCCCCACCGCCGCATGCAGCTATATTCGCACCGACGGGGGCGGATCGGTGCGCGTTGCCTTCGGTGGACGCCCCTATCCGCACGTCGGTGCGCTCTTGGTCCAGAATTGCAATCTGATTGATTAGCAGGGGTCGCGAAAAACCACACTTTTGGCACATGACCCCCGTTGACCTAGAACCATGAAATTTGGTAACAAGCAAGGTCATGTATCACAATTAAAGGAAAAAGTTAGAAAACTGTAAATTTGTAGTTACCGTACAAAAAAATAATGCGAAAATAATTTGCGGAAATATTTTTTTACGGAACCCACGGTGCGCGAGTCGGACTCGCATTTTACGGCTTTTTTTATATACTACTGATAGTAGCAAATAATTAAATTACATTGATTAATTGTTTCCTGCTGATGTTTATTTTTTATATAAAGTAGATACTGCGATTATAATAATCACTAATTACAATGCTACCATTAATCATCAACATCATTTTATAAATATAATTTTAAATAGTTTATAGATTCGAGATTTAGAATAGTTAATTTGTGAGTCAAATTTACATGCAATTTGATCTAACTTGCATTGTGTGTTTATATCACCCTTGTGGACGACCGAAGCAGTCGAGGCAAAGATGATCAGTACAACCATGGTTGCAATGGTATGCTACTAATGGAAATAGGTGGAGGCCGGCCGGCGATAGTTTTTGGGTCGCGTAATTACTGGCGACTTGCCAAATCTTTGCAGGCTAACTTCTGTCAGCCTTCGCTGCCTCCGCTGAGATGCCCTGACAGCTCACTGGCGCATCAGCCGCAGGAGAAAGCCGATCTTATGGCTAGTCTCATTGCGGCTAACTCCCGGATCGATGACTGTGGCACGCAACCACCATTGATACCCTCCTGTGGTCCCGTTATGCTAGATTCACATCAGGCAGCGTCACTCGATGTCCCTAAAGCCAGTGGTCCTGCTGGTATCCCAGCGATTATTCTGAAAAAAAAATGTGCAGCGAAGTTGTACCTGGTGTTGACGCGCCTTATTCGTCTCTCGTACTCGACCGGTTATATACCGGAGGCTTAGAGAGAGGCCAATATGAAGCCGGCCCCCAAAAAGGGAGACCGTTCTGACTCTTCAAATTACCGCCCCATAGCCGTAACTTCAGTGTTGGGAAAAGTCATGGAACGGATCCTTAGCAATCAATTGATCCGTTACCTAGAAGATCACTCCTTAATTAATGATCGTCAATATGGCTTTAGACCGAAACGATCGACGGGTGATCTTCTAGCATATGTGGCGCACCTCTGGGGGGAGGCAATTGATAAACATCGTGAATCTATAGCAGTCAGCCTAGATACCGCCAAGACATTTGATCGGGTTTGGCATAAAGCACTTTTCTCCAAACTTCTGGCATACGGTCTGCCCCTCCAGCTCTGTAAGTGGATTGCTAGCATCCTGCATGAGCGTAGAATCCGCATCCTCGCAGATGGAAGCGCTTCGCGGTTCACGTCAGTAAATGCCAGTATCCCACAGGGCTCCGTCCTGTCGCCCACCCTCTTTCTTCTTCATATCAATGACTCAGGTGTGCGCGTTTACAACAAAAATGTCCCCATTTCACCCCACTCCCAGTATTCAGGGCGCTACCCTCAATATGCGAGATAGCCTGAATATGCTAGGCATGGATATACGCTGCGACCTAAACCAACGAAATTACATCGAGGGCCTCATCTTAACAGCTTCCAAAAAGCTCGGAGTCCTTAGCAGGGTGCGCCGGTTCTTCGCGCCGGACCAACTTTGTCTTCTTTATAAGACTCAAGTTCGGGCCTGCGTGGAGTATTACTAACTATACCTGGGACGGCTCCGCACAGTATCTTCTCAAGGCTCTCGATAGGTTGTAGCGACGGGTTATCCGCATAATCGACGACGAAGAGGTCAGGATCATATTTAGCTACAATTTTCAATTGTTGTGTGGCATCTGGTGTATTTCCTGACTTGATGAAATATAGTAAAATCATTCCATTATTTAAATCTGGTGATAGTTCGGACCCTTCGAATTTTCGACCTGTTTCCATACTGCCCATTCTCAGTAAAATTTTTGAAAAACTAATGCTTAGCCAGTTGCTCAGACATTTCAATGCACATAATTTGCTTCATAGGAAACAGTTCGGATTTACGAGAGGTTGTTCAACTATAGACGCAGGGATTCATTTGCTTAAAAGTATATTCGCGGCATGGGAGGGTTCGCAAGATGCCTTGGGAATTTTCTGTGATCTGTCTAAAGCGTTTGACTGCGTGCACCATGACACTCTTGTCAGAAAATTACACCACTACGGTATCAGGAACAAGGCTCTCGAACTTCTGTCTTCTTATCTGGGCAATAGGATACAGAAGGTCGATGTTAATGGTAAAAGATCTTCGGGGTCCCCTGTAGTTATGGGAGTCCCACAGGGGTCAATTCTAGGTCCATTCTTATTTTTAGTTTATATAAATGACTTACCTTATTATGTAAGGGATAAACATGAGATTGTATTGTTTGCGGATGATACCTCTTTGACATTCAAAATTAATAGACAGTTAGGTAATTATGACGAAGTTAACGATGCTCTCTCTAAAGTTATTCATTGGTTTAGTGTTAATAATCTGCTTTTAAACGATAAAAAGACTAAAGTAATTAAGTTCTCAACACCTAATGTAAGACAGGTGGCTACCAATGTACATGTTAATGGAACTAATTTAGCCCCTGTGGAGACAACTGTGTTCTTAGGTATAACAATTGACTCCAGACTACAATGGGGCCCACAAATTGAAAAATTATCAGGAAAACTAAGTTCTGCAGCCTATGCAGTGAAAACTATTAGACGGCTCACTGATATTGATACGGCTAGAATAGTTTATTTCAGCTACTTTCATAGTATTATGTCATATGGAATTCTTCTTTGGGGTAACTCCGCGGACATTAACACCATCTTTTTATTGCAAAAGAGAGCCATAAGAGCTATCTACAAACTTGGTCCCCGGGAGAGCCTTAGAGAAAAATTCAAAGAAATAAATATTTTAACAGTCGCATCGCAATATATCTATGAAAATCTTTTATATGTCCATAAAAACATAGACTCATTTTGTAAAAAGAGTGATACTCATAGCATAAATACTAGATATAAGCATAATCTTGTGTTACATGCAAGCCGTCTCCACAAAATAAGTAATTCTTTTATGGGGCAATGTATACGGTTCTATAACAAACTTCCCAGCAATATAAGAGAATTGTCAATAAACAAATTTAAAACTACTATTAAAGCCAAATTGTGTAGCAGGGCATATTATAAAGTATCTGACTATATTAATGATAAAAATGCCTGGGAGTGAGTCGATCCAATTATAATGTAATTAATAAAATATGTAAATTTGTTTGGACACCAAAAGAGGGATGCCTGAGTTTTTTGGCAGTATTTTTATCAGTGCTCACCTAGTCATAAACTGCACGGTAGGGAAAAAATTGTGACGATTCCAAACAAATGTAGCCATTTTTACGGAATAAAAAGATTTTGACTTTGACTTTGACTTTGACTTCACAAAAAACCTAGAATCTCTGCAACTTCGTAGGGACATAGGCTCACTAAGTACATTTTACCGCCTGTACCACGGTGAGTGCTCTGAAGAACTATTTTCCCTTCCCACCTTCTCACCTCCGTCATAGAACTAAACGCGCAGACTTGCGATGTCATCATTCCACTGTTGATGATATTTTTTCTCGCACTAAAAAGTTCGGCAACTCCTATCTCTGTCGAACTATTAAAAAGTGGAACGCCTTGCCTGTACATGTGTTTCCTCCTTCCTACAACATGGGATCCTCCGAACGAAGCGTGAAGAAGCTTGCGGGCCAGCATGGTAGTATCAACTGACAGGACACTGTAGTTCTTTATCAGTTGCCGCTGCAATTTGGGCTCCTCTTTTCGCTTACCAACAGGCGAAGCGGAGCCACTATGCTGAGCCAAAATATGACTAATTGCCGTGGCGTTAGATATCGTGATACTGTAACTCTAAAGTGGGAGATGGAGATGGGAGAGAAGTAAAAATAAAAAGATTAAAATTTCTTCACTATCACAAGCCTTTTTGACAGATTAGTTGAAGAGAACCCAGGTATTTATTTATTTGCTTATAAGGACAACAAAACAAATTACAATCAATAATAGTACAATGAAATACATTTACAAAAGGTTTCGATCTAAATTGCAATTCCAAATATATTATCACTTAATTACGTTCATTACAAAATTAAATTATATTGAAAAATACACTACAAATTACGAGTATTATATACTATAAACTACAAAATACATTGCCAAATTAAATTTTGATGTCTAGATTTATTAATAAGGTAACCTTCATATGAATCACAAAACAAGCGAGATGGGATCGCTATTGTCAAATATTTGTTTGATGGAAGCACGAAAAGTATTCAGCTTCGAGGTGTGAATATCGACATGCGAGAATTTAAGTGACACATGATTATTTAAGCGACATATTCTTATTAATGGGTTATAGTAGGACGTATTATTCCTGTACACCTGCATTTTAAACGTCTTTGTATTATTTCTACGGCGGTTGTGTGGTAAATTTTAATTTAATTAAGCCTAATAAATAGAAGGAATCGAATTTACAGTGGATTATTTTGTAAAGATGAATGAGATCCTGCTGTTTGCGACGATCCTCTAACGGAACAACACCGAACCTAGCCACAGTTCGGCACAGTAAACATCGGCTGTTATTGCTTAACCAGACCTGAGAAAGCTATAGTGAATAACGCCGTGAAGAGACCACAAAACAGTTACCGCTTACAGTTTTTCGCTTACAGTTATCGTAAAGAATCCACTTTTCGTCACATGTCACAATTCGATCCAATATTCCTTCATTTCTGCACCGATTCAACAAGGCAACACAAGTTTCAACACGCGTTTCTTTCTGCAGATCATTCAAATCATGAGGAACAAATTTTTGAAATTTTATATCTTTTTGAAATTGCATATGAGTCAATATTGTAGGTAATTCCTGGGTAGTTTAACTCGGGTCGCCTTCCACCATCTCCTTCGATTCAGCGTTATTCACCTTTGTGGGCGGTCTTCCACGTGGTTCGTTCTGTAAGTCAAAGTTTCCATTACGAAAGCGTTTAAACCAAAAACGCACGGTGCGTTCATTAGCAGTCTTCTCTCCAAACGCAGCGTTGATATTGCGAGTCGTTTCTGCCGCGTTAGTTCCGCGTCGGAACTCTTATTCAAAAATGACTCGGATTTTCGAAGTATTCATCGTTCCCGTCTAAGCTGAATAAAAAAATAATTGAAATTCGAAGATCAAATGTTGCATATTTTTAAAAGAAAAACCTCATAGGTTTCATGTGAAAAAAGATTGTCTCGAAACTTCACACCTTGAAGATTGAATGTCAATTCAAAGTATATAGTACAATATTACTATAAAACGGCAATTTCATATTTTAACACCTATTATAAAAAAATTGTACCCCATTTTCATTTTTGTTACTTTTACTAGTTAGTTAGTTTACTTATCATATTGATAGATATACTTACTACTTAACGTAGTATCAATCAAGTTTACTGTGGTCTACGATGTCTGGTACATAACAGGGAGGTACAAAATGCTCAATTTACTATAATCTGCTTATACTGCAATATGTTCCTTGCCTGCCTGCTACATCACTAATAGTCGGGTGTGCCTCGGGGAAATAGTAATTCCCCAATAAAAATCTGGCGCTGTCGATTTAGCAGTACGGGTACCATGGTGAATAAACGAAATATACTATACTAGGGTCGGCAACGCTTGAGTGCTGTCCACAGGCTACGGCGATTGCTTCCCATTAGGCAGACCGTAAGCCTGTTTGCTACCTTAGTGGTATAAAAATTAGTACCCGTCACCTAGACATCCCTCGTGTTATGGTTATGCATATCCTTTTATGGTTTTGATTTGTATGTAAATGTGTGTATCTTCACGCCAGGTCCCTTGCGGGGTAGGCAGAGAGCGCCATAAGACGCGCTCCTTATACACTTCACTCGCTTCTTTTACATTCATAGCTCTTTTCATGCACGCTCGCCGGTTCCTAAGGCTCTTGACATCACCTTTTGAAAAACACGACCAATTTGGTCATAGTAGGTTAGTCTGGGTCTTCCTCGGCTTCTACATCCTTCCACTTTCGCATTGTATGTCTGATTCGTCATTCTTTCATCTTACATTCTTTTTGATGGTTTTGATTTGGGTTCGATAAAAGTTTAGAAACGAAAAGGATCACTCATTGACAGTACTTATAGTACAGTCAGAATGTGTAACCTACGGGCGAGATCTTGTGGATATTACTTTTTTTTTAATGCGATATAATAACCAAATTATCAGATTATAAAAATGAATTCTACTAACATTAAACATTATCTCTAAAGATTAGATACTGCTTTATCAAGTACGTGCCTACAAGTATTTATTGACCAAATAGTTGCTCTCGAGTCATTTAATTGTGCATACAAAATGGCTTCCAAGCTAATTTATATACAAATCGTTGCGTGTGTTATGTCAATTGCATTTGGTTCTGATGGCTTGCTAACAGTACCAGTACTTCAAGGAAATAAGATAAAAATAACGACAGGAACTGGAGCATTCTGCGGAGATACTGTAACTTTCATCACAGATCATTTGGTGCCGACCTATAACTTATACAAGGACTTTTTAGAACTCGAGTTCGTACCTTGGGGACGAGCTACACTGCATTATAATGATACAGTTACTTGCGATTATGGTCACAATGATTGCTGGGCGAACCGCGTGCACAGATGTGTTATTAACGCACTGAAAGATGATCAAGATGCCCAAATGGAATACATGGCTTGTGAGTTCTCGAAGCGCTCTGCATTTTCGCAAGGCAGCTATGAATGTGTACATGAAATTGGTCTGAACTTAATCGAGATAGACTACTGTGTAAATAACCCTGCGATGGATAATTTGGATGCTGAGGCACGCGATGCAGTAGCAGAAGCTATGGAAGTAATAAACTTTGTGCCATCAATAGTGTTCAATGATGAAGTTAATGTAACATTGCATACTGCTGCAAGAGAAAGGCTTCGCAGCCTTATTTGTTTTTCACTGGCGGATATACCTGAGGCTGAAATATCAGGTTGCCCTATTTTCTAATTTAAGAAAACAATAGATTGTTAATAGACAATTTTAATAAATTGGTTTTCGTGGTGATTTATGTATTATATATTAAACTTTTATTAAACAATAAATGATTTGAAATAAAATATTCAATTATATTTTAAGACTGTTAATCTCTATCGCTTGTTCTATCGCTTATAAAAGCCAAGATCAAACTGTGACCGATGGTACTTTGACTGTGTGACTGGCAATGGATTCATCCCTATCCAGACTCAGTAAGAGTGTTCTCCGCTAAAAATCCACATTACTTTTAGTCCTTTAATTCAATAACACATCTCTTACCATCACCATAGCACATAGAGAACATAGCGATTCTTCGTCAGATTCATCAAGATCTCCATTGACGTTCAGTTTCAAAGTCTTGCAGAAGTTTAAGCTGGTGTCCTTGAAATTTGGTGTACTTATCAAAGCTAAACAGTACTTTAGCTCGGTATAAAGTTTTTTTTATACAATTCTCTGTTGTCCAAAGTCAACTAACGAAGCTGAAAACCAACACTGGCACCATTATTTCTACGAAGACAGAGATTCTGAGCGACATGGAAAAGTTCTATTGACAGCTGTACACAACGTCGATAAAGCCGAGCGCCAGTGCTAGTAACGACCTAAGAGCTAACCTGAATCGACACTGTACCGAACATATCCCGGACATCAATCTGTTCAAGATTCGTGTGGCTCTCTAACAGCCTAAAAATGGGAAAGCATCTGGTAAAGACGTAATTCCGTCTTTCTAATGTCCGTCTCCGCCGGAACTTTTTAAGGCGGAAAGCAGATACTTGTCTTTCAGAGTCTATTCAATTCCGTCATTCACTCCAGTGAAACACGGAAAATGGAGCAGAAGCCTGGCCATGTTTTTAAAAAAGGGCGATAAAACCTTTTTGAAAGGCCGAGCTCGGTGGCGCAGTGGTGAAACGCGTTGTTACGCTACTATGGCACCAACGCTCGTGGGTTCGATTCCCACGCGGTACAAACATATGTGTGCATGAACATATCTGTTTGTCTTGGTCTGGGTATTTTCTATGTATAATAAGCATGTATTTACAAAAAAAAATGTATTTACGTATGTTTATCAGTTGTCTAGTACCCATAACACAAGCGTCGCTTACATTGGGGCTAGATGGCGCTGTGTCAATTGTCCGACAATATTTATTTATTTATTTTATATTGCTTGTGATCTGCCATTAATAAAGCCTATGATTCCGTTTAGACATGCGCGGTGCGATAGTCTATCCAGCGATGCCGAATTGACTATCGGTACATCGAAGCTCTTATACAGTAAGGCAATGATGTGTATCCGAGAACAGGACTAGAGTACGAAATAGATCCAAATGCAAAAAGATGTAAGACAGGGCTATGTTATATCGCCGAAACTTTTCACCGCAGCATTGGAAGATGTCTTCAAACTTTTGAACTGGAAAGGATACGGTATAAACATTAATGACGAATCGAACATCACTCACCTTCGATTTGCCGACGATATAGTTGTCATGGCGAAGTCGCAAGAGGAGCTTAGTGCTTGCTCAATGATCTCAGTGGTGTTTCCAACCAGGTCGGTCTCAAGATGAACATGGACAAGACTAATATCATATCGAATGCCCATATTACACCTACGCCGGTCACGGCTGAAAACACTTAGCTCGAAGTTGGTGACGAATATGTCTACCTAGGGCAGGTTATTCAATTAGGTAAGTCCAATTTCGACTGAGAGGTCAATAGATGGATCTACTCGACTGGGCAGCGTTCAGGAAACTTCGACTCACTTCTCGTTCAAAATATCTCAACGCCTTAAAAGCAAGGTCTTTGAACAGTGTGTGTTGCCAGCGTGTATGCCACGGAACTGAGACGTGGCCCTTGACTGCGAGCCGTATGGGAAAGCTCAAGGTTGCAGGACCTCAAGAAGTTTATAGGGAGTCGATAAAGGTGGCAAAGGAACGAGCCGAATGGCACTCTAGACGGGAGGTCTATGTTCAGCAGTGGACGAATACGAGCTGAGAAGATGATGATACAATTCTCGAGTCACAAGGAGTGCTGCAGTTACACATCGATATCAGTTAGGTCCTTATAATTCGGTGCAGAGACTAGCTGGTCATTGTCGATGATCCTAAGCTCACACAAGGTATTGCGAACTTGAGTTTCAGGAGTGACTATGCCTCTATATACGTACTGCGCGAATCACAAGAAGTTTTTACCGAGAACTGTTGAATTCAGTCAGAACCCGTTATATACGTTTTCCCATACATTTCGCGGTCATATATGACCACCCGGGTTTCGAAGGGTTAATAGATCAACTACTTGTGGAGGTTTTCAAGAAATTGCAACGCGAAAGTTAAAAAAAAAAAAAGCATAAAGATGTGCAATTTGATCTAACCTGCTTTGTGTGCTTCCGCCACCAATTAGTTCATGTGGCCTAGCTCCGGCCAGCACCCACCCACTACTGTTAGTACGTGCAACATGCCGACGCTGCCATGGCTGCTCCGGTAGTCTCTGCCTCGGCTGCATAAAGATGTTTTACGAGATCATTAACTTTGTTTTTTGATTTCCAACAGGATAACTTCTATAACATATACTTGTTTATCACCTTAGTGGTATAAAAAAATGAAAGAAAAATAGTGAAGTGAAAACTTTACCGTGGTCTATGGCTGGGGCTTTTTAATATAGGGGAAATCGGTCGTGCGTTCTTACTTCTGCTAACGGAGCATATCCTACGCTACGCAGCACAAACTATTCTCATCGGGAGATTTCTAAACGCATTCTATTACAGAAATGAACTAACCATTCAGGAAATTGTTATTCGGTTACGGTCTGTATGGTTATTTTTATTTTTTATATTAGTTCAGCATAGTGTCTCCTCTTTGCCTGATGGTAAGCGAAAGAGGAGCCCAAATCGCAACTGCAACTGACAAAAAGTATTTTGTCAGTTGCAGTTGCGATTTGGGACGCACCGTATCCTGTCAGTTGACGCTGCCGCAAGATGCTTCTTTACGCTTCGTTTGAAGGATCCCATATTGTAGGAAGGAGGGAATACATGTGCAGGCAAGGCGTTCCACTTTTTAATGGTACGACAAAGATAGGAGTTGCCGAACTGTTTGGTACGCGATGAGATATTCTCAACAGAGTGTGAAGAAGGAATAATGTGAATGGAGCATTGGGAAAACTTATAGGCAGCAGAAACAGAAGTCAGAAGGTACACCTTTATTTCTTTGAATAGTTCTCTATGTGATTGCCTTTATTGTATACAATGCGGTACTAATAATAACATTTGGAAGCTAATGGTAAAAAGAGTATGAAAGTAGAATAAACACTATAAATACTTTCCGATCTGTAATTCACCATCAGGTTCACTCACGTGAACTTATCAGAGTACACCTGGTTGGAGTATAAGCACTTTCTCACCCTTGAAATACCACAGAGGTGTACCATGGACACCACTGTACTTTAGTACACTATATACTCGGAGTCGTTCTTTGCCCTTTCGTTATCATCAATTATCGTGACAAGTCATCCAAACTAGGGGGTTGTAAAAAGAGGTATTATCTCTATCCACTTGTAAAGCAAAATCTTCCATTTGATTTTGCTTACGTGTACTATAATAATACTTAACTTATAGTAAAGATTGCATGCAAAGGCAATGATTTTATAGAAATAAATAAACTCAAAATATTTTTACCGTGCTTCTAGCTGCTGTATATTGTACATTTTGACAGTTATGCCTCGTAATTAAAAGTGGGTACGTCCAAATTGTTGAAAGCGGTATAATATTCGTAAATACTTTTTCTTTGCTCTCTCTATGTACCGTGGTTCAACCCGTGAGTCGTGAAGGGTGCAAATATAATCGACGCGCGAGCTTCATTGTTTTGCCTAAGTCACGAACAAAGTACGGTCAAACCACGATAACATACGAAGGTGCACGCCTTTTTAACAAGATATCCTCGGACATGAAAAATATTGACTCGTTCATATTATTCAAAAAGCGACTAGCCAATCACGTAATTTTGAATTGTTAAACTTGTTTCTTCGGAATAATTAGTATGACAACGAATGTATATGTATTGTAATTATTTCTTTTTATATTTATGTTCTCATGAAGTACATACATACATACATATAATCACGCCTCTATCCCGTAGGGGTAGGCAGAGACCACTTCTTTCCACTTGCTACGATCCTTACATACTTGTTTCGCTTCGTCCACTCTCATTATTCTCTTCATACATGCTCTTCGGTTTAGGGTACTCTTGACCTGGCCTTTTTTCAGGACGTCCCTGATTTGATCTCGAAACGTCCGCCTAGGTCTACCCCTTCCAACAATTTCATTCACACTCGCCTTATACACTTTTTTCGTCAATCGTTCTTCGTTCATTCTCTCGACATGGCCAAACCATCTCAGCATACCTTTCTCAATTTTTGTCACTACATCTTCTTTCAGACCACAACGTTTCCTTATCTCACTATTTCTTATCCTGTCACTCAGTTTAACTCCTATCATACTTCTTAACGCTCTCATCTCAACTGCATTTATTCTGCTTTCATGTTTCTTCTGCCATACCCAACTTTCACTTCCGTACATGAGTGTCGGAACCAGCACCCCCCCATGCACAGCCAAACGAGCCTTGTTAGACACCTTCCGACTGCTCATAAAGGAGTGCAAAGCTCCATTCACCATGTTCCCTGCATTCACTCTTCTTTCAATATCACTCTCACACTTTCCATCTCTTGTAAGCTTTGAACCCAGATACACAAACTCATTCACCTGTTCGATTTGTTCATCTCCAATCACGATATTGCAGTCTTTCACTGCCTTATCTCTTTCAAACACCATCACTTTCGTCTTCTTTACATTCATCTTCATTCCCTTTCTAACAAAAGCTCCACTCATAGCAGTTACCATCTCCTGCAACTCCTCGGCCGAAGGCGCAAGTAATACTTGGTCATCAGCATAGAGAAAACATTTGACGAGTAACTCATTCATTCTTAACCCATTTTCATTCTCTTTTAAATCTGTCAAGCAATTGTCCATGAACAGATTAAACAGCCACGGTGACGCTACACATCCCTGTCTAACACCTTTTTCGATATTAAACCATTCAGTGTATGCCCCGTTTATCCTTACACAAGCACTAGAATCCCTATAAAGAGATTGCAATGCTCGTATGAGGATACTGCTCACACCGTTCACGGACAATGCTGACCACAATTCATTCCTCACCACTCTATCATAGGCCTTTTCTAGATCCACGAACGCGCAATAGACCTTCTTGTTTTTAGCCAAACACTTTTCGGCTATGCACCGCAAGGAAAAGACCTGATCCGTACATCCCATTCCCTTTCTAAATCCCGCTTGTGCATCCCATACTTTTTCGTCTGTTTCATTCACAACCCTTTCAATCAACACTTTCGCATACAATTTACCGACGACGCTGAGAAGGCTTATACCGCGGTAGTTTATGCAGTCCTGCCGTGACCCTTTTCCCTTATACAATGGCACGATTACGGCTTTGCACCAGTCTCCCGGTACTTGCCCATTTCGCCAGCACAAATTGAAAAGGCGGTACAGCTGGCTAACCACTATGCCCTGTCCAGCCCTCAGCATCTCGACGGTAATCCTGTCATACCCTGCAGCCTTACCTAATCTCATACTTTTCAACGCTTTCACTATTTCATCCATACTTATCTCACTCTCATCACCATTTCTATTAGTTTCCATGGGAGGTGCCGGATGTTGTACCTGCACTTCCTCTCTTTCAAACAAACTTTCAAAATACTCTTTCCATCTCTTTAACACACATTCTTCTCCTTTTATAATGATCCCATCTTGACTCCTGATTGTACTCAGCTCCGAGGTAGAAGTTTTTCCTCTGGCTGTTTTGATGGATTTCCAGAAAAACTTTATGTTTGACTGGAAATCTTCAGTGAGCCTCCTATCAAAATCATCCTTTCGTTCTTCTTTCTTTCTAGACACAACTTCTCATGAAGTGATGTAAAATATGTCTTTATGAAAATAAAAAGTCTTTAAACCTTAAACCTTAATCGGCTTTAACTCCTCACTTCTCCTTCTTAATGTTATCCCATTTTTTAATTCACTGTCCACTGCTACCCAAACCTAAGGATTTGGTAAAGATATTGATTTTGACTTGGAACTACCGGCTGACCTCCACGACCCAGAGGGAAAACCAGACAGGCCTTAACTAATAACTAAAATTAGAATTTCGAAACAATCTCTATACTGTTATCGTAGTAAAAAGATAACTTAATATTTTCATTAAGGAGCGCAATAATCAAGAATTGCCTTGCCCTCAATCGTTGTATAAGTTTTATCTCTTGGCCCGTGCACTTTGAAATGTTGCCATTGAAGAGCCAAATGTATAACTTTTCTCGTCTTTTAATCGACGAACTTGGGCAATTGGACAATCACTGCTTCTCAGATTCGGTTAATTACCGTGTTATCTTTAGAGATTGTTTCCACGATTATAATTTCGTTGCAAGACAAAATAATTATTGTACCATTATTATTAGACTTTGCCAGCTAAGCTAATCGAGCTCGTCACTGCATGTCAGTTTAAAAATAAATTTAATAAAACTAACATTTTGCATTTTGGACAAAGAATAAAAAACCCATTTAACATTTAATTATTATAACAAAATACCATATTATATATTTTATGCAAATAAACATACCTCTAACTCTGTCTCTATCTTTACCTCTACCTTTATTTTTTCTACATCTATCTCGATCTATATCTCATCTTTATTTGTAATAAGTAGAGTGTCACTGATCAGTAGTTATATTACTAGCATTATTGTGATCTACATAGGTCTATTGTGACCTGGTTACTTGTAACTTCGCTTTTTTACAAACCTACTTCAGACACCAGCCACTTACTATATAGTGACAAATATAAACAAGAAATAAGTGCTTTGTTTATTATTATTATTACTGATAGTCTGTGTTTTGCACAGCACATACAGAAGTGACCCTCATGCGTTAAGGAGCTATGACTCTACAGACAAATAAAGGAGACAAAACTTTTAACCTCCTATCATATCGTATTTTTCCAGGATCTTGATTACCGTGGAGCACTCTGCCAGCAGTGCTAGTTGTTGGCTTTGGTTTTACAGACGACATTGAACTAGTATATTTACAAATAATGTACCTTACTAAAAGAAATTGGGCGCATTGAAAAATTTCTACAGGGGAAGTATCTCCACCTCACAGAAGATTGTAACAAAACAACAACTATTTGGAGGATTGTTATGTTAGTAGCTGGGTAACTACGCGGGAATGATGGTACGAGTATCTATATTGCAAGCGTTAGTAGACTAGGTTACCTACTAATCAAGTATGTCGTATTCTTGTATGCCTACCTTCTATTCTTCCTAGCGCCATCCCGTTTCCTAATCGATTAAGATAAATGGGGTCCGCTAACTAAGCTCAGGGAGTTGGTAAAGATACTGATTTTTACATAAAGCGATTGCCATCAGACTGTTACAACCCAGTTGGAAAATCAAACATATCTTAGCTTTGGTTACACATCTTTCGAAATATAATTTCTTGGACATGCGGGTTTCTTCACGGTGTTTTCCTTCACCGTCAAGCAAGTGATGATTACAAACATGTATATAAATCCGAAAAAATACGAATTTAGTGGTACATGCCCACACCAGGGTTGGAATCCATGACCAGTTGGATAATAGGGTGGTTCTTTAATCACTGAGCTATCACTGTTCTTAATAAAATGCTTGTAAACCTACCAACATTGTTTATAAATTATTTTCATACGTCTGTATTAGTTTAATTACCAACAAGCAATATTGAGTAAACTTAGGCTATTGTTATGCAAACATGGGTATTACATTGGGCTATAACCTCGAGCTAGCTGTCCTGTTACAGGTATTAGCTAGTATTATGCTGATGCATGAACGGTTATAGACTTGTTACTGGAGGCTTATGAGCTGTCGTAATCGTTTATAGCTCTATTGAATCCTTTGTGTAAGCCCATGGTTGTTTTCACGTCATTTTCTTCGAAAGAGTTGATAGAGGCAGACATTATTGGGGAACTTACGTGTATTTTTTTTATTAGAATAGATTTACCACACATCGCTCCTACTATATGTCCTCTTTAGCCCGAATTAGTATTTGGTTTTTGGTTGGCCAGGGCCAAGATTTTAATCATATTTATTTATTCTAGACTCACTGGTATTATCTCGGTCATTTCATAGGCTTGCGCAAGGATATTGATGCAACGCGTAGAGGCCCATCTGTCCGGACGTCTGAGAAAATTAATGTAATGTAGTTTATCCTCTATAACCCGCTACGGGAAACATCAATGTAACAATATATCCATGAGGATATCCATGAGGCAGGTGTTGGCACTATTGACAATATGTCGAAAATTATTGGAATCTATTGTAAATCTGGAGAGATTGCTAGCACTGGACAGAGGATATGCGGACTTGCCATAACTATTATGTCTGATTTCTACTTCAGGCTAGCGGTGGCTCGTTATTCACTGGATGCACCCCCGAAATGCCAGCGAAAGCCTACCCCGGGCAACAAAGACGTGACAAATTATCTTTGCATTGCAAGTTATCATAGGCTAGGCTAGCAACCCGTCTGGGAAAGTACCTTCACCTCATACAAAACCGCAGCCTAATTACATACTCCCTTGAGGGTTGTTGTGTGCCTATTGTGGGTTGTTGTGTTGATATAAATGGGATCAAATCTATAGGTAGCTATGTTAAGATTGGGGTGCCCCCGGGCTCTATATTGGGCCACTTTTTATTTTTAGTATATGTGAATGATCTGCCCTATATGGTGCAGTAAATGGCGGATATACTACTGCTTGCCGATGATACTTCTTTAATTTTCAATGTTACTCGCTGGTGCGAAAATATTGACAAGGTAAATAGTGTCCTATCTGCCATTCTAAATTAATTCACATGTAATAATCTTTTGTTAAACTCAATTAAAACCTATATAAATATATATATATATATATGTATAAAATTCGGTCTACCAAATGTGGATTCTGCCAATACAGAAGTTCTTATTATAATAATATACTAGAATTTATTAATGATACTGTATTTCATGGAATTACAATAGACTCAAAATAGCAGTGGGGCCCAAACATAAATAAACTGGCCAGTATGCTCAGCTCCGCTGCATATGCAGTTAGGAGAATTAGACAATTGACGAATGTAGCTACTGCGCGCTTAGTCTCCACTACTGTCACAGTATTTTGTAGTATGGTATACTGTTATGGGAAAAAGCGGCTGATATTGAAACTATTTTTATATTACTAAGAGAGCCATCCGCTCTATTTATAACATGGACTCCAGGGAATCACTTAGAGAACTAGTCAAAGAAATAAATATCCTCACGGTTACCTCTCACCATATTTTTGAGAACATAATGTATGCTAGTAAAATATAGAATCGTTTTCAAAACTTAGTGATAATCTTAGAAGCAGGAATAGATTGTGTATCGATACATCGGCTAGCTAAGACTAACAGATCTTTTGTTGTAAATTGTATTCGACTAAATTATCTGAAGCAGTTCTGTCTTTGCCTGACAATATATTCAAAAGGCAAATCGAAAATACTCTACGTAAGAAGGGTTAATACAGAATCAATGAATATCTGACGGAGAGAGATGTTTGGAAATGATTCAGCACATGTATTATTATATTGTACCACTTGATATCACCACATGTACACTCTCATATATTTATTGTAATATAAATTGATGATTCGAAAAAGATCTATATTGGCAAGTTTCTTTTGGCTTTTCTTCTTCGCCAATGGTCATTTTCGAAATGCTAGTAAATTAAAAAAGAGAGATTAAAGCTATGAAAAATTAATAAGATATAATATGATTTGATTTAAAGAATGTAAGACATGTCTAAGTTAAAAAATCATTTATTTGCCATAAGGCCCTCACACCCGTTTTTATCTTTATGCAAGCAAGTCCCCATAATGTAAAATGGTTACCGTATACCTACGAAGGCATACTATAGTATAAGCTCTATATAGTAATATATCATATTAACTAAAAGAAAAGAAACTAATTATCATGTTGTTGAAAATATTTTTAACTGAATATTTTAAATGAACATTTGAACATTCGGCATCTAAGTCGTAGTTTGTATATTTTTTTATATATACATTGTTGGGAATATAGAAGCATGCGGCCCAGCCGATATAAACTGGTTAGCGTAGCCTATGAACGCTAGCAATACATGAAGTATCGCTCATGCGTTGACACCTCTGCCGTTATCACAGCAACACTTTGAGAGCTTACTGGTAACCCCAAAAATATGTCACAAACATCAGACATCAGAATTGTTATGGTTTTGTTATTACCTTTCGTCTAACACAACTCTGCAAATGGTATATTAATATAGCGAATTATTGTTGGAAAAAGAAAATAGTGTTTCCTTTCATTCGGTATAATAATTATTTTTATATTCACTGTACAGTAAGTAGAGGTAGTTACGTGGCTATATCCATTAAATCTACATTTTTATGCAATAAATTGCAAACTCGAACTACAGTCAACATATTTACCGTCATCGGGTGCCAGACGAGGACAGCAATGCACCCGATAAATGAAAAAATGAAATGGCACAATGAACAAATTCCTGTATACACTACGACACCAGTATTCTTCAAATAAATGTGAAAAATAAGCGAAGTTCATCAGAAATGACCTTCGGTGAAGTCCGTGTATTCGATAAATGAGTTCAGATTCAACGGATGACACCCGTTCCATAGCAGTTCCTTTAATCATAGCATTCTATTCATTGAAACTACAACATTTTTTACTTTCTTAATATATAGTTTTTTCTTCTTAAGTATTAATTGTCAATAAATTACGATAAAAATAAGTTCCGGTTGAGATTATAAAGTAACATCCATGTACTGCAACTTGTCACATTGCTATACTAATTAACTTTAATTATATAACTAATTAACACAGAAATTTCAATAAAGAAATATGCTGTGGTACTGATGTTTGTAGTGGTACGTGAGTTCGATTATTACTTGATCTTGAATTGTCATCTGCAGTTATAACTAGGTGAGATGACATTTTGTATATTGGTAAGTTGCAAAGACATTCAATTTTAAGGTGTGATTTTTTTTATTTTTTAAACTACGACGGAAATCTAATATTTCAATATAATCGATCCTTTTATGTGGTTAATATTTCAACACAGCTAAGCAACGTCAATATCTATATATTAAATAAATTGACTGTACACTTTTGTTTACGAAAACACGGATACAAATATCAATCATTTCAAAATGCTACAGAAAGGCGAGACCAGATGTTTTGCAGTAAATAAAAAAGTTTAGGCCTTAATATAGAGAATCTTTGCAACTGGCAAATAGTCAAAATGCTAATTTATTATTTTTTTGTGAGGCGTATTACCTACCTTCTGGCCGTTACCACAATCTATTGGCACTTCTAGCACCAAGGGCAACTTCTACTTCACTAACAATGTCACAAAATATTTACACTCTTTGAAGAAATGGCATGGAATTCATTCCACAACTTCACGTTAGACAAATCTGATGATGATTGATAAACACATCGACTGACAGAAAAATAGACGGTCATACATCCAGGTTCCTTTAATAAATCACAAGCGTTGTTTTGCAGAACTTTGGCACAAAACACTAAATTTTTCATGATAGCATGCTTTTAAAGCATAATGTGAGTGAATTCGAAGGGCAAAGACGAGAGTAGAGATGTACTTAACAAACGAGTTCCGCAGCGGAAGTAGGCGGTTGAATAATTGAAGAAGTATGGTCCCCAGCGTGTCGGATCGTCTAGTCTACCGATCGATATTGCCTGGAACAGCATCGGCGAAAGTAAATTATTTATACAGGTTGGTCCAATATAATGGTCAAAAGAATGATTGTACTTACTACTCATTGACACAAACAACCTTTACTACGTCACGAACGTTGCTCTGTAAAATATAATTGATTTGTTCATTAATAAATACTTTTAAACTAAAAAATGAACACGAACTCATTGAATATTGGTTAACCTTTACAAATAAAGCGGATAACAAAAACTTCTTCGTATTAATAGATTTATTTATTTATTATCCCTTTCCTTCATTCCACCTTGTTTACTTTCCAAATTTGTTAGGGAGAAATCTGAATTACAGTTGAGAGTTAAAAGGAAAAGTGAATATATATTTATCTCTATCTCCACGCCAAGTCCCTTGCAGGGTAAGTAGAAAGACCTGAGTGACATATTATACAGTCTTTATACACATCACTCGCTTCTTTAACGTTCTATATGTATGCATGCTTGGATCTTGAGGCTCCTGGCACCGTTTTCTGATAAAACACGATCATTCTTGTAGTGACAAGTAAGTCTTGGACTTTCTCGGCTCATAATCGTTCCACTTTCACGTTGTATGTCCGTTTCGTCATTATTTCTTTTTGCATTATTTCTACATGTCCGAACTAACGGAGCATGCCTCTTCTCATCTTAAAGCCGATCCTATTTTTCAAAATTTTCACGTTATAATTGCAAATTCGGTCTACCGTTCATGTGCCCATAGCCTCTCTACTATACAGCAATGCAATTCTCTAAGCAACTAGTAATGGCTGTGTGCAGCGCTGTGATCACAGATGTCACAGCTTTGACATCGTCCGCTGCGATCACGGCTTTTTATTTGGTATTCTATAAGCAAATTTATGTCACGGTCGATGTCACAGCTACGAGGCTGCAAGGTTGTTGTCAAAGCTATGCTAGTGCAGAGACGAATTTCTATTGGCATAATCGACAAATTTTCGACTATGATTTTTTCTCTTAATTCTTTATATTAGGAATTAAAATAAGAAAACATTTCCGTCTATGAGACGTACAATAATTAATTGAATACATAATAAGTAAATAAAAATGTAAAAATACACGAAACGAATTATAAGTATGTATGTATGTATGTATGTATATCTTCACGCCAAGTCCCTTGCGGGGTAGGCAGAGAGAACCGAGCGCCATAAGACGCGGTCCTTGCATACTTCACTCGCTTCTGTGACATTCATAGCTCTTTTCATGCACGCTCGCCGGTTCCTGGGGCTTCTGACATCACCTTCTGATAAAACACGACCAATTTGGTCATGGTAGGTTAGTCTCGGCCTTCCTCGGCTCCTACATCCTTCCACTTTTGCATTGTATATCTGTTTCGTCATTCTTTCGTCCCGAAAGAATTATAAGTATAGATAATAATTGATGAGACGATCACGCTAAACGTCACTGTCACTGTCACATGTTCCCCCGCCGTTCAAAATCGAAATGTTTTGTTTGTAAACAATCTGGTTTCAAATTTAATATATTTTTGTCAGATATTTTGTATTTTTAAGAATATTTAATTGTAGCGAGCGTCAGCCTTTTCATAAAGGCTTAGCATCAGCAAATACTTGTATTACTTACAAACAGTGCCTGAAATTTAATAAGTAAGTACACAATTAAAATCTGCTTAGGCATCGTTGATAGCAAACAGTAGTTAAATAATATGTTGTATTACATAAAATCAATTCGCATTCATTATTGGTTTTAGTGAGTCGTAATGCAGGTCCGTCACTAGCACAGCTAGAAAGATTGGTGGAAATAATGTAGACAAGACCCGATCGTGTCACTGGCCATGCCCGAACAGCAAATGCCAGGACCCGTACGCGATATGCTTGGGAAGATATATCCAGCATATCATTGAATAGCCAAGGAAATGGCTGTATCAAGGATTGGAAGCTGTGGTCTAAGGTACAACTTTTTATACTTTATTTTAATCTATCTTATCTAAATCAGTAGGTATTTTGTGTAGAGCCTTTTTTGTTACTTGTGTAGTATTGGAAAGACAAAAAAGCAGCTGTCAAACGAAAGGCTAACATGACAGAGACTGCTAGACAGAGGACAGGTGCTGGGATCGACACACAGTATTTTATTCTGTAATAAAGAGTCACAAGTATATGAGGTGACACTAAGTGGATGTATAGATGAAGTTTTCTCAGGCTTCAGAGTAGCATCTAGATCTGTAGATGGATAGATATAGTCAAAATTATGAGAGTCAATAATGAAGCTTAAATTGTTTCTTAAATTTCAGATTACACTAAGTGAAAATAACAGATATCCAGAAGAAAGAACCGTTGTCCGTACGAGTCCACCAGGTAATGATAGTAAATAATATGAATGTACATACGAATGAATCACCAGGTAGCTTCTGCAACGGCAGGAGTGGCTACCTGTAAATAAGTGCAATCACTAATACTTCTTGTATTGAGATCAAGGACAAACTGTCATACTTTTAATATTTATTAGCTTGAAATCCACAATAGTGTTAAGTATGTGTGCATCAATTAGCAAAAAGTACACAAATTTTATACCATATTGGATTCTGAGTTTATAACTTTTGCAGTTGCAGTCAGACCAAGGGCCGATGGAGGTGCAAGACGACGCATATTGACGACGACACCAAGTCCGCGCAGGCACTCCTTGCAGTCATCGCAGAGACAGGGTGCTGCCACCTACTCCTCGCAGAGACACCGCGACTTCCTCGTGTCTCCCCGAGCCGCTCCAGGAGTATCAGCAGCGCGGCGCCGCCGTCCCCTGCGACGATCCCCTCCGTCGCAGCGTCGCTCTGAGATGGCCAATTTAACTGAGCGATTTATTGCAATTGAAGAGCGACGAGTCGACGTAGAGCAGCAATTGGCCAAGTCCTTGGAAACGTTTGCGCAAGGACACCTCATGATGGCGGAATTTTTAAGTAGACTAACGACATGGCACAGCAAATAATTGAAGCCAGACAACAAATATAAATCTTTTTATTTAAACGAATGACACAAATCACAAGAGAAAACAAGTATATGATCTGCATGATAGTAAGTAATTATTATGGCTCATGAGGCTTGCAACACTAATGGCATTACTTGTGTCGATCCTGTAGATATGCGTATACCCCTTTCAAACATAAGTTTTAATAATTATTATAAGGTTAAAAATGTTGTTTTGTTTTTGATTTAGTGTTTTTTATTTAGTTTTATTTTTTGATTTAGTTTTATTTTTACTGGGTCATTACAGGGTTTATGTCCCTATAGTAATGGCTACAAATATATATTTTTTTATACAATGTCTGGAGCCATACAAGCATGTGACCTATCTGATGTGAAGCGGTTACTGTAGCCTATGAATGCTTGTTTATGTATCACTCGCGTGATGCTACCTCTGCTGCTAACACAGCAACTCCTTAGGAGCTTACTGGTGACCTCATACTCAGGAACACAACAACCATGTAGAGAGTTGTTTTTTGGCTGCGGTCCTCTGTGAAGTGGAGGTACTTTCCCCGAACCGCTGCTTTGATGCACCCCACCTCTCTTAAAATAAATCTGGAGAATTGTTGTGCTGCAGTTGTGAGCGAAGTTACCAGTAAGGTCCTATAGAGTTGCTGTATTAGCAGCAGGTATACTTGTAGGCTTCCTGACATTGTGTAAAACAAGAAATGCTCGTTGGTGCATTCTTCATGTAATGGTTGAATTTCAATTATTGACAATGTGTAACTAAATAAGACTGATATAATTTTAATACAAAAAAATATATATTTTTGAAGACTTTTATCTGAACATAAAGTATGATTTTAAAATATCCAATAAAACCCCTACTAGTGTATTTCATTCTGCATTCATTCTATTAGTATTAAAACTGTTCAGGTGGAGGTACTTCCCCAGACGGGCTGCTTTGATGCGCCCTCTCTTTATAACTTTTTAACATTGTACATAATCGAAAAAAGAATAAACAAAAATTAAAGCAATTTAATCACATGTTGTTTTTATTGTCTTCTTACCTATCTATAACTACACACCTAATCTTCGTGAGATTTTTATTGTCATATTATAATTATATATATATATACCTGTTACATTTTATATTGTTTACAAATGAAACATTACGAAAGAGCTATGAATGTTAGAGAAGCGAGTGAAGTATGTAAGGCCTCGAACTAGACGCACGCGGGCGGAGCGGGCGGCGCGGGCGGCGACATGCGCGTCTTAATGAAAGTTCATAGATTTGTATGAAACTATGTTGGACGACAGCGGGCGGAGCGGGCGGTGCGGGCGGCGGCACGCGCGTCGAGCTATTGTCGAGCGGTGACCGCGCGTTCGTATAGTCGTAGTGACGTTCTAGATAGGTATTTTACATAATGTCCGCAACAAACCGAGCGATCTGGCCGCTGGCGTCGTGTACGGACCACGGTTACCTCTCGCACCGCTCGCGCCGCCCGCTCCGCCCGCGTGCGTCTGGTTCACGGCCTAAGGATCGCGTCTTATGGCACTCGGTTCTATCTGTCTACCCCGCAAGTGAAGATATACATACATAGGTCTATAACAAATACAAATAGCATTCTTGTAAAATACAAACCTCTGCCTAGTTGAGTGCTGCTGCAGATCTCGCGAAAATTTCATGCAAGTTGTAATTTGTGTAGTAAAAATAAATATCCTTTTTCAAAATAATTGAAGTATATTTAAAACAAATATAAAGAATGCCTTAGGTTAAAATAAACATAATATAATGATAACATAAAACCTATCACATATAGCTACCTATTCTTCAGATGTTACCAAAAAAGGACAATATAATAATATAGGTATTTTGTGGAAACCTTATGTGTTTCTTAATAACGTTGGGGTGATTTAACGCATTCACAACTGTTCGGATGGCTCGGCATGCAGAAGGCTGTGACACATAATTATAGACTGATTTGCCAACTATATTTTGATAACTTCCAGTCGCTAAAAACGATAGAGTACATAGTATCTGAAAAATAGAAATATACTTCATTACATACTGTTAATATTTGTATACTATTATAATACTGATTTATTAGCATAGTATTATAATACTAATAGTGTTAATATATTTTATTTTATATGTTACATTATAATGTTCATTAAAAGCTTTACATAATCATTCAATGACTATTACAATAGGTACCTTTATGCGATGACTGAGCCCACGTCGCCTTATTGGTTCAGGCATTAATGGTACAAGTTCATCTTGTAAAGTGTCTATCAAGTCTCTACTGAGTCTATACGCGTATATCTAGTCCCTGTCAGTTTTTATAAGACCTAGATCGCGTATTCTTCGACTTAGATGTCTTTTAGCTTTTTGTTCTTGTCTTTTAGCTTCTTCCAGCTGAAGACTTACTTACATAAGACTCTAGCAGACCTGCAACAATAAAATATTGTGAAGGAAAATTAACAATATTATCATAATTTTATCATTAGTTCTAGTTAAGTTAAGTAAAGATTTTTTGATTCACCACATAAATAAAATGACAATACTTACATATTTATAATAAAATCCGAATTTAGCACCTAAAATTTCACAATATTGAAAGAAAATCCTTGCCGATAGATACTAAACAGTAGCTTTTGTTTTTGACATTAAAAATCAAGGCGTAGGCTGAGGCTGTAAGCGTACGCGAAGCTGTTTGCCTTGTAGAATTCCAATTGCATACAAGAAACGTCAAATCCGTGATACCATGTCACGCCGTACACAGCCTTGCGGCGCTAGTGTCGCACAACCATGAAAAGCGACACTAAGGAATTGCATTTATGTGTTCAAGGCTATGACAGCCGATGTTTCCGAGGTTGTAAGGATATTTGCTCTTACAGAATTGCATTGCAGAGCTCTTGTTCCCATTCTTATCATTCTTTTTCTTGAAATTAAACTATTTTTAACGGAAGTATCGCGTGTTTTATTTATTTTGTTGAAACCTGACGTTTCGAACGCTTTGCAGCGTCCGTGGTCGCAGGAAAGACTAAGGTGGTATTTGTCTTACATTAGTTATTCAATTATTACATCTACCGACATGGATGGATTAATTATATATGTTCCGATTCACACAAAAATCGCTCACAGTGTCCGAACATTTTTTAGTAGATCTTTGGATTTGTGACTTGATTATTTTTAGGACTGGATCCCAAGCAGGTGGTACTTGCCAACCATCTTCTCTATTGAAATTGGGGTGTTTTCTTATTTCAATAGCCTCGCGCAACATTCTCGGCATGTAGCGATTTTCCTTGGCGAGGATTTGTGGTTTATCGAACCGGATGTAATGGTTTGGTTGGTCCAGTGTATGTTCACATACTGCAGAGTTTTTATCGCGCCTATTCTTCATGTCAGCAATGTGTTCTTTCACACGAGTACCTACGCTTCTCTTTGTTTGCCCTATGTATGATAAACCACATTCGCAGTCTAATTTGTATACTCCTGCATCTTGTAGGGGGATATTAGACTTGATAGGTCTTAGAAATTGACTGATCTTCTTATGGGGCTTGAAATAAGTTTTAATTGAAGCTCGCCGTAAGATGTTGCCAATTTTGTCTGTGACTCCCTTTAAGTATGGTAAGATGGCAGGTTGACGTTCAACTGTAGGTGGCTTCGGGCGGCTTCTGTGACGCATGCGAGGGAGTGTGTGACTATTGCTCCGCAGTACTTGTTTGACATGTTGGAGTTCCTCCTCTAGATGCTCAGCGTCGCAGATGCCGTGTGCTCTCTGAAACAAAGATTTGCCTACGGTAGCTAACTGACATGGATGGTGGTGTGAGTTACCATTGAGATATTTGTCTGTATGGGTGGGTTTCCTATACACTGTGTGAGTAAGTGAGTTATCAAGTTTCCTGGTGATTAATATATCAAGGAATGCTAGTGAATTATTTGCCTCTAATTCCATGGTGAATTTGATTTTATTGTTGATGGAATTAAGGTGGTGTAGGAATATAGACACTTTATCTTTGGGTATGACAACAAAAGTATCATCTACGTACCGTTTGTACATCTTCGGCACAGCCGGTGCCATCGACAGCGCTTTCTCCTCAAGGTCTTCCATGAAAATGTCAGCGACAACAGGAGAAATGGGAGAGCCCATAGCTACGCCATCGATTTGGGTGTAAAATTCGTCATTCCAAAGAAAATAGCCAGATGTTAAGCAAAGTTCTAGAAGTTCTCCATATTCCTCAGGCATGTCATTTTCACGCAGCTTCCTCTTCACAGTTTCTATGCAGTCTTGTACAGGTAGGCAGGTGAATAGTGACTGTACATCAAAACTGACCATAGTTTCATCACTAGTCAATTTTAGGTCTTTTATTTGGCTAATGAAATGGTAGGAATCCTTAACATATGCACTTGTATGTCCACGAAGTTGTGAGAGTACCTTCGATAGATGTCGAGCCAGTTTGTAGGTTGGTGTGTCAATCTGGCTAACTATGGGTCGTAAAGGAATGCTGTTTTTATGTATTTTCGGTAATCCATACAGTTTTGGTGGTTTAACGCAAGAAGGTACAAGCATGTTTACGTCTAGATTCAGTTTTTCGGAGTGTTTCCTTATTAATTCTTTAGTTTTAGTAAGAATTTTTGCGGTGGGGTCTTTGTTTACCTTTTTATAAGTAGCATCATCCGACAAAAGTTGTTGAATTTTACTGATATATTCGGACGTGTCCATGATTACTGTTGCGTTTCCTTTATCTGCACGAAGAATTGTAAGGTCTGGGTTCTTGCGTAGGTTGTTGAGAGCAAGTATTTCGTCCATAGGAACATTCGGTTTAGGCGGACGGCTTTGACGCAAGACTGCAGAGACGTCTTGACGTATCGCTTCCAAATTTTCCTTTTTCATATTATTTTTCCACAGACAGTACTCGACTTCGCAGATAATTTGTTCAAACGGTACTTTCTTAGGTGCAAGTGCGAAATTTAAACCTTTATCAAGTGCCTGAAGGGCCGCGGATTCTATAGTTTGTGTTGACAGGTTGACAACTGATGATATTGACGTTTGTGAGTTTGACGTTTCATTTTTAGCATTGGATTTGTCGCGTCTCGAGTTTACCATAGATAACTTATTAAACTTCTTTACTTGTCTATTTTTATACTCGCTGTATTTTGAAGCGGCCCGTTTGTTCACAATGACCATGCATTTTTGAAAGTCATCTTCTGATAATGTCACCTGTATTTCATTGGTCTGAATTTCGATGGTTTCGGTGATTTTATGTAAATCGAAACGATGTATGCGGATGTTTCGACATAATAATTTTCTACTTGCTTGACGGAGAATGCCGGCGCTTCCAGGAATGTCCTTTTTCGGTGAAATTTTTACACAAACTGGAATGATGTTATTGTCACGACACCGTTTTAAGAAATTTAACGATGTTATTAATCTTGCGCACTTGGTTTTGAGGCACTCTAACCGTCGTATTTTGTTGGCTGTGTCTGGCCCGTACACCGTCACATAGTATTGTCTTAGGTTTTCGCGATTGTTACACATTGAAATTAAACTATTTTTAACGGAAGTATCGCGTGTTTTATTTATTTTGTTGAAACCTGACGTTTCGAACGCTTTGCAGCGTCCGTGGTCGCAGGAAAGACTAAGGTGGTATTTGTCTTACATTAGTTATTCAATTATTACATCTACCGACATGGATGGATTAATTATATATGTTCCGATTCACACAAAAATCGCTCACAGTGTCCGAACATTTTTTAGTAGATCTTTGGATTTGTGACTTGATTATTTTTAGGACTGGATCCCAAGCAGGTGGTACTTGCCAACCATCTTCTCTATTGAAATTGGGGTGTTTTCTTATTTCAATAGCCTCGCGCAACATTCTCGGCATGTAGCGATTTTCCTTGGCGAGGATTTGTGGTTTATCGAACCGGATGTAATGGTTTGGTTGGTCCAGTGTATGTTCACATACTGCAGAGTTTTTATCGCGCCTATTCTTCATGTCAGCAATGTGTTCTTTCACACGAGTACCTACGCTTCTCTTTGTTTGCCCTATGTATGATAAACCACATTCGCAGTCTAATTTGTATACTCCTGCATCTTGTAGGGGGATATTAGACTTGATAGGTCTTAGAAATTGACTGATCTTCTTATGGGGCTTGAAATAAGTTTTAATTGAAGCTCGCCGTAAGATGTTGCCAATTTTGTCTGTGACTCCCTTTAAGTATGGTAAGATGGCAGGTTGACGTTCAACTGTAGGTGGCTTCGGGCGGCTTCTGTGACGCATGCGAGGGAGTGTGTGACTATTGCTCCGCAGTACTTGTTTGACATGTTGGAGTTCCTCCTCTAGATGCTCAGCGTCGCAGATGCCGTGTGCTCTCTGAAACAAAGATTTGCCTACGGTAGCTAACTGACATGGATGGTGGTGTGAGTTACCATTGAGATATTTGTCTGCATGGGTGGGTTTCCTATACACTGTGTGAGTAAGTGAGTTATCAAGTTTCCTGGTGATTAATATATCAAGGAATGCTAGTGAATTATTTGCCTCTAATTCCATGGTGAATTTGATTTTATTGTTGATGGAATTAAGGTGGTGTAGGAATATAGACACTTTATCTTTGGGTATGACAACAAAAGTATCATCTACGTACCGTTTGTACATCTTCGGCACAGCCGGTGCCATCGACAGCGCTTTCTCCTCAAGGTCTTCCATGAAAATGTCAGCGACAACAGGAGAAATGGGAGAGCCCATAGCTACGCCATCGATTTGGGTGTAAAATTCGTCATTCCAAAGAAAATAGCCAGATGTTAAGCAAAGTTCTAGAAGTTCTCCATATTCCTCAGGCATGTCATTTTCACGCAGCTTCCTCTTCACAGTTTCTATGCAGTCTTGTACAGGTAGGCAGGTGAATAGTGACTGTACATCAAAACTGACCATAGTTTCATCACTAGTCAATTTTAGGTCTTTTATTTGGCTAATGAAATGGTAGGAATCCTTAACATATGCACTTGTATGTCCACGAAGTTGTGAGAGTACCTTCGATAGATGTCGAGCCAGTTTGTAGGTTGGTGTGTCAATCTGGCTAACTATGGGTCGTAAAGGAATGCTGTTTTTATGTATTTTCGGTAATCCATACAGTTTTGGTGGTTTAACGCAAGAAGGTACAAGCATGTTTACGTCTAGATTCAGTTTTTCGGAGTGTTTCCTTATTAATTCTTTAGTTTTAGTAAGAATTTTTGCGGTGGGGTCTTTGTTTACCTTTTTATAAGTAGCATCATCCGACAAAAGTTGTTGAATTTTACTGATATATTCGGACGTGTCCATGATTACTGTTGCGTTTCCTTTATCTGCACGAAGAATTGTAAGGTCTGGGTTCTTGCGTAGGTTGTTGAGAGCAAGTATTTCGTCCATAGGAACATTCGGTTTAGGCGGACGGCTTTGACGCAAGACTGCAGAGACGTCTTGACGTATCGCTTCCAAATTTTCCTTTTTCATATTATTTTTCCACAGACAGTACTCGACTTCGCAGATAATTTGTTCAAACGGTACTTTCTTAGGTGCAAGTGCGAAATTTAAACCTTTATCAAGTGCCTGAAGGGCCGCGGATTCTATAGTTTGTGTTGACAGGTTGACAACTGATGATATTGACGTTTGTGAGTTTGACGTTTCATTTTTAGCATTGGATTTGTCGCGTCTCGAGTTTACCATAGATAACTTATTAAACTTCTTTACTTGTCTATTTTTATACTCGCTGTATTTTGAAGCGGCCCGTTTGTTCACAATGACCATGCATTTTTGAAAGTCATCTTCTGATAATGTCACCTGTATTTCATTGGTCTGAATTTCGATGGTTTCGGTGATTTTATGTAAATCGACACGATGTATGCGGATGTTTCGACATAATAATTTTCTACTTGCTTGACGGAGAATGCCGGCGCTTCCAGGAATGTCCTTTTTCGGTGAAATTTTTACACAAACTGGAATGATGTTATTGTCACGACACCGTTTTAAGAAATTTAACGATGTTATTAATCTTGCGCACTTGGTTTTGAGGCACTCTAACCGTCGTATTTTGTTGGCTGTGTCTGGCCCGTACACCGTCACATAGTATTGTCTTAGGTTTTCGCGATTGTTACACATTGAAATTAAACTATTTTTAACGGAAGTATCGCGTGTTTTATTTATTTTGTTGAAACCTGACGTTTCGAACGCTTTGCAGCGTCCGTGGTCGCAGGAAAGACTAAGGTGGTATTTGTCTTACATTAGTTATTCAATTATTACATCTACCGACATGGATGGATTAATTATATATGTTCCGATTCACACAAAAATCGCTCACAGTGTCCGAACATTTTTTAGTAGATCTTTGGATTTGTGACTTGATTATTTTTAGGACTGGATCCCAAGCAGGTGGTACTTGCCAACCATCTTCTCTATTGAAATTGGGGTGTTTTCTTATTTCAATAGCCTCGCGCAACATTCTCGGCATGTAGCGATTTTCCTTGGCGAGGATTTGTGGTTTATCGAACCGGATGTAATGGTTTGGTTGGTCCAGTGTATGTTCACATACTGCAGAGTTTTTATCGCGCCTATTCTTCATGTCAGCAATGTGTTCTTTCACACGAGTACCTACGCTTCTCTTTGTTTGCCCTATGTATGATAAACCACATTCGCAGTCTAATTTGTATACTCCTGCATCTTGTAGGGGGATATTAGACTTGATAGGTCTTAGAAATTGACTGATCTTCTTATGGGGCTTGAAATAAGTTTTAATTGAAGCTCGCCGTAAGATGTTGCCAATTTTGTCTGTGACTCCCTTTAAGTATGGTAAGATGGCAGGTTGACGTTCAACTGTAGGTGGCTTCGGGCGGCTTCTGTGACGCATGCGAGGGAGTGTGTGACTATTGCTCCGCAGTACTTGTTTGACATGTTGGAGTTCCTCCTCTAGATGCTCAGCGTCGCAGATGCCGTGTGCTCTCTGAAACAAAGATTTGCCTACGGTAGCTAACTGACATGGATGGTGGTGTGAGTTACCATTGAGATATTTGTCTGTATGGGTGGGTTTCCTATACACTGTGTGAGTAAGTGAGTTATCAAGTTTCCTGGTGATTAATATATCAAGGAATGCTAGTGAATTATTTGCCTCTAATTCCATGGTGAATTTGATTTTATTGTTGATGGAATTAAGGTGGTGTAGGAATATAGACACTTTATCTTTGGGTATGACAACAAAAGTATCATCTACGTACCGTTTGTACATCTTCGGCACAGCCGGTGCCATCGACAGCGCTTTCTCCTCAAGGTCTTCCATGAAAATGTCAGCGACAACAGGAGAAATGGGAGAGCCCATAGCTACGCCATCGATTTGGGTGTAAAATTCGTCATTCCAAAGAAAATAGCCAGATGTTAAGCAAAGTTCTAGAAGTTCTCCATATTCCTCAGGCATGTCATTTTCACGCAGCTTCCTCTTCACAGTTTCTATGCAGTCTTGTACAGGTAGGCAGGTGAATAGTGACTGTACATCAAAACTGACCATAGTTTCATCACTAGTCAATTTTAGGTCTTTTATTTGGCTAATGAAATGGTAGGAATCCTTAACATATGCACTTGTATGTCCACGAAGTTGTGAGAGTACCTTCGATAGATGTCGAGCCAGTTTGTAGGTTGGTGTGTCAATCTGGCTAACTATGGGTCGTAAAGGAATGCTGTTTTTATGTATTTTCGGTAATCCATACAGTTTTGGTGGTTTAACGCAAGAAGGTACAAGCATGTTTACGTCTAGATTCAGTTTTTCGGAGTGTTTCCTTATTAATTCTTTAGTTTTAGTAAGAATTTTTGCGGTGGGGTCTTTGTTTACCTTTTTATAAGTAGCATCATCCGACAAAAGTTGTTGAATTTTACTGATATATTCGGACGTGTCCATGATTACTGTTGCGTTTCCTTTATCTGCACGAAGAATTGTAAGGTCTGGGTTCTTGCGTAGGTTGTTGAGAGCAAGTATTTCGTCCATAGGAACATTCGGTTTAGGCGGACGGCTTTGACGCAAGACTGCAGAGACGTCTTGACGTATCGCTTCCAAATTTTCCTTTTTCATATTATTTTTCCACAGACAGTACTCGACTTCGCAGATAATTTGTTCAAACGGTACTTTCTTAGGTGCAAGTGCGAAATTTAAACCTTTATCAAGTGCCTGAAGGGCCGCGGATTCTATAGTTTGTGTTGACAGGTTGACAACTGATGATATTGACGTTTGTGAGTTTGACGTTTCATTTTTAGCATTGGATTTGTCGCGTCTCGAGTTTACCATAGATAACTTATTAAACTTCTTTACTTGTCTATTTTTATACTCGCTGTATTTTGAAGCGGCCCGTTTGTTCACAATGACCATGCATTTTTGAAAGTCATCTTCTGATAATGTCACCTGTATTTCATTGGTCTGAATTTCGATGGTTTCGGTGATTTTATGTAAATCGACACGATGTATGCGGATGTTTCGACATAATAATTTTCTACTTGCTTGACGGAGAATGCCGGCGCTTCCAGGAATGTCCTTTTTCGGTGAAATTTTTACACAAACTGGAATGATGTTATTGTCACGACACCGTTTTAAGAAATTTAACGATGTTATTAATCTTGCGCACTTGGTTTTGAGGCACTCTAACCGTCGTATTTTGTTGGCTGTGTCTGGCCCGTACACCGTCACATAGTATTGTCTTAGGTTTTCGCGATTGTTACACATTGAAATTAAACTATTTTTAACGGAAGTATCGCGTGTTTTATTTATTTTGTTGAAACCTGACGTTTCGAACGCTTTGCAGCGTCCGTGGTCGCAGGAAAGACTAAGGTGGTATTTGTCTTACATTAGTTATTCAATTATTACATCTACCGACATGGATGGATTAATTATATATGTTCCGATTCACACAAAAATCGCTCACAGTGTCCGAACATTTTTTAGTAGATCTTTGGATTTGTGACTTGATTATTTTTAGGACTGGATCCCAAGCAGGTGGTACTTGCCAACCATCTTCTCTATTGAAATTTTTCTTAGAATTTATTTATTGCGGAGCAATAGTCACACACTCCCTCGCATGCGTCACAGAAGCCGCCCGAAGCCACCTACAGTTGAACGTCAACCTGCCATCTTACCATACTTAAAGGGAGTCACAGACAAAATTGGCAACATCTTACGGCGAGCTTCAATTAAAACTTATTTCAAGCCCCATAAGAAGATCAGTCAATTTCTAAGACCTATCAAGTCTAATATCCCCCTACAAGATGCAGGAGTATACAAATTAGACTGCGAATGTGGTTTATCATACATAGGGCAAACAAAGAGAAGCGTAGGTACTCGTGTGAAAGAACACATTGCTGACATGAAGAATAGGCGCGATAAAAACTCTGCAGTATGTGAACATACACTGGACCAACCAAACCATTACATCCGGTTCGATAAACCACAAATCCTCGCCAAGGAAAATCGCTACATGCCGAGAATGTTGCGCGAGGCTATTGAAATAAGAAAACACCCCAATTTCAATAGAGAAGATGGTTGGCAAGTACCACCTGCTTGGGATCCAGTCCTAAAAATAATCAAGTCACAAATCCAAAGATCTACTAAAAAATGTTCGGACACTGTGAGCGATTTTTGTGTGAATCGGAACATATATAATTAATCCATCCATGTCGGTAGATGTAATAATTGAATAACTAATGTAAGACAAATACCACCTTAGTCTTTCCTGCGACCACGGACGCTGCAAAGCGTTCGAAACGTCAGGTTTCAACAAAATAAATAAAACACGCGATACTTCCGTTAAAAATAGTTTAATTTCAATGTGTAACAATCGCGAAAACCTAAGACAATACTATTCTTTTTCTTATTATTATTCTTGCTTTCTTTTTATTTTCTTTAGATTCAGTTGTAAGCTTTTTTCCATACAATCATCTGCCATCATTATGACTAATGTCAATAACACGGCATAGTCTGCATAAAGCAGATTCTTGATCACTAGGTCACCCCAGAGTAATTATTCATTTGTAAATGTTATTAACTTTAACTTAACATATTTTGAAACTTTATATTTAAAGCTATAAAAAAATTAAACAGATATAATATGATTTGATTTAAAGAATGTAAGACGTGTCTAAGTGCCTAATGGCAAATCAATGTTTTTATTTTAACAAATCATGCTTGTTAGAAAAAATGTCACCAGCTTAGACTCTATGTTAGCCATTTTGAATGTTAACAAACAACCTCGAGACCTCTCGAGAGTCACGAACAGTAGATGTCTTTCTTTTCTCTTCGGTATTATCAATCATATGTATAGTTGCTACATGATGTAGCTACGCTTTTGTCTGTTTTACGACGATGGAGTCAACCTCTGTGTTCCACCAGGCGTCACCTGTCAAAGTTTTATACATCTTTTAATCATTCATATTTAAGTCGATCTTTCATTGACTGAACCTTACACTTTCATATTCCAACTTTACACACTAGCCAGTACCTTTCTTTCTTAAATAGGCCAAAAAACCCCATTATCACCGGCGATTGATTGATACAAGTTGTTTCAAGAAATGAAACTCTGTATCGCTCGTATCAACAATACTATTGATTATCAACAAAATCAAATCGTTCAGATTTTGTTGTAAAAAAGTGGGATAAGAAGAAAAAATATTGGCGTTAACAAGAAAATCAACAAAGGTTTAAAAAATCAATAACGTGTTAATAAAGATAATATTTTTGAGGTTACTAGCATGCAACATCTTTGAAACTTTTTAACAGATAAATTGGTCATACCTACTAAACTAGTAAAGTTATTCCACCGTAGTAAATTCCTATACATAGACTGCTAGCGGAACAAGAAAACAGAATAATTATAATATGTATTACATAGATCTCTACAAACTGGCGAGCGTGCATGAATTTTATTTTTAAAGGAAAGTATTGACAAATCGGCACATAAGAAAACGTCAAAGAGTAAACCCATGTGAATTTCAGGATGGTTAGAACTGATATGTCATAGTTCTCCACGACATAACACTAACCATTTTCAATAGACATAACTGAGATAGTAATGGCGTTGTCTACGGCATGTTGTAGGCGTAACAGCGACAATTTGCTTTGAGTCGCAGCTGCGAAGCCCGTCATGTACAGAGTTGGAAACTGCCCAAAGTGCATGCTTTGATACTACTATGGAACAGTTAAATCGTTCGAGAGGGTGCCTACCCTTATAAATGTGTTTTAAAAGATGAACATTTAAAATAAATGTAAAGAATATTATTTTAAGACTCGCTAAAATTGGAATTACCTATATAAGAGTAATAATATATAATGTGTAATTTATTACTATTGGAGTAGAATTCATTGACTGTGAACCCTACCGCTTCTTTTTCGTGTGAGATGTATAGTTGATAAGAATATATGGGATAAGAATTGAAAACAGTTTTAGTATTTTTTTCCCTTTTAGGTCAATAATGTAACGACCATTTTTATTTCTTTTCTTTATTGCTTTCCTGTTATTTTATATCGCAATATTGTAATTTTATATATTTATTACTACAATTTGATGTGTTTTATGTGTAATATATATTTTCTCGGAAATTTTAAAATTTATTGTAAACAATAATAATTATACAAAAATACCATTTATTTGTTTTTTTTTTCTGTTACTTTGGTTCACTTTTAAATCTCTTTTGTTATCTCTCTATTGTCAGTATCAATTAAGAATTTAAAAATTCACAAAGTCAATATGCCTGTTACAAAATGTCTTTGTAGGTATATATTATTTATTTTAATTTAATATAAATTTTCTTATAGTTTTTCATGTCTTAATTGGCTAATTTTACTTTTGATACTTTATATTTTCCATTAGATCTTATTTTAAATGTTGAATTGTTTACGGCTGACGATGATTAAAAACTCTTTTAATAGTTGATATTTGAAGCTGGAATAATAATTTATACGAGCCCTGCGAGACGAAAACTGAACGGATGAAAGCTGAACTAACGAGCTTCCAAAGCTACTACAGGCTTTGCACTATTTATAACATTTTACGGACGTTATTCCCACCTTATCTCCGTCACAGCCACAAGGACGTTATGCCTTGTGGCTGTGGCGGATATTACTGCCTCATATACCTCTTCACCAGCGCTGCCGCTGTGGTGGTCACTGGGTGATGTCCACACATCATTTCATTTCGTCGTGGCCTCCAGCTCTACACTCTTTCCGTACGAACAAACATAGTGCACTCAATAGAGAGTTTAACAATATCCAACCGTTATTTGCGTTTGTGGTAATTTATAAAGCAATAATTGACCGATCTCTTACTTAAAGCTCTCTATTAACTAACTATTTTAGTTTAATTGAAGCTTTACCGAGGAGTTATTTTTCTTTATGTATTTAGGAGCCTTATGACTATAGCTACATTGAACCATCCGACGAAACATCTGGCCGGTGGGCATCATGATGTCCACGGTGACATTCCGAAATAAATTAACTTGAAGAATCTTATGTCCATTTCCTCTTTTTAGTTTACAAACGCCATTCATAAATTTTTAATTATGAAAGGCGACAGCACTCCGACGAAGTTCGACCGATAAGAATCTGTGGAGCGACTTCAAATTTAGTTCCTCGGACTCCAGTATTGATATCTGACTCGGAGTTTTATCTGTTTTTAACCTGAAACTTTACTGCGAGCAACTTTTATTAATAAAAAGAGATCATTTTATTCTCTGCTACGATTTGATTTTAAAGTGTTTTGAATTTCTGAAGAAATACTATATGATAATCTAAACTCTTTACTTGCAGAGTTCATGTTAAAACATGATAAATTTATGAATTCAGTTATTTATTCAGGTTAACAAAATAATCTTTACAATTACTATATACTCGTACATTAAACTTAATCTAACCTGCTTGGTTCTAACCTGGTGTGAGGGAAGTGATATTTAACCCTTCGAAACCCGGGTGGTTGTATACGACCGCGAAATGTATTTTACATTCACATCCTACTACGATCAACGATATAAATAAATAAATAAACCAATCCAAGTCTATGGTCGAAGTTGTTTCACTTGTATGTTGGATTGAATTTTAGAGGGGAAGTTGGTTTGGCTTTAAAGCTAATCGTATACCACTCAAGACACATTTTACTCTTCTTCTTCTTCCTATATTCCGTTTTCTAATCCATTAGGATTGGCGGGGTCCGCTACCTAAGCCAAAGGATTTGGCGAAGGCTGACTTTTACATGGAGCGATTGCCGTCAGATCTCCACAATCTAGAGGGAAAACCACACCCTTCTCTCTTTTAAACATCAAGACCAAGACAAACAGATATGTTCATGCACACAAATGTTTATCTTGTGTGGGAATAAAACCCACGAGCGTTGGTGTCAAAGTCACGTCATGCACGACTAAGCCACTAAGCTCGTCAAAACTTAATAACATTAATAAAAGACAATTGAAAGACATAAGAAGCAAAAATATGACAAGAAATACACAGTTTAATTCAATTCTAGTTTCCTAGTGTATGTAATTTTGTAGCTTAGCTGACTTGCTTAAGTATTCGAGCAACATTTGTTCAATCTTTGTCGTTTGGAGTTTATCTGGCTCACGGTCCTCATGGTCTTCGTTTTGGGGTGTAAGTGGCACAATGTCCCCTTTAGAGCCAAAGCCAACCTCACCTGCACGTGGCTCACTCTACTTATTAAGAGACGAGGCTCTAGCGAAAGAGATGTAGGGCACGACGTTCGCCCGACTGGGAAAGTACCTCCTCCTACAGAAGACTGTGGCAGGGGACTGTTGTGTTTCTGCGAGGGAGTGAGGTCACCATAAGATGTGGAGTTGCTGTGATGACAGCGGGGGTAGCAACACGCTAACGACATTCTTCTCGTTGTTGGCGTTCATAGGTACGATACGGTTCGCCTGATGTAAAAGAGTTAAAGGGTTGTTTCATATCGTCAAGCAGGCGATTTTTTTATACTTGAAAAGAAATCGCCTGCTCTTTCTGCATCGACCTTGTTAACGTAGCTCTGATGAAAGTCAGTTAAAGCCAAGTCATACTGAAATAGAAAGAGCTCAATTGTGAAAGTGGCTCCAGTTTACAGAAGGCTACAGTAGTCTCTGAAGGCCTATTATTATTGGAACTAAGTATGGTCTTCACGAGCATTTTAGCGCCCCTGAGCAGTTACTGCATCAGTAGTAGAGATATAAACTTACGAGCGTTACTTTTGTATTGTAATCTTTCCGATAACTGCTTCATATGAAACGGGCCGTATGCTTGTTTGTGAAGTCTTTCCATCTATATAAGGTAAAACACTTTGATATTGCAATATTTTTTTAATTTCAGATACTAAAAAAAACCAGTTGAGAATGCGCAAGCTTGCGTTGCCAGAGGAACACCTGCCTCGTCAATTGTATAACAATTCAATTTCTTTTTTAATTTGTCGGCCATTTTGACCATGTTCCTTAAGAGATAGGAACGGTGGTCCTGAACATTCCTATTCTACTTTTTTATGCTGAATCCGAATCTGAAGTCAAAATTCGAATATTCGAAAAAAAAGCGACAGTCAAACGCACAGACAAACGCACTGACAAACGCACAGACAAACATATAGAATTCATATAGGAACGGTGTTCCTGAACACTTACTGTATATAGCGAAAGAAAGAAGGGTGAAATTTGCCGGCAGTCCTGATGTAATTTTTTTTCATCTAATTTGATAATTCACAGACACCTTACAATAAATCCTGATCAAGTACCAAGATGTGGCAATAAAATTGCACGTGGTGAGCTTTTTATTGCAAGAAACGGAAATGTAATTAGATACTTTCTGTCTGCGAGGCGAGGGTGGAAATTTTAATGCTTATATTTTTCAATTTAATATCGCTCTACGTAGCATCCATTGTGATAATAAAATTATGTGTATAATGGAAATAGAAGCGTTGATTAATTTTTATCCATATTTTATCGACCGCTGTGCCAAAGTGTAACAATATTAGCTGTTACCCGCAACTTGGCTCGTGTAGCATTTGGGTTAAGTAGCATTCACTCACATTAACATTCACTCACTCATGTTAAGTAGCGTTGCATTCATTCTCAAACTATTTATTTATGAATATGGGCCCCTAACCATATGCACTCTGACCGGCCCCGAAAGACATAATTACTAATAATTAAAAAAATACTAAAAACCGATTTCATGAATATGTAACTTTATCAATACCTTTATCAAAACCGCGTCCCGACGTTCTGTAAAGAAAATATTTTTTTTTATTCAACGTCGGGACACGAGTATACAAACAAGCATACGCCCTACCTAATGTAAAGCAGTTACCGAAGTCTATGAGCGCTAGCAACACAGGTAGTACCGCTCACGCGTTGCTATACCTCATCTAAAACAGCAACTTCTTAGGACCTTCCTGGCAAGCCCACTCACTTTAGGGATTTGTTATTTGGTCGGGGTGGTCTGTGAGGAGGGGGCTGCTTTGACGTTTAATACCTCTCTTAAAAACATTCAGACCAAAACAAACAGATATATTCATGCACACAAATGTTTATTTTGTGTGGGAATCGAACCTACACGTCAGTGCAGCCAATAGTTGGTTACCGAACCCTAAAAGTACCATAGAATTGAGTTAAAAACTACACTCTGTATCAATTTTTCACATACTGCAGTGAGAAGTCTACTATGACCCGCCTACTTTATGGACAGTACAATGATTTTGCACATAGAACAAAAATATGTAATAAAATCATAGTCTATATCAATCATTCCTGATAATGTAGATTCTTTTAGTGGAATATTTTTTAGAATATAATTTAGGTCTCTTCCTAGATTCTGAAATTACCACTCATAAACCAATTAATAAACTTCACTCTATATTCTTTATAGTATTATCTAAGTGCAGAAAAATCTGGTGAAACTCAACTTACTAGTACCTACAGTCATCGAAAATTGCAAAGGACAAGTTTCAGCTTAATCAGTTCGTTTTTTTTCTTTTATTAATTCGTTGTTCACATACAAACACAAGTGGCATCAGTACCAGTGGTTCAGACGTCTAGAACTAGACTATTCACCATTGTCTTGAAGAGAACCAGTTTGCATTTCTCAGGGAACACCGATGCGGGCAGGGCATTCGACTCCTTAGCCGTTCGCATTATAAAAGAAGAAGTGTGACGAGAATTTGATACATATCTGTTGTTTGTACATATTGTTCTGAATACCCCTAACCTAACGAATATCATCTATTGAAAACAGCTGAAACCGACGGCCTTTTGATGTACGAAGGAGATAGAAATAATAAATCCTATCTATATATAATAACTGCGATCAAAAATGTTGTTTTTTATTTTTAGTTATTATTAAGCCACGAACAAAAGTATTGTTAAATATAAAGAAATAAAATTGATAATCACGACACCTTAACTGTGTAACTCATCGCTTTAGAAATAATCGTGAATATAATCTCGAAAAATACGATCTCATTACACTGGCCTTACTTTTATTTTTTGGATAGTAACCGTACGGTAGCGAAATCTGTTTTTGAATTATTATTTGGATGAGTGCCCATCTCCGCAGTAACGGCGTAATAATAGTTGCCAATAAGCAATATCTTCCGAGTGAGTGAATTTTTGGTTTGGCTAATTTATTTATAAGTTCTGTGTGGGCAGGAGAACAAAGGGTTCACGTATTGCAAATAGCGATATGTTATTACAAACACGATAGTGGCATTTGCATTACGATATAAACGAAACATTAAATGCTTATCGGTTAGATAAACAAAAAAGTTATTATCATGATTATGTACAATCTTTGTGCTAAATGTAGATCAATATTTATGTCAAATTATATAAATTTTATTAGACATACAAGTATTTAACAGAAAGATGGACACAGGTATTTGAAAGAGAAGAAACCAGAACCAAAGTAAGGAAAACGGGTGATGATGAAGTGTTGGAATATGTTGACGAGACAGTATACCTTGGCTATGCTTTTAGCAGGGATGAAACGTGCGCGGCAAGGGATTTGCCATGAAGTTACAGAGCAATACAGATAGATTAGACATGAAGGAGGCAGTAACAAATATCGATATCGTAGGCAATTACATATGCTTTACATTGTGATTACTATCCCGATTACAGCATTATCTTAATGTTTATTAATCGCTTGATAAAATAAACATTAGACCGGTATTAAAATACTTATTTCTGTTTTTATTTTTTCGATAATTGACAATATAAACCATTTTCAATTTTATAAGTAGCAATGTAAGAACTCTGTTATTATATGCAACATATCGATTAACCTGATCTTCATATAAAGCTAAAATATGGCTGTGGTCTACTTATCTACTTACAAACTTGATCCTGTCAAGGATTTATTATATTATGTTATATAAGCTTCAATGTAATATTCAAAGTTTTACAACGATTAAAACAAAATATCTAAAGTTGTTTGTCTGACATCGACTGACCAAATCTCATTGACTGAAGATTTATGGTAAGTTTTTGTCCAATTTAATTGGAGACGGCTGTAACGATTTAAATCATAGTTTGTATTAGATATAGTTTAACTACATCGGTACCTTTCCTGAAAAATACGGATATATACAAGAAAACGCCGAGCTACTTCCGAACTTTGAAGATTATCCTGCACATTATTGTCGTTCATTGAATTAACTTCTCAGTAGAAAATCCTACGACCTAAATTTATCCTAATTCACAAAATAGCTACATTAATAATTTTATATTCATATTGTAACTGGGGCATGTATACAATTTAGCATCAATTTTCCATACCAGTAGGCCGGCTGGGTGCGGCGGAGTTACCAATAAACAATATCTTCCAGACGGGTGGCTCCCGAACGAGGTTCCGCTAATTAGGGACACGGGAACCTACAGAGAGGACCCTTTGATGCGGAGTTGAAAAGGTGCCAACACAACCAATGAAGCGTGTGGTATCAATGTATAGGGAAAGTGCAGTGTTCAGATGAGTTTAGGGTATATGTGATGAATTTGGTTGTACTAGTAGAGTATGATGCGGGTGATCGTTTTGGCGAACTATGAAAAACTATGAAATTGCACTACTTGGCCGTTCAAATTAGAAACTAGAAAGCAAAATGCTTAATGCAGATAAGTGCAATGACATATTTTTTTTGTAATGACATTACATTTGTACGTTTTCATAAAGGAAAATAATTTTATAAGTCCGTCGACTATTACTCGTTAACCTGTAAAGCCTGCTTAGCTGTAATAGTTTTGTTTTTAAATTCACTATATGGACTACTACCCTGATTTATTTTACATTTCCAAATGCAACAGTTTCGTTCACCCTCAACGTTATTAAAGAACCTATCTAACGACTCCCCAACAAATGGTGGGCGCGAATAACAACAATCATCCCTACTTTACGTGTAGGAGGAGGTACCACCACTTTGTCAGCAAAATTAATATGTCTATACATACCAAACTCCAGCTTTCGAGTATCAAGCGTCTCAAGCTAGGCCGCGGACAGATGGACAGACAGACAGACGGACATGGCGAAACTATAAGGGGTCCTTGTTTACTACGAAACCCTAATAGCAAATAAATCTGAAAAGGTATCGGTGTTAAGATAAAAAGATGCATGTCCCATTGATTTATCAGACATATAGAAATAATGTAAATAATGAAAGAGGTATTCAATGCGATAGTGGAAAATTATAGGAGCCAAGAAAGACTAATCTCACCTATCATGAGAATATGATTGTTCCTTTTATATGCCTCTAAGATGGAAACAAAGCGTAGGGCCTGCTTGATTATCAATTGTACAATGAGTTGTTTCGAGGAGACACGCAACGGGAGGCAAAATCTCTTCTCAAACTCAAGGGCTCAATACCATGTGTGAGTTTAGGATGATCGACGATCCACCAAATCCAAATGTCTTTGCACCGAGCCACAAGGTCTTAGCTGGTATCTGGGTGCTCCCGTTCACCAAGGTTAGTATATGTACCATATACTAACATAACATACCACCAGTACCCTATATGCGGTATGTCTTTGGGACTTATGTAACACATTTTTTTGCCCTGAGCTGAAGTACTATTTGGCTGTGTCGAGCACAACAAGTTTCTTGGACGTCAGCTCGACTCTCTGTTCCAGGATTTCAGCACTGAATATCAATAGGAATCTCGACACTGAGAATCCCAATGCTCTTGGCAATGGAAAGTGGCGTGTTCTGGAATTAGGGAATTACAGCAAATGAGGTTTTCTTAGCGATGAACGCGGAGACTTGTGTCTTGGCGGGATTGAATTGGACCAAGTTCAATAGTCCTAGTGAGATTCTTTACTCAAATTACCCACAATTTCAGACACAAGTTTAACGCGGTTTTCCTCCACAAGTGAATGAGGGAGTGCTAGCACGGTCTGTATAATAAATGTCCTCGGTGCTGTCATTCGCGTAATAATGAATGCTATCAAGTGACAACATGTTATTTATATAAACGTCGGCGACATTACGACCTGTGGGACGCCAGAATTGATTCTATGCTATCGGAGCAACTACCGTCTACCATGGCTTTTATGCATCTACTGGATGAAGCTGACAACCATAAATCTTAGGGCAGCCCATATCATGGTAACTTCGCTAGAAGATTCCGACGCCAGACCAGATTGAACGCATTTGCCATATCTAGGTTGACAGCCAATGCATCACCTTGACTCTCAATCATCGAAGCCTAGAAAGTAACCAGTTGAACGACCGTTGCGAAAGTCATATTGAGTTAGGTAGGTAGGAGTCGTGTGGTTATCATACGCTCCATCATCACGTTGGAGAGAAGAACCTCTCTTCTCTCCAAGGTGATGGCAATAGCCTATAATTCGATGGATCAATCTATCTACGTAAGCACGAAAGAGCGTGTTATTACAAAGTACAACTCAAGAGTACAGAGTTTTAGTACTACTGGCGGTATGCTATGTGGCCTGCTCGACTTATGAATGTCAAGGGAGAGTAAAGCCTGCTGGATATCTCGCCAATTGAGATTTTCGATATTGAGCTACCGCACCTTGGAATGGTAGGTGGTACAGCTCCTCCGTCATTCGAAATCACGTTAGAGGCAACGAGATTACCCAGTAAATTGGCTTTCTCTTTAGCACTATATGCTATCATAGACATCCGCCGGTAATCCCGCTGCCCGCAGAACGACGCCTCAAGCAAGTGGCGACGTTATTCATGTACAAGAAGACAATAATCCTACCGGATTTGTTATTTAACTGCAGTCTTTTGTGAGGTGGAAGTGCTTCCCCAGACTGACACTTAGAACAAGAGGTACGCCCATGCCCCATCACTACATAAAGGTCTGACGGGGCTGAACACAATACGACCCCTCGCTGGGTCCCATCTCTCTCAAAGTAGAGATTTGTAAAGCTTTGTAGAAGTTTATGTCACGAGCCCCAAGAATCTAATAAAAAGAGCTAATGCTACATATAAGTAAGTATAGTACATATAAGTATAGTATTTACAGGGTCAGTAATCCACGACAGAGTATGCGCAATGTGTGATGTATGTGATAATGTGTGCTTTGTGCCCTGGTGTTGCAAGCTCCATATGCTACGGTAAATGTTTGCCACTTTCACTTGATATAAAGATATAGACAGATAGATGTTCTCTACTGTTTCTATTTGACTAGCACGGTGGCGCAGGTGTCAAAGTAGCGTTACTAACTATTAAAATTAAAACCAAATAACAATTCTCTGGAGGAGTGTTGTGTTCCTACGAGTGAGTGATATTACCAGGGGGCTACAGGAGCATTATAATCCAGAGTGGCAACGCCCGAGCGACACTTCTTAAGTTGCACGCGTCTATAGGCTACTGTACTACGGTAACCGGTTTACATCAAACGGGGCGAATGCTTCTACTCGACGTGGTATAAAAAAAACAGATGGTAAGCAGGTGAACACCCATAATTAGTTTGTTATTCTACCCCTAAAAGACATAGCATTGTGGTTTACTATCATGTTTATAGACAAAGCCAATCTCGCAAGCACGTGCATGTAATGCAACCTACCTCACGTAAAATGGCCGCCGACGTGGTACGAACAAGTAAATGATCTAGGGTCTGTAAACTTCATGCTAGTAGACTCGTTGCGAATACAGGTTTTGCAGTCGATTCGGGCACACTGCCGTGCTTTTAGCATTGCAAACAGACTGCCTATGTTCGTGATTGCAGAGGCACGTACTTCCTGTTAACCGCAAATAAAAAGAAGGAGGAAAAGAAAAGGGAAGGCCAAGACTTACCTACCATGACCAGATTGGTCGTGTTCTATCAGAAGGTGATGTCAGGAGCCCTAAAAACCGGCGAGCGCGCATGAGAAGAGCAATTAATCATAAATGTTAAAGAAGCGAGTGAGATATGTAAGGATCGAGTCACGTGGCGCTCAGTTGTCTCTGCCTACCCCGCAAGGGATTTGGCGTGAAGTTATAGATAGATAGATAGATATATGGTAAATTCTGGTGGAAACACTGATCAGACTCAGTAAGTGTCATTGTGTCTGAGTTAACCGAATTGAAATATTGAATAAAGTGTAAATTCCTTGAAAACCGCTGCTAATTATCCATTTCATGTTGCTTCTAACACCCGTTTGTTCCGAAGCTATCGTCTTTTTCGAACCATTTTGACTCCTGGGGGAATCAATGGGGTACTTAAATTTACATAAAATATTATTTAAATGGCAGAAATGCTCATCGAGTGAAAACCCAATGTCGATAAAGTAAGCTACGAAGAGAAAAAATAAATTTGTATTCTTTGACGTGTGGCCGAGATGTGATGTCTACACTATTTACACTAATGTTATAAAAAGTAAAGATTTGATTTGTTGTATGTTTGTTCGTAATATCCATTACGAACAAACATACAACACATCAAATCTTTACTTTTCTACTTTTCTTTACGCTCATTAAATACTTAACCGATTTAAAAAAACTTTCATAAATAGAAAGGGGTAACATGGGCTCTATTTCATTTTGAGAAAATTTGAGATCCCCACGAAAATTACAATAATGTAACACCGATGTGTTACATTATTGTAATTTTCGTATCCGAAATTTGGCTTCAAAAGTCATTATTTGGCATGCGCTTCGAAAGCTATTGGTGATACATAAAATAATGTGTTATATCTTCATAGCAATCATCATTATTCACAAAAAAGACCGCGATGCTATATGCCGAACTATTTATAGTTCAGTAACAAAGAACAATTTATTCTGATGATATTAAGCCTTATTCTACTAATTAGTTCCGTAATCAAGAATGACTATGTATCTAAATTTCTCTTTAAATTATTTAGAATATTTAGAATGCGAAAAGTAGGAAAAATCCGCGGTGTGAGCGAATAATCTTGCCCTTAGTCGATAAGAGATCGCAGGGAGCCGATGGATGCAATAAGCATAGGATCAACTTCTCTAAATGTCTAAGATAAGGCTTATGTTCATGACGCGATGTTAATCTGTGAACTAAGCAATGAGAGCTGCAAGCAGCAACGTCGGGAGGCACACAAGCATCCTCCACCTGATGTAAAGTGGTTATCGCAGGCTATGAATGCTGGTAATACATTAAGTAAAGGTACCACCTCGGTAACACAACGGAGCTTATTGGTGACCTCACTTACACACAGGAACACAAAACCCTCTAACGAGTTGTTATTTGGCTGCGGTTTTCTATGAGGTGGAGGTACTTCCCCAGTCGGGCACTGACTCTCTAAATATGACCCAGACCAAGACAAACATACATGTTCATGCACACAAATATTTGTCCTTCGTAGGAATCGAGCCCACGAGCATTGGTGTCAAAGTCGCGCTATTACCCGCGGCGCCACCGAGGTCGTCAATCTTTCCCCCGACACGCAATGGTGACTATAGTTACTACTTAAAATCGTATTATCGGTTCTCTATAGGATTTTTCTTCATGTTATATATCTACCCGTGCGATACCGTAGCGGGTCGCTAATTATTAAATGAACAGAAAGATCATTATGCTCGTTGGTGGTATAAAGCCCATATGACCATTCTTACGTGTATACTATGAGGTTGTGTATGTAAGCGAGTGTAATCAAACATTTATATTCACCCTAAAATAGACGCACGGACATCTAAAATGTAAAGAATGCATTTTACTTGTAAGCAGGAAAGACAGAGTATACAAGAAATACATTTTTTACACTTTTGACAGATGTGTCTCTCCCTTTAGATTTATGGCACTTGGAATATGAGGCAACGTATGTATGTCACAGGTATATTCGAAAAAAAGTCGTTTAGTTAAACTTTCCTTTTACTTTTTTTTATATACTACGTCGGGAGGCATTCAAGCGTGCGGCCTACCTGATGTAAAACAGTTACCGTAGCCTATTAACGCTTATAATATATTAAGCATCACTTGCGCGATGCCGCCTCTGCTACTTACATAGCAACTCCTTAGGAGCTTACTGGTGACCTCACTCACACACAGGAACACAACAACCCTCTAGGGAGTTGTCATTTGGATGCGGTTTTCTGTGAGGTGGAGGTACTTCCCAGACTTTGCTGCTTTGATACACCCTACCTCTCTTACTTAAATAAATAAATTTTTTATCTATGTTTAAGACATTCAGTTGAAGTTCGGTATGATATTTCTCTAATCCCTAAATAAGCTATATTAGTATTTACAGGTAACATAGCGACCTGTTAATGAAGCAATTTTTAAGCCTACTGAGATTATCCATAAGTATTAGATTCAAACAATCCACCTGTAACACTACATAGTTTATACTAAGTAGTACAGACTACGTATAATATATTAAATATCTATCTATTGATATATTTAAGCCAAATGTAATACAGAGTAGGCAGATTGAACTAAGTGCTACATGACCCGGTGCCCATATATCTTACTTCTTTAAATTTCATAGATTTTTCATGTAAGATCTCCGGTTCTTGCCTGATCTTGTTCCTGACATCACATTTGTATAAAACATGAGCAATGTGGTCTAGATAGGTTAGTTACGATCTTTCTCGGTTACTGCATTCTCTCACTTTTGCGTAGTATAACTAGCTGTACCCCCTCGCGAAGGTTTTTGCTGCCAAGAAGTTTTTTATTCGATACATCTGCGGAGAAACTTCTATTCCTGCTCAATATGCACCAAAGATATCTAAGGGTATCTGCTTTTTGCAACGCTGCATTATCCTACTAATATTATAAATGCGAAAATTTGTATGTATGGATGGATGTTTGCTGCTCTTTCACGCGTAAACGGCTGAACGGTTTTGAATGTTTGGCACGTAGATAGATTATGATCTGGATTAACACATAGGCTACGTTATTTGACTCCACTCGGGCGGAGCCGCGGGCAGCAGCTAGTCAACAATAATCCAAAGTGTTCGTTTCGGTTTTCTCATTTTAAATATGTTTGTTTTCTTCGCATTCAGTTGTAAGCATCTCTCCTGACTATCGCCTTTCCATATTACGAGCAGGGTTTGCAGTTCAGACGGTATACCTGCCAGTGGGTCATATACAGCATACATGTGGATCTGCATACCACGCTTGGATATTTGCATTTTTTTTCATTGCCACCTTACGCCCGCTTTGATTACACTTACTCGTTAGGGATCCACGAAAAAATTATTAATTTACAACTTCGAATTAGTTAATAACGTTATTTTGCGAAAGTCAAATTTACATGCAATTTGATCTAACCTGTTTTGTGTGCTTCCGCCACCAATTAGTTCATGCATGGGGCCGGCCGGCGCTAGGCCGCATGAACTAATTGGTGGCGGAAGCACATAAAACAGGTCAGATCAAATTGCACGTAACTTCGAATTATTTTCAAAGTTTGCCATGAACGCCCTATGTCCCTATTTATTAAGAGTTAGTTCCAAGTATCGGTTTATTTGATCCGCAGGTTTCAGCTAATGAACCGATTATTTTGAGGTTAGCATAAAATTTATTGGTATTGGAGAAGCTTTTAACCCTTTTTGGAGGTTACACCCAATCTGTTTAACCCTGTATGAATCTTTTTAATTAAATTGATTCTGCATAGGTACTTTACAGAGAATGAACATACAAAAAAGTAGTCAAATTCAGAAATAGCTTTATGCAGAGATCGTCATGATAAGAAGTGGACACCGAACGTCAAAAACGAACAGTTGAATTGTCTCGTGCTATATATGAAAGATACATAAAATATAACTCGCCTAAACTGAAAAAAAAGTTTCAAAACTATCAACAAAAAGGAATTATGTGTTGCTTCAAGTGCGAGTGATGCCCCCGATATTGCAAGTGTAATAAATGGAGCTAGAAAACTGCTTACCATCAGAGACATACATATGTTTGTAATCTTAGGTTATGGCAAAAGAAAAATAGTCCAATACTCATTTAGCAATGAATTCAACTGGGAATATACATTCACCAACATTGATGAGCATGAACCTTCCACAAAAGAATTTTCTGTGGGGTTATTGTATTTCTGCGAGTGAGTGTGTTACTAATGAGCTCTTAGGGAGTTGCTGCGTTAAGCCGACGATGTCAAAGCCTCACATCGGTCTGGATCCTTGTTTATCACTAGTTTAGTGAAGTGATTTGTTATTTCACATAATTCCTGTTGCTCATTGTGTACACGCTACGGTAACAGGTTCACATTAAGTGGCCTGTATGTTTAAAATAACATCAAGTTTCATTGTTATTACAGATATTAACATTTCCGACTTACTGCACAAACTGACTGCCGCATGTTACGTCATAAGATTTTTCCGTTGTTTTCCACCGAGATAATATAAAAATAAGTGTTCCGTGTGTTCTCGCACGGAAAACTCTTGAAAGTATAAATCAAAGCATATCTCGGTACGAGTTTATTCACTTATGAATAAAGTTGTTTTTGTATAATGCCCTAGTGACGGCGAATGTTGAAGTTAATTTTATAACATTTCGTGGTATTTATTACGTATTAATGTACATAGATACGTGGGTTGTAAAATGGTACGTTTTTTATATGATGTATAGTTTAAAACCTCGAACAAAAATATGCCGTATTAGTTAGTAGATTCAGGTGTTGTTTTGCGAATGATCAAGTTTACACGCAGTTTGATCTAACTTTTTTTCTTTATACTACGTCGGGAGGCATGCAAGCATACGGCCCACCTGATGTAAATCGGGTACCGGAACCTATTAACGTTTGCGATATATTAAGTATCACTCGCGCGGTGCCTCGTCTGCTGCTTACACAACAACTCCTTGGGAGCTTACTGGTGACCTCACTCACACGCAGGAACACAACAACCCTCTAGAGAGTTGATATTTGGCTGCGGTTTTTTGTGAGGCGGAGGTACTTCCCCAGACGGGCAGCATTGATGCGCCCTACCTCTCTTCGCCTTCCTAACTTATCAACTTGTTTGATGGCACTAAGTAGGCTAAATCAATTGCATATGCCATATTGCCTAAAGGATCAATAAAAGCCTAACCAATCCAAACAAGCCTAAAATTATTGAGCCTACTGTTAACAGGTTCCTATTGGCTGGTCCAAAATACATCTTCAAACTTGACATTATGTCATACATATTATTGCATTACCAAATCTATACTCCATTCGTACATTTAATGACAATACCAATTCAAGGAAAAGTACGAGGAGAGACGCTCTAACGCGATATTCCTGAATTTTGATCTTTGTAGTATGTACAGGTATATTTCTTACCTTCACACACTGTAAGGAATTAAATTGAAAATTCATTTCCCAAGCGGGACCATTTTGAACCACTTCCAAATTTGTACGTGAAAACATATTCAGTAGTCCGCTTGCAACGAACTTGCTGTAAACATTTCATGAACAAACAAATACACTGCTATATCAAGAATTTTCCATACTCAATGTCTGAGAACGCGAAGTGGGAATAAAAAGTACATAACTATTCCTAAATTGAAATGGATGCTTGGTATTTTAACGTAAGCATGGCCTGGAAGAAGGTCGGGTTTGGCTGACTTCGGGCTTGGAATAGGTATAAAATTGGGTTAGTCTTAATTTTTCACCCAAAATACATTGAGAAATGAGTGATGGAGAGGAAGGAGTTAAAGTGTATGAAGTAAGAAATTCGAGTACAAGTTTTTAAATTAGGGTCACAAAGTATTAATATATTTTTATGAAACCAATATTGGGAAATAAATAAAATCGCATTACTAACTGACCTGATGAACAACGACGGAAAGTAGATATGATTTGGTTAAGTAAAAACAATAGGAGGTAGGGTGTGTCGAAGCAGCACATCTGGAGAAGTACCACCACCTCACAGATAACCACAGCAGACGAGGTACACAGGTAGACGAGAGAACAAAATGAGAGGTATTAATGAATATACTCGTAGTTACAGTAATAGAAGTTAAAGTATGAAATTGCCGTTTTATAGTAATTGATACTTTGAATTGACATTAATCTTTCATGGTGGGAGATTTTCGGGTGTAACTTTTTTTCACATGAAACCTACAGACATTTTTCTTTAAAAAAAGTGGAACATTTGACTTCAATAGTTTTTTTTTATTAAACTTAAGAAAAATGCATACGTAGAAAATCAGAGTAATTTTTGAATACGAGTTCCGATGTCGAACTAACGCGGATGTAACGGCTAGCGATATCAATGCTGGGTTTCGAGACTGCTAATGAAACGTGTTTTGGTTTAAACGCTTTCGTAATGGAAACTTCGACTTGAAGAACGAACCACGTGGAAGATCAATGATATACAATGCGAAAGTGGAAGAATCTAGGAGCCGAGGAAGACCAAAACTAACCTACCATGACCAAATTAATCGTGTTTTATCAGAAGGTGATGAAACACGACCAATTTCGTCAGGGTCAGGAGCCTTAAGAACCGGTGAGCGTGCATGAAAAGAGCTGTGAATGTAAAAGAAGCGAGTGAACAGTGTAAGGACCGGCGCTCCGTTCTCTCTGCCTACCCCGCAAGGGACCTGGCGTGAAGATTACACAGGTGAATAACGCTGAATTAAAGGAGATGGTGGAAGCCGATCGGAGTCAAACTACCCAGGAATTAGCGGCATGATTTAACGTTACCTTATCTACAATATTGACTCATTTGCATCAAATCCATAAGATAAAAAAAATGAGAAATAAGAAATGCTTCATGAATTGACTGATCTGCAGAAAGAAATGCGTGTTGAAAGTTGTGTTGCCTTGTTGTTGTTACATATTAAAAAAAACGAGTTTTAATTTTTCAGTACATATGGGTAATTTCATACATTAACACCTAATATATTAATCATTCTGCTGCTCCTTATTATCTTGTGTTTGTAGGTTGCATATTTATGCAACCTCTAAATATCTCATATTAGAATAGAGTAGGCATTCATAAACTACATACAACATTTTATTTGTAGTCTCTTGAAAGAGCGCAGAAGAAAGTTCAGTTAGTACCTATTTTTTTACAGCTATTAAAGAAAAACAATTGCATGTGTTTTCAGAGACAGCATTGAGCGAAAATTGATTAAAAAGTAAAAAATAAATTGTTCCAGAAATTAAAAAGGAACTATTTAATTTCCTCGCATGTGCCGTGAAATGCGTTCGAAGTCTATCAAATATTGTTGTTTATTGAGGCCTCAAAGAAGGTCGTTACTAATGACGTAGCGAAAATTTCCTCTATTTAAATTAATTTCGATGCAGGGCTCTTTTGAAACTGCCGCCAATTTGTAAAAACAAATAACATGCGGGTGAATGATAGATAGCCTAGTGAATAATGAATCAACAAATTAACCCATTAGTCCCCGGTTCGAATGCTTGAGTGTACCATTAAATTTGTGTTTTTGAATTTATGTACAAATTTGTAATTTGCAATTATCGTTAGCTCAGCGGTAAACGAAAACATCGTGAGGAAATCCGCACGTTCAAGAAATTATATTTCGAAAAACGTGTGATCTAACCTAATAAGGTCTGGTTTTCACTCTGGGTCGCGGAGTCCCGACGGCAGTCGTTCTATGTTAAAAATCAGTATCTTCGTCGAAACCCTAAGCTTAAGTGGCGGACTCCGGCAATCCTAATAGATGAGGAAACGGAATATAAGAAGAAACAACATATTTAACCTTTATTATTTTAAATTACTAAAATTGCTAATTCATAAACGGAAATTGCTAATTCATAAACCGTATATTAAGTAGTTAGCCTTAATTCATATCACAAAAACGCTATGGAAACTTTTGTGCAAACTAAGGCGAACTATCAAAAGAGTCGACAAAAAGTAAAACAGCAGAACACGGAACCAGCGCTACAAAAATTTAATTTTGTTACAAAACTTTCTTTAAGATCTAAAAGGTGCGGTCTTATAGCTCGCGATTATGAATGTTATGACCTGGTAACGACTCAGTGTTAAATCCCGTAAGGAATGTTGACATTTGAGAAATTTATTTTCACATACTTTTCGAGGTTTAATAAATAAATAATTTTGGTCAGAAACTCATTTCAAACGGCACTTGTTCTTTTCTTACGAGGTTTCAGAGTCTTACTTAAAAATGCGATAGAAACTACTAGTCAAAAACTGCATCTTTTACTAACTATCTATAACACTGATATTCCGATGACTATATTATATTACACGAATACCAACTACAGAAAAAGAAGTAGTCACCTGACGCACGGTCCGTCAGTCACGATGGTCTGTGTACGAGTACATTAGCAACACCATGGTCATGACTTGTGCTTTGCCGATCTTGTATACACCTCTTGACACTATTTTTGAAGAATATGTAGCCTTTTATAAAGGCGCTCATGTGTAATGAGATCTAATATAACTATAAAAGAATTTAAAATCACAATTATGAAGTTAACAATACCCTAAAAACATACATTAATGAAATATTAAATCACCAAACTCATTATGGTGGCATTATTCATGCTAGCAGCTTTCTAATAAAAATAAAAATAACGTGCAATTGTGAAAATATCGCAAATTGTGTGTCAGTTAACGATACTTTCGCAATTGTAAATACAAAAATATAGGCGATTTGAGAGTCCCATCTTTTCGCTCACACCATCCACCACCACCCTTAATTCAATATAAGGGACAGCACTGCGATGGATTTGTCACTTGTAGCATGTTATTCTTACGATTAACGTCTACAACGCCTGATGATGCCTCGTGGAGAGGCGAAACACGTGTCGCAGCGACGACCAGGCCAGTCGTGACAGCGACGGTGGTGGTGGGGGCATGCGGATTCTGTTCCAGATGCCGAGGCAGAGACTACCAGAGCAGCCATGGCAGCGTCGGCATGTAGCACGTACTAACAGTAGTGGGTGGCCGCATGAACTAATTGGTGGCGGAAGCACACAAAGCAGGTTAGATCAAATTGCAAAGAAATAATTTAAACTTGGTACGTTGAAAAATATTTTTGTCGGGTATACAAATTATGCTATCTTTTATTTCATTCACTATCGCGTATGCTAGTACCAGGGCTGTACACTTAAATTACTGACATGGCACCTAGGGAACTTTTCTTATTAGAGATCGCCGTATCTTGCGACTGAATAGAGTTGGACGCATCCATGTTTTATTCAGTTGTAGAATACTTTTTAGGTATCCACACACTTGTATGGGTTCTTGTTAGATGCCAGCCTTTTTGTGCTAACGAGATTTTTGTTTGTTTTTAATAAATATATATAAGCGGGCATTATGAATGTGTCAAATGTCATAAGGCTGATCGAAAGGGAGAAAAAGATAAGAAAGTCGTAACCCCACATGCAGCAGTGCTGTTAATTCGACTGAAATAATGATAAGAAGTGTGAGTGAGGTTGATGAGAAGTAGTTGCGTTAGCACAGTTCAGTTCAGTTGCGAAGCAATAAAAAACTAAGACTTGAATCGAATTTTACAACAAATCGTAATACATAATCCTGTCGTGGTCGATGCATTTGTTATTTTATGATTAGAATCTCACAAAATGTACGATCTTAAACTGAGAAACTTTTTCGTACTGCTCTTTACCCCCTATGCTGCCGATAAAAAGTTTAATATATATCAAAAAGGTATTATACTCTCAAATTAATTATCTTACGGGTCATTTGAATCGATCAGTGTACGTATACCGCTGTTAAGGTTCATACACTTATAAACTTATATGTACCTCAAACTCTCTAATAATTCACACAAAGGCTAATTACATGACGTTCTGCAAGATCGGCTTTGTAACTTGCATAATATATTGTGACGTCTATTCTAATCCCAAACCTTCTGAGAACAATGAGGTCTAAGAAGCTAGACCGTAGACAGATAGCCATTATCCCTAATGGGTCTAGGCAACCGAAACTTGCCCGAAGGGATGTATAATGCCCCGTTGTCATGTACACAACAACATTTTAACATTGAAGAGAGATATATGCAGTATGGCAACACGTGTACTTAGAGCTTCTGGGGTAATTTTTGCTTAAGTATTAACGATTGCGATTGATTTGATTGTGAACGTCACTGATACTGTGTGAGTGTAATAATTTTGAATGTTTTTTTCATATCAATTCAAATATTTATTTACCTAAGAAAAAAAGAGAGAAAAGAAAGAAAAAAAAAAGATTTAGGGCGCATCAAAGCAGCCCGTCTGAGGATGTTCCTCTACATCACAGGAAACCTCAGCCAAATAACAACTTTCTAGAGGGTTGTTGTGTTCCTGCGTGTGAGTGAGTTCACCAGTAAGCTCCCAAGGAGTTGCTATGCAAGCAGCAGAGGAGGCATCACTTGAGTGATAATTAACATATATCGCAAGTTACGGTACCCGCTTTACATCAGGTGGGCCGTATGCTTGTATGCCTCCCGAAGTAGTATATAAAAAAACCTAAAATATGGCTAATATAGAGTTCGTGATATTTTGATATTCTGCTGTTGTGATGTTCGTTTCTTCCAGGGAAACAAAATCATTTCAAACGGAATGGTAATTTATGATAAATGTAGTTGTTAATGACTGGTTTATGCTTACGAAGGTCCATACCAAAATGTATAAATGTAAAATATACAATCAGTTTATTTGTTAATTAAATATCACAATTGTCCAAATAATCAAGTTTCAGTATTACTGATTTGGTATGTCAATAATTGTTTCTATTTTTGTCATATAGATAATCATTACAAGAATAATAGCTTTTATTCAAAAGGTATGTTCTAGACTGTACCACCACTGTATTCATGAGTACCTACCATGAATCCTAAATATATTTCTAATTCATGTGTGATTAAAGAAAATATGTCTGTGATAATAAAATTCTGCGGTGGTACCTACAGAAAAATTAAACCGTGAGCTTTAGCTTAAATTTGGCAACCATGTTTTTTTATCATGATACTTCTTCCGTCGAAATAACTTTCACTTCTAACGTGTAATCTACCAAAAAAAGGTAAGCGTGGGTGAAATCGAACCTGTCCTCTTGGAAGTCTTCTGACGCCGAAGCAAGTTGCAATCGTAAATTAAAATCCTTTAGGAAACTTTTAAAACCTGTCCCTTTTTTAAGTGATACGTATAAATTACCTTGAATCGAACGAAATTTTAGATTACTCAGCTTTAAAATGTCAGCAGAAGGAAAGAGAGTGTGATATGTATGTTTCTGTCTCAGTCTAATGTTTCTATTACCTATATTAATTCTTGCGCGGAGGAAGTATTTAAACAAGATGTTGAAACTTCCTATTGTGTTTTTAAATAGAGTATATGTGGTGGACTAATTTCATGGTATATTATTTTATATTACATTACATTACTATCTATCTATCTATAACTTCACGCCAAATCCCTTGCGGGGTAGACAGAGGAAACAGAGCGCCACGTGACTTACATATCTCACTCGCTTCTTTAACATTCATTGCTCTTCTCATGCACGCTCGCCAGTTTCTAGAGCTCGTGACATCACCTTCTGACAGTACACGACCAATTTGGTCATGTTAGGTAAGTCTTGGCCTTCCTCGGCTCCCACATCCTTCCACTTTTACATTGTGTATCTGCTTCGTCATTCTTTCATCCTGCATTCTTTTTGCATGTCCAACGGAGCATGCCTCTTCTTATTTTAACACCGACATTTAATATTACATTACATTATTTTAAAATTATTATTTTCAATGCAATCACAAGTTTCGGGATTATTTTACAAAATACACAATTTATTATAATACAGATTGAATTAAAATACCCTAAATTATAAAAAAGTCTGAGTATTCTATTATGCCTGAATATACAATAATTCTTTAGTATAAAAAATCTTTCAAAGTAATGAAAATAAACCGTAGCGTTCCCTAAATTCTGAGAAAAAAGTCCAAGAGATAAGCACCGACGTGTGTACATAATTTGGTACTCCAATATCGACCCCCATAACCTTTAAGACCTCTATGAATTATACAAAGCAATTTGTTGCCAGATAAGATAGGTAACGACTGCTGGAAATATATGTTCCGTTCAAACAATTGGTGAAAATACGGGCAAATGTTGGTAGCACCAAATTCGATTTTTGGTATTACGTAATAAAATCATTCTATACACGAGGAATTCATACATGAAATTATTAATCCATGCGTCCATATTTAGTAAACTTGTAACTTTTCTTAATAGTATCTGTCGTTAAGAAAATTAATTTACAAGTTTAGGAACTAATATTTATATATTAGTTCCAAAACTTGTAAATTCTGTTGTCTGGGGAAGGACAATAATATCAGATACATGGTCATGGGATAAGTGTGTATTTCAATACAATGCAATGTAGAGTGTTCGGTTTAGCACGGATATGTGTAAAATACGAAATTGAAAAAGAAACTTCCACTTTTACCATTCTTCAGTAGTCTGGTTTAGGAAGTAGAAGGATTGGTTTCCTCAGAACATTTCATGAGGTTAAACTACTCATACAATACCTAGACCGGCCATAAGTTCTGTTACAAAGGAACATGCATTTATTTTTGTATGATACTACATTACTATGTAATCTTAATAAAACTTATATATAAATAAAAAAAACAAATTCTATTCGAAATGGCCACCTTTGGCTTTGATACAGGTCTTTAATTTGTCGGCCACGAATCTATGGATTTACGCACTGTTTCCATGGGAACTTAAGCCACTGCCTGCTCCAGAGATTTCTTAAGAGACACTATGCATATACAGCGTGTCGTTTCGAGCAGGTCATGTTCTCTAAAAATGACCTAGCCTACAGGGGTTTTTTTATATAACGTCGGAAGGCATACAATCATGCGGTCCACCTAATACAAAGCGGTTACCGTAGCCTATGAATGCTTGTAAAGCATTAAGTATAACACGCGCGCATGCCTCATCTGCTGCTAATACAGCAACTCCTTAGGAGCTTACTGGTGACCTTACTCATACTCAGAAACATAACAACCTTCTAGGGAGTTATTATGTTTTTAATTTATATTGTAAAAAAAGCGGTACATTTTTAAAAAGTGTATTGCTGAGAGGTTTCACAATTCGATCTAAGACAGTCTCTTGATGCACATGATCTGAAGTCTTCACCCCTTTTTGACAAAAATGAAGCTTAAAAGCATATCTCTTAAGAGGATATCTTTGTTTCACCTCCGTATCGGAACAGAAGGCGTTTTGATCGATCCACTCTCTTCAGCTATAGTATCCAGTCTATTCACTGATACCAAGCTTTTTAAGTGTCTTGAATATGACCGACGGCTCCATACCCACTTTGTGCAAGGCAATCACTGCAGCAATCCTATTTTCTTTAACACCCCATTCCATATTGTAATTTGATAATTAACACAAAACAAAAACGTAAAACGGCGGAAAATCGAAAGAAGTTTTTAACATAACAAACGCGTTCCAAATTCAAAAATAATTAAAGAGTTGACAAAAGTTGCTATATAACAGTATTTATGGTCAGTATAGGCCTTATAAATAACTTAAAAATTTATTTATTTATTTATTTCAACAAAAACTTACAGCTATCGTTACAGGCAAACTGTGCCTAATGCGATAGTGTAAGGTAACATTTACTTAAAAAATATCGTTCTGTTCTAAACCTAAATACCCTTATACCCTATAGCTAACGACATATAGCCCCACCCTTGTGAAGTCGCTCAGACTACACATGAATATTGTAACCTTACCTCAAGAAGCTAATACGTTTTTAGAAGTTATGAATCAAATGTTACCCCCCGAATATATGCATATATACAATTTAAATTAAATTTTAACTTTTACTAAAGAATATCTAATTATTTTTCTTAAGATGCTCTTAGATTTCGTTCAATTTACTGATTAACTTAACAATGACCCTGGCTGTCATGGTACTCTTATATGAAATTTGTTTCTTCTGCATTGCCAAATACTTCTTCATATAAAATAAAAGCTCAATATGAATGCTCATTGGTACGATTTCGTCTTATCAAAGTTACAAGTTCCTGGTTGCAATAGTAATTTATCATTCAATAAATCAACCATTGGCAATATGATTTTTCTGGATGTATGTCCCCTTTATCGCGTAAAATATTGGCACATTACTTTTGTAGGCTCATATAATGTATGTAAAACAGAAAGCAATATCATTATACAAAACGTCCGTTCTGAATTGAGGAAAAAAGATAGAATATCTGATTATAGTGAGAGGGTACTGTTATGTAGATAGTTTGGATTAATAGGGAATCGATATCTGTCTGTTGGGGTTATTGTATGCATGCAATGGATAATGGTGGATTCAGACCTGTATACTTTGAGTATCAAATTTAAAGAAGATGTAATAGCGGTAAAACTATGTATTTGCCGTTTTATGGTTATACTCGTAGATACTTTGAATTGACATTAAACCTTCATGGTGTGAGAGATTTTTGAGTAAACTTTTTTCACACGATACCTATGAGGTTTTTCTTTTAAAAAACGTGAAACATTTGATTTACGAATGTAATTGTTTTTTTTTTTATTTAGCTTAGATGGGAAAGATGGATACTTAAAAATCCGAGAAAATTTTGAATACGAGTTCTGACGCGGAACTAACGCGGCAGAAACGGCTCGCAATATCAATGTTGCGTTTGGAGAGCAGATTGCTAATGAATGCACCGTGCATTTTTGGTTTGAACGCTTTCGTAATGGAAACTTCGACATGAAGAATGAACCACGTGGAAGACCGCCCACAAAGGTGAATAACGCTGAATTGAAGGAGATGTTGGAAGCCGACCGTAGTCAAACTATTCAGGAATTAGCGGCATGGGTTACGTTACTTTACCTACAATATTGACCATTTGCATCAAATAAATAAGATAAAAATATATAAAAAAATAAAAGATAAAAAAAATATTCTATCTAATACTAGTTTTCGTTATTGTCTATTTCATTCGATGAAGGTATTTCCCCAGTAGGACTGCTTCGATGCGCCCTACCTCTCTTAAAAACACCCAGACTAAATCAAAGAGACATGTTCATGCACACAATTTTTGTGCTGTTTTAATTAGAATCCAATCTACAAGATTTAGTATTAAGTATTAAGTAGCCATTGTTAACCATTCAACGATCGGACTTGACATATTTGGACACATTCTCCTAACATTGTGCTTACTTAGTTTAAATAAATATTACTGTGCTAGCTTTGTAACATACTCTATCGCCACTACCCCGGTAGGCTATTGGCATTGACGCACAGTATAAAAATGAATACAGAACCTCCATACACATTGTAAATTTAATTGTAACGTAATTTAAAATTTGCAAATGGTGCGTAAATAAAATAAAACATAGCAAAATTTGGCTCTAAAGACGATATCAGGCACTTCAAAAATCAATTTTAAAATCACTGAATTAACTTCCACGAACTCAATTTATTCCTCATGTTTTACTCTAACGTCACAACAACAATAAAAGAGGGATTAAAAATGGCAAATATTTTGGAGGGGGACACTTTGGCAACAGATGTCTTTGAAAGGCGGAGAGTTAAGGCGATTATAAGTTGCCAGTTCAAGTTTAATATAAAAATAAAAAGGTAATGCTATTTTAAGTGTATGTTCTTTTGGTGCGCCTCTTCGAAACTTATTCGAAGTGTTTGTGTGCAAGAATTTGGTAAAGACGAGGGGAGATGTAAGTTTAAGTGAATGCAAACATTTACTTTTATGCCACGAAGATTTTTAGCAAAATGTCAAGTTCATGCATGTCACATAAAAAGTATTTCTTTTTTTATTTAAATTTTTAGGATTCATCTTATCTGCTGATACATATATGTAGTCTGATATATCAAAAAAAAAAAAAAAAACTACTAGAAAAGCTTGAACGAATCCCAATTTCGAGAAATTCATAATCAAAGGAAAACATATTATTAAAGACAAATATAATATTATCTCATATCTAAGGGTAGTTTTGACAAGCCTTTATTTTCTTTATCAATTACCTATCTTGCCTAATGGAAATTTGAGACCTTTTTGCCGTCATTGCCTTGAGCGAGTCATTGCCCTTCAGTCTAATAAAATACCCGAGGGAACTTATTTTCAAAGTCATATAAGTATGTATATTTTTATAGATGCTAGCAATGTGTATATTTTAATAAACACATATCATTTATATCTTCAAGCCAGGTCCCTAGCGGAGTAGGCAGACAGAAACGAGCACCACAATACGCGATCCGTACATACCACGCTCGTTTATTTACCTTCCCTAACTCTTTTTATGCACTCTCACCGGTTCCTAGGGCTCCTGAGTATACACAGTCTACTACTTACAAAGACTTCGACCACTTTAATGTTTTCACATGTTTTCGTTTATACTTATTGTCATTTTAAAGTAAACTTCTCTTACACGTAACGCACCGTTAGCAGCAGGGTATAAATTCACTTTAAAAGATTGATGAGCTTTTTACCCATCTCTTTACCCATTTTTTTAACCAAGTGTCAAAATTGTAAAAAATATATAAGTATAACTTCGTCGTTCGTAAAAATGATTGCGATAGTGCATAAGTTTTGTTCTATAAAGATTATCCGGTAGAGTTAGAAATGTTCCACCAATTATAATGGAGAGGCCAGAATGATTGACTAATTACCGGAAGCCAGACATCATCAGTGTGTTAATCCCGGTCACTTAGATTTCATTTCGAAGTCCGGGTTCCGTTACCGACTTTTAGTTCTCCACTACGTGTGGTCTTCGTTAACCCTTATAGAGAAACCATTGGCACGCACGTTATCCCTTACGATGTCAGGACAGTAGTTCTTGGACCTTCCACTGGGTTTGCTTTGTTTGCCACATAACTTGCAGGTTGTGGAAAGATGTGGCCGTACCAGCGTTATTACCGAAAACCGATATTTGTTTTTTTTATGCAACGTCGGAAGGCATTGTAAATTGGCCTATGAACATCTGCAAAACATTAAGTATCACTCGCGCGATGCCATCTCTGCTGCTAACACAGTTACTCCTTAGGAGGTTACTGGTGAACTCACTCACTCACTCGCAGGAACAGACCAGCTGCTTTGATGTGCTCTATATCTCTTTAAAACACCCAGATCAAGACAAACAAATATGTTCATGCACGTAAATATTTGTCCTGTGTGGGAATCGAACCAACGAGTATTGAATACAACGTAGCGTTATTAACCACTGCGCTGGTTATCTCTGGCTACTAAGGGATTTGACGTGAAAATATAGACAGACGATGTATTTGTAGAACCAATATTGATAAACCAGACGATTATACCTAAACTGACAGAGTGTATTAAGGTTAAAGTACTAATAATTAATTAATGAATACTACCGCCTTAATAAAAGTTATTCATGTTGATGGCTTTAACAATTTGAATAATTTTCCAAATAAATCTGAACTTACTTCAATAAAAAAATTTGGTCAAACAACATAGATAAGATATGACACATATACACTAAAACCCTACCTGTATGTAGCAGTTTCTACATAAACAATGCATAGTTTAAAGTGAAAAGTTTTCGAAGTAGCGCACTTTACATTTCGCGGCAGCAGTCGTGGCGGCATGGCATTCCGTTGTTTTCCATATCTCGGTTTATCGCGCGATCGACGCTCCCCGTCGTTTTCGATGATCCATCTTCCAGAGAGCTCGGTGATACAAACGAGCGGTCAAAACGCTGGTATAAACGTGTATTTCTTATTTAGAGCGATTACATTTAAGTATCGATTCCCGTTAAGCGAAGATTCGTATGACTAATAAATTTAAGTTTAATGATTGGGCACCTACGTGTACATTGATAGTTAGAATCAATACGTTCAATTTATATTCAGAAATTACTTATAGATTTAACTCCGACGTTAGTAATTATGTCGATAGCTATTCGAAAATATTTGCAAAGTAACAAAATTTGTGTATCTTAAAAACAAAATTGAGCTATCGAGAAACAAAATAAAGAATGAAATTAATATTGTCAATAAAAATGTAGGTAAAAATAAACGACGAGATAATGAGAACTAAACTAACTAAACTAAAACGTAACAACCAACCTGTAACAGCTGTTAAACAAGTAGCAAATCCATTTGACGGCTGCTTTACCCATATTCCTTACATTACTACTAACTCAATTCATCTGGATACGTTGCTACCGAGTTATTTTAAAAGATATACGACCAAGCGCGAAGCTATCAATTCAATATCCACATTTTGTCAAGCGAAACAAACTTTTAAACAGTTGAACATTAAAATCTCAGGAGATCATTCTTTAACATTCATCTATTCATCTCTCGCGTACGCTTACCGATTTCTAGGGCTCCTGTTATCACCTTCTGATAAAACACGATCAGTTTTGCAGATTAACTTACCTATGAGGGTCCTACCCGCTCTGATACGTCACTCGATTCTCAGTTGCCATGCTGGTACATCATCAGCCTGTCGCGGAGCTCGGTTACTGTCTGGGAATTTGATCCGAGCCCCACGGCAAACTGTAACGGCTGCGCAAAAAAGAATCGAGTGGGTATCAGCTACAAGCGATATGTATAGGCAAGCGTGGTAAACGTGGTCTTTGGGCATTTGGGGTTGACCGATATTCAGAAAGCGCACTATCCAATGCTCTCCTCAATTGCACATATATCATATCATATCTTAATATATTTTTCCATATATAACTAGTCTGGTCATAAATACTGTTACAACGAAACATTGCTTTTTTCAACACTTTAGTTATTTTGAAATTGGAACGCGTTTATTATGTTAAAAACTTCTTTCGATTTCCGGCCATAATTTATTTATTATTAAATTACAATATGGAATGGGGTGATAAAATATAGAATTGCAGTGATTGCCTTGCACAAAGTGGGTATCGAGCCGTCGCCATCGGTCATATTCACATTACTTCAAAAGTTTGTTATCAGCCAGAATTCGCCGAAAATCCATTAGGAAATAAAAAATCTTGTCGCAAATAATTAAGATTCCTCCTAGGACTCTCTCGCGTATAATAAAACAAGACCCGAAGCGCGGTCCTTATCGTTGATTTACAGGACATGCACTAAATCAATCCCTACAGTTGAACAGAATAGATCGATCAAAATGCCTTCTGTCCCGATACGCAGGTGAAACGCACAGAAATATGCTTTTCAATTATGAAAAAAATTTCACGATTGAAGAGCACTATAACAAGCGAAATGAGAAAGTGAACGCGCACAGTTCTATAGGAGCCACCCAAGTGGTTGGAAAGGTACAATGTGGTCATCATCCTGCGTCTGTAATGGTTTGGTCGGTGAGTGTCTTATCACAAAACTTGATTTTTGTAAAAAAGGAGTGAAAACTTCAGCCAAAGAGAGAAATCAAGAGACTGTTCATGTTCAGATCATGTTGTGAAACTACTCTCAGCAATACACATTTTAAAAATGTACCGTGGACATTCCAGCAAGACTGTGCACCTGGCCACAACGAACGAACTACATAAGCTTGGCTCGAAACCAACGTTCCGTACTTTATAACAGCTGGTCCTCTAGCCCAGACCTGAACCCCTTAGACTACAAGTTATGGTTAGTTTTACTTGCTCGAAACGACACGCCGACATTGTGTATCTTAAGAAATCCTGGAGTAAGCAATTTTCCCATGGAAACAGTGGAAATTTCATGGCCAGACAGATTAAAGGCATGCATCGAAGCCAAAGGTTTCACTGATAATTCTATAAAAACGTACATATAAATTTCATTAAGACTACTTTACTTCATAAAAAAATAAATGCATATTCATTTGTCACAGAACTTATGGCGGGACTAGCTATATAGGTACTGATACAATATTTTTGTTATAACAACAATTTGAAAAACTACCATTATTGGTAAGTTTCTTCTTCGCCAATAATCATTTCCGAAATTATGGTAGATAACAAAAATAATCATCGAAATTTATGAAAAATTAAAATGACACAAAAAGTTATTTTTTATTTAAAAATTTGTATTTTTTATCTTTGTTTGTACCATTATTTCTATGGCGACGAGTAACGGGTATAAATATTACCTAAGCAACCGAGCTTCGCTTGGCGTTTTTATGTTTTTACTTGTGTAAAATCGAGTTTCTTTTTTAGCAAATATGCATATGTAGATAAACTTGAAAAGCAAAACCTTATTTAAATGCAAAATTTTATGCAGATCGTTAAAGCTGTTTCTGAGGCACACATATTGCCCTGTTACTATCACTGAATAAACTCCTTGGGTGTTTGTTACACGTCTATCATCCGGTCGCCTCCAATGTCAATAATCCATTTGGCTTCACCGTTGGTACGTACACTGTAAATGCTATCGTATTGGCAGAATAATTGAACTTTCGGAGTGAAATCACTGAGAGGACATTTAGATTCCTTTGAAATGCCTAAATAATATAACAATTGTGATAATTTTCTATCCAACTAGTGCCAAATTGGGTGTGGGTGTAAAATAAGTAACGTATTTATATATTGATTTTATTTTATGATTATTATTTTATATGTATTTGTGCATATTTAATTCTTTTTTGTAGAATATTATTTACAGTTATATTATTATTTTATGTCTTTAAATAGTGACAATATAGATTTTTTCTCTTGTTCCGAGTCCGATAGTTATGGTAGTGCTCTGAGTGATGACACAGATGACGAATTGACTAATTGCGGTGGAAGATCTGGGCTGAATGTTGAATTGTGTTCTGTCTTATCTAACTATAATAAGTCTTTCAGCGTTGTACACATTAATGCACAGAGTGTAGTGAGCCATCACTCCGATTTATTGGCATCGTTTGAGAGTGGCGTAGTCGACTGTATCCTTGTTTCCGAATCATGGTTAAAACCATCTCTCCCTTCAGTTTTGTACTCACTTCCTGGCTATAAGTTAGTTCGTAATGACCGTGTTGGGGCTAGAGGCGGTGGTGTATGTGTATTTACATTCGTAGTAAAATTCCCTGTTCAAACATCGAGCAATCTCCTAGTAATCATACTGGATCTATTGAATACCTCTTTCTTGATGTCACGTTACACCACACTAAAGTCCTCCTCGGTGTTGTGTACAGCCCTAATGACACAGTTAGCTACTGTAACACTCTCGAAGCTGTCCTTGGGAATATATCTCACAAATATGATCATGTGATTATAATGGGAGACCTAAATACTTGTCTTTTAAAAGATGACTTCAGAGCTAAGTCTCTCAACTATGTAGTCTCCTCATTGAATTTAAATATTTTACCTCTTGTGGCTACCCACCATTTTCCGAATTGCCGACCTTCCTTAATTGACGTAATAGTCACCTTTAAGCCCGAGTTAATTAATGCTCATGGACAGCTTCCCGCTCCTTTTTCATACCACGATCGTATTTTTCTTTCGTATAAAATACGCTCTCCCAAATATAAAAGAAAGACCATTCTTCGGCGTGACTTTGGGGTCATGGATACTCAGTATCTATGACCCCAAAGGGGGGTCTGAGGGAGGATGTTGGTCGCGTGGACTGGTCATGGATATGGTCATCCAATGGCATAGACGTGAAAGTTGAAAGTTTAACTCAAATACTCATACACTTATATGATGCTCATGCACCCATCCGACCTGTGTGACTAAAACATCTTCCTGCGCCCTGGCTTACGCCTTCCATCAAGTGTGCAATGAAAAAGAGAGATAGAGTAATAGTAGAGATAAAAAACTTCGTAACGTTTGCAACAGGATGTGTAGGGATGAGAAGCGCCGCTATATACATACATCACTTCAAAACAGATCGTCCTCTCAAACATGGAATTTTCTTAGATATCTTGGCCTGGGCAAATCCTCTCCTTCTGTGTCTGGTCCTATTAATACGGATGCTATAAATCGTCACTTTTCAGAACCACCTATCATACTTGATAATACTTCCAAAAAATCTTCTCTTTTGAGAATGTCCAATACGCAACGACCAAAATGTATCCCCTTTTCGTTCGGTGCGGTTTCGGAGGGCGACGTTAAGAAAAGTATTTTATCTATCTCAACCAAAGCTGTGGGCAGCGATAACATGAGCCTTAATATGATAATCCCAATCTTGGAAGACATATTGCCTATTATTACGCACATCATTAACTTTTCTTTGACAACAAATGTCTTTCCGACAATGTGGAAAAAGGCACATGTTATTCCTTTACCCAAAGTCCCTAATCCATCTTTACGTTCGCAGTATCGCCCTATATCTATTCTACCTGTCCTCTCTAAAGTACTAGAAGATGCTATCCACAAGCAACTATACACCTATTTATCTACAAATAATCTTCTCAGTCCATATCAATCTGGATTTCGTCCCTCACATAGTACCGTCAGTGCACTACTTAATATCACTGAAGACATCCGATACGCAATGGATAACCAACAACTCACTGTAGTTGTACTACTGGACTTTAGTAGTGCCTTCAACTCTGTAGACTTTGATGTTTTACTTGGTACTCTAGGTACACTTAACGTCTCGCCATCCGCAATCTCGTGGTTTAATTCATATGATATCTTCGAGCAGTGTGTTAAGATTGATGACAATTTTTCGGAGTGGATCGACTTATCCGCTGGTGTCCCTCAAGGAGGCGTATTATCCCCACTTTTATTTTCGGTATTCATTAACCAAATTACTAAAGTAATTTCCTCTTCCTACCATCTATATGCAGACGATTTACAAATATATCGACATTTTGCACCATCTGATATATTTTCGGCTATCCAATCAATTAATTTAGATCTGGAGGCAATCGCGAACTGGGCTAACTCCTATGGGTTGCGAGTTAATCCAACTAAATCTTTGATTATTGGTAATAGCAGATTCACTAGATCTATTACTTATCCTAATATTATATACAATGGTACCAGTATACCATACTCACAGAAATCAAAAAACTTGAGTCTGATCATAGATAACAATTTAACCTGGTCTCGTCATATCAATGAGGTGAGTAAACCCGTGCACTATACATTTCACTCTCTCAGACGTCTTTAGAATTTTCTTCCTGTTGCCACTAAAGTTATGCTTAGTCATACTTTGCTACTCCCTCTTCTCGACTACACTGACATATGTTATCTCGATGCTAATGAGGAGCTGTTGAATAAATTGGAACGTCTACAAAACCTTGCGATTAGGTTTATTTACGGTTTAAAAAAATCTGACCACATCAGTAAATACCGGAAACAACTGAAATGACTCCCAATTTGCTTTCGCCGTAATCACCATGTTCTTTCTTTTCTCTATAAGATCCCGTTGCCCCCGCTTATCTAAGTTCCCGTTTCAAATTGCTTCCACGTAGATCCCGCCCTCTACGTCCTTGCGTTACCAAGACGCTAATCCTTCCAACTGCGCACTCCAATTTCTTCTATAACTCGTACACTTACCGTGCTGCACAGTTGTGGAATCAAGTACCCTCATATATTCGTGAGAGTTCATCTGTCACCACTTTCAAAAAAAGACTGAAAGACTACTACCTATCTATTATCGCTTAGATATTTATGTGTAATTGTATATATATATATTTATTTTAGTAGTATTTATTTCGTAATTATAAAATTATGTAAGTAATATTAATAAGTATTTATTTGTATCTTGTTAGTGTATCATAGAGATATATCTGGTATATTGTACTTTTACTATCCGGTATTCTTTACAAAATATCCCACAGCACAGGTTGGCTGGAAGAGATCTCTTTATTATACAGATACGCTCGCCTTTGCATAACTACTATTTTCTTACTATGTTTAACACTGTTATATGCAATAAAAAATATATATAAATCCAATGTACACATATCCAAAGAGCGTATCAAACGCTCGTCTATATTAACACTTGCCGCGCGTACCAATGATCCATCTTCGTGAAAACACGCGCAAGCAACGCGTGATTCCAACAACAAGGGTGCAAGTACGGTAGGGAGCGTGAAATATTTATTTTTTTCCCTTCTCATGTGACGGTAAGTTTGGTGTAAAACTTATGGTGCAGGGGCGACAAATGTCTGCTGCATGCCATGGATAATGTCACGCGTTTCTTTAAGGATACATGCCCGTTTGGATCGGAGAATAGATATGTCAGTTTCCAATGCAAATATGTCAGTGGGAATTTTATCGTGAAATATTGTTGTTACATCGATTTAGTACCTCGATGTAGTCGAATATAAATGTTTTCATAAGTGTGAAGGTTTAGTATTTCATAACATAACTAAAAGAAAAGGAAAAGGCGGTACGTAAAAGTACAAGTTGATAACTGAATAAATATAATATATATATAACCTTCAATAAAACTGTTAGTATTATGTTACATATGTGAAAATAATATGATATAGTACATAACATAGTTTTAATCTAATAACCACGCAGGCAAAGGCAGGGAGAAAAGCTTACAATAAGTTCTAATGTTATGCACGATGGCACAAGTAAATACACAACCTACCTAAAAATAACTGTCTATTTTGTAACGTTAAGAGCTGGAGATAATTATATTAGTCATACCAATTATGTTATTTTTAGTCACTTCACTAACTAGTCTATATATATAAAAGTGCATGTTTGTCTGTACGTCCTCTATGGACTCAAAAACGGGTGGGCAGATTTTGATGAAATTTTCAGTGAATCTTCAGGTTAGCCCAACAGGTGATCCTGTGAAGTTTCGTAGCGATCATATCAACCGTGCGAAGCCGGGGCGGATAGCTAGTCACTTATAAAGATAAACTACAGCTACGAGTACTTCAACTCCTCTTCAAACGTTTCAAACTGCAGTATTGTTTATGACGATTATAAAACTTAATGTCACTAAATTGATTGACATGACCTGTCGCCCTTACATTAACATATTTTACCATTTCAAAGCTAACATAACCCGAGAAATCGCATTTAAATTATACAAGCTCACTCCGATAAACGTTCGACAATTAAAACTTTCAAGTCTCCATATTTTCGGGTTATTAACTAAACCATTCTAAGGACCCCTCTGAAAGCGCTCGGAAGCGAATAAATTTTCAAAGGCGATTAAATCGCAACACAAGTCACGCACATTAGCGTCCCCATAAAGGAACATATTTAAGCAAGCATTAGAAGATTTCCTCATAAGTGATCATCTACTACGCACATTCATCATTTTTTGTGTTTTGACATGTGCAACGGAGGTGAAAAACAGACAGGTCAGCGGGGGTGCGCGGAGGGAGGCTGGAGGGTCGCAAGTGAGACGTCAGGGGTCGATGGAAATTGATTTTCCGCCATCAGTCATAACTTGTATGCGTGTACACAATAAGCCCTTTGTTGGTTGAGTGACTTTTGAACTTTGTTTCAAAAAATCGCATAAATGGTTTTTCTATCGGTACGATACTTTACTTACATATGCACAATTACACATGTATTTGAGAATTGCAATTGATTGACAATAATTAAAATAATTTAACTGAAATTTCTTTTATATGCCATAAGTAATATAAATAAAGATACTGGCGGTCAGAATACATTTGACTATATTTAGGAACTAATTTTTTATTGATATTTCTTAGGTGTACAGGAATCCAGGAATTTTTAAACATTTTATATCTCCAAGTCTATCAATTTAGATCGCACAATGCAATGAATAATGCAATGAATGCTCGGCTTATAATAAGTCGTTTGCTTATTGTTTTTACGCGTAATACAACACCTTGAATACTTTCTTACGCATAAAACAAATCTATTGAATTGTTGGTACTTTTAGCTCTTTATTAACGTATCCAGTACAGATGTAGAGTCAATAAATATAATGCTCTTAGAATTAACATTTATCCGGATTATATTCGCCATTGAGAAAACTTTGATTCAATTTTTGCTGCGAGTATGTACTCTCATCAAATATTTTCTTTATAGTTTTGAATTTCTTCATATCTCCGTAAGACTATTATTAATATATTTTAACATGTAGAAAAGAGAGAAAAGAATGCACATATAATGGGGACTCTCATATAAGTTATGTAATCAGTGCTTTCTTTGTTTACACTATATATATTTCTTTGTTTACGGTATTGTGAACGAACTAGTCTTTTATTCGTCTATTTATCTATATCTATATCGTTTTATTCGGGGATAACTAATCTAACGACACCTAATAATACACAAAAATAAAAAGAAATTCATCCTCACTTTACGTGTCGGGGAAGTACCACCAATTTTTTTTTTTCTAGCAATTTGTCAGCATGGGTAATATGTATATATACCAAACTACAGGTTTCTGGTATCAAGCGTCTCTGAGCTAGGGCAACCGACGGACGGACGTATAGACAGACGGACATGGCGAATCTATAAGGGTTCCTTGTTTACTACGGAACCCTAAAAAATATTAATCTATTAATAAGCTACGGGAATAATTTATAAAAAAATGCGTTTTTAGTTATTTTGTTTTATTATTTAAAAATAATAAAACAAATTAGTAAAAGTAGCTTAATTCAATCACGTTGTTTATATTTTTGAGATTTTCTTTGAAACCCCTTTAATTTGATACCTCACTTTATTGGCTTCCGTATTTTATGAATGACTATAAACAAGTCTCAAGGTCAGATCACTTTGCATAAAGGAATATTTGAATAAACACATTTTATATTACCCTAAGAATTATATGAATTAGTTCTTTCCTCGTAAAATCTCGGTGTGAAAACCGACCCCTACTTCTAGGAAATAAACGGGGTTGAGCATCAGCTATAGAAAATAATATACCAACTTCTAAGGAACAAAGGATGAATGAAATATATTAAAAATAATGTTAGAAATATTCTAGGGATAAATCAAAAAATAAAATATGAAAAAAAAACATGTATACTTGCAATAACATATTACATAATAAGTCGGTAAATGGATTTTATAGAAACCCACTTTTCTTATCCTCAAAAGTACTTCTTATATTTAATAGATTAAAGTGGATACAAAATCTCCAAAGATCTACGAGTATAAAGGTATCTTCTAAATGGATCTTATTGGACCAAGGGAACTAACCTTCCTTTTTTTTTATACTACGTCGGGAGGCATACAAGCATAAGGCCCACCTGATGTAAAGCGGGTACCGTAGCCTATTAACGCTTGCGATATTATAATTATCACTCGCGCGATGCCTCCTCTGCTGCTTACACAGCAACTCCTTGGGAGCTTACTGATGACCTCACTCACACGCAGGAATACAACAACCCTTCAGGGAGTTGTTATTTGGCTGCGGTTTTCTGTGAGGTGGAGGTACTTCCCCAAACGGGCTGCTTTGACGCGCGCTACCTTTCTTCAAAACACTCAGATCAAGACAAACTGACACGTTCATCCTGTGTGGTACATAATTGTTTGTCTTGTGAGGGAATCGAACCCACGAGCGTTGGTGTCAAAGTAACGTGACATCGCGTTTGATCACTGCACCACTGAGCTTAAAAACTAAGCCAAGTCAACGTATAACTAAAGGTGCAACTACTTTATACTCATAATTTAGATTATAAGTTGCGAACAAATCCGACTGCACATAAAAGCATAATCATTGTAATTTCAGCTAGTAACAAGTAACAATGTTTACAATGCAAACAAGTAACAGTTAGGGTACGATCACTATAGCTGACGTAAAGCAGCGCTAATGGCTGAGCATACAGAATAATCGGGTGTGCAATTGATTTATGATTTCAATGCATGCACTGCAAACTAGCTGATTCTACGATAGACGCGATTTCCATGCTTTATTACGTTCACCGTTGGATTCATGAACAAATTTTTCAATATTGGTATTATCTTTTGCTTATTTGATATTGAATATGTGGATAAGAATTTATGTATGAGAGCTTGATGACTTTAGCCAGAAGGTACTTTACGCTGTCAGCATGGTTGATGAATGTTGAATAAAATTTAGATCGGTGTAATTATAGTTCCATAGCCTGCCTGCTTTAATCACAGATAGACCTAATAGTAAGCATGTATATAGTTGTTTGAGGAATGAATTTATTTCAAAAGAAATTGCACAACATCTTCGGGCTCACTCGTGTCAACTAAGTGTTGAGCAAACAGTGCATTATTTGACGTGATATATGTAAAGATCGAGTCATGTGGCCCTCGGTTCTCTCTGCCTACCCCGCAAGCAATACATACGTTTAATTTTGTGCCATGAACTTTAGCTCTTTCTATAACAACAACAAATACACATGCATTCCCCAAGTATTGGTCATTCGAGCGGTTTGGTATCATGCGGATGTGCCTGGCCTATAACAGTAGATTCGCTAGCCTCCCAACAGGTGATTTTCACCAGCGAATTAAGAAGATACTTCTTTATACCGGCAATTATTAGAAGTGGCGAAAGAACAAGTGAAACATTGGGATAATGGATTTATCAACAACAAACTTACTCACACGCCTCTAACATCAGATTTAAAGACATATTCTAGCAATACTCGATAATTATTCATAGCTCTTCGAAACTTTAGGAACCCTAAAATTATTGCAATAAAACGCAACGAAACGCGTGCATTTTACCCATAAATCAAACGATACGACTGCATTCACTTTGCATGCGCTGCTAATGTACAACCCTCTGATTCTCTTTCTAAGTACTTCGATTGGATTTGTAAATAGTGAAGCACATGAATGTAATTGTAATAAATAGACAATCACTATCAAACAGCATACTTATTATGCTATATAATTTTGATTAACAATGATTTTAATACTATGCAATTTGGCAAACATGCAGGTAAACTCTATGGGGGCACGGTTGCGTCGCATTGTGAAATAAATTAATGCTTAATTTCGCAATACAAAGAGAATCATTTCCGGGATGACAGCCCCCATGCTAGCACCGTAGCTCCTAGGAATTTTACCCGTAACCTCATTCAAAAGTAGAGATACTCCAAGTTTCAAGATCCAATGACTAGTTAATTGACTGCAGTATCTCTGTTAGGTGGAGAAACATCTTCAGGCTGTTTTAACTCCTTTGTAATTATTTCGCGACCTTAGCGCTTTTATACTCTAGGTTCATTTGTTAATTGACAGAATACACTGTAATGAGGTCAGTTTTAACTCTAAAAAACGGTGAACCACTTTCGCTCCACTTTGACTAATTAAGATTAGCGTACAGAATTATTCAAAAGAAGCGTGCTAAAGTGTTCACAAATTTAGATTAGCGCTCAGAATTTAGCAAACCAAGTGTACTAAAGTGTTCACAAATTTAGATTAGCGCTCAGAATTCAGTAAACCAAGTGTACTAAAGTGTTCACAAATTTAGATTAGCGCTCAGAATTCAGCAAACCAAGTGTACTAAAGTGTTCACAAATTTAGATTAGCGTATCTGATCTGTATCTTAAGTGTGCTAAAGTGTATATAACAGAGTGACACACGTGCAATGCAGTAGAGCAAGGGAAAATTACGAATAAACGAAATCCGAAAATACGAATTTAGTTAAATTAAGAGAGGTAGGACGCATCAAAGTAACCTGTCTGAGGAAATACCTTCACCTCGCACAAAACCGTAGCCAACTAACAACACCTTATAGGATTGTTGTGTTCCTGCGTGTAAATGAGATCACCAGTAAGCTCCTAAGGAGTTGCTGTATTAGCAGCAGAGAAGGCATCGCGCGAGTGATACGCAATATATAATGTTTTACATGCGTTCATACGCTACGGTAACTGATTTACATCAGGTGGGCCGTATGCTCGTATGCCTTCCGACGTTGTACACAAAAAAAACGTGGTACATGGTCGTAGTAGTGTTCGAACCAGAACCTTAATGGTTAATAGTCGTAGTTTTTGTTTTTGTACTGGATGAAACAATCTCTAGTTTTCACACAATATTTTTGAAGTTATACTTCTTTAGGCGCGTTATGAAAAAATTATGAGGGTGAATTTGAAGATGCGAGCGCATTACTGTAACACAAAAGTAACAGGTTGAAGCTGCTAAATGTTTCAAGGTATTACCGGTAGATGGCGCTATAGTTAAAAATGTATAACATTTGACTTGACATTTGACTTGTATGTAATACATTCCATAAACATTGCCGCTACTTGAAAGACGTTTTTTTTTTAATTTTACTCCAATAACCCTTCTTATAAATTAAAATATTATAATTTAACTAAATATTATTAAATTATTATTGTTAAATATTTATTTAATGATGCCAAAGAAGTATAACTTAATATATCACTAGCGATGACTCCGCTGCTGCTTATACAGCAACTCCTTGGGAGCTTACTGGTGACCTCACTCACACGCAGGAACACAATAACCCTCTAGGGAGTTGTTATTTGGCTGCAGTTTTCTGTGAGGTGGAGGTACTTCCCCAGACGGGCTGCTTTGATGCGCCCTACCTCTCTTAAATATTTTTGTACAGTTTTTAAATGAAAATAACAACCCGCGTGGCTGGTAGTGTCTCTTGGGCAGAAATGTTATGACGTAGAAATATTTTAAAAGATCAGTCAATATAAAATTTAGTGTTAATTTTGTTATGGACTCAAAATCTGCTTAAATGTGAATTACGTTATGTTTATTATAGTATGTTGTATAATCATCACCGTACATAGTCACAAGAGAGAGTAAAACAGTTTAAGAGAGTGTGTGTCTAAACTTTATTGTCCAGAAAAATTACATTGGAATCCTAGCTAACATAAAAGCTCCTGATACCAATATACCTAATTTCCATAAACCTTAGTTTGTAAGATATAAAATATTATCTGTGACATCTATATACACATTGAAAATATGCAAATTTGTCAATAAATACCCTGACTTCTTTATAAAAGCCGCTGATAAAACACGTAAAATTAGAACACAATTTAGACATAAACTCATTAAACCTAAATCAAACCATACAATGCATAGCTCTAGCCCTAATAGCGTCGAAATATATTGACAAACAAGAGTGCTTTATTAAAAATCTAAAGACTTTATTGGAAGCCAAATGTTATTATAGTATACTGGACGAATTCTTTAAAAATAAATTAGACGACAATGAATACAAATTGATAGTTCCGCACAGACTGTTACAATATCCTTAGAGGGTCGTAACATGTATTACTTAAGTTAAACTTGTACCTATATTAAGATCAACATGTATGTATCTTATATGTGCAATAAATATATTGAGTATTGAGTAAGCAGCCTATCTAGGGATCTTTATGCGGCAGAAAACCGCAGCCAATTGAGAAAAAAACAACTCTCTGGAGAGGTAGAGCCAAAGAAAATCACAGATGCACCTAGTGCCTACTGTCAGCTAGTAAGTTAGTTGCTACCTCACCGACTTAATAACTTGTGTGTATAATTTTATATGCTCTATACGATAATTTCATACAACAAAATTTTTACATATTAATTAATTTTTAAAAAAAAATTTTTGCATTCTACTTATGTTTCGATAAATGAACATTTACTAAAATAGAGAATGATAGAATACAATGTACATAAGACCACTGTTAGCTCACGCTGCTGATTCCGGAACAACTCATGTATCGAGCAAGGTCTTAGTCACGATTAAAACTATTCAATTCAAACGTAAAACGCTTTACTCTTTTTTACGAGTAAACACAAGCATCTCTTTTCTCAGTTCGAATAAAGTAGAAAATCTAATTAGCCAACCTCCTGGTAGTTTTGAATGGAGCGCGGTTGGCCGGCGATGTCGCGACACCGACAGAAGCTTTACAGCTTGCGTTAAATCTTGCCGGCGATAAAACTGTTATAAATCGATTCCACCAGGTTAAAGAATTAAATGGATCGTAAAAATTAATAGGTGTCTGTCGCGAGGGACGAATCGGCGGAGCACCGGAGGAATGGCACTTTCCCAGTTTATGAATTACTTGGAAACTTTATGACGGCTTTGTCAGCCTCGACTTTTTTCGCGCGTCACGTGTCGTAGACGGATGCGAAATTGGATTTTTTAGGTAGAGAATGAGAGAAATATTACGAGAGGGGAGTGAGATGTTAGGGACAAGAAACGAATTTGATCTATCCATTCAGTAACCCTTTTAAGAATTTTGTGACGAATATTAACATACGCGAGAAGCGTTCTTGTAAAACATTCCATTATTCGCTACAAAGGGTGTTTAAAGAAATAAAATTTTATTTATACCTAATGGCAGCGATGTGACAGCGGCGACACGTACCAGGCTTGCATAAATAAAAGGAAAACATATCACACCCGACCTTTGTACGGTGCATTCATGCGACCTCCTGTGGAGCACAAAACGCGACTGGAGAACTACTGAAATGGTATGAAACGAAATGTTTTTAAATATGCGCAATGTGGAAAATTTTAAATTGAAATTTATGCTCTGAATGCTGTGAATGAAGCTGTGAATAGGTTCTGTTTGCGCCTTTTTACCAATATCCGTCGGTTTTATATACGCAATAAAGTGTTACGATTCTAACAAATTTTGTTGAAAATACGAAATGATATTTTATTTAGTAATATGATATTGCATTTAAGCAATTTTGACCAGCTTCAAGAAACAGCGGAAAAGAGAACATTCTTCTGGTTCACTCTTCTCTGTTTATTTTGACTTCCACAGCGCAGGAAAAACCAAACCTCCCTTAGGTCAGGTTATGTCTTTTCAAATAAAATTTCTTGGATGTGCGGAGTTCCTCACGATGTATTCATTCACCGATAAGTATGTGATAATTACAAATATATGGATAAATACAAAAACGTAAATTTAGTGATATATTCGAACCAGGAATCTGACAATTAATAGGCTGGTTCTTTATTCATTAGGCTATTAATTAATTTACATATCTCATCGTGAGTCGACATTTTGCGCGGCAAAAAGAAAAGAAACCTGTTTTGGAATCTGCAATTGAGGCCTTCTGCATTATGCGGCAATGATACCCCACTTGAACCAATAGAAGTAGATTTTTTTTTATTCAACGTCTGGAAGTATACAAGCATACGGCCCACTTTATGTTGTTTGAGGTTTTCTGTGGGGTGGTTCCTTCGCCTACTTGGCTGCTTCGATGTGACCTACATATCTTAAAAACATCTTGACCGAGATTAATAGACATGTTTATGATGGTCCTGTGTGGGAATCGGACCTTGGTGTTAAAATAGCATTGTTAACAATGTCGCATTGGGAAATTTGACATCTAAGCAGTCGCTCTGCTATTGGTTCTGTATTTTAACAATTGTGTGCCGGAAATAAAATCTATGACTATAAAATAAAACAAAACAATGACGATAGTATTTGAAAGAGAGGAAACCAGAAAAATATAAGCAAGTAAATTTGCAAGGTTAGAAGGTACGTCTGTGATGTGAAAGGATGAGTGAGTGCAAGGAACAGTATGAATGAAGTCGAATGAACGCCTCAATAATTTCTTCAAAAAGGCATAAAGAGATTTACTTAAGGTTGGAAACGCACAACAGATACCCCTGGTATTGAAAATGTCTTTAGGCTACAGTAAATGCTTACCATCAGGCAGGACCATTAGTATAAAAAAATATAGAACTCAAAGAATATATTCTTTTGACACGTGTAAGGAAATCAATATCTATAGGGTAAGCAAGGCCCGAAAGGCGACATTTTGCAGTTGTATCACTTAGGTATTTTTTTTTTTTGCAATTACCAACTTACATGTGCAGTTGGAAAATTAACCGTGACGTATATAAGTTTGAACTATTACTTCAACAAAAAAAAAAAAAGTTGTCTTTCATTTAATGTGAGTTGAGTGACGTTAATTTGGTGAAGGTAGCTGTACTGACTAATGATTTACTAACATAACATACTCAGAAATACTATCTAATACAATGGAAAAGGGATAAAATTCGACTTTTTCAATGACACCATAGATGCGTAAGTCAGACTCGCACTTGTCTGGTTTTTACTAAACACAAAATCAGAAAACATGCACAGCGTATTTCATTTAAATAAATAAAATTTCAAGCGAAATAGTGCTTCAGTATGGATTAGTGCCATGGACATCGAATACAAATGGAAGAACGAGATGAAACTCAATATTTCCGAAGTAAGTTTGTTTAATTTTTTTTATACTGTCGGGAGGCATACAAGCATACGGCCCACCTGATGTAAAGTGGGTTCCGTAGCCTATTAACGATATATTAAGTATCACTCGCGCGATGCCTCCTCTGCTGCACAGCAACTCCTTGGGAGCTTACTGGTGACCTCACTCACACGCAGGAATACAGCAACCCTCTAATGTGTTGTTATTTGGCTGCGGTTTTCTGTGAGGTGGAGGTACTTCCCCAGACGGGCTGCTTTGATGCGCCCTACTTATCTTGAAATATCCAGACCAAGACAAACAGACATGTTCATGCACACAGATGTTTGCCTTGTGTGAATCGAACCCACGAGCGCTGGTGTCAATGTCGCGTCATTCACGACTGAGAACCGAGCTCGTCATGATTTATTATGTTGTTACTTAAATTTATTGAAAATGAAAACTATTCGGCAATGTTATGTTTTAAATTGCGCGTCTGTTATTTCGTTCCGTACCGAAAAGAGCCTTCTTTTTTTGAAACAATGCCGCTTACGAGTTGGAGTTGTAATGCCGCTTACGGGTACGAGGTAAGTTGGAGAAAAGTTATAAGTATTTATATTAAGTTTCATATGATTCTTTTAATGCACATGATGTTTACTTCAGTCTCTTGGAAATTCATTAATTATAGCATTGAAATTCTCCTTTGTGACATTGGTATATGAAGTAGACCGCAATCCTGTAGGTATATACCTTTTTTTTAACGGTAATTAATTACAATTATGGTTGTTTGCTTGCCTGATAAAAGTGTCTGTATTTATTATGTTAACATGTCATGTATTCCAGGTGCTTGTTTATGAAGTTGAGTAGTTATATATAAATAAAAAAAATATGTGCTATGTAACTTCCACTACTTAACGGTTGGAAGAAAAACGTTTAGTGCAGATAGGTGTAATGACAATATTCTACGACATTATGGCTTAAAAGGGGGCTCCAACATCTAGTAGAAGACAAAAAAATGTAAAAAAGAAATAAATATATATTATTATTTATAAAATATGTTATTATTTTTACGTTTTCCTAAATAAAAATACATTTTCTAAGTTCATCGATTATTTTTCATTAACCTGTACCATATATATATCACGATATGTATTATTACTATGATTTTTGACACTTGGCAAAAATTTACACTTTTCATACTAATATTTCGCAAACGGATCATTATATCGAAAACTGATCTTCCCACACCCTAAATGTTTATAAAAAACCTATGTAATGACACCCCAGACCATAGGGTGGGCGCGAATAAAAAAATCATCCCCTCTTTACGTGTATCGGAGATCTCCCTAAAAACATTGGCAATGGTTGGCTGGAAGAGATTCCTCGAAGGAATAAGCCCGTCTTTGCAAATCAAATGCCAATATTTTACGAATGTAAACATTTATGCAATAAAGTTCTACAAACAAAACATTTTTTTTTTCAAGATTTTATTCCTCTTTGTCAGCATAGTTAATATGTCTATACATCTCAAACTACAGATTCCTAGTATCAAGCGTCTCTGAGCTAGGCCGCGGACAGACAGACGGACGAAACTATAAGGGTTGTTCCATGTTTACTACGGAACCCTAAAAAGTACCAAACTGGTTTCTAAACGAATTGAATAACTTTGTACATTCCTACAGAAAACCAATCTAAAGCTGAGAGTTCTGTGGGTTTACTTGGGTTTCCACCTCGATACACTAATGATAAAACATTGATCAATTCTCTTGACCACTCAGTGTTCGCGGTGTCGTTACTCCCTAACATCCCTCACAAGCTGCCTTGTGAGATAAATAATATAATAATAATATTGAATTAAACAATTTTTAACGGAAGTATCGCTTGTTTTATTTATTTTGTTGAACCTGACGTTTCGAACGCTTTGCAGAGTCCGTGGTCGCAGGAAGACTAAGGTGATATTTGTCTTATATTAGTTATTCAATTATTACATCTACCGACATGGATGGATTAATTATATATGTTCAGATTCACACAAAAATCGCTAACTGTTAGCGATTTTTGTGTGAATAAAACACGCGATACTTCCGTTAAAATTTTTTTAATTCAATGTGTAACAATCGCGAAAACTTAAGACAATGCTATAATAATAATAATTAATAAAATTTAATTATTAAAAACAAAATGCACATATCGGTAATATTCCAATTTTGACTCGATCTGAAGGCGGGGCTCGTTTCATACCAGCACTAAATGGGATGTCAGGACCCATACCGAAAAAGGCGATCACGAGTAGAGGCGTGTTCGACGGGGGCATAGAGTTGCCGCTAGCTGTCCCATAAACAAGTGTGGGACGAATGAGCTCATGGTCACGACCGCATCTAAACAGCCCGATATGGCACTTCTAGTCATATATTCGCTTTATATATGTCGTGTTAGCATCCAATGCTTTGATGTTTTAGTAACAGTTACACTTGAGCGGTTTACCATCATGTTTAGACAAAAAGTTTACAGGTACAGGATGCGTACAGCTTTTTTTTTATACTACGTCGGGAGGCACACAAGCATACGCCGCACCTGATGTAAAGCGGGTACTGTAGCCTATTAACGCTTGCGATATATTAATTATCTCTCGCGCGATGACTCCTCTGCTGCTTACACAGCAACTCCTTGGGAGCTTACTGGTGACCTCACTCACACGTACGAACACAACAACCCTCTAGGGAGTTGTTATTTGGCTGCGATTTTCTGTGAGGTGGAGGCACTTCCCCAGACAGGCTGCTTTGATGCGGCCTACCTCTCTTAAAACATTCAGACCAAGACAAACAGACATGTTTATGCACACAAATGTTTACCTTGTGTGTGAATCGAATCCACGAGCGTCGGTGTCAAAGTCGCGTCATGCACGACTGAGCCACTGAGCTCGTCAAATGTATAGCGTACGCAGTGCATTAATTAATTTTGCATGACCAATAAGAATCTAGGCCATGAAATAGGTAAGGTATTCCGTACAGAACCCACCACCTCCCATGGCTCCACCGACCTCGCGGTCATTTGAGCCGAAACACGGGAGATGCGCACGGCACATGCTGCTCTAAGGCTCTCTTCGTGCCGCGGGCAATTCTTCACTCCCTACAAATTATTTATTCTGCTCTGTTGTGTCTAGGTCCGCCTTCTCCCCATTCTGGGGTAACGACATGCACATTTACGCCTTCGTTGCCGTCTATAAGCATACTTGATCTAATTTTAGCGACCCAAGCCAGCCTTTTCAACCCGTTCTTCAGCACTTCTTCTCCCATGCCAAGCATGGGCGAACCTGCGGAAAGCCGCGAAGTTCGCCGCCGACGACACAAGATCGGTGTGGTATTCCGTACAGTAACAGTATTTCATTAGCAGACTGACTAGGGAACTCCATCATCGTAGAATATCGCAGCCTATTAATAATTTCCTGGCCGCTATGCCTGTAGGTTTTAATTAAATGAGGTTTTCATGAATGCCTATGGAGTTAGTACAGTGGTAGACGCTACTTCACCTTCCTGATCGATACAGTACTTACATCGACGTGCGCCATGACACCACCCTGATTTCCGAAAAACAAGTAATAATATTGCAATTTAGACTTGTCATGATATCATGATTACGTTTTTATTGTACTTTTCAAGAAAGTAATCGCTAACGATTGCTTTATAAGATTTTTAGTAATTGCCTATATAATATACATAAAGACACATATTACTACACAATTTACTTGACATCCCTAAACCTGGCAGTTGTCCTGTATATCGATATGTTTGTTAATCAGATAGATTCCTTTAGTGTACAGTATACTTTACTTGAAATTTATTTACTGGTACAGTAAACTTTACTCGAAATTACAATTATAGCGTACAAGCTTACAGCTCACCTAATGTAATGCGGTTACCGTAGCCTATGAATGCTTGTAATATAAATGTAAGCATCACTCACGCGATGTCACCTCTGCTGCTAACACAGTCACTCCTTAGCTTACTGGTGACCTCACACAACAACTCTCAAAAGGAGTTGTTACTTGGTTGTGGTTTTCGGTGTTTCCATCTATTGGGGGGTCGTCCCACACTACACGTACTGGTACGGGGACGCCATTCGAGAGCCTTTTCTTCGAGCCCCTAGCAGCAATGTACCCGGCACACTGCCAATTCAGCTTGCTTATCCTTTGGTCTACATCATTCACGTTATTTCTACTGCACACATCCCAATATCTGATTCTATCACGCAGCGAAGTGGCCCTTTCCATAGCATGTAGAGCGATCTTGAGTTTCCCATACGACCCGCAGGGACAGAGAAGTCTCTTCTCAGTTCGCTATAAAGTAAAATACAAATGAAAAATCCTAAACAGCACGTATAAAATTCTTTAGAAGTAGTTATTTCATAGTAGCCATTTGTAGACGATATAGATATCATTGCATCGTATTCACGTTAAAATGTCGGCCATAATTGTAGAAAACTACTTTAATGACGCCTATTACAGTCAAGCCTAGCCGTTTCAATCCTAAAATAGTATCGATCGATATTACAATAGAATTCAATGATAACTAAGGATTTATATATACATATAGCATATTAGATCGGTGTTGCTAACTTTACGAAGCGGAAACATGAAAATTATTTTACATTTTTAATCGACTTCAAAAACGGAGGCGGTTATCAATTCGATTGTATATATTTTTTTAATGTTTGTTACCTTAGAACTCCATCATTTATAAACTGATTTTTTTTTTAATCAAAAGGATATACCTTCGGTTTGGTACCACAGACATGTTATCGAAATAGAGTTAGTAGTTTGGTTTTTAAATCAAAATAACTGAAAAGAATTTGACACTCAGTGGTGTTTACGGGGGTCACTATTTTTTTTATACTACTAATATGTCAAATAAACGTACGGCCTACCCGATGGTAAGCAGTTACTGTAATCTAAGGACATTTGCAACACCAGGGGTGTTACTCATGCGTTGCCGACCTGTTAAATACTCTTCACACCCACTATGTATTTACTTCAAGCCTACTTATCACTTCTTCTTGAAGAGCTCCATGCTGTAGTCCCTTGAGAAATCCTCGGGTGAGAGTTTAATTCACAACTTGAGAGTTCCTGGAAGAAAACTTTTCTGTAACCGTAAAATACGGAGCCATTGTGGTTCCAGAAAAGATTTGCAGTGTGTGAAGATGAACTCCTAGCCATCGGTGTGCGGTGTGGTTGTAGAAACAAGCAGTCGGCATCATATCGAGCAACTCTTCAAAACACAACCCATTGTACAATCAATAGAACACACAAACAAAGACAATATTTCTCCTTAAACTTGAGGGCTCAATACCGTTTGTAACAATTTTCAAAGGTCGTCTCTGAACCGAATTGTATGGTCTTAGTTGACATCCAGGCGCTACCGCCCAAAGGTGACTACAGTATCTACTCCGTGTGCAGTCTGACTTGAGACTTACACAATATAAGTCTTTGCCCCGCACTGAAGTGCCGCATTGCTCTGTACAGCACTCCTAGTTTCTGGGACGCCAGTTTGACCTTCACCTCCAGGTGAATTCGATATTGAACATCGCTGCAAATGTCGACACCGAGAATTCCAATGCTATTGGCGGTGGTAAGTATTCTGGAATTGAGAAACCATAAATTATCGTTTCTTAACGGCGAACGCGCAAATTTGTGTCTTTATGTGGTTAAATTGGACCAAGTTTAGCAGAGTTTAAGTTTAACTAAGTAGTCAGATACTTTAGTGAAAGTACCCTCAATTTTAGATACAAGTCAATCGTACACCTTTCCTCCAGTGGTGAACTATCTTCTAGATTTCGTACTTTGAGATAGCCGTTTCTCCCTTTCTTCGCTCATCTCATTTAAATGGAGTTGCTGTCTCATATGTGCAGCACTTTTATTAGTTCAGTCGTCGTCGCACGATTAGTCTACCCATGTTCACTTTCTATAAATCAGTTATGGAACGCAAGATTCATTAAAAAACAAGAAATATTTATTTGTGTCCAAAAAACCCCGGCTCTTAAAAAATCTGCAATGAATAAATGCACTAAAAGGTACAAAATAATTGCTTTATTTAAATTACAGCATTTATAGTTATCTTTGGAGTCGGCGCTATCGCATTTGTTGTATATGTTTGTTAATAGGTTTAATTGGTCATTGTTACATTATCGCATTGACGTAACTTAAGATATATTTTATAAATCTGAGGAAATTTCCCAAAAAATCAGAAAAGCTTGGTTGGCACCGGCCTCAAAAATAACAATAAATGTCGTTATAGTTATTTAAAGAAATAAAGCAATTATTTATTGCCTTTTAGTGCATTTATTCATAGCAGATGTTTTTGGAGTGTTTTTTTTTTTTAGTAAATTTTTTTTATGTTAATTCAAAACTCCAATCAATGTTGCCGTATTAATTGAAACGAGTTTGTTAAAAACAAAAATATACATGTAAAAATTATATATGAACAGAAACGATCTCATGTTAATTCAAGGACCAAAATATTTTAATACCGATTACGGTTTTATAACAAGGAACGAATCAAGATATTATTGTTTTGAAAAAAAAAAAACAGTCTTGAAAGGTCTTTTGAAAACGAGAACAGAGCTACAAAACTGAAGTAAGCGGAAGATGCAAGTAAAAATAAATTGCATTTATTTTCACTGCACTAGTTTGCACATTACCACTTGTAGATCGAAGAAATGTTAATAGTGTTTAGTACAACCGTTGTTAAGCCCGTGCTATTAAAAAACTACGAGAAAAGCAACCGTGAAGCAACATAAGAAAAGGGTCAAAAAGTATAAGTAAAAAGTCTGGGCCTCGAAAATTGTAGTTTTTTTAATTAATGAATTTAGTTAATTTCCCTGAAATAATGATTGGTACTTTGAGATTGAGATGTGCTACTCACATATCTACATGATATTCTGTTTAATAATGATTATATCGGTATTATGTAAAGTATATATATGGATGAAGGTTATGTATATGATATATTAGATAAATGGGAAAGTTTGTGAGGATATGTATGTATGCTACTTGCTAATTTTTCATTAATTAAATAGCTGAATGGATTTGGAAAAGTTCAGGACACAGTATGGTGTGAATTAACACAAAGATTACTATTTATTATGAAAATATTTAGGGATTCAGACTCCCTATCGGATGGCAGCTAGGCATTTGACGAGCTGGGTGGCGCAGTGGTGAAACGCGCTGCTACGCTACTTTCACATCAACGCTCGTGGGTTCGATTCCCACACAGTACAAACATTTGTGTGCGTGAACATGTCTGTTTGTCTTGGTCTGGGTATTTTCTATAGGTATATAATAAGTTTGTTTATTTGTTTATATAACTTTATTGCATTATTTACAATTACAAGTGTAAGGATTACATGATTTGCATAAGTATGTATTTACAAAAAATATATATTTACGTATGTTTATCAGTTGTCTATGACCCATAACACAAGCTTCGCCTACTTTGGGGCTAGGTGGCGCTGTGTAATTTGTCCGACAATATTTATTTATATATCGACTAAACAGCAAAGTGTATGTTTGATTAATTCTATTTTAGATGTTATAAAATCACTCAAAAGTCTGTGAGTAAAAACAATCCACTCTATGATGTAAATATCCAAATAATGCATTTATTATAATAGTAAAGACTTCGATTAAAATAAGTTAATTTATTAAAAAATGTTTACGTCATTAAAAAGAACATTCTTTTCAAAACATTTATGGTGTTGTATTGAAGAGTATATAATGTAAGTAATGAAGTGTATAGAAAGTATTGCGTCTATTCAGGAACACCATTCCTATATGAAATCTATAAGTTTGTCTGTGCGTTTGTCTGTGTGTGCGTTTTTTTTCGAATATTCGAATTTTGACTTCAGATTCGGATTCAGCATAAAAAAGTGGAATGTGAATGTTCAGGAACACCGTTCCTATCTCTAAAAAAAATTGAATTGTTATATAATTGACGAGCCAGGTGTTCCTCTGGCAATGCAAGCTTGCGCATGTCAACTGATTTAATTTACATCGGATACAGTAAGATGTCAGAATTTATTTATAGACTATTAAAATCTTTAATGAACTATTGCTATTTCGTTTCTTTATTTGACGTCGAAATAAAATATCAAGTCATAATATCACTCTGGAAACAGTATAATGTCGCATTTATTTCTACTTTCATTTTATCGTTCAAGGCTCAAAAAGATATTTATGTTCGATTTAATACGCGGTTAGATCCAAATTAAAAATCGTGATGTGTTTATATTTTTATTTGTTTCAATTAATACGTACTAAGTGAGTTATGACAACAAAAGAAAATGTAAGTCTTTCGCTGGTTAATTCCTTCAAACCCTGATCTGGGTTACAATCAGCATTCAGCAGCGACATCCCGCGGTTTAATTCTTGATCCAGGCCTTTTAAATAATTCCTTCGTTTATGTTTAAAGACAGGCTTACGACGATAAAAAGTGGAAGCAAGCGAGCGGCCTCGGATGAGCCGTTTTGAATAATTTACACCTAAAGACGGTCGAAAAGACGCCTCAAGTTTACATTTTTTCCGCGTCCGCTATCTTCGTCTACAATCTTGATTCCTGCGGCATAAAGATTTGTTTTGTTCGAGATTAAGTTTAGCGGGTGTAAAGTTAATTTTGTTTTCTTATATCTTGGCATCTCAGGCTGTCACAGCGCGTCTTCTTTATTCGTATCCACGTCTCGATGTCAGTTTTTCTTGCTTCTGTGTTATGCCGTTTCGATTTAAAAGCTTTTTAATACACGTCTTATTAACTCGAGGGTGTTCCATTTTTTTATTCGTACAAGAATACGCTGTAACATATACTATTCTAGTTTGTTACTTTTATTTGAATTCTTAATTGGTTACGCTAATCTTTTACTTTATGATTTATTTTTATTTACATTCCATTCTTGTAAATAAACAACGTTTAATCCTGTAATAAATAAATACACTTTAAAAATGTATCAGTGATTCTAAGTTGGTTTTTCTTATTCGAAATATAGCTTATGATATTTACAATTTATAGAATATTGTTTCGGTATATTGACGAGCTCGGTAACGCAGTGGTTAGTAACGCTACTTTGACATCAACGCTCGTCGGTTCGATTGCCACACAGGATAAAAACATTTGTGTGTATGAATATGTTTCTTTGTCTTAGCCTGGATGGGTTTAAAAAGGTAGGGCACATCACAACAACCCGTCTGGGGAAATAACTCTACCAAGAAAACCGCAGCCAAATACTCTGTGGTTGTGATGTCCTGCGTGTGAGTGATGTCACCAGCTAATAAGTAGTTACTGTATTAGCTGCAGAGGTGGCATCGCGCGAGTGATACTTAATGTGTTGTAAGCGTTCATAGGTTACGGTAACCGCTTTACATCAGATGAACCATATGCTTGTATGCCTCCCGATTTTGTATAAAAAAATATTGCAGTAGCCTATTAAGACGTCAATGACAATGATTAGAAAAAGGATCTTATTATTGACATGATTCTTGCACCATTTTTCTTCGCCAATTCGAGGGTTGTTGTGTTCCGAGTGAATGAGTTTACCGGTAAGTTCCTAAGCAGTCGCTTTATTAATATTAGGGGTGGCAACTAAAGAGGTATACTTTCTATATGCTAAGCGTTGAAAGACTACGGCAACCACTTTATATCAGATGGGCCATGTGTTAGTGTACCTCCTGATGTTATACAGAAAACTCATCAGATTGACAGTGCAACCTATTATCATCGTTCTATGATGTAGAGACTACTCAAAAAATCTACTAAGGCTTGGTCGCCTATACCTTATATATTTGGACGAATAGTTCCTGTATAAAATATATAATTGTTGTATATAAATGTTTCGAAAACGGCTCTAACCATTGGTATTAAATTTTATTTCAAGATATGGTTTTACATTTTAAATCTATGTATATAGGTGTCCTACATAGATATATTACATAGATACACCTATATACTTAAATGTAATATCAAAACTTTGTTTAAATACAAAATTTCATCCAAATCATCAGGGCTGTTCTTATTAATAATATAATAAACAATGAAAAAAGTATGAAGTTAATATTAACTTAATATTTTTTATATTGTTCTGAAATGTAAGTAACATAACACAATGAAACGTATTCTGTAGTTATATAGCGAACCCTAAAATTACAAGGATCGTAGTTTGCTAGCACCAAAAAATAACAAAGTGATACTCTAAACATGTTTTAACACGTCATCAATCATTACTAGATTGACGGATGGGTCCAGTTTGACAGTAATGAAATTTTATGCCCGCACCGCTTGCATTTGTTAAGGTAATTTTGTATCCATTCCGCCCATTTAGTCGATGAGATGAGATTTTTAACGAGATTCCTAATTTGAGTAGAGAGTTAAAATTTTGTGACCATGAAATAGTGTATATATAGTTTTTTTTTACACTTCGTCGTGTGTGAATAAGTATGTTGTCCGCCTAATATAAAGCCTCTGCTACACACACAAACTGAAGTAAAAAGTGGAGTGGTAGTGACCTCACTTGGAAGAACAAAACACGATTCCAGGAAACTGGTATCATACGTGGTTGCAGGCATCTGTGAGCTGCCTTTTAAGAATTATCCTGGATAACAAAAGTATGTAATTGTTTCTAGTACGTATCCTCTTGTTTTTCTTGAAAATATCGTTTGCTATTCATATATTAAGGAAACATTTTTCTGCAAACGTCTCTCATGATATGGTGTGGTTATCGCAGCTCATAAATGTATGTAACATAAGCAATATCGATCGTATATTAGCATAGATATCCCTCGCCCTCGCTCGATGCCACCTCTGCTGACTGTACAGCAAGTTTTTTTGGTGTTTATTTGTACCTGACTCACTCGTAGGAACACAACAACTTTCCAAGAGTTGTTATTTAGCTGCGGTTATTTATGACGTGGAGGTACTTCCCCACATAGGGTATTTTAATGTGCTCTACTTCTCTTAAAATGCCCAGATAAACACAAATAGATATGATCATGCACACGAATATTTGCCCTGTGTGGGAATCGAACCCACGAGAGTTTGTGAAAGTGGTATTACTAAACACTGCGCCACCAAGCTCGTTCAAAATAAAGCCACATAAACATCGATATCATTAAAATGACTACTACCTACACTACAGAGGTGTCTGCGATTGTTTGGCCTTCATATTCTTTCTTGTGATCCCTGAAAATGACACATTCCACCTGTTGGCTGGAGAATATTTTCGCTGGCCAGTAGTGTTTTCAGCAGACTGGAGAACTATTTTAACCTTAAAGACTGCAGTGAAATAAGACTATTCTGGAGGATTCTGACACTTTTTTTATACAACTAGATTGGTAAATAAGCATGCGACCCGCATTAGATTGTAAGCGGTCACCACAGCCTATTTATTGACGCTCGCAACACAACGTGTATGTTACTCGCGCGCTACCAATCTTGTGACCTAAGGCTGTCTCGTCACTGTACACAGTAATTTCTCTGCCATGTCTCACCCTTCAAACCGGAACACAGCTATATAAATATAGCTGCTTGGCGGTAGGAATAGGTGCAGCAGCAGACGCAGACGACTTTTGTACAAAGTCTCTCTCTGGTGACCCTATTAGATAAAGACTATGATATATTTCAAATCGTCACGTGTGACTAAGATATGTGATCGCTTGTGCTGAATCATTTCCAGATAAAATGTTAGATACTGTGCTGAATAATTTCCAGATAACATGTCAATTTATTAACCGTTTTCATAATGAGTATTTTAATGTGCCTTTTTCTATTGTCAACATTGACGGGAATAGACACATCTATTTCAGACAATATATTCACGTATCGAATACAATTCTCAATAAACGATAACGATCTGCAAGATGCAATACCACCATACGCAACTTATTGCTGCTTCCAAGATTTTCTCTGAATTTGAAAAATGGCTTTATATTTTTAATTGTATATATTGTTTTTATAATTATACTGAGATAACAATGAGAATATATATATATATTTTAATAGTATGCTGAGAGAGCGAGAGAGATTCCCTGCAGCCCATCTGAGAAATAAAGCGATTGGCTGTCTTTAAATAATATAATATAAATAAAAGTTACTCACTTTTACTCACAATGATATATTGTGATGAAAAAATCAAAAATAAAACTAAAAAAAAAATGATTTTCAACCGAAGTAGTACAAAGTTACGCCTAAAGTTTAACTTTGAGCTCCTTTCATCTTCAAAGCCACAACTCCAATAAATCGTAAGAAGTGGAATCCTTTAAATTATCTCAGTAAAATTTGCATACAAATAGGTCATTACATGACTCGGTTAGCCGCCCATAATGGTTGTTGTTCTGATGCTGAACCATTACGAAGCTTATAAAGCAAATGCTAATAATGCTCTTACTTCACTATAATGTTTGAATTATTTAGGGTGACTGGATTATAGCACGTAAAACCAGACATATTTGTTTTACTTGTAAACTCATTAACTCCAAATAAATAGCTTCAATAACTGTGTTTCGTTGAAATTATATTTAACAATCGCGAAAACCTAAGACAATACTACAGTTAATAACCAAAAAGCAGCTTAAGGCTATAAAGGAACCTAATTTTGTAAATCGTGAGTCGTACATTTTACATCGGTTAGCGCCGGCTTTACATAAAATTATAAACTGATTTGAGTAACGGTATATCACGAATCCTACTCTTATATAAAACCAAATGTAAAATAAATTAGTCATGGAGGAAACAATGTTCCTCAATGTAGTGATGTAGACATTCCTAAAGTTGCAAGGGCTTCCCATGTCCCAATAAGTTTAAAACGTAAACCAAAAATTAAGTTACGTAAAGACATACCTACGTTTATATATAATCAAATGCATGGCAATTTAGACATGGAGGAACTTTGCTCAGTGACAAGTTGCAAGGACTTCCCATGTCTGAATAAGTCGAAAACGTAAACCGAAAGTAAACGTAATCTACTTAACTGCTAAATTTAATATTACTTATCATTTGTTTAGGATCCAAAATTATTATTCTCTTAAGAATAAAAAATATTTCATGCACAACTGAACCCTATCATGGTTTTATTAAATATTTACACTAATAATAAACCAGTTGAGAATGCGCAAGCTTGCATTGCCAAAGGAACACCTGGCTCGTCAATTATATAACAATTTTTTTTTTTTTAATTTGCCAGCCATTTTGACCATGTTCCTTAAGAGATAGGAACGGTGTTCCTGAACATTCCTATTCTACTTTTTTATGCTGAATCCGAATCTGAAGTCAAAATTCGAATATTCGAAAAAAAGCGGCAGACAAACCCTCAGACAAACATATAGATTTCATATAGGAACGGTGTTCCTGAAAAGGAGTAATATGCGCTGGGCACTATTTAATTTAGTCAACATGTCAGCTTTTATGGCAATTTTTTTATGAAATACTGCCGTGTTAAGCAATTCATACCGTAGACGGCGATGCATCAAGTCTATTGCGATTTATGCACGATGCAAACAATTCACCCGGAAAGAGATACGAGTGGTAGCCGGTCATTACGGCTTATACAATAATAAATTCCAGCTTGTAAAACTTAAGGTCTAAAATCGGTTGTTTGAGCAATTTTGTTTTAAATATTCATTAGTGTTAGGTGTACTGCACACGTACCCCGTTTGCGTTTTATTACCTGAACTTCAACTAAGTGTACGAAAGTGCTAGTGGTGAACGACCTTTAAACTTTTATTGCCTCTGACCTTTCTAAAGTTTTACTTCAACGAACGACAGTGGAAGCAGATATAGGAATCATAGACATAGAAAATAAAAATCAGTACATTCTAAATCTAAGTGAACACTATTAAAAAATATGTTTTGAACAAGGAATTGTGTTCTTTGACGCCTCTTCACGTATTTGTTTTCATTCGTCTGTAACTTTCCAGTTTCTCTTTCAATATTCATCAATGATGAGTACATGAGATTACCACTAATACTCTCATGAAAGAATAATCGAAATGCGATCATGAATGAACCAAAGTCATGAAGCAAATCTAATAAAGCAATTATTTAATTAATCTATTTTTATTAATCATCAAATTAATAATAAATCGGATAGATATACTTTAACGTTAAAGTGGAAGGATAAAGGAGCTAAGGAAAGCCAAGATTGATATAACACTAGTCTTGTTTTATTAGAAAGATAGTTCAGAAGCTTAAAATTCGGTGAACGTGTGTGAAAAAGCTCTCCAATTTAAAGAAGCCAGTGTTGATTAAAATTAATATGTGTAAATGACTTAGAACCTCTTTGAATGATCATTTTTTGGGTTCCGTACCTTAAAAGGAAAAACGGAACCCTTATCACTTTGTTACCCTTCTGTCTGTCTGTCAAGACGCTTTTTCTCAGGAACGGGTCGAGCTATCAAGCTGAAATTAATATCAAATACTGAAGTCTGTACTCCCTTCGAGCAAAGAAAAAATCAAACTTCTAAGTCAACGCAATCAAAAGATACGGTTTTTTATGCCTCGTTTATGCGCATATTTTGACACTCGCAAGGGAAACTCGGGCTTGAATACATTGCAAGACAGAGCCTAATACGCACTAAAATAAATGGATTGAAGGGACCTAGCGGTATGAGTTGATAAATTAATGTTTCTTTCTGACGCAGGTCCTAAAAGGACGTTCTGTGTTCGTGGCTTATATTTTATTTATATCCACTGAAATCTTGGGAACGACTCAGCTTATTTGCGTAAATCAAACAGTATTTTGTTAAGGTAGATCCTTGTTTGCTCTCTAAATTTTTGTGACAGTTTGATGATTATTTTAAAAATTAAATACATTATAGTGTGAATGGAGCGTTGGGAAAACTTCTTGGCAGTAAAAACCTGAGCCAGAAGGCGCAGCAGGCTATACACAATACAGTCCCAACGCTTGCTTATGGAAGCGAGAGCTGGGTATGGCAGAGAGAGCATGAAAGTAGGACAAACGCGGTTGAAATGCGAGCGTTGCGCAAAAATTGTGGTGTAACGCTCGTAGACCGTATTCGCAATGATGAGGTTAGAAGCAGAGTTGGTCTGAAAGGGAGCGTCGCTGTTAAAATAAGAAGAGGCATGCTCCGTTGGTTCGGACATGTAGAAAGAATGACGAAGCAGATATACAATGCAAAAGTGGAAGAATGTAGGAGCCGAGGAAGGTCAAGACTTACCTATCATGATCAAATTGGTCGTGTTCTATCAGAAGGTGATGTCAGGAGCCCTAAAAACCGGCGAGCGTGCATGAAAAGAGCAATGAATGTTAAAGAAGCGAGTGAGGTACGTAAGGATCGAGTCGCGTGGCACTCGGTGCTCTCTGCCTACCCCGTAAGGGATTTGGCGTGAAGTTATAGTAGTAAATACGTTATATGTGCGCCTTTATTTACGTATTATTTTATGTAACGTCGGGTCGGGTCATTTAATATTAACACAGAAACTCCTAAAGAGCTTACTGGTGACCTCGGTCACACGAAGGAACACAACAGCCGTTCAGGGTTCACATCTAAATGTTATATCATCAGTCCGTTTTATACAAAATCAGGAGGCATATAAGCGCACGGACCGCCTGATGTGTAGCGGTTACCGTAGCCTATGAACACTCGCAACACATTAAGTATCACTCAAGCGATGTCATCTCTGCTGCTAACATGACAACTTCTTAGGAGCTTATTGGTGACCTCACTCGCAGGAACACAAGAACTCCCAGAAAATTGTTATTTGACTGGACTTTTACGTAAGGTAGAGGTACTTCCCTAGACGGGAACACACATATTCATGTATACGAATGTTTGTCCTGTGTGAATCAAACTCACGAGCTTTGATGTTAAAGTACGTAGCGTTACTAACCACTGCGCCACCGAGTTCGTTAGCACATGTCGGAACACGAAGGCGTTACATACGAGTATATTGCAAGCGTTGATAGGCTACGATTTTCGACGTTATATATAAAAAACGCTGCTGCCGACGCGACGCAGCGACTCTCTAAGCTCTTACTTCTTGATATTCTCAGTCACCTTTCGAAATACAATAACCCTCTAGGGAGCTCTAGAGAGCTATTATTTGGCATTGATCTCCATACTTCTTACATGGAATTCTTAAAGAAATGCGTGAAGAGGTTTTTAGAGGGTCGGCACCGCATGAGTAACACCCCTGGTGTTGCAAATGTCCATAGGCTACGGTGATTGTTTACCATCAGGCAGGCCGTATGCTTGATTGCCACCTTAGTGGTATAAAAAAAAATACTTCTCAATTCGGGCTTCCATGAAAATCTCTATGCCCTACCTGTCTTTGTTATTACGAAACTCCTACTTTGTAGCTTGGTAGAAGAACATATCTCAGCATTATCAAGATCATAAATATCAAAGTACATCTGATAAAATACGAGCTGTTCAGTGTAACGTGAACTGTCATTGGATATTAAATTACTCAGCGTAAAATGTATGAGCTGCGAATATTTTCTATGGCCGCCGACACGGCTACCAGTGATCGATCTCACCCCCAACTCGAAAAAGAAACAAAGTTGTCAAAATTTTTGATATGAAACATTGTTCTCTATTCAGCTACAAATCGGACCGCTAAAATGTTTCTAAGCTTCTTTTTGGTTTTAAAATGTATGGCTGAAACACCAAGCCGCTTTTAAAATAAAAGTCTGCTCTAAATTTTATATTTATGAATGAAATCCAAAATGTTGAAAATATTTTATTTACAAATGCATTTGTATGATAGTTCGGGTTCATAGAAGAATGTTCAGTTAAAACATGTGACTCAGTTCACGAAATATATTGAATATTAAACTTTAGCGAACCGACGGACGAAGCGGATGGCGGAAGCCGACTGGCGAGTTAGGCGCTTGCGCGTCCACCACGTCCTTTCGTCTGCTGCTGAAGTGAGCCTGTCAGTGTCGTCTTGGGGTGTTCCTGCCAGTATTGTTCATATCAAACTGGTAGGTGGTTCTGCCATAGTATCAAGAGAGTTTGTTGTTGTTAGTGGGTGCTCGAGAGCATTTGCATGCGGCAGAATAATTGTGAAGGTCTTTGTTCGCCCAATCACATGTCTATTAATTTTTGAATCATTTTAGTTTCGGATTCCTCGTAAATTTTTAGCAAGCGGTTTTTAGGCGATGTACCTGCCCAGTATCGGCGGTGTGGCGAGGATGTCGGCGACGTCCTGAGTTGCTTGCTTCGACAGCTTCGCGATCAGCAGGTACTGTGCGTCGTTGCTGGCTTTCTGCGGAGTGACGGCTGCTTCAAATTGGATGAACCATAGCGTGGGTTGATCTGCCCAAAATTTCGGTATGCGGGAGGAAAATAACATGACGTGAGGCTTGACGTCCGTCATTGTGTATGTGGTTTTTCCTGCAGGTACGCGGAGTGAGCGGTGAAGTTGAGTCGCCCCCCGGGCGACTCGATTGATCACAGAATCACAAAAAGTTCTGAATTACATAAAGTTCGCGAGTGTCACCAGTTGTAGGTACTGTAGTTCAGGTTTATAGCAGGATGATCAGTTAAAACATGTGACTCAGTTCACGAAATATATTGAACGTTAAACTTTACAATTATATGTCAAAAATCAGCACCATGTGCGAACCAACGAACTAAGCGGATGGCGGAAGGCGACTGGCGAGTTAGGCGCTTGCGCGTCCACCATGTGTTTCGCTGTGTCAGCGATGGGCGAGATGCCCGTACATATGATTACAAATCAATTACAAATTGTAATTACTGACATCATGAACTTACCATACTTATGTGGGACTAGAAGTATTCACAACAAAAATTCAATATTTTAACCTTGGTAAATAATTGACGAAGACGAAAAGACGAAGAATATGCACAAAAAATAACATGCAAATATGCAAACTTCCTCTTTGTTTTTGCTAAAAACAGTCGAAAAATGAAAAGAAATAACATTAAATTCATCCAATTCATAATCTGATATTTGAAGTTTACACGCAATCTACATGAGTTATCTGGTTTAAGTATAGTTCTAAATTTATTTATGGCACAACTTGCGAAAACAATAATATTTCTATAACGTATCTGGTGTATCATACTCGTAATTTTATAATATCAAGCAGTACCCACGCCAACTAGCCGAAATATTAGACGCTATTTTTACGAAGCGATTTGTCAACAAAGGGCGAAGTTTTAGCGCTCTTGCCTCGTCACGCTGCACCCATCAATAACTCTTCGACTTTCATATTGGACGGAAAATTCAATAAAATTTTATCAGTTGATTTCATAGTTTTCACTTGCATGGCTTGTAGACTCCATTTGTCACACCGATCATATTCTCGCAATGTCATTCATATCACTAGTGTAATCAAACTACATTTTGTGAAATTCACAAAGTAAATGAACTAAAAATCAATGTAACAGTTTCAGTTTGCAGACGGACAAATGAAAAAGCAGTTTTTCAATTGAAATACTCTTTTATTTAATAAGTCTATGTTTCAATATTTTATGTCAAAATGAAATCTACGCAAAGCTGGACTATCAAACAAATTTTCATATTTATGAAGTATAGGGGTTTACAGTAGTAAAAATCAATGGAGCGGGAGCCATAATTCAATAGCGAAAACCTTAAAAGTCGTTCTTTCGGCAAGAAATCGCGGGGGTGATTCAGAAACCCTTAAACGGAATGCAACCGAGGGCACATCTTACAAATAAGAGGGAAGGAGTCGGTATTGTGCACAACCTTCCAAACCAGACGTCCTAATCGACCCTTTTGAAATTCCAACTAACGGGAAATTTGTATTTCCATAACAATAAAAATGTGATCCGAGCATCTAGAAATGCCTGCGCGATATTCACGGATCATAAAATAGCACTCGCTGTTGAATACGCCACGTCTGATTTAACTTGACCTCTGTAATCTAACCATTATGCCCTTCTTACAGTCAGTTAAGTGTAAATTACGTAGGGAGAGGTGTCAACAGAAATTGGTTTTGATGTTTGAAAGCAGCCGACTTCGGTCGGACGGTGGGCACAGGCGGTTTTATTTCGTTTATGAAAATGATATTAGTAACTGTGTCTGTCGGATTGTTTTAAAATGATTTTAATTCTGTTAATGGTAGTCAGTTTTTATTATCGTTCGTACGAGATGTTGTTTTTGCAGAGTACTGAACACAAATTATAATACTTGAGATGGGTATGTCATGTTCAGAATATACGTTTTTTTTATACAACCTCTGGAGGCACACAAGCATATGGCCCATCTGATGTAAAGCGGTTACCATAGCCTATAAGCGCTTGCAATACATTAAGTATCACTCAGGCGATGCCGCCTCTGCTGCTAGCGCAGTAACTCCTTAGGAGCTTACTGGTGCCCTTACTCATATGCAGGAATACAACAACTCTCTAGGGAGTTGTTATTTGGTTGCTGTTTTCTGTGAGATGGAGGTACTTCCCCAGACGGAATGATGCTACTCTACCTCTCTTAAAAAGACCAAGACGAGAAATGCTGATGCACACAAATGTTTGTCCTGTGCGAGAATTGAACCCACGAGCATCGGTGTCAAAGTAGCGTAACAGCGCGTTTCATCACTGCGCCACCGAGCTCGTTACAAATAAGTTTTATTTTGTAAAAAGTTGAAATGCAATTTGTACCATTTACAAATACTAGTAATAGAAAGAAAATTGAACAAGTAAACTAAACTATAGTTTACTTGTTCAATTTTCTTTCGATACTGAGCAGAGAGGTACTAATGTGTAAAATACTATATTCTTGAATACCTCATAGTTATTAAGAAATATACCTTTTACACATCAGAACAGATATAGAGAGCTCGAAGGCGGAATAGCGCCTCACATCCTGTCTATAGATGGGTTTATCTATGTCATGCTTCTCCGTGTTCGGAGATCACGTCAAGCCGTCGGTCCCGGCTGTTGTCAATAGATGACAGTCGTTAATCTAAATCAGTAAGGTAAGCTGAGGCGGCTTGAAAACTCTGGCCTCCGCCAAATTGTCTTGGTCTGGATATTTTAAGAGAGGTAGAGTGCATCAAAGCATCCCGTCTGGGGAAGTACCTCCACCTCACAGAAAACCGCAGCCAAATAACAACTCCCTAGAGGGTTGTTGGGTTCCTTCGCGTGAGTGAGGTCACCAGTAAGCTCCCAAGGAGTTGCTGTGTAAGCAGCAGAGGAAGCATCGCGCGAGTGATACTTAATATATCGCAAGCGTTAATAGGCTACGGTACCCGCTTTACATCAGGTGCGCCGTATGCTTGCATGCCTCCCGACGTAGTATAAAAAAAAACTCAATTGACCAGCGTAGTGAAGTATGCTCTAAAACCTCTTCTATTGTAGCGAAACCCGTAGCCCTGTAGTGGGATGAGTTAGGGTTGTTGTAGTACAGATATAGATATTTTCTTATGCAACGTCGGGATGAAAGCAAACATACGGCTCATCTCACATAAAGCGATTACCGTAGCCTTTGAACATATGCAATACGAAGAATATCGCTCGCTCGTTCCCATACCCGCTTCTAGCTTAGCTTTTCAGGAGTTTACTCGATCCCTCACTCACTCGCAAGAACGCGTCAACGCTTTCCGAGTTATTATTTTGCTGCGGTTTACTTTGAGGTGGATGTACTTCCCCGGTGTTTTTAATTAATACGGTGAATACATAGATATTATTGATAGATATTGACGAGTTCGGTAGCGCAGTGGTGAATGACGTGACAGTGATACCAACGCTCGTGGATTCGATTCCCACACAGGACAAACAATTGTGTGCATGAACATGTCTTTTTGTATTGGTCTGAGTGTTTTTAAGAGAGGTAGGGCGTATCAAAGCGACCCGTCTGGGGAAGAACCTCCAGCGAAATAAAACTCCCTAGAGGGTTGTTGTGTTCCTGCATGTGAGTGAGGCCACCAGTAAACTCCTAAGGAGTTGCTGTGCTAGCAGCAGAGGTGGCATCGCGTGAGTGATACTTAATGTATTACAAGCGTTCAAAGGCTACGGTAACCGCTTTACATCCGATGGGCCGTATGCTTGTATGCCTCCGACGTTGTATAAAATAATACAAAATACATCCTACTAATATTATAAATGCAAAAGTTTGTATGTGTGGATGGATGTTTGTTGCTCTTTAACGCTTAAACGGCTGAACGGATCTGAATGAAATTTGGCAATTTAGATAGATTATTATGATCTGGATTAATATATAGGCTACGTTACTTCACTCCACGCGGGCGGAGCCGCGGGCAGCAGCTAGTATATTATAATTGTCTTTTCTTTGTCTTAATACTTTCTCTCTCTCGCAAGGGACTTGAAGTTATGATATGGATGGATGTATAATTGTATCGCTTAATATTAAGCGATCTGTCTTCCTAAAAGCTATTTTAAAATTAGTGTCTTTTTAGAAATTTCATAATGGAATTACTTTTAATATTCTTGACGGCAACGGCAGACACTAATACTTGAGCATACTAATAATACCAAAAATAAGCCAATAAAACTAGACGCCGTTCAAGTAGATACATTTTTTATAGTCACTAAGTCAAATCTCATTTAAACAACTGGATATAGGATATGACACTTGTTAGCTAAGACTATTCCTTCTCAAAGTGGGTGATAAAGCCCCCTTTTAGGCGGAAGGTATACAAGCGATCTATATATCAAGGTAACATATATCTAATAGCGAATATAAAGGGGAAAAATTGTTTTTTTTGTTATATCAAACGAATATTCATCCATAAAGAGTGTACTTAAAACTAGCGAGTAGTAATTGAAAGTGAAAGAAAAATTAGGTGTAAAATCAAAAATTATCTAGCATTAGTCAGAATTGTTTGAGACGCTTAGACTATTTATCCATCCATAGACATACGTGAAAAACATTATTCTTTATGTCGGTATGAAGAACACCTCTTTTACGCGTGTAAATTTCAGATGTATAATTTTTACACAAAAGAGTAAAAAAGTTACTCTAGGAAAAAATAACTCTCTTGCAGTCTACTGAAAAAAGATATCAAAATATCTCTTGAATATATTGTTATTTATAGGAGTTAAAACGTTTTATTTTGCTTATTTACACATTTCCGGGCTTAGTTACCGCTCATGGGAGTCATCAACTATACTATCTGATCTCGCGGGGCCAATTAGTTTCCTAGTTATGAACTTTTGAGCCCGTCAGATTCATGCACCCTCCATACCTATGGGATTGGGGTGTTCAATTAGTTGCGCAAGCTTCCCCGCATTAATATAACAAATTCGTCGCTCGTTTTACAGGATACATATATTTTTATCGAGTTACACAATCAATCATATTTTATAAAGACGTTTATTGTATAAATATAGTTTTAATTTTTGAGAACGAAAAAAATGTTTCAGCCAGATTTTTCAATCCAATCCTCGATGTAAATATAGTTTTTTTAGTTACAGCAAAGAAAAGAGCACGAGCATGTATGCTCGTAAAATCACCCGCGGCTATGTGTGCGTGTCGGTATGTGTGTGCCCATTAAAATAAGAATTATAATTAAATATAAAATGAATAGAAAAAGTCGAAAGTGTATGCGAGTCAGCTATTTTGTAATAATTTAATTTATAATTATTATGTTTAAAAGTTTAAAAACTGATTTTAATGATATCTTATCTTTTATTATTTATATGTTACTAATTATACAAGTTTATATTACTTACTTAACATATCGTCTTCTTAGACATTATCTCTAATTCTTTTTCTTTATCAGCCTAGTGTAGTCTAACGTACAGGGAGTGTCGCCGCTGTGATTACAATGACCCCACACAGAAACAACTTTGGATACGAGTTTACGAATTCAGGATGAGATAAAACTTAAATATAGGATAAGCATCGATCACTAGTATAAAACTAGATACACAATCAGCACCCAAAAATATCCTCACCAAAAGAAAATTAAAAAAAAAGAATTGGTTTCTCTTTTGAAATTAGCAGCATTCGATTTCTCAGACAGTAAACACACGATGGCGGTGGCGTTCTCTTAAAACTGCTGAAATCTGTTAAAAAAGAATGGAGTTTCTATTTATTATATTTGTATATGTCGTTCATATTATACGTTCCTTTATTTATATGAACTAGCTTATTCAGTATTACAATAATGAAAGAATGAATGTTAAAGAATCGAGTGCGTCTTATGACGCACGGTTCTCTCTGTCTACCCCGCAAGGGATCTGGTGTGAAGACATACATAAAATAATGTAAGAAAGTATACTGATTTGTAGTTTTTTTTCGAGATCTTGTAAGGTGTGTGCAAAATGGATTTCTGTGATAGCACGTCAAAGATAAGAAAAGATCTTTAGATCAACGCAAGTAAGCAGTATCCATTCAAATTATTTTGCAGAAAGTGATAAGCATACTACTGCGAAGGTCATGAAAAGACTATTATGTCGCTACTATGTAACTTTTAGGAGTACTCTCGTAAGAGATAATCCTAACTGCATAATATTCCAATTGCCCTGGAACACCATACGAACCTGAATCGAGTTTTTAATTAAAACGTATGGAAAATATGTTCAAATCCGTTTTGAATAAAGTTTTTCAAGGCAATGTGAATTAGGAAGCAGATATTTTATTATTGCATTGTCATCCGACTTACATGTGTTCAAAGTTTAAGCTCAATCAAACATCAGGAAGCTAATCAAATATTACTAGCAGAGGATAATGCTTTGGATAGAGCGAATTGGCTGATTTTTTCGGTTATTGGTGAATTATAATTCGGTAAATCTTGATTTTCAGGGGCAATGACTGCTAAAAATTGAACATCATATTATCATTGGCAAATGACCGGACGATGTTTGATGAGATCTAATGAAATATGTTAGTTCTCTAAGGATTTTCTGCAAACTTTGCATAAATGTTTACTACATACAACACAGGATTCATAAAAGTGTTCGGCATGGCCCATGATATAAAATGGTTACTATATGATTGCAACACAGGATATATAGTTCGCGCATTGCCAAGCGTGCTACTATTTTGCAGTGGGGTTGATTTTATGAAATTCCCTAACTCTCTTAAAAAACATTTTTATTTTTCGTTTATTGAATTGCAATCTTCCGAGATACAGATAAAAATGTACGTTTGAAAGTTTGAATATAAGTATTCAAGAAGTGCTGGAGAGTTGTAGTGTTCCTGTGTGTGAGCGAGGTTACCAATGAGCTCCTAAGGAGTGCCTTGTTAGCAGCAGGGGTGACGACACGGTAGCCTTCCTATATTGCTTTCGTAGGCTACAGTAATCATTTTTCACCAGGTCGGTCGTATGCATATATAGCTTCTGACGCTGTATAAGAATCTTTACCATAAAGACAATGTTTCAAAAGACCCAACTTGTTTCATCAGATCTTGCTTGTTATAAATGTTTATACATATGTATATGTCGCGGATGAACTTGGGTTATTCTTGTATCCGCGCTGGCTATCGTCAGCCATCTTGAAAAGTATAAGAATCAGTGCGCACAACATGCGCGGTCGGTGTCTGGATTACAAGTCAGCCAAAGTGCCTCCTCCCTCCAAGTGACCGAACTACTGACTCAAGGATAAACGTCACTGACATCCATTCGTTCAAAAACGTGTAATGTCAGTTTTAGTCCGAACCGGTACCAATAAACAGATGGCGCTACGTGTATCGATGTATCGAATTAAGTTATTTCTCTCACATATATATAGACAGTAATACTACATAGCTATAGATAGGTAGGTATAGTACATATTACGAAGTTGTATAATTATACTTTCTGAGATAAATGCCTGTGGGAGTCTGACGGATTGCCACAGGTATCGATGCCTAGATATACCTTATCCTTATATATTTACTTTACTACTGAATCCAAACAAAGGAGTGTAAACTATACGTAATAAATAAGTTAAGAAAACCCAATGCGCTAGAGATGTACATGAGATGATCCTCAATCGAATTTCTAATTATTGATTTAGTCAGGTCTGATTTATTTTACAGAATTCAGCATAAAATATCTAAACTTTCGCGCCAATCACGACTCATGACATACGAACTCACAAGAATTGAGCGTAGTTAATAAGGCTCCCGTTAATGGGGTACTTTTAGGTACATCCCAAAAACCATTCCGCTGCAAATTTGAAAGCTTTAGACAGTAAATTTGAAATGACGTCTACCTTGTTAACTGTTTGTTAATTCAAAAGAACAGACATCGAAATTAACAGCAGTTTTCTTTTCAAACGTCTACGTCAACGTCATGTTCCATTCAACTTAATCATCTCCAATTACAAAGTTGAACAAAAATTTTAATTTTCTTCCGGTTTTCATGTAAATGCCAGTGAGAATGGCTTCATTTTCAACACGCGGCATTCACGAGCAAGTTTTTATTATGCCTGCGTCGTTTGTCACTCCGAGACAGAGGGAAGCGTTAATTTGACAAGGGATCTCCCGCCGCACTGACCTACTTGCACTCGAAAAGATTACGTTACATTACGTAGTACCTTGTCACAGTTACTCGCGTACTTTTTGCTTAGCCATTGAGTGTTCAGAGATAAAATTTATGAAAAATACGCTTCCATGTCATCGTTTTTAAACTCCGCTTTTGAATGTATAAAGTAATTCTCTTGGGTAAAGTTGAAATGCGGGAAATTAATGGACGCTGACTGAGTGATATAGAGGAAGAATAAAAGAAGTAATACAGTGGCATTTTTAAATAGCATTCATTACTTGGTTTAGCAAGAATACTCAAGGAATCTTATATAAATGTTTATAGATATATGCTTGAACATATTAAATTATCTCGACTTGTTAACTTATCATTTGATAAGTAAGAAACAGCCAGGTAACACACAATTCACATTCTGTTTATGGGTGGGTTTCGTTAGTAGTATGGAGCACGTAAGTACGTCTAGTCAATTAAAAATTTTCAAACGCCAGGTTTCCGGCTCATCTTAAAAAAGGTACCGGATCAGCATCTGGAATGAATAAGATAAACTCGAAAACTAATCATACTCTCAGGAAGCGTTAGTATGGTAGTGGGGGCTGCCACCCAGCATGGAGAAGCCGATCCAGCGGGTCGAAAAGATCTAAGTGCCACATAGATACATAGATTACGAGAATTTTTCAGTTGCAGTATAAGCTCCGTCATTCCCAAAACCTCGAGATGTATTAGGAGACCGTGTGAGATATTTTGGATTTGAAGGGAATGAACGGATTGATCAGAATCAGAATCATTTATTCCTTAGAAAATGGTACAGTATAAATGTTGGTACAAACAAAAAAAAAATCGTGCAAACATTTTCTGCCAGAAATGGCGTAGGAATTAATTTTTATATTGTCTGTTAATTACAGTTCACATTGTTATTATACATCAATCAATATGAAATGATTTCTAACAGATCTCTAGAATATTTATTATTTTTTAGAGGATCTATGTTCCAGTCTCCGCATAACACCACTCTTTTTTTTGACAAATTGCTTCTGGAAATTTTATCCGTAAGTTGTTCTAGTTCTCTTAAGAATGTTTCTGGTTTTGTAAGAGGACTTCTATAAATACAAATTATTATTAAGTTGTAATTAATTATTTATATTCCGCAGTACTCAAAGTGTGATGGTATAGGTGTGGTAATTGTCCAGTATTTTATAATCTAGTCATTGTTTTATTAGAATGCACGATCCGCCGCGGGCTCTATTATTTCTCGAATAGTAAGCTGCTAATTTATATCCTCGTATGTTTAAGTTTGATTCGGTCCCATTTTTCATAAATGTTTCCGTTAAACAGATGACTTGTATGTCGCCTAGCTCATTTTTTAGGTCCGACAAGTCTATTTCGTAAGCATCCCGTTTCCCCAATATTCCTGCGATATTTTGGTGGAATATGGTGATAGTAATCTGTGAACTATTTTTGTTCACGAAATAAATTGTTTGTTTCTTTCCCTGCCTGGGAAGTCGGTAACGATGGTTTGTTTTTTTTAAAGTAGAATGGGATAGTTCCTTTTTTATATCTTGTTTGGACGTTTGTGCTAGGGTGTTGAGTGTGTGTTAACGTTGAATTAATTATCGATGATGTCTTTAAATTATTTTTTATTTTTTCGAATGAGTTTATATATTGTCTTTTATATTCTAAGTAATCTATGTCAATATTTATGTTTTGAGATATTTGTTTAAGTACGTTTCTTGAATTTATGTACGGATGCCATTTAGTATTTGTAGATTCTATAAATACGCAATTTGAATAATTTTTAATTAGTAATTTTAAGTTGTAATTTAGTCTGGTAATGTTCAAGCATGGATTGGACAAAATATTGATTATATATACCTTGTATTCTCGCATCTTACAGAGAGTGTTACATACTTCTGAAAATAGTATATAAGGATTTGTGTCATTTTTTCCTACGCCTATAATAATAATATCGTCTTTATTCATTTTATTCATCATGTTATCACAGTCCGATAAAATGGCTGAGCAAGTAGCACGTGGTTTCACCGAACCCATTATACACTATACTTGTTATGCCATTTTCCTTGTCTGGCGTGGAGTATTTCTTCCGCAAGGCCTGATATTTGTTCGTCTCCCAATAAGTGTATTGTCGGCTTTTGAGATATCTCTGTAGAATACTTAAATTGATTTTGTAAGGTGGTGTTACTTTCTTCATGAATATTATGTATATCGCTAGGCAAAGCAGGACCTTCTTCCTGGTGTTGATCCGGGCTATTTTCCTGTATGTAAAGTCTCTGAGCTGGTGATGTATTCGTTATTCCTCTTTGCTCAGAAGATGCGTTTAATGACATTCTCTGTTTCTTTTTTCGATTTGAAGAAGGGGTATTGTTTTCTGTATCAAATACATGTATTTTTTTGTACGTTTCAATTATTTTTTCGTATTTCTCTACTTTCGTATACAGTTTTTGATTTTCGCTATATAATTTGTCAATTTCCTGATGTGCACTCTGGAGCTCTATGGTCAGTCGTCTTATTGTTTCATTACATTGATCATGGTAGTGTGTTGGTCTTTCCTGAAATGATCTATCAGACAGACTCGTCATTGTTGCACTGAACAGTGATGAGTTATTATAGGATATGTCTGTTAGTGAACTGCATTTTTGAGGTTTACGGAAAGTAATGTTATCATCCATTACTGTTTCAATAGTTGAAATGCGTCGTTATAAAATTTCGATAATGTAAATCAAATAGATTTTATGTCAAGTTAAAAATGTCTCACAAAAATATTCTGCACCTTATGAGGCGCGAACCCGAGTCATAAGACGTGTAGTTAACAGGTGTTATCCACTACACTAAGCATTGATGTATTTAAAGTCTGAAATATGTCACCTGTATGTAGAGGACGCAAAGATGTTTGTTTTTGCTTTTTATTTTGTTTACCAGTGGAGTTTCCCATGTATTATAACAGATGGCATTGTCGATGAAGCATTATGCCCGTAGTACTGCGAGCATGCTATCTATGTTCATCTTTGTTGCTGTCCTGTTATGCTTATTTTGTGTGTATCAATGCGCTGTTTTATCGACTCTTATAATTTTAAATGATAACGATTCATATGAAATCAAATTTAAAAATTTTGTAATGTGTTAATGTTAATAAATATACACTTTTTAACTCACAGTTGTGTACAATGTGATCTCACTGCACTAAAATGTTTATATTGTAGACGCACAGATGACTTTTCTGAATTCTATCACTTTTTATGGATTTTTCAATCGATCATATTTTTTTAGTTAATTCACTATTATTTGCCGAGATAACACTTCCTGATTGTATTTTGGTATTCTAGATTACGTTTTTCTTATTTTTATTCACTGTCGTACAACTTTTATATTTTTAATTTACTTTTAATGCGGAACGTCTCTCAATCAATGTTTACTTCACAGCGCCCTCCCCTGATTATGTGTGGAGATCTAAATGTATTGTAGATACATGGACCATACAGTGATAAGAGAGTGAATTATGTAGGCAAGCTAATTCTAGACATAATTATGAAAACAAACCTCCTTGTATCGAAGACGTTATTCCATTACAAGAATATTCACACATACCTATATATGAAGACGAGATGAATGATATATTAATTCTGATATGAACAATCCTGATCCTTTTTTATGTAGTGGATATAAGAATCGTCAGAGATCCCACTCTCGAGACGGACCACTATATTATAATGATAAGCCAGTTTGTGGACCTTTTCAAAAATTGGAGACACTGGTGAATGTCGGAGATCCTGAAAGGATAAGAAGTGAAAAAAATTATAATGAAAGTGTAAGGTGTACGTCTATACAGTGAGAGACTAGCAAACGAGAGTCTTTTCGACTTAGGTGTAGACGAATGTTGGAAATTTCTATAAGAGTTTGATGGATAGTGCGAAAGAAGCATGTGGATACGCAAATGTGGTGGGTTGAATTGTACGAGGCATAAAAGGAGGAAATTTTAGCTCAACTTTGCATCAGAATGATAGTATGAAGGAGTGGAAGAAAGAAATATACCATCCATGCAAGAATGAAACCAAAACTTATGTGAAAATGAAGTGCGAATGAATTACATACTCTGAACGGCGAAGAGAGAGGCTCACTAGATATTTCAAGGCGAATACTTTCTAGAAGAGTTTGTCTTCTAGAAAGAGTTAAAGAAAGTCTCAGGACAATTCGTCAGCAGACAGAATGGATAAGGTAAAGTCTGAAGATGGTGACATTCTTGCTACACTCAAGAAGTGTTAGGACGGTGAAATTAAAAGTGAAGAGGTGTAGAAATGATCTGTGAGAATTGTCAACGATCCCAAACTTACAAGCGAAGCGATACAAGTGAAGCCCCAGCGTTTAAGCTGAGACTTTGCCTCCATTTTTGTGTACAATTTTATTGTATAACGAAGATTTTTTCCGTGAAGTTGTCCGATATGATGCCCATCCTTTCCTTATACGATACCACAGCACGAAGCACATCACAAGTTTTTACAGGGTCGACAATGTACGAGGGATGTTCCGGTACTACAAGTATATTTAGGCTACAGTACCTGCTTATTATTTGGCAGGCCGTACGCTTATTTCTTACCTCAGTAGCACATCAAAAACACCGAACTTCGTTGGAAATCTCCAGTGACAATTCAAATAATTAGTAAAACCCAAAGTGTACTCATCATATAACGACATAAGAAATCTTTCTAAAAAAGGATTGTGTTCTGTCGTAATAGATGTTTGTACTGAAGTGCTGGTGTCAAAAACATTTATGAATTGTGATCAGTAACGTGATAGCATGAATTTATTAAGCAATATTTTTTTAATACAATTTTAAATCATAGTTTTAATCATACGTTACAGAAAAATTAAAGCGGCAAAGAAGTACATCCGTTCTAGTAATACCTCAACTACTGTAGTGTAATAATGAAATAAATTTGTTGGAGACATTTGCAGTCTCAACAAAAGCCCAAGAGTTTAAATCATGACCGAAACTGATTCGCAAGGAACTACCCTATCACTAAATAAATTACCCGTACACGAACCTTCTACATCAAGTTAAGTCAATTTTTCTCCGAAGCAATTTCAACTAAACCTCTTAACAAAATAAACAGTATTAATCTCGGCAACCTTATAAGTTCTGCAGTCCACTACATCAAACTTAAGAGCATTAAACGTAAAAAGACTACGAGTTCTGAAGTTGGAATAGAGCCAACCCTCTGATTTCTGAACCCGGCTTAGCAAGTCCAATGAATTCGATTCATAAAACCAATATAGACGAAGTTGGAGAAACTTACGTCGTGGTTCGTGTAGTTAATGATAATGACATTAATAGAGTTAAAGTTGTAAAAATATACGAGTTCATATACTAGTTTTGAAAGAGGAGCTAACAAAAAATGTTTTCTACGACACAGTCTTTTCAAATACAAAAAGTATAAACACAGTGTTGAAGGCAAAAGGAGATTACTCATCAACTATACATTGTTGGCCTAAGAACCAACAGTAACGAAAAATTACTTAACGTGTACGATGTTATATGTATATTACCGTAACAAACAATTTGTATGATGGGCACTTCTGAGAATCAATTTATCGCAAAAAATCTTAAAGACTTTGGGGTTATGTTTAGTTTTTTATTGTCAAATGTTTAGATTATTTGGCATACCTTTGATAAAGAAAACGTCTGACCATTGATAAAGAAAAGCTCAGATTATTTTGAAGCTGACTGTACCTGTAATGTTAGCCTGTATGTACAGTCGACCGCATATCAAGCGTTCTAATTTGACACCGGCACCCTCGTTCTTTTAGAGATGGCTTTCTGACCTTTATACTTAGGTAATTATTACACATTATGTGCGATTGAACATGAGCTATGTTTTAATACAATATGCAGAGTCGTTAAAATAAATCCAGAAAAATAAAAAAACAACACAGCGAAATCAATCAGAAATTCAGAATGATGTTTAACACCGAGATGACGGTATTCCCATATTACAGCTTAATTATTACTCATGAGTTTCTGAAATAGTACACAAGTAGTAGCCGCTCTCATTTTAGACTGATTTTTAGGTCTATTTTAAAGATTCGCAATTCTTATATACGAGTATATAAAAATTGCGCAATTCTTATATGTACACATGTGTATCTCGGAAACAGCCCTAATCCTATATTTGTTTTTACGTTTACTTTTTCAGGTATTTTCCTGAAAAAAAAATATACTACATCAACCCTTGCTCATCCCACTGCAGGAATACAGGATTCCCCTCAACCAAAGGGGTTTAGAGCATACCCCACCGCGCTGCACAAATGCGGATTGGCGGAGGCCAGTGTTATCAAGCCGCCCTAGGGCCACTGACTTAGCTTAACGACCGTCATCTATCGACAATAGCCGGGACCGAAGGCTTAACGCGCCAAGCTCTCCAAAATAAAATATCGTGCGTTGTCGCCCAGATACTTATGAATAAATTATCATATGAAGCTGCGGATTTGCTGGTAATCTAAAGTTTTCTGAACACTTAAGAATTTTGAGCTATCGTAAAGAGTTTCATGTGAATCAAACTGATTTGTAGAAGTGGGATACCGAGTGAATTCTTAGTCAACCCGACAAGTGAAGGATAATCGTGTGACCAGGAGTTCATCGATAAGAGTGCAATTTCAGAATTAATTACAACCCAGTCCGTTATCAAAGAGATTTTATCTAACCAAGCTGAATTTTCGTTTCCGATTCATTACTTATAATGCTTCCTAATACCGTTAGTACCTACTCAATAATTCATTAAGTTTCTTGTGTAGTTTAGTTACCTCTGAACTAAGTAGTTAAAGGAAAAGTAGAGTCTCAACCGACACCTGCTTTCAGAAAGTAAAACTTTGGGGAGTAAGTGACTTACTATTATTTTTAGTGTCGTAACCAACTAATTAACCAACGAGCTTCGAGAGCTTGACGAGGAAGCGGTAATAAGTAGGGCGCATTAAGGCACTTCTATTAGGGAGGTATCTCATCATCACCATCTCAGTCCGTATTTGTCCACTGGAAATAAGCCTCCCCTCTAGACAGCCACTTGCATCAATCCTGAGCCACCTACATCCATCGACGCTCTATAGATCTTTTGAGGTCATCTATTGAGGGTTGTTCGTACTGCGTGTACAGAACTTTCATAGGCGGTTAGCGGTTCTGCGAGCAATACAGCCGGCCCACACCTACTTCAGTTTGCTTATCCTTTTGTATATGTCAGTTACTTTCGTTCTGCTGTGAATATTCTCATTCCTAATTCAATAATGTATACGTAATAAATGTAGAATTAGACATTTGAAACTTGAATAAGTAAGTAGTATTTGCATGAAAATAATAAACAACATAATTATTATTCTATAATTAATACGTCTGTGACTAGCTTTATAAATTCAGTGACATGAAAAACAAAAAAGACTTTGGAGATTATAATCAGATTTATAATAAAAAATCGTGTTTTTTTTTTATGAAATGTATGTATTTTTTACTCGTAATATTATAAATGAAAACCATTTGCTTAATTTTATTTATATAGAAATAAAATTTTAATTCATTTTAATCAATTTCCAAAGAATGGACATTTTACTCAAAAACAACAGTAGGTAAACTTTCAACTTAAAGAAAGAAGAAAACGCACCATTGAACTTAAAATTATCAATGAGTGTTTCCATCTTTGGCTCTTATCACCGTCTGCATGTGATCAGGCTTGCTGTGGATTATATTTTTAACATCTACTTGAGAGCAGCGACCAACGCAATTTTTATAACGGAGGGTCTGTAGAGGATGGAGCTTGCTCTAACCTTCCTTTTGAGTATATCTCAGACATGTTCTATAGATTTCATGTCTGGGCTTCTTGCTGGCCACTGCAATGTTTAATGCCGATCTCCAGAAGGAAGAATCATCCACGTAAGGCGCTGTATGAGATCGAGCATTATCTTGCATTAAATGAAACTCTTTGCGACATGTTTTTCCATACGAAGAGTGAAACATATTTTTGCAGGATTACTTCAATGCATCATGCTGCAGTTAAACGACTTTTCACTACCACTAACTCAGTGCATACGTTACAATTACAACGAATACCTCCCCAAACTATAAAAGTACCTCCATGCAAGCTGACAGTTTGTGAAGTAGCGGTTAGAAAAAACCGTTCTCCACATGCGTTCATGACCATCTCGAGGTCTTAAAGCCACTAATCATTCGTCCGTTCAAAGAATTTTGCTCCAATCCTCATGCGTCCTTAGCGTATTCTCTCGCTGACAGTTTGTGAAGTAGTAGTTAGAAAAAACCGTTCTCCACGCCTTCTCCACGTGCGTTCATGACCATCTCGGGGTCTTAAAACCATTAATCATTCGTCCGTTCAAAGAATTTTGCTCCAATCCTCATGCGTCCCTAGCGTGTTCTCTCGCAAATGAAGTCAGGTTCTAGCAATCAGATCCCGTTCCTTCATTCTTCGTCTAATTGCGCACTCATTCACGTTGACTCCCCTTGCCGTGTGCAGGCGTTGTTGGATCTCGACCGCGGTGGGAAACTGATTTCTCAAAATCGCGAGGGCAATAAATGAGTCATCTCGCGCTGACGTACACCTTAATACACCTTGTACATGCCTTCATGTGTAAAGCATGGTCTAGTCTTACCTTCTCCAAGCATACCTCCGATTTGTATGCGGTATATTTAAAGTTTCAGCGATTTCCCGCTGAGTTTGCCCTTGATTCCTAAGCGTAGGTATTGCTTGAGCTTGAGCGAATTAAGATGAAGTAATAGGCATCGTTTCACTATTCTGGAATCGAGCAAACCGTAAAGATTAATTTATAATACATTTTCATGAACTCCGTTCCTATATCAATTCTATATGTTTGTCTGTGACACACACAGAAAAACGCACGTTTTTCTGTGTTTTTTCGAATATTCGAATTTTGACTTCAGATTCGGATTCAGCATTAAAAAGTAGAATACGAATGTTCAGGAACACCGTTCCTATCTCTTAAGGAACATGGTCAAAAAAGGCCGACAAATTAAAAAAATAAATTGAATTGTTATATAATTGACGAGCCAGGTGTTCCTCTGGCAATGCAAGCTTGCGCATTCTCAACTGGTTTGATATGTGACACCCAATTAAATTGTTATCGCTTTGTTTTTACTTAAAAAAGAAGCAATAGCTCGATCATATTTGCCGAGATAATATTTTTATATATAATAATTCTTTTTTAATAGAACATTGACAAGCATACCGCCCGCAGATATAAAGTGGTTATCATAGCCAGTGAACTTTTGCAATACGTTAAGTATCACTCGTGCGATGTCACCTCTGCTGCTAACATAGAAACACATTGGGAGCTTACTGGTGACCTCACTCACACGCAGGAACACAACAACCCTACAAGTTGTTACTTCGCTGCGGTTTTTTGTTAGGTGAAGGTACTTCTTCGGATGGGTTCTTTAGATGCCCTCTTAAAGACATCTAAATAAAGATAAAGAGAAGAAAGAAATTCATGCACACAAATGTTTGTCTTGTTTGGGAATCGAACCCACAAGTGTTGGTGTCAAAGTAGCCACTAGTATTAGTAATACTAACCACTATAAAACCTAGTAACGGCTGACCCGAGGAAATAGAGAGAATATTCTACAGAGACTGAGACTGAGTAGAGCGCCTCGCACTGGATGGGGCGATGGCTTCAAATGAGCCGCCGATAATAGCTGGATGCGGAAAGCGGAGCATAGCATAATGTAGAATGGGTGTAAGTGTCTCAATGTCACCTTTAGAGCCAAAGCCAAACTCATTTGCGCGTGGTGCACAGGCAGAGAGAACCGAGCGCCATAAGACGTTGTTACAATTTTTATAAATTCATGGCAGAGTAATTACTGGGTACTGTGTCGAAATACCCTTAGGTCACAAGGTTAGTAGCGCGCGAATAACATCCCCATGGTGTTGCAAGCGTCAATAGGCTACAGTGATCGCATCCCATCTACCTGCTCTGCATGTTTGTTTGTCAATCTAGTTTATATATATATATATATATATATATATATATATATATATATGAATAAGTATGAAAAAATTAATTATTTTGAATTTGGAACGCGTTTATTATGTTAAAACTTCTTTCGAATTCTCGCCGTTTTACATATTTTTTTTAGTGTTTACTATCTAATTACAATATGGAATGGAGTGTTAAAATAGGATGACAGTGATTGCCTGATACGAAGTGGATATGGCCGTCATATTCAAGACCTTGAAAAGCTTCTTATCAGCCGTATGTTCGTATATCGTACTATCGACAGATATACCATACATTTCCTCTGTTAAAAACCATAAAAGATCGAGGCACCCGCGTGCTGTTAAAACTACAAAGGCTGTTAATGCTATTATAGCCAGAAATCGTCGATACTCCATTAGCAAATAAAAAAATCATATCGTGACAAATGAAAATTCCCGCTAGGACTCAGTCGCGTATAATCAAACAAGACCTGAAACTCGGCACTTGTCATCAATATACAGGACATGCCCTAAATTAATTTCTACAGTTAAAGATAGTGGATCGAAACGTCTTTTGTCCCGATACGCAGGTGAAACATACAGAAATATCCTGTTTACTGATGAAACATTTTTCACAATTGAAGAGCGCTACAACAAATATAATGACAAAGTGTATACACACGTTTCTAAAGAAACCGCCTAAGTGGTCGGAAAGGTATATATAACGTGGTCATCATCCAGCGTCTGTAATGGTTTGGCAGGGAGTGTCTTATCAAGGAGTCACAAAGCTTCGCTTTTGTGCAAAAGAAGTGAAGATTTCAGGCAAATTGTATCAAGAGATTGTCTTGGATCATTTTGTGGTACCTCTCCGCAATACACTTTTTAAAAATGTACCGTGGACTTTCCAGCAGGGCTCTGTACCTGGTAACAAGGCACGAACTACCCAAATCTGGCTCGAAACCAACGTCCCTTACTTTGCAAGCGCTGAAGACTGGCTCTCGTCTAGCCCAGATCTGAACTCCTTAAACTACAAATTATGGTCAGTTTTAGAGGACATGACCTGCTCGAATTGACACACCGACATTGTGTCTCAAGAAATCTCCGGAGCATGTAGTGGCTAAATTTGCCATGGATACAGTACGAAAATCCATAAATTCGTGACCAGACAAACTAAAGGCCTGTATCAAAGCCAAAGGTGGTCATTTCGAATAGAATCATTATTTTTAATTTTCGGTGAGACTTCCATAAATATGTACATATAATTTATATTAAGATAATTCATAAAAAAATATTTGCATATTCATTTGTAACAGAACTTATGGACGGACTAGGTATATACCATTGATTAGAACTAGTTACTTGGAGATTGTATTAGGAGACCAAGTAATTATTCTTGAGAATATTTAAATAAGGCTTTTAGAAAGTAATCGTAATATATAAAATACAAAAAAAATATTTGTACGTATGCTCGTTATAGACTTTGAAACCATTCATCCGGTTGTGATAAAACTTCTGGGTTATATTCAACACATTACCGAGAAGGTTTAAAGATAAAAAAAAAAACGCCCAGCGAAGCCGTGCCGGGCACAGCTAGTTTGATGTATAATCCAACAATTAACCACCTATTACTGGGTTTACAATATTTTTTTTAACATCACTCTAGGTTTAAATGTAACTGTTCAGCATTATTTTCGTAAAAATATTGAAAAGTTTTCGCAGAAACCAGTTCATAGAACGAATTTTAGATAAAAGAATATAGCAGCTTAAAAATTGTATTGAACGGTTTTATTTTTATTCTACTGAAAATATTTACGGGCGAAACACTTATTCGTGCGAGTGCCAGAATATTACGTATTCAGTACTCATCTCACTTCGCTGGGGAATTTTAAAAATATCCTTAAACTTCTATCGGCTTTCTCTTGATAAAATACAAACACCAATGTAATCTTATTGTTAGGGAGTTTGATACGTTTAACAATAAGATGCTTTTGATATTCGGTTACTTGAAAAAGGTTTAGAAGCTACTTAACTTTGTTTAGATATGATAATGAATATACAATGGAACATCTAAACATCAAACAATTTTATTAAAGTAATACTTTTTCTATAAGATTCAGTTTTTGCCCTGTTCAATTTAAAATTTTATCGTAGATGTGTTAATAAGTGGGACACTTATTGATACTACTTAAATAAAGCGAATACCTAATTTATTAACAAAAATACGAAAATCTCAAACCGCATAACCGAGGTAGCGTATGACCACCGTGTTTGCTTATTGATACATTTTATGATAAATTTAGCTACGCCCCCATAGCGGATCATTTCGTAAGAAAATCTATTTGGTAAATAAATATTTTTTATTTATTATACAGATTATATTATATTAAATATTTTTCTAACATATTTACAATAATTATGTTATTTTTGTTAAACTAATCACAACATGGAAAAGATGTCATTCACAATAATTACATCGGAAAATATATTATGCGCTTTAACGCAGCATAATTATGGTTTGTACGTCTACTTGTATCTCTCATGAACTACCATAAACACTTTAAAATTATGACACATTTACATCGCGTAAGATTTAGCATTTCTGCACAATTTTGCTAACAGAGTTGTTGGGTGTAGCGACCTCCTGGTAAAAATTAGAATGCGTGTCCCTACAACTTTCCGCTCCACTCTACCACTAACAGATTTTTTTTTTATATGTTGTCTCAGCATAGTGGCTCCTCTTCACCTGTTGGTAAGCGAAAAGAGGAGCCCAAATTGCAGCGGCAACTGACAAAGGACTACAATGTCCTGTCAGTTGACGCTACCATGCTGGCCCGCAAGGTGCTTCTTCACGCTTCGTTTGAAGGATCCCACGTTGTAGGAAGGAGGAAACACATGTGCAGGCAAGGCGTTCTTTTTAATAGTTCGACAGAGATAGGAGTTGCCGATCTTTTTAGTACGAGAACTAATATCCGCAACAGTGGAATGATGACATCGCAAGCCTGCATGTGTGGTTCTATGACGGAAGGGAGAGGGTGGGATAAGGTAAAATAATTCTTCAGAGCACTCACCATGGTACAGGCGGTAAAATGTACTTAGGGATCCTATGTCCCTACGAAGTTGCAGAGGTTCTAGTTATTTTGTGACCTCTTCGTCGTCGATTATGCGGATAGCCCGTCGCTGCAACCTGTGGAGAGCCTCGAGAACATACTGTGCGGAGCCGTCCCAGAGATGCGAGCAATACTCCACGCAGGCCCGAAATTGAGTTATAAGACTCAATTTAGAAGACAAAGCTGGTCCGGCGGGAAGAACCGGCGCACCTTGTTCAGGACTCCGAGTTTCTTTGAAGCTGTTAAAATGAGGCTCTCGATGTAATTTCACCAGTTTAGGTCGCTACGAATATCCATGCCTAGCATATTCAGGCCATCGCGCATATTGAGGGTAGCGCCCTGAAGACTGGGAGTGGGGTGGGGTCGGGATCTCTGTTTAAAGCCCTACTTAATTTAATGTAAATGCACTATTATAATCTAATATAATAAAAAATAAATACTTATTAATTTTGGTGTGATGAAAATGGCTTTATCATCTTTAAAGTCACAGTCAACGTCATCTGCACGTGCTGCATCTTGCTATTTTACAAACGAAGCTCTGGTATGAAGATGAGTTACAGTGACAGAGAGTGTAGTGAACATGGCAAAGCGCGATGATAGTTCTTGTGTTACGAGCATGCATATGCTACAGTAATTACTTCACATGATGTGTGCCATGTGCTTGTTTCCCTCACTACTTTCTAGTCTTCCAGGGCAATGGTTTATAATTAAGTTTACTTCTTATTATTTATTTTAGGGACAGAAACTCGACGTGGAGGTCTCCAGTGCTACATTATATAGGTATATTATTCCTAATTGACCTGAAGGAGAAGTTCAAGTGTTTGTTTGCTACTATATTGGTATAAAAAATGTTTCAGACACGTGCTCGCCGCGACTAGTGTCATGAATGCAATTTTAAACAGTTTTTGTATTAAGGGTGCGGATGGGGGCACACCCAAATGCTACCCGCACCGAAATATAATTGATGAATATGTAACTGACAAAGATGTCTGGAAATAATTCAGCACAGACGACCTGTCATTAATAATCTTTAATTATACCATTTGATATCATTATTGTACCAATATGCTTACATGATTTTTTTGTAATATCTAATTGTCAATTTCTATAGAGACCTATAATAGCAAGTTTCTTTCGGTATTTCTTCTTCGCCAATGATCATTTCCGACATGCTAGTAGATTGAAAGAAGAAAAAGTAAAATAAGAGAATTGAATAAGATACAATAAGACTATATTTCAAAAAATATAAGACGTGTCTAAGTGCCCGTGAGGGCCCAATGGCAAATAAAGAATTTTTATCTTTATCTTTTTTGCTTTATATCGTAAACCCACTCATACCAATATTCATGCGTCATCAAACCATCTTTGTCATCCTAAACTCGCAGCATGTAAATCCATGGTATACTGTTTGATAAAAGCCCCATTGAAAGTAAGGATAATAACAACAAAGAACTCCATGTAATACATCAGATCGTGAAATGAAACAAATCAGCCATCGACAAATTATTGCGTAAAAAAATTTAGTAATATCATTAATAAACTACTGCATGTAATTCCAAATATTTCGACAAGAAAATACACTGCTAATTTGTCGTACTGACGAAAAATTACTGACATTAATTAACATATTTAGAAAAAATAACATGTACGTTGCACTTAAAACACATAATTCTATTAAATAACTTTGTCAATTGTAATGATACAATTCGGTCAAATAAAAACTCCGGCGTCTATAAGTTGTTTTGCAATTAATGTGATCATGTTAATACCAGTTAAACTAGTCGTAATTTTCAAAAACGAATTCATCAACTCACATCGTTGTCTAAAAACTATCACTCAGAAAGGTCACTCTTCGCTGAACAACTAACATGTCGCATGTCACAGTGCAACTTGGTCATTTCTTTTTTCTTCATTACTGATTCGTCGGTCTGCTATGAAATAAATGACATAATCACAAACCTACTCGCATACTGAAATATCGTATAAATAAATCATTACGAGCACAAACCAATTTACTTTCCTAAGAAAGCTAAAAGGCATAGAGAGACGTAAAATTCACACGTTATTCAACCTCTTTACTTATTCTAAGCGCACTTTTGTTAGCGGTAATCAACAAGAAAAAGCTCTCTCCTCTAATCTTATTGGGAAAATATTCAAAGAAGTGCTATTTTCACGGAGCTTTGACAGAAATAGCAGTTGTAGGATTTACCTCGGATTTAAATGAAAAATATAACTGCTATTTAGTTTTTATGGAATAAGAAATTCATATGTTTTTTTTTTGTAAATACATACTTATGAGACATGAAAAACACCCAGTCCAAGACAAACAGACATGTCCATGTACACAAATGTTTGTCCTATGTGGAAATCGAACCAACGAGCGTTGATGTTAAGGTAACGTTACTAACTACTGCGTCACCGAGTTCGTCAAACCTGTACTAAAATAACCGTATAAAATAGTTGTATATAACATTGGAAACATATGTTTTTGGTAAACGTAGTTAAAGTAAATTTAGAAGAAATCAATGGCAATTTGCACCAATTAAACAAGCGGTCTTTCTTAATAGAATGGCATCTCAAAACCGCATAAAATTACTTCCTTAGAACTTCTTCTTACTCTCCAGTTGGAACTCTACTAACGACGCAAGAAGATAACAATACAATCTATCTACAACAACCCATATTTATTCCACTGCTAGGATACATGTCTCATTCAACAGACGAAGTTTAACATACTCCATAGCGCTGCCCAAATGCGAATATGCGGAGATTATTATTTTCAAATCGCCCGAAAGCTACTGAGTATAATTAAATGCTTTCTACCCACAACAACCAGAATCCATAGCTTCGAGCAATGCAAAAGATCCATCTTTCCATTTTCGCATGGTATATCTGTTTCGTAATTCTTTCATCGTGCATTATTTCTACATGTCCGAACCGACGAAGCAAGCCTTTTTTATCTTAACATCGGCACTCGCTCATCAAATTCGACTGGTATATCCAGAAATTATCGCGTTCAAACAAACAAATATACTGTTTCGCTCCATATATATATAAATCTCGTGTCACAGTGCTTGTGGTCGAACTCTTCCGAAACGACTCAACCGATTTTTATGAAACTTTTTACGTATATTCGGTAGGTATAAGAATATGTTATAAAATATATTTCATAAAAAAAGTTCGTAATAAATAAATTAGGAATAATTTATATGGCTGAACAACGTATGCCGGGTCAGCTAGTATTTGTATAGATAACTTGTTTTAATACAAAATTTCCTTACTCAAATATATGATCACAATTTTAACATTAATTAATATAATGTCGTAAACGTTTTATGTCCGGTCTCAATTATGAAAAGGTCTCATTTGATATAGAGATTTTTGTTACCATAAATTTAGACAGTGGCGGTTAGTGCTACTTCAAAACCAACCCTAGTGGGTTCCATTCTCACAAAGGACAAACATATGGGTACATATGTTATGTATGTTTGTCTTGGTCTGGACGTTTTCAAATGAGTTAGAGCGCATCAAAGCAGTCCTGGAGAAATACCTCCATCTCACGGCATACCACAGCTAAATGCGAGTAAGTGGGATTAAGCTCCTAAGGAGTTGCTGTGTCATCAGCAAGTGTGATACGCGCGAGTGATACTTAATGTGTTGCAAGTTTAGTAACTGCTATACATCAGATGTGTGAGTATTTGTGTCTTTATACAAGTCGAGCGACAAGCACGTACACGGCGCACGTGGACATGCACATGTGCGTGCAGTGGCGCGACGCGCATGTTGTATGAATAGAAAAATAATGTTTTCGTATCAGCTAGTTTTCCACTTTAAATATGTATGTTTAAACCTTATGCCTCAACGAAATTGAAAATTGCCCTCAACTAACATATCCCAACAACGTATAGCTTTATTGTACACATAAAATTGAAATAATATACGTACACGAGTGCCTCTGATATGAGAGAGCGTTTATACTATGCCAAAATTGTATTAATGTTATAGTTAAATAATAAAATAAATAAATATTGTCGGACAAATTACACAGCGCCACCTAGCCCCAAAGTAAGCGAAGCTTGTGTTATGGGTACTAGACAACTGATAAACATACGTAAATACATTTTTTTTTGTAAATACATACATATCATACATAGAAAATACCCAGACCAAGACAAACAGATATGTTCATGCACACAAATGTTTGTACTGTGTGGGAATCGAACCCACGAGCGTTGGTGACAAAGTAGTGTAACAACGCGTTTCACCACTGCGCCACCGAGCTCGTTATAATATATACAAATTAAAATAAGATAATAATTGAAAAATGCCGTTATAAAAATCTCTACTTTTCCCACCCCTTCGTCTGCCTCATTATTCACTTAATCTTAGTACCGTCCCTTATATTGAGGTGGAGAAGGGAATTCTCCAACTCAATATAAAGGTCAGCACTGTGATAGATTTTAACCCAAATTCAAGAATGGTTGTAATATGTCACTTAGAAACATGTGCCCACCTTTAAGACTTGCATCCGCCTCGTTCTCACCTACGCCAGCGTCGTGTTCGCACATGCTGTGCGCTCTCATCTGGCTAAGCTCCAAATCATTCAAAACCGCCCAGCAATGCAACCGGTGCTCCTCATTATTTTAATGTTGAAGATCTCCGTCACGACCTTCAACTACACTTCATTGTCAGTTTTCATGAAGGAAGCGACCAGGCGTTACTTTGAAACTGCCTCCCAGCACTCCAACCCATTAGTATTCCGGACTGTCAATTACTTCCGGCGGATCGACGTCCGAGGGTTCCGGTATCGACCACGAAATTCACTCTTTAATGTAGGTGATCGCATTCACTCTTTGATCGAATTGCTGTTGCGAATGCCCTTACTACTCCGATCCCAACACTGCACGACGATACTGCACTCTGCGGATCCGAGTGCGGAGAGTTAGGACATCATTAAGAGAGCTAGAGGTAGGGCGCATCAAAGCAGCCCGTCTGAGGAAGTACCTCCACCTCACAGAAAACCGCAGGCAAATAACAACTCCCTAGAGGGTTGTTGTGTTCCTGCGTGTGAGTGAGGTCACCAGTAAGCTCCCAAGGAGTTGCTGTGTAAGCAGCAGAGGAGGTATCGCGCGAGTGATACTTAATATATCGCAAGCGTTAATAGGCTACGGTACCCGGTAGTGGATGGATGCCATGCGGTGCTAGCTCACATGAACCGGAATCTGCTAACTACTTTTTGTGCTTCCGCCACCGTGCTAACAGATCATCTCCTTAGGAGTTTACTGGTGACCTCCCTCACTCACAGAACATAACAACCCTCGAAGTACTTGTTGTTTGGCTGCACTTTTCTATGAGATGGAGGTTCTTCCCCAATTGGGCTCCATTGATGCGCTACATCTTGAATATATTTTTTTATTTATAACAATCAATATACATTAAATTACATCGTTTTTTAATACAAAGTTTATGACATTTTACCTTAACTTACATCTGACCACGTTTGCAACTACGATGTAATAACGATAGTGCGTCTGAAAGTGAGTGTCAGTAAGATAAGAATAGGCATGCTCTGTTGGTTCGTACATGTAGAAAGAATGAAAGACTAAACAAGATAGTATTGGGATGGAAGGATATAGGGGTTGAGAAAGCCCAAAACCAATTTGGTTGTATATTATCAAAAGGTTTTATCTGCACCTCTAAAAACCGGGGAGCGAGCACAAAAAGACCTATGAATATTAAAGAGGCGAGCAAAATATGTAAGCATAGCTAGATGTAACTCACTTGATTTGTTTCAGGATTTCCTGCTACGTGTTAATTATTGTGATTATTTATGCCACTAAAAATATATGAATTAATATTAGGTGGTCCGCTGATATTCGGGGAGTATACAAAGAAGTTTAAAGTATAGAAATTTATTCTAAATAGATAAGTTAGGTTCTTCGTTTCTTGTTATTTCAGCGAGAGGATTTTCACACTGGTTTTAAATGTTCTGCCTGAGGTAGCATAATTTTATAAATGTTAGATTACATATCAGTTTTTTAATCATTTGACTTTTGTCTATAAATTTATAGTACCAGTCATATTTATTCACGTTCCTTGGAATTCCAAATTTAAAAAAAAACTAAATATAAAACCTAATTTTCGTTTTGGCAGAAACCTGTCAATCAAGCCACCCATTTCACCGTAAAATAATCGATACTATTTCCTATACCTATTAAGTAAAACTCCCTAATGCATCGCAACAGTTCACTGTACCAAAATCAGATTGACATTGATGAAGTAAAGATATGCTTGTATATTTACGGTAGACAACGCACGAGCGACGGCTCTAGTGTTACCAGTTTCCATAACTGCTTACCATCAGGCATACGGGCGTATGTAGTTTGTCACTTTTCACTTCAGGGTGGAGAATGTTTATGAGTAAGCATCTTAAAGTCATTTATGGCACATTTGTGTGTTTGTTCGTCTTGATATGGACTTTTTAAGAGAGGTAGGTAGCATCATAGTAGCCAGACCTCAGATATAGTTAAATAACAATTCTCTGGACGATTTTTGTATGCTTGCTAGTTAGTAACGTTGCAAGTAAATTCTGTAGGAGTTACTGTGTTATTACTGTATTGCCAGGGTTTATCAGCTACGGTACGTACTTTACATCAGGCGGGCCTTATCTTTTTATCTTTCTAAATGTTGTATGAAAAGAGATACTCCATCTTAGATCTTGCAACAGTATTTTGTGTTTCGTTCAACTTTTACATATTTTTGGTTAGTTAGCAAAAAATTTTGCTTTTGAACTACACAATATTAAGAAAAATCGTTCGTTGTCAGCAAAAATGGTGGATTAATTAAAAGTTATAAGCAAAAGTAACAAAAAGCTAGTATTTTTGATATATCGCATAAAACATTCGCTGTGTTCTTAAATGTTGCCTAATTACCGTAAATACAATATATTGATGAGTGATAGAGCAATGATAGCCTAGTGGATAAGAAAACGGCCTATTGATCAACTGGTCCCTGGTTCGAATCCTGGCGAGGCATGTACCACTAAATTCGTATTTTCGGATTTATGTACATATTTATCACTTGCTTGGCGGTGAAGAAAACATCGTCAGAAAACCGACACATCCAGGAAATTATATTCTGAAAGAAGTGTGACCTAACCTAAGACAGATCTGGTTTTCCCTCTGCGTCGTGGAGGTACAACGGTAGCTGTCCCATATAATATCTCTTCGCCAAATCATTAGACTTAGGTAGCGGACCCCGCCAATCCTACTCGTGCACCGAGGGTTCTGTAAAAAATATTTTCGCATTTTTCTTTTTTTGTGATGATGATGTACTAGATTACAGTTTTTGGATTTTTCCTTTACTATTGCTACTTTAAGTTCGCTGGCTACATGACATTGCTTTTTTACCAAATTGCATAATTCTAGGTCAACGGGAATTACACTATAGATTTTGATTCCGGTGCGAATGTCAAAATATGCGGATAAACGGGGCATAATCATCCGTAGGTTTTGATTGCTTTGACTTAGAAGTTTGATTTTTACAAGCGTTAATAGGCTACGGTAGTCATTTTATCTCAGGTGGCCCGTACACTTGTATGCCTCGTGATATTGCATAAGAAAGACATATAAATAACCTGACAGAGTCGTTCGAAAATTTCATTATTACGTTTGTTCATGAGTTATGACTTTTTATTTTCCCTGGTTAACTTTCTTAAAAATATTTATATATACTAAATAAATCAAAACATACAAACTTGGTTACACCATTATCAAACTTCCCAACGTTCCATTACCATCATTACATAAAGAAACGAAGAAGTGATTTCGTCCAAAGAAATCACGAGCCCTTGCTGAGGAAGCAACAAAAAAATAATGTCTCTCTAAATTGAATCATTTGTAATATTCCTTCTTTTTTACTCTTGCGTCTGTGGACGCTTTTCAAGAGTCTGTTACGTGGATAATTTTCAGGGAACTAATGGAAGTGACTTGTTGTTATTTGAATTTATTTTTATTTTGTTAAAGTGGAGTCCCTCTCGGCTGTTGTTGCCAGATATGTTTTCTCCAAGTTTTTAAGGGGCTCAACTAAACTAACAACCGATACTCTTTAATAGAACCGTGACAAAGTTTGCTATAATAAATTATCTGAAACAGTTCTGTTGTTGCCTGAAAATGTGTTCAAAAGGTACATAAAAATACTCTATGTAAGAAGGCTTATTACAGAATCGATGAATATCTGACGAACAGATATGTATGGAATCGATTCAGCACATGTATTAATAGGTATATTTAATTTTACTACTTGACATCATTCTATATTCACATACGCTACAGTAATCGCGGTAATTAGGTGGGTCGTATGCTTGTATGCATCCCGAAATAGTAAAAAAAAATATTCCTACAAGGATATGAGAATTCTTGGCTTTGTGAAAAGTAGAGATTTTCTTAACTCTATATTATATTGAATGGTGAGAAATACATAGTTTATCCCCGATTAGTTAAGCCTATAAATGTTTGCAATTCATGTTGTTTGCATAACACCAGTTTCTGGTAACCTTACATGCAGAAAGAACCTTCTTATACTTTACCAGTTTGTCTGCAAATAATCATCGCTGTTCACTACCTCATTTACGACGTTATTTAAATACCTGCACTATAATTAATGCTGATACCTATTCCAGTAAATGAGATATCTTTAATTCCACGATCTAGCCAACAATTCTCCTTTATGAAAATCGTTTTGCGATAATCAACTGTCTTCAGGAATTTGTGACGTCACTCCGTCGGACAAGCAGAGAATTATTCGCTTCTAAGTATCTTTTATTAATGCTACCTCTTGTCGCCTAGTATTGTTACTTTCTTTAGATTTCCAATGAAACGTCTCGATTGAAAATCTCATATTGTTGTTTCTTGCAACGTTTTTAATGGATGGCGGAAATAATTATGTTCAGATTTAAAAGTAGCGATGAAACGTATTTGCTTATATTCGTTTAGGCATATTGTCATTTATACAGATGAAATTAATGCTCACTATATGCTTCACAAGACAAAATTCTGAGAAGAGCAGATATTATTAAATACGATACAAAAAGTTAGAAAGCATACTGATGGACTGCATAATTATATTAAATAAGTACATTTATATTTCAGTTGAAGATAATCAGTACTGAAAAAACACGACCAATTTGGTCAAGGTAGGTAAATCTCAAATGTGATATATATATATTATTTATATAACAGGGAGTTTTCTGTGAGCTTTTGTCGAGCTCGGTGGTGCAGCGGCGAACCACACTGTTATGTTCCTTTGACACGAACGCTTATGGGTTCGATTCCTAACAGGACAAACATTTGTGCGCATGAATATGTCTGTTTGTCTTGGTTGGTAGGTGTTTTTAAAAGAGGTAGAGCGCATCAAAGCACCCCGTCTACGGAAGTACCTCCACCTCACAGAAAAGCGCAGCCAAATAACAACTCCGTAGAGTTAATAGATTCAGGCGTTATTTTGCGAAAGTCAAATTTACGTGCAATTTGATCTAACCTGCTTTGTGTGCTTCCGCCACCAATTAGTTCATGCGGCCTAGCGCCGGCCGGCACCCACCCACTACTGTTGGTGCGTGCTACATGCCGACGCTGCCATGGCTGCTCCGGTAGTCTCTGCCTCGGCTGCTGTGGTCGTCCGCCATCTGGAACAGAATCCGCATCCATCACCACCGTCGCTACCACGACTGGCCTAGTCGTCGCTGCGACACGTGTTTCGCCTCTCCACGAGGCATCATCAGGCGTTGTAGACGTTAATCGTAAGAATAACATGCTACATTGTAGTCCGTAGAGGGTTGTTGTGTTTCTGCATATAAGCGAGGTCGCCAAGTTCCTAAGGAGACGCTGTGTTAGCAGCAGAGGTGGCATCGCGAGTGATACTAATGTACCAGCGTTCATACGAGCGGCTACGGTACCAGACGGACAGCTTTGATACGCCCTAACTCTTAATATAGGTATGCAAAAGAAGAGAAAATCTGCTCGCAATTTAACTACAGTTCCTGGGCGACGACCAATGTTCGCTCGAATTTTTAGTTTATTTTGTATAAAATCACTTAATTTCTGGAGAGACGCTTATATAGATGAACTTTGAAAGCAGAACTTTATTTGAATACAAAATTTCCAAGAATTGCTCGTTCGAATAATAAGAAAAATGGGCAAAATAGTAGTGATTTTCGTGGGCTTCGAATAGAGAACGTTTGTGACTGTCAGACCATTCAAACGATGCGACCAAGTCACAACAGTACAATGATATACTTTAATGGCTAGAAAATATCTTCGTTCTAGGGTTATTCTGTTTCCTAATACATTAGGATTGGCGTTGTCCGCTATGTAAGCCTAAAGATTTAGTGAAGATACTGATTTTGACATGGAGCGACTGCCGCGAGATCTCCATAACGTAGAGAGAAAACATTCATATTTTTCACATTCATCTCTCACTCTTTTCATGCACGCGACCGGTTCCTAGCACTCCTAACGTCATCATCTGATAAAAGACGATTAATTTGGTTATGGTAGGTAACTCCTGGCCTGTGTCGGCTCCTATATCCTTTCACTTTCGCATTGTATCCGTATCCGTTTCGTTGTCCTTTCATCCTGCATTCTTTCTATATGTCCGAAATAACGGAGCCTGCTTTTAGTTATCTTGATATCTTGAAAATGTATCATAAATAAATAAATAAACAAATATTGTCGGACAAATTACACAGCGCCACCTAGTCCCAAAGTAAGCGAAGCTTGTGTTATGGGTACTAGACAACTGATAAACATACGTAAATACATTTTTTTTGTAAATACATACTTATTATAGGTACATAGAAAATACCCAGTCTAAGACAAACAGACATATTCATGAACACAAATGTTTGTATTGTGTGGGAATCGAACCCACGAGCGTTGGTGTCAAAGTAGCGTAACAGCGCGTTTCACCACTGCGCCACCGAGCTCGTCTAGTCTCGTCTATCATATATATATATATTTATTATATTAAATTAAAACTTAATTAAAACCTAAAAATCATAATATACATTCTGTGTACTAAGTATCGGGAATTTGTCAATAAAACAAAAAATACAAATTATTCATCTAAATTTATTTTATCGCCTTCAAAGTAGGCCCCATCGCTTGCAATACAACATCTCCACCGCTTCACCCAGTCTTCCATACATTTTTCATAGGCTATTTGCGGTATGGCCTTTAGCTCATTCAGCGAATTTTCTTTTATGGCTTCTATCGACTCAAAACGTTTTCCTCGAAGTGGTAATTTTAACTTGGGAAATAAAAAAAAGTCAGACGGAGCCATATCAGGTGAATACGGTGCTTGGTCGAGAACTTTTGTTGAATTTTTCGCTAAAAACTCTTTCACTATAATGGCTGTGTGTGATGGTGCATTATCATGGTGCAGCATCCATGAGTTGTGTTGCCACAAATCTGGACGTTTTCGGCGGATACTCTCACGCAAACGCTTCATGACGCCTAAATAATATTCTTTATTCACTGTTTCTCCCTCTGGAAGGAATTCGGAGTGAACCACACCACGGTAGTCAAAAAAAACTGTCAGCATCACCTTGATTTTGGAGCGACTTTGCCGCGGTTTTTTGGGTTTCGGCTCGTTTTCGAGACGCCATTCTGAAGACTGTTGGCTTGTTTGCATGTCGTACTCATAAACCCATGTCTCGTCGCCAGTTATTATACGTTTCATAAAGGTCGGATCCGTAGAAGCTCGGGAAACCATGTCTTCAGCGACATGCTTTCGCTGCGCTTTTTGAACAAAATTGAGCTCTTTTGGAACTAGTCGAGCGGCGACGCGTTTCATGCCTAAAATGTCAATGAGAATGTTGTGGACGGACTTAAAAGATATGTTCACCTCACTAGCCAACTCTCTCAGACTCATACGTCGATTTTCGAGCACTAGCTTCTTGATTCTGTCGATGTTTTCTCTGGTCGTAGCGGTTGAAGGTCTACCAGAACGAGGCAAGTCTACTACTACTTCTCGGCCTTCTTTAAAAGCCTTATACCATTCATAAGCCCTTGTTTTCGATATACACGATTCGCCGTAGGTATTTCGCAACATTTTTAGTGATTCACCACATGAAATATCATTTGAAACACAAAATTTAAGGCACACTCTTTGTTCAACAATATTTTCCATTGTAAAAATCGCCGAGGACTCAAAACTATGACCAACAAAAAGTGTAGTTTAAAACAAATTAAATGACAGATCCCGCTCAAATTTTGCGCGCTAAATCAGTACAGTGCTACCAACATGCAGTAAAAAAATTAGAACGACCTCTTTTACGCGGGTCTTTTTATTGACATATTCCCGATACTTTTTACACAGAGTAGTATATATATATTATGATTTTTAGGTTTTAATGATGCCTTATACGTTTTGTATATACATATGTATGTATATATGACATGACATTAAAGAAATTCTATTAACAGATATGTTCCAAAATCTCTGGTGAAACCCTCGTATGGAAACTAATCAAAGTTTTCAGTATGGCAAGAGAAAAACGTTTGTATCTAGTTTAGTTCATAATCAATCTAGTTTATAGGATGTGATAAAAATATACTAAAAATGATGTCTCAAAGGTTTATATCAAAACTGACAACAGGAGCAAAATACTTTCTGAAATTTTCCAGTTTATAGCTGTTTTTCTCCATTTAATTTTTCCATGTACCATTTTATAAACTTAACAGTCCATAAAATTCACATAAAATGCTCGTTAAAAATATTAAAAGTACACATTTCAACACAACCTAAATACGAAACAGGGCAATCTGATTTCTTGCTCTTGTCTCGGCTTAGGGAAAATAAAACTGTCGTTTCATAGCGAAACGGGGTCGGACATGTTACTGCACCGGTTCTGGTATGCGGGGCCCTGTTGACCCCCTAGAGGGGGAGTTCCCCAAACGACGTCACGCGCGATCCCGACTCACACAAATCACGCGAAGCCAGCACGCGATCTCGCCTCAGGACTATGAAACTCTACAAAACTTCAACCCTTAACGTATATATCAACAAACAGCTGATACATTTCTTTGTTTCTTCGACTATTAAAAAAAATCACTGAAGATATTCAGCAATGGCATAATAGATATGAAAAGTTCTAGATTGAATTTTTTTTTGGTGGTACAGAGAAAAGCTACTAGTTCAACACGATGTGTCAATAGCACTGTTTATTTTGTAGTAGACGCCCTTTTTAATAAAAGAATACCTTTGTAATAATAAGTCAGTCGTGGTCACAATGGATAGCACGTCACATTCTTCGACTGATGGACAAACACGGAATAAAATATAAATGTTGACTCCAGACTTAATTCTTGTTTCGATTTTCTGATGGGGTTTCTTTTGTACTCGTAATTACACAAAAGTTATAATTATTTTGTACAGCGTCAGGAGTCAGAATGATCGCTTCCAAGACATTAGGATATTACTCACGTGATGCCACCTCTGCTGTTAACACAGCAACTCCTTAAGAGCTTACTGGTTACAACCCTCACTCACAGGAACACAAAACCCTTCAGAGAGCTGGTATTTAACTGTGCTTTTCTGTGAGGTGAGGGTACTTTCTCAGCTTTATCTTTGATGCATTCTATCTCTCTTAAAACACCCAAACTAAGCCAAACAGTCATGTTCATTAACAGAGTGTGATTATTCGTATAAGTCGAGAGGATTTAATTCGCACTTCAAACATAATAATGTCAGGATGGTGGCAAAGAAGCGTAAGACCTACTTCATGCAAGGCTACAGACAGACAAAAGAGGGCTACTGTTATCGATCCTTCTATATATGGCTTGAGGCACATTATTATTATATTCAGTAATTCGAAATCTAATTCATTTCAGAAATGAAAAAATAGCAACTTAATTCAAAATTATGAATATCGTCGAATTCACCCGTGATATGAAATTATTAGTACTTTGACCTACCATTAACAAAAATTAACTAATATAATGGGGTTACGATAGCAATTACTACAAAAATGTTTCTTTATGCCCATTTATTAATAAAATTAGGCTATAAAGTGCGAAAGGCCGAAAGCATTTCAGTATTTGGGTCGTAACGATAAAGATCTGAAATTAACTCCTAAGAATCGATTCCTGTCGATGATTGATTAATTTATATGTTTTAACCGATTGGGTTGGGTATACTGTACTACATACAAATTTTATAGTTATTTCAGCAGAATTGATACAATTTCTCTTTTAAAAATGAAAAATTTCACCTCTTTGTCCCCGATGGGGTTATATGCTAAGACTTAAGACTAAGAGTAATATTGTGGATCGTGTGGTTCAACTGAGCAATCAGGAAGGTTTGCAGCTATACATGGCTCAATGAAATGATGAAAAAGGAAAACTGGAAAAGTCGACGATCGCATATTATGATGGAAATACAAGAGGGAAGGCCTGTATACAACACTAAATAAACAGAAAGTGATAAGTGACTAATTAGTGAAAATTTTGAACTATTGTTGAACACAGCCAGTCATGTATATTCCAATGTTTGTTTTACATATTGAGAGGGATGCAACGTATGCTTGCATATGTATGCTTGCACACCCGAAGTGAAGTGGTTACCGAAATATAGAAACGCGCGCGTTGCCACCTCTGCTGCTAACACGGTAACTTCTTAGTAGTTTACTGCTTACCTTACTCATTCGCAAGAACATAACAAGGCTCTAGTGAGTTGTTATTTGACTAAGATTTATTGGGAGATGGAGAAGTACCTTCCTAGTTAGGATGCTTTGATGCGCCCTACTTCTCTTAAAAATATCAAGACCAAGACAAACATACATGTTCGTACATACAAAAATTTGTGCTGAATGGGAATCGACTCACGAGCCTAGATGTTAAAGTAGCATTGCTAACCACTCGGCCAGCTTGATAAAAGACATACAGAAAACTGCAGCCAAATACCAGCTCCCTGGAGGATTGTTATATTCCTGCGAATTAATAAGATCGCTAGTAAGCTTCTAAGGAGTTGTTAAGTTAATAATAAATAAATAAATATTGTCGGACAAATTACACAGCGCCATCTAGCCCAAAGTAAGCGAAGCTTGTATTATGGGTACTAGACAACTGATAAACATACGTAAATAGGTACTTTTTTTTTTGTAAATACATACTCATTATACATACAGAAAATACCCAGACCAAGACAAACAGACATGTTCATGCACACAAATGTTTGCCTTGTATGGGAATCGAACCCACGAGTGTTGGTGTCAAAGTCGCGTCATTCACGACTGAGCCACCGAGCTCGTCAAAAAAGTTACCAGCAAAGGTGGCATCGCCCGAGTGACGCCTAATGTTTAGGGGTTATAGGCTACTGTAAACGCTTTAAATCGTACAGACCGGAAGCTTCTACGCCTCCCGGCGTTGTATAAAAAAAAGTTGTTCCTAAATTCTCTGTTGGAATGTTCGTAAAAATTGTCATGAAACTTCATCGACCGTAACATCTTTAATATTATAGCTTCGTCCCTAAAAGGTCCCTAAACGTCAATGTGAGTGGACTATTCTCGCAAAACAATAAAACATTTGACTGCACACGTAGGCCCTGCGCTCACAAATACGTACATGGTGGCAAACATGTGCTTCACCTAATGGTTTTTTTATACCTGCCTGATGGTAAACAGTCGCCGTAGCCTATCGACATTGGCAAATCCAGGGGTGTCACTCATGCGGTGCTGGCCCTGAATGGTAAATGATCACCGTCACATAATCCACATTTTAATTTAAGAAAAAAAATTAAACCAGATTTTTTAAAGCAACAAACAAATTTTTGATACTACTCGCATATTTATTCGAGAACATCGTTGATGGATGGAAGATTCCATGACTGGATTGTACATGGAAGATATTCTACTAACACACAAGTCGACTGCCCCGGCTCAATTACTCTTAAACATCTATGCGACTTAAAGATAGCTGTACGGCAGTTGAACAGCTATTGAGCTGTAGAAAGTTGACTTCTGCATTTTGTGTGCAAGATTGGTAATTCCTTAAATAGATCCGCCGTGGAATATCTACTATCAAGACATGAAGGACGAAATTATAGTTTATATACAACGTCGGGAGGCATGCAAGCATACAGCCAGATGTAAAGCGGTTACCGTAGCCTATAATCGCTTGCAATACATTGAGTACAAATCGCGCGATGTCACCTCTGCTGCTAACACAGCAACTCCATAGGAGCTTACTGGTGACCTCACTCACACGCAGGACCACAACAACCCTCTACGGAGTTGTTATTTGCATGCGGTTTTCTGTGAGGTGGAGGTACTTCCCGGGACGGGCTGCTTCGATGCGCCCTACCTCTCTTAATACTCTAGGTTTATAACTTGTGCTCACAATTTGTGCAAAAACCAAATGGAAAACTTCTCTCTCCTCTCACGTTCTGAATTAAAGTCAATCTCACACGTGCGTGGCGCACCCTCTCTACTACCTAAGACCTGTTACGGAACGATATTTAATTTTAGTTGCGAAGTATCTCCATTTTATCTCCTGGCGTTCTATAGTCTCCGCCTACCCCAATGGGAGACAGGCGTGATGATATGTATGTATGTATCTCCATTTTTCATTTTTAGGGTTCCGTTTTACCCTTTGGGTACGGAACCCTATTACTGAGGCTCCGCTGTCCGTCCGACCGTCCGTCTGTCACCAGGCTGTATCTCTTGCACCGTGATAGTTAGACAGTTGAAATTTTCACAGATGATGTATTTCTGTTGCCGCTATAACAACACATACTAAAAAATGGAATAAAGTAAATATTTAATGGGGCTCCCATACAACAAACGTGAATTTTTTGCTCATTTTTGCTTGATATTTATAACGGCAACAGGTAGACGCTTGAACTATTCACAGAATATTTAGTTATATATTCACTTTAAGAATAAATAATTAAATTAAAATAAAACAAATATTTAAGGGGGGCTCCCATACAACAAACGTGATTTTTTTGCTGTTTTTAAAGATAATGGTACGGAACCCTTCCTGCGCGAGTACGACTCGCACTTGGCCAATTTTTTTTTTAATTTACAGAGCAGCTGTACGAGTATGCGAGGGAGGTTGCCAAAAATGTCCTGAACATGTATCGCATTAGCAGCAGGAGATAATATGGCGCCCACTTTACTCTTTGTCTTTTATTGTTTCACATCAGTTGAGCCGTATGCTTTTTTTACCTCTCGTCGCAATATTAAATACATATATAATATAAAATATATATAAATTTTATAAGAAAGGCTTTATCAGTTAACTCGTGGGCAGAACGATTCCGCCCACTGTCATATTACTGGGCGGTAGGCGATTTAAAACAATAACCACGCTTTCATTCCTAAGCGATACTTTATGATTTGTAGGCACGCGAAACTTAAAGCCGTGTACACATGTACATTCAGCTATTATTAATTATTAGATACCTATCGAAGTGGTTAAGTATTTATACCATTATTGGATGGATATTTTTTAATATTACCAAACGTCTACATTTGTATACCTATGTATACAAATGTAGACGTTTAGTAATATCGGGTAGCACCCGATGTGATAAAAATTGGAAGATTTGATGAAAGCAAATTCAAGAAGAAAGAAGTACTTTCTGCGTGTCGTATTGTATCGAGATCGAAACAGACTTCTGACAACTTATAAGCTATTCGAATATTCTAACATAATTATAATTGGTTTCTGACACGATCAAAACAGTAAGAGCGTCTCAAAATAAGTCATATTCTAAGTACTTTACAGTTATTAATAAATAGTTTAGAGAATAGTATTGTCTTAGGTTTTCGCGATTGTTACACATTGAAATTAAACTATTTTTAACGGAAGTATCGCGTGTTTTATTTATTTTGTTGAAACCTGACGTTTCGAACGCTTTGCAGCGTCCGTGGTCGCAGGAAAGACTAAGGTGGTATTTGTCTTACATTAGTTATTCAATTATTACATCTACTGACATGGATGGATTAATTATATATGTTCCGATTCACACAAAAATCGCTCACAGTGTCCGAACATTTTTTAGTAGATCTTTGGATTTGTGACTTGATTATTTTTAGGACTGGATCCCAAGCAGGTGGTACTTGCCAACCATCTTCTCTATTGAAATTGGGGTGTTTTCTTATTTCAATAGCCTCGCGCAACATTCTCGGCATGTAGCGATTCTCCTTGGCGAGGATTTGTGGTTTATCGAACCGGATGTAATGGTTTGGTTGGTCCAGTGTATGTTCACATACTGCAGAGTTTTTATCGCGCCTATTCTTCATATCAGCAATGTGTTCTTTCACACGAGTACCTACGCTTCTCTTTGTTTGCCCTATGTATGATAAACCACATTCGCAGTCTAATTTGTATACTCCTGCATCTTGTAGGGGGATATTAGACTTGATAGGTCTTAGAAATTGACTGATCTTCTTATGGGGCTTGAAATAAGTTTTAATTGAAGCTCGCCGTAAGATGTTGCCAATTTTGTCTGTGACTCCCTTTAAGTATGGTAAGATGGCAGGTTGACGTTCAACTGTAGGTGGCTTCGGGCGGCTTCTGTGACGCATGCGAGGGAGTGTGTGACTATTGCTCCGCAGTACTTGTTTGACATGTTGGAGTTCCTCCTCTAGATGCTCAGCGTCGCAGATGCCGTGTGCTCTCTGAAAGAAACAAAGATTCTTACGGCGAGCTTCAATTAAAACTTATTTCAAGCCCCATAAGAAGATCAGTCAATTTCTAAGACCTATCAAGTCTAATATCCCCCTACAAGATGCAGGAGTATACAAATTAGACTGCGAATGTGGTTTATCATACATAGGGCAAACAAAGAGAAGCGTAGGTACTCGTGTGAAAGAACACATTGCTGATATGAAGAATAGGCGCGATAAAAACTCTGCAGTATGTGAACATACACTGGACCAACCAAACCATTACATCCGGTTCGATAAACCACAAATCCTCGCCAAGGAGAATCGCTACATGCCGAGAATGTTGCGCGAGGCTATTGAAATAAGAAAACACCCCAATTTCAATAGAGAAGATGGTTGGCAAGTACCACCTGCTTGGGATCCAGTCCTAAAAATAATCAAGTCACAAATCCAAAGATCTACTAAAAAATGTTCGGACACTGTGAGCGATTTTTGTGTGAATCGGAACATATATAATTAATCCATCCATGTCAGTAGATGTAATAATTGAATAACTAATGTAAGACAAATACCACCTTAGTCTTTCCTGCGACCACGGACGCTGCAAAGCGTTCGAAACGTCAGGTTTCAACAAAATAAATAAAACACGCGATACTTCCGTTAAAAATAGTTTAGTTTAGAGAAAATAATAATAGACAATTATTAACACACATCAGGCAAACTGTAACTATTATATTTATCAGAACTGATTGGTTACATCTTACCTAAATTTGAAAAATATAACGGTTTTATTTATGCCAAAATAATACAAATTTTAATTGGTTAAGGCGTTGCGTGAATCCCGTACCTCATGTGAGTGAAAAAGTAAGGTAATTTGGGTATTTTTTTTTATACATCTTGGGGAGGCATACATACGGCCGTAAAGTGGTTACCGTAGCCTATCGTCTTCTTCTTAGCGTTATACCGTTTCCTAATCCCTTAGGATTGGCGGGGTTTGCTGCCTAAACCAAAGAATATTTGCCACGATACTGTTTTTTACATGGAACGAGTGCTGTTAGACCTACACAACCCAGAGGGAAAACCAAACCTTTCTTAGGTTAGGTCGCACGTCTATTGATATATATTTACTTGTACGTGCGAGTTTTCTCGCGATGTTTCCAATGTACACTGGCAGATATGTTGATGCATACAAATGTTTGGTATACTACTCTGTGTAAAAAGTATCGGGAATATGTCAATAAAAAGACCCGCGTAAAAGAGGTCGTTCTAATTTTTTTACTGCATGTTGGTAGCACTGTACTGATTTAGCGCGCAAAATTTGAGCGGGATCTGTCATTTAATTTGTTTTAAACTACACTTTTTGTTGGTCATAGTTTTGAGTCCTCGGCGATTTTTACAATGGAAAATATTGTTGAACAAAGAGTGTGCCTTAAATTTTGTGTTTCAAATGATATTTCATGTGGTGAATCACTAAAAATGTTGCGAAATACCTACGGCGAATCGTGTATATCGAAAACAAGGGCTTATGAATGGTATAAGGCTTTTAAAGAAGGCCGAGAAGTAGTAGTAGACTTGCCTCGTTCTGGTAGACCTTCAACCGCTACGACCAGAGAAAACATCGACAGAATCAAGAAGCTAGTGCTCGAAAATCGACGTATGAGTCTGAGAGAGTTGGCTAGTGAGGTGAACATATCTTTTAAGTCCGTCCACAACATTCTCATTGACATTTTAGGCATGAAACGCGTCGCCGCTCGACTAGTTCCAAAAGAGCTCAATTTTGTTCAAAAAGCGCAGCGAAAGCATGTCGCTGAAGACATGGTTTCCCGAGCTTCTACGGATCCGACCTTTATGAAACGTATAATAACTGGCGACGAGACATGGGTTTATGAGTACAACATGCAAACAAGCCAACAGTCTTCAGAATGGCGTCTCGAAAACGAGCCGAAACCCAAAAAACCGCGGCAAAGTCGCTCCAAAATCAAGGTGATGCTGACAGTTTTTTTTGACTACCGTGGTGTGGTTCACTCCGAATTCCTTCCAGAGGGAGAAACAGTGAATAAAGAATATTATTTAGGCGTCATGAAGCGTTTGCGTGAGAGTATCCGCCGAAAACGTCCAGATTTGTGGCAACACAACTCATGGATGCTGCACCATGATAATGCACCATCACACACAGCCATTATAGTGAAAGAGTTTTTAGCGAAAAATTCAACAAAAGTTCTCGACCAAGCACCGTATTCACCTGATATGGCTCCGTCTGACTTTTTTTTATTTCCCAAGTTAAAATTACCACTTCGAGGAAAACGTTTTGAGTCGATAGAAGCCATAAAAGAAAATTCGCTGAATGAGCTAAAGGCCATACCGCAAATAGCCTATGAAAAATGTATGGAAGACTGGGTGAAGCGGTGGAGATGTTGTATTGCAAGCGATGGGGCCTACTTTGAAGGCGATAAAATAAATTTAGATGAATAATTTGTATTTTTTGTTTTATTGACAAATTCCCGATACTTAGTACACAGAATGTATGTGGGTGTCAAACCTTGTGGGTTAGATTCCATACAACAAAATTGGTTTTATAGTAGCATTGTTAACCACTTCACCACTGGGCTTGTTAAACAACCAAAAAATCTAATGGGAATTAGGATTCTACATTTTAAAATATAGTAATCATTTTAAAACGTAGAAACCTAATGTTTCGTTACTGCTCCCATTGTGCATGCAGCCTAATGTATTGGCCTTGTTTTAGTACAAGCTCGAACGAGCTTGCAAATGTGCCGCTTATAAAAGTTACATAGAGTTGCCATTTAGGAAAAAGTATTTTGTGTTGTAGTGCAAGAATCTCCGCAATTTAATGTGGAATTTCCTTGTTATTTTTATGGCTAAAGTTCGTGCTTCCGCCTACGACTACCATCTAATAAATTATATTAAGTAGAATGTATTTTCTCTTGTGTCCTTTAGTCGTCTATGAATATTAGTTTAGGATTTTGTAATCTGATCGATGAGTTTCATGACATTCCAGCTAATTGTATTTTCAGTGTATCATAAAATTGTCTGTTCCACAAAGCTAATTCTCATAAACCGATCACAAATTAAGCTAAAGGTTCTATCAAATGTCCGATGAGCTGGTGCACAACTGGTGTCAAACTTTGCACTAAATAACTAAATTTGCATCAAAATTTGCACTAAATTGCAAATGACGCGTTAACTTTTTATGATAGTTAATAGGCGTCATTTTGCTAAAGGCAATTTTACGATATGGTGCGAAAGTCAAAGTGGAATTTAATAGACTATGTTGAGATGGTTTGAACATTTCGAAAGAATGGATGACAAAAGAGTTACGAGCAATAGTTATATTACGATATCGAGCAAGAGTGAGTGGAGATATCGGCAGGGGCCGTTAGACGTTCGTACGTAGATGTGCTGAACAAAAGGCAAATCAAAAGCACTCGAAACCGAAGAGCATGTGAGAAGAGGTTGATGAGTGTGGAAGAGATGAGAGAGATATGTTTGAATCGGTGCACCTGGCGTTCAATAGTCTCTGCCTACCCCAATGGGAGATAGGCGCAACGATATGTATGTGAGTATGTCAAAATATTTTTTTTATGAAATGACTAAAAAAATGTATTTAATTACATTTTAATCCACATAACCAATTTTTTTTTGGCAATTCACATAAAATACTTTGCACAATATTCCGATTATACGAACTCGATGCACGTGTCTGACTTACACTTAACCCATTTTACCTCCATAAGAATTCCTCCTATATTGAAAGAATAGTCAAAAGGGAATTCTTTGATGAATTTCAATGACTTAGATTTTAATCCGCACATAAGGAGATAGCATGGTATGCAGGCAGTAAACCCACATGTAAAATATAATCATGCTTATACAACAAAGTAGAAGAACCGCCTGAACTTTTATGAGTTCCTCGTAAATGCTGGGCTATCATCGACCCTAAAGTTTGAGACTTTAAAAGATTAAAGCTATTAAATTTTTATGAAGACCCCTGTCAGTGAAGCGGCAATACTTATGATAAGAACTGAGTCAGGACTTTCATGATATCTCTAAGAAACATTTTAGAATGCAGTCTCTGGCAAGAAGATACGCTAACTCTTACGACTCAAAAAATAAGATTCAAAATGTTATCTTTACAAGTTTCAAGAGAAATTCGAGGGTCTAGTTTAAAGTAAAATGATTTATTTTGAGATATCAGGCTCTTTGAAAGTTTAAAATAGGTACCGAAGACGTAGGTTTCGAAGAAATATATTTACATTTTATGATATTAGCTAACATTTATTTGCTTATGATATTAGGAGCAGATTTTTAATAGAAAACTAATCATCAAAGAAATTTAATAACATGTATATCACGATGATGATAAAAAAGTGAATAAATAAAGGTGTGTAAAGACCAAGTTATATAGCACTCGGTTCCCTCTAACTACCCTGCAAGGGACATGGCGTGAGGTTATAGATAAATAATAATACTTCTTTTTACAAAAAAAAAAAACGGCGATGCCTGAAATCTCTCAGTTCATCTGCTATGAAAAAATGCTCGAAAAGGTACAAAATAGTTGCTTTATTTATTTACTTACTAGATGATCCAGTGAACTTCGTATCACCTACAATATAATTTATTAGAACAATTCATTTTAATCTAATTTTTAATAAACACTGGGTGCATTGTGTGCGGTTCGAGTTTCTTTAAGTTATTAAATTAAACTTGCTCTACAATATTTCGCACCTTGAAAAAAAAACCGGCACTATACGTAATACATGTTTTTTTTTTTGAGAATTAGCGTTTCGTGTTTTGTTGAAATGTCTGAGCCTAGTTATACTTTATTTCCATAACAAAACCTAAGTACCTACTCATTGAACCTAAAATAATGCGCTTTCATTATACAATAAAAATTCGAAACAAAAATAACTTTTCTTAAAGATCTTATGTATCGATATATCGATAAACTTACTTTAAAATCATTTTGAATAGGACTTTGAAAAGTAAAAAAAATTAGAAATATAACAAAAAGAAATACAATATCTAAGGCGCTGCGCGTCACGGCCACATACTAATATTTGGTAAGATTAATATAAAATTAAACAAATGCAGTTCCGTGGTAAGTTAACAAGACTAAATATAATAAATAAATTATATATATATTTCTTCTGTCTAGCGTTATCTCGTTTCCTAATCCGTTCGGATTGGCGGTGTCCGCTACTTCAGCTACTGCTATTACATGGAGCGACTGCCATTAGACCTTTACGACCCAGGGGGTATACCATACCTCTCATAGGGTAAGTCACACATCTTTTCAAATATAATTTCTTGGACGTGCGGGTGTCCATATGATGTTTCACTTCACCACCAAGCAAGTGATAATTACAAGATGAAAAATACATCAATAATATTTATTTCAGTGAAGACTTAGTATACCCAAAACTATCTTACACATATGCGTTCTTAGTGTTGAAAAGTTTGTACAATTGTGATCATAATTAATATATTAAACATATACTTCCAGATAAAATACATACTACCATCTAGCCCCAAACAAAGTGAAGCTCGTGTTATGGGTAATAGACAACTACTAAACATACATAAATACTTATTTTTTAAATAGTTCACTATCCATTTGCATAAAATTTTAAGACATAATATAACATGGCATACTTTTGTTCATCCTAATTATATTAACGTAAAACATTATTTACGAATAACAGCTTACGCATAATTTTCTAAGCATAATTTCTCTAAGCATAATAATGTTCAACACGTTGAATGTTAAGTCTGGATTAAAGGTACATCTCATTTTGCGGAGCAAATCAGATATTATTCGCCAGAGACTTGTTATTCCAGGGGTACGTATAATTTTTGACCAGTAAGAAGATCTTTGTTTGGGAGTATTTTATTTTTCAAATCAATATTTTTTTTCTTTCATACAAAAACGGTATCTATAGGAGTAGAATTAGGACTTATTATCGTAGCATGTTGTTTATATGTTCAATATCGTGGGAATTAGGAATCAAAGTTGTGTATCAAAACTAATTCGTGTAGCAGGTCCGTAATTATCTTATTCATTGTTTACAAGTCAGAAATGATGCGTGCCGCAACTACTTAAAATATTATCGACAAATAGGCTAGTGATGTAAAATAAAACTTCTGTCCTATATCGATGACATAAAAGTCTTTTATTTCATGAAGATAGTTACTAAACAACGTTAGAATGGAATTGGTTGAAATAATTAAGACACATCGGTTTCTCACATTCAACGCAAATCATATAAACTTGTTTAGCCTTCTTCTTTGCATCACGACTTTTCATTGTTTACTTAAATGTCTGGTAGCACAAAACACATATTTGTGGGAAGGTTTTTTTCAAAGATGTGTATTTTAATTTAGTTTTATGTTCACTTGTTAGTGGATCCTTAAATTTCTTTTTAGTAATACTCTGTATCACTTTTTCGATAAAGTCCAGTAAATTTAACTTTCTCTCTTTATTTTCATTATATAATATCCATACTTTGACCATTCAAGTGCCAAAAAGAATGTTCATCATCAAATTTTTGATACCATTTTATACCTCTTTTTAGGGTTCCGTACCCAAAGGGTAAAACGGAACCCTATTACTTATTAGACTTCGCTGTCCGTCCGTCCGTCTGTCACCAGGCTGTATCTCACGAACCGTGATAGTTAGACAGTTGAAATTTTCACAGATGATGTATTTCTATTGCCGCTATAACAACAAATAATAAAAATTAGAATAACATAAATATTTAAGGGGGGCTCCCATACAACAAACGTGATATTTTTTTGCTCATTTTTGCTCGATATTGATAACGGCAGCAGGTCGACGCTTGAAATATTCACAGAATATTTAGTTATATATTCACTTTAAGAATAAATAATTAAATTAAAATAAAACAAATATTTAAGGGGGCTCCCATACAATTAACGTGATTTTTAGGGTTCCGTACCCAAAGGGTAAAACGGAACCCTATTACTGAGGCTCCGCTGTCCGTCCGTCCGTCCGTCCGTCCGTCTGTCACCAGGCTGTATCTCTTGAACCGTGATAGATAGTTGAAATTTTCACAGATGATGTATTTCTATTGCCGCTATAACAACAAATACTAAAAAATTGAATAAAATAAATATTTAAGGGGGCTCCCATACAACAAACGTGATTTTTTTGCTGTTTTTATAGGTAATTCAAATTCAAATTCAAATTCAAATAATTTATTTGCATAAAAATAGGGTACAATAATGCAGATGGAATATACAGGGGTAAATCTCCTATTTAGCTATGTAAAATAAATAGCATGCAAATATTTTTGTTCGTCTCTAGACTTAATTCATACATCAATTAAAATTTAAAAATTCTTCAACCGAATAAAATGTTCTCTCCAGAAGCCATTTACGAAACAGTATTTTAAATTTATTAAATGGTAGCTCTGTAAAGGCGTCAGGTATTTTGTTAAAAATTGTTATACACATCATATCGCAATTTTTTTGATATTTTGTAGTTTTGGGAACAATGTTAGAGTCGATTTTCTTGGCGCATCTTACTTTTCTTCGTGTCCGATCTTTAACGTTTAGAAACTTATGTTTATTTTTAATGACAAATTTAGCTATCTCTAATATATAGAGACAGGGGAATGGCAATATATTTAGACTTCGGAAATAAGGCCTACATGAAGTACGTGGTGTAATGTTACAAATGGCTCGTACACATCTCTTTTGTGCGAGAAATACTCTTTGAGTGTCGACGCCGTTTCCCCAGATCAAAAGTCCATATCTAATTATGGATTCTACATAAGCAAAGTAGGCTGTAATAGCAGTTTTTTTGCTAGCTATTTTATTTAACTTATAGAGTGCATAAGGAAACCTATTTATTTTTGAACACACTTTCTCCGAGTGCCTTTTCCAATTTAGTTTTGGGTCAATAGTTAGCCCTAGGAATTCAACACTCGTAGCATTCTGTAGAACTTGTCCTTTTAAATTTATATTGATTAATTTATTTTGAAAATTGTTAAAATTCATTAATTTAGTTTTGTCCAAGTTTATCTGTAAATTATTTTCATTTAGCCATTCAATAATAAATGTCAATGTATTTGTGATGTCAGTTTTATGTTGTTGTAATGTCATTTTTTTGTCAGTAGTTACTATAAGTGAAATGTCATCTGCAAATAATATTGTTTTAGTATTTGGTATATCAGGTATGTCATTTATGTATAAGAGGAATAATAATGGTCCAAGGATACTTCCTTGTGGAACTCCACATTTTTTATGCTCAAGATTAGATCTATACACCTGAACAGTAGATTTTGAGTTTATGTGATTTATTTCTACACATTGTGGTCTATTTATGAGATACGAGTTTATCCAATCCTTAGCTTTACCTCTTATCCCGTTATGTTCTAGCTTTGACAGTAATAAGTCATGTGAAACCAAGTCGAAAGCTTTGGACATATCACGAAACAAAACAGTTGTATAATTATTTTCATTTACAAATAATGGTACAGGACCCTTCGTGCGCGAGTCCGACTCGCACTTGGCCGATTTTTATTTTTGCCGTTTTTATAGATAGTGGCACGGAACCCTTTGTGCGCGAGTCCGACTCGCACTTGGCCGATTTTTTAATACCGTATAATAGGCGGTCATTTAATCGGAATAAACGACAATCTTTTTATTCCATTACATTATGACACATTCGGGATTTACTATTGGTTCACTAGTATATTCATTAATTCCCTTTATGTGAGTGTTCTACGAACAAATCATGAATTCGAGCAAACAGCACATCATGTTCTCTGGGAGTGCGATCTCTGGTGTCGGAAGCGGGACAATATGTTAAATTCCTTGCTTGTCACATCCGGGGCAGTATGCTATTCTGATTTGGTGGCAACAAGGGAGAATTACCAGGCGTTTAGGCGCTTCTGCAATCTAAATCATTGGAGTCGATGTGTTAGGTAACAACGGCAGTTGAGCTTCACTTGACTAGCCATCTCTTTAAGGTTTTAAAATGCCGAAAATGCCATATTGCTGTCTCTCACTTTGCCAAGAGAGGAAGTCATTTCCAACTTCCTACTCCTACAAATTTCTTGTGATTAAATTTGTTGTAAGTTAAAAGGCAGCTGTAGTTTAGCCCCGGACAGCAATGAACTACACTGTTCATTGCCTTTTTGGTGGTCGCCGCTGTTAATTCTGGCTACACAGGAGATACAGTGGTGGGCCTGTCTCGTTTTTTTTAGTATATTCATTAAGCTTCCCTTTGCAAGAACTTATCATTGTAACAGGTCTCTTATCGTGTCATTTTATATTTTTGATACGATTCTACGTGATCGCTTCATAGTGGTAATGCAAAAACATGTAATACAACCTTGCAACTAGAACATATTGATTGCAATACATCACCAATTTCAATATATCTGTACGAGCCCCTTCGATACGATCCGTACACTTTCGTAAACGAATTTGTAAAATAATAATATGTAGGTACTGGCGGGCCTGTTCTTCTACCTCCGGTTGTAAGTCGTAGGTGTGGATTGGTGCAGAATGAAACGCTTGATCTGTCTTGAGTAGAAGTATGAAGCCGAAGGTAACTCTTCAGAGGTTTAGACTTGTCTGGCTTCGAGCGGCACTACTGTGTGAAAGAGATACTCTCTCACTGGGCGTATAGCTTTATGAAGCTGTGATACGAGTGTCGAGCTTATAGCTCATACTCGGGACAGACTCCAGGGGAGAACCTCTCCTGCGTTTTTAGTTTCACGCTATTCGCGGTGTGGAAGATGGTAATTAGATTTGCACTATGTGCATTACAGTGATGAGGGAGTAGATTGTGCCGTGTGCAGTATTATTAAAGGACTAATATTGTACTAAGTACAGAAAACAAAACAAAACAAAACGTGGTTTCTTCGTTTGTAGCTCCGAAAACGCAGAACAAGGCTACATCACCCGGGTCCTCACAGCTCCCCTACCAGTGGGCATTCACCCGCGAGGTCCAAACACTAGATTACCATAGCACGATTAGACCCCGCGATTGAAGTACAACTGAGAGGAGCTGCTTGGTTGGCCGTCAATGCACCCGACTAACGCGAACCGCGCGCGCGCACCGCCGGCTCCGAACGCATCCTCTCCGCCCCGCAGACGCCCGCCTCCGAGGTTCAAACACTAGATTACCATAGCACGATTGAACCCCGGGAGCGATGCCCACCGGAGAGGGACGCCGACAACCGACGCCGCGCCCGCGCGTAGCAACAACAGAGTAAGAGGCGAGTGTAGAATGTGTGCAGTGGCTACATCCCAGTTAAGATGCAGTCACTAACACACATCGCCTTGTTCCCTACAAACGAAGTCAAACCCGCTGAAGGTAGGCCTTTGCAAGTATTCACCCGTGGCTGCAAACTTGCATTGGCTCTTACTGAAAAAGAACTTTTGGGTTAGTTAATAAACCTATATTAGGAGATATATGAAAAAATTAATGTGATGTCGCGGCCATGCTCGCCAACACATACCTAGGTATGTGTTGGCGGCACACCCGCGACCCCTCATTAGATAAGATATAACACAACAAGACAAGTATAATATTGGTGTTACCCCGATGTGGTGGTAACATATATACATATTATAATAATAAACAACCTTGTTTGGCTCGAATTTAATTCGAGCGAATTCGAGGAAACAATGGTATAGAAGTTACGACTGGAATACAAGTTTATATGTGGACTAAGATTGGTATATAAGCAAACTATTTTTGAGAGATATTTAGTGGACAAAAGCGTTGGTGTTGGATAAATTAGGGCAACTATGTAGTCTTTGGTTTATTTACGCGCTGTTATTAGTTGATAAGGTCGTGAGGCCCGTCGCGACTTACTATATCCGGCGCGGCGGTCTGGTATGGAACGGCGCTATACCTACGAGGTGTTTATAGCGAGAGTGGTCGGCTCTGTCAAATAGTTTCCGCGTTAACGCGACTA